>JAPDNY010000006.1:91498120-92698120 GCA_029375565.1 Gekko gecko
GGGTGTGCACACCTTCTCTCCGCTGCCTGGCTCTCCGGGTGGTCGGGAGAAGGTTGCAGAGGTCTGTGAGCGGGCGGTAGAAGGTGGGGCAGGCGGTCTTTGGGCCTTCTCTCCGCCGCCTGGAGAGTCGGGCAGGCGGGAGAAGGTGTGGGGGGGGTCTGCGCACCTTCTCTCCTCCGCCCGGCTCTCCGGGCGGGCGGGAGAAGGTGGGGGGGGTCTGCGCACCTTCTCTCCTCCGCCCGGCTCTCCGGGCGGGCGGGAGAAGGTGTGGGGGGGTCTGCGCACCTTCTCTCCGCCGCCCGGCTCTCCGGGTGGGCGGGAGAAGGTGTGGGGGGGGGGTCTGCGCACCTTCTCTCCGCCGCCCGGCTCTCCGGGCGGGCGGGAGAAGGTGGGGGGGGGTCTGCGCACCTTCTCTCCGCCGCCCGGCCCTCCGGGCAGGCGGGAGAAGGCGGGGGGGGGTCTGCACACCTTCTCTCCGCCGCCCGGCTCTCCGGGCAGGCGGGAGAAGGCGGGGGTCTCGCGACACTCCTCTCTCCGCCGCCCGGCTCTCCGGGCAGGCGGGAGAAGGTGGCGAGGGGGTCTGGGCACCTTCTCTCCGCCGCCTGGCTCTCCGGGCGGTTGGGAGAAGGTTGCAGAGGTCTGTGAGCGGGCGGGAGAAGGTGGGGCAGGCGGTCTTTGGGCCTTCTCTCCGCCGCCCGGAGAGTCGGGCAGGCGGGAGAAGGGGGTCTGCGCACCTCTCCCCGCCCGGCTCTCCGGGCGGGCGGGAGAGTTGGGGTCTGCGCACCTTCTCTCCGCCGCCTGGCTCTCCGGGCGGTCGGGAGAAGGTTGCGGAGGTCTGTGGGCGGGCGGGAGAAGATGGGGCAGGCGGTCTTTTGGGCTTTCTCTCCGCCGCCCGGAGAGTCGGGCTAGGCGGGAGAAGGTGGCGAGGGGTCTGTGCACCTTCTCTCCGCCGCCCGGCTCTCTGGGCGGTCGGGAGAAGGTTGTGGAGGTCTGTGAGCCGGCGGGAGAAGGTGGGGCAGGCGGTCTTTTGGGCCTTCTCTCCGCCGCCCGGAGAGTCGGGCAGGCGGGAGAAGGTGGCGAGGGGGGTCTGTGCACCTTCTCTCCTCCGCCCGGCTCTCCGGGCGGTCGGGAGAAGGTGCGGTGGGTGGTCTGTGGGCCTCCTTTCCGCCGCCCGGAGAGCTGGGCAGGCGGGAGAAGGTGGGGAGGGGCGAGGCCTGGTGCGTCTCTCCCCACTGCCCGGGTCTGTTGCGGGGGGCTTGCAGAGTTTGAAGGCAGGGGCGAGGCCTTGGCTTCCCAGTTCCCTCCGAAGCCAGCTGCGGTTTGAAAGTGGGACCCTACCGCCTGCAAGGAGGCAGGGCCAGCAACCAAATGGCAGGTCTTCTCCTCAGAGACCTTCTCCTTGCTCAACCGTCAGTTGTTCTGAGGGATTTGTGGGCCTGTGGGCGGGACCAGGCACAGCCCCTGACAGACACTTCATGCCGCCAACCTATTTTGGCGCGCATGGAACGTTCTGAGGCAAAAACTCAAATATATATAAGGACAGGATTTATATCCTGCAGGGCCCCTGGGAAGTTAACAAGTAAAAACAGAAGACTATAAAAAAGATCAGAAAACCAATTAAAATTAAAATACATGTGTAAAAATGACAGAAACAACAATTAAAGCCAGGGGCAGAAAGGAGGGGTCAATGAGAGAACACTTATAGATAAAAAAGTCTTCATTCACTGGAAAAGACAGTAATAGACAGGGACATCTTTTAATGGAATTATTTGCCGTGGAAGCTTACCTGGCAGGCTGACTTCTTTTAAGAGAATGATTATAACATGCTTTTTAGGAAGGCATTTAGTGTCACGGGAGAAGGTAGTGGATTGATTTATAGCTGGAACAAATTCATTTTATCAGATTTCTATTGGCTATTTTAATTTTATTGCCTTTGAATGTGTCTTCTATATTGCATAGACAAGTGGGCTTCCTGTGGGCTTGCAGTACTTATTAGTCTTAGAAATGCATGAATACCTGCAAGCCATTCAGTCTTGTCCTAGAAGGTACTGACTTTGCAGGCACAATTGGTGCTCAGATTGTTGGAGGTCATATGTGGAAAGTGACAGCATCCCTACTGAGTGTCCATCAGTGCTTACTGGAAGCACATTGCTGTGCCATTCCAGGGTCATCCAGGGCACAGTTGTTCAAACAGGAAAGTCTGTGTGGTCTGTCTGAGTTCTGTAAATGGTGCTTTTTCCACCAAATTGCCTTTTAAAGGAACCATTAGAGATGTGAAGACACAAAAAAGTACCAGAAACACTTGGGGGGGGTTGTCCCCTTAGACTCCCCCCCCATTTTTAATGCATCTACTAGACAAAGAACACAGTACTCACCTTGATAGGCCAATGGTCTGGCTCAGTATAAGGCAGTTTCATTATTTCAGTCTCATCCAAATCCCCCCTTCCTCCCTTTTCCCCATAAAATAACTGTTTCCCCCATGGCTGCTTCTCTAGGAATCATGCCAGCCATGTGCCCCATAAGAATGAAGTCAAAATGGCAATGCTACTATGTTCTTACAGAATTTTTTCCTGCTTATTAGCTTTATTTTGCATGACGGTCAATTATTGCACAGTCCATCAGCTTTCAGAGGTGTTCAAGTTTGTGTCTTTACCCACTGGGAGAAGAAGTGAAACATTTCTGCACTTTATCCTTGTTTCTGGAGAGTTTGCTTTACATGTTTTCATGCACATGGAGCGGGTGCCTATACTTCTGCTCTACAGAGTTACTAAGTACCAACTCTGTAGTGAGATATTGGTTTGATGCCAGACTTTTTTTTAAGTATCCAGTTTATAATGTCTCTCTTCTATCTATTCCTAATTGCAGATTAGGTGAATCAGGTGGTTGAATCCAACCTGCTTTTCTGCTGGTGAAACATGGAAGGAGGGTTCCCCTGTGACTACCAAAAACATTATGCTGGAGATCATAGGACTTACATGGACAAAAGCCATGTACGACAAGTATTATAATTAGGAGGCAAACTGGGGGAAGCTGAGTGGAAAAGCTGGCTGGATCCAGCTCATTGTACAGTTCTTTCATGTGAGCTGATGCAACGGCGATTCTGTTAGCCTGTAAAAGTATCCTGACAAGCACAAGCTTTGCAACCATTTGGAGACTTCCATAGTGAAAACAACTGTACTTGATCACGTTCATTGAACCTCTCAGAGGAAGGGCATCTCTGCCAGTTCAGACCCCATCAACATGTATTTATATTTAGGATCTTTGGCTCCAATGTGCATCACTTTGCACTTGGCCACATTGAACCCCATTTGCCACGTTGACGCCCACTCACCCATCCTTGACAGATCCCTTTGGAGTGCCTCACACTCTTCCCTGGTTTTCACCACCCAGAACAACTTCGTGTCATCTGCAAATTTAGCCACTTCACTGCTTACTCCCAATTCCAAATCATTAATAAACAAGTTAAAAAGCATCGGACCGAGTACTGATCCCTGTGGTACCCCACTGCTTACCACCCTCCACTGAGAAAGTTTCCCATTTATACTCACTCTCTGTTTTCTATTTATAAGCCAGTTTTTGATCCACAAGAGGACTTGTCCTTTTATCCCATGACTATTGAGCTTACTTAGGAGCCTTTGATGAGGAACTGTATCAAAAGCTTTCCGGAAGTCAAGGTAAATAATATCTATTGGGTCCCCCTTGTCCACATGTTTGTTCACTCCCTCAAAAAACACTAACAGGTTAGTGAGACAAGATCTTCCCTTACAGAACCCATGCTGAGTCTGCCTCAATAGTTTTTGTTCATCAATGTGCCTACTAATTCTCTCCTTAATAACAGTTTCCACCAACTTACCCGGTATCGATGTCAGACTGACTGGCCTGTAATTTCCCTAGGACCCCATGACTGCATTTCCCCACATCATTGGTGCCAACATGTACCACGACCACTGGCTCCTACCCAGCACTATCTACCAGCCTATCTACAGCACGCGTAATGTCCTCTACCTTCACACCAGGCAGGCAAGTCACCATACAGTCAGTACGCAGTACGCAGGCTCACAGTCTACCTGCCTAAGGATCGAATCACTAGCTACAAAGAGCACCCCTCCCTCCCTGCCCAGGGATGGTTCCTTGGTGCAACTGGATACCCATTCACCAGCTGAAGAAGAGGTCCCTTCTGGGGGCACATTCCCCTTATCTGCAGCACAGTGCTCTGTTTCCCCTCGACCCTCATGCTCCCTGACAGTGGCAGGACTGCCATTTTCAGAGTGGGACATATCTAACAAGTCCCCAAGAGTCTTCTCCATGTGCCTGACTGTCTCTACTTCTCCAGGTCTGCCACCCTGGCCTCAAAGGAGCAAACTCATTCCCTGAGAACCAGGAGCTCCTTGCACTGGGCACATACCCAAGACTTCTGTCCAATGGGCAGGTAGTCATACATGTGACACTCCATGCAAAACACTGGATAGCCCCCAACCCTCTGCTGGCATTCTAGCTTCATAATTGCTCTTAAAATAATAATTATACATAATCTCTCTTTTAAAACCCTTTGTATTTATGTGATTCGCCTTGTAGAAGTCTACTTACCTACTTACCAAGGAGACTAGGGCCCTGGCTTTCTGGCTCTTCCTGGTCTACCTACAGAGTCCCTAGTCTAAGAGTCCCTAGGCTGGCAAGGTGCTGCCTTAAATAGAAGAACTGGTCATCCCAGCCCCCAAGACTGTTAATTATGCTGCAACCAGGGCCAGGGCTTTTTCAGTGGCGGCCCCTACCTGGGCTCCCTCCAGGACGTTATGCAGTTCCGCAGGGCCTGCAAGACAGAGCTCTTCTGCCAGGCTTTCGAGTAGGGGCTGCCACCTCTACTGTACCACCATCGTTCAGACCTCACGAGGTGCCCTGGCCCTGGCATGGGACTACAGCTCTGTTAGGACACTACTGGAGCAGCGATAAATGTGTTATGACAGTGTGGAATCATATGGATTTTATATTGTAAATTTTGTTCTGTTGACCGCTGTTTTAACTGTTTTAGTGATAATGAATTATTTATAGTTTTATCGTCTTAGTATTTACTTATGGCTTTCGCCTCTATGTTTTAGTGTTGATTTATGGCCTTGTGCCTCTTGTTTGCCACCCTGAGCCCATGTTGGAAGGGCAGGATATAAATTGAATAAATAAATAAATAAATAGAAGCTTCCCCCAGCAGAGGGTGTGGCTACAGCTATTCATATTCACCCAGACACTCAATTACAGTCATACAATGACCCTTTCACACCCTATCACAAGCAGCCAGGACTCTGCAACAACTCACCCACACACTCCCAAACACAGTCTCCCCACACGGTACCCTCTCAGCTAAATCACCTCAGTTGAAAGCAAATAAAAAACACTCATCCCTCTAGCAGCTCTATCTCCTGCTCCTTCTCAGAGCTCAGCTGGGTCAGCTCTGCTTCTGGCAAGGTGTTGTGTAATGCCAGGTCTATAAACCATAAGACCATGGTCCTTTGGGATTTCCTGCAGGACCAGAGCGTAGACCTGGCTTGTGTGACTGAGACCTGGGTGTGAGAAGGGGAGACAGTAGTTCTCTCCCAGTTGGCTCCTCCCAGGTTCTCAGTCCTTCACCAATCACAGACGAGGGGGTGGGAGGGAGGAGTGGCTTTATTCATTCAGGAAGTTTATTGCTTTAGGACACTCCCATCACCGAGGATCACAGGCACAGAGTGTGTTGGTCTAGTGTGGGAAGCTGGAGAGAGTGTGGAGATTTGGTTGGTGTACCAACTGCCCAATGCACCAGCCAATGGCCTACCACCTCTGGTGGAGGCAGTATCTGGCTGGGCATTGGAACACCCTAGACTGATAGTCTTGGGTAATTTCAGTATCCGTGCTGATGATGCGACCTCTACTCAGGCAGCAGACCTGGTGTCATCCATTTATTTTTTTATTTATTAATCTCATTTGTACCCCGCCCTCCCCGCAAAGCAGGCTCAGGGCAGCTCACAGTCAATGCATAAATACAATTAAAACAACATGAAATCATCTAATAACAATTTAATTTATAACTGATACAGATTCATAAAGTTCTGGTGATGGTTAATTAGTTGTTTGAGATGGCTTACTTTTAGAGTATACACAGAGGTCTAGCAGTCATTCTGCTCATGATCTTCCTGCAGCACAGGCTAGATGTCAGAACCAAGGGCCAGGGCTCTATAGTGGTGGCTCCCTAGTTGAAAGCCTGGTGAAAGAGCTCCATCTTGCAGGCCCTGCAGAACTGCATAAGATCCTGCAGGGCCCTGATCTCCTCTAGGAGCTCATTCCACCAGTATGGGGCCACCACCGAGAAAGCCCTGGCCCTGGTGGTAGCAAGCCTGGCATCCTTGGAACCTGGGAGGGTCAATAAATTTTGAGACCCTGACCATAGTGCTCTCTGGGGTATATATGGAGAAAGACAGTCCCTCAGGTATGTCGGCCCTGGCCATATAGGGCTTTAAAGGTAAGAACCAGCACCTTGAAGTGAATTCGGTATGCTATTGGTAGCCAGTGCAGTGCCCTCAGCACAGGCTGGATGTGCTCCCACCTGGGGAGACCCATCAGAAGCCTGACTGCTGCATTCTGCACTAGCTGTAGCTTCCGAATTTGTGACAAGGGCAGCCTGAAGTAGAGAGCATTACATGGTGGCACTAGAACTCTCTCAATTTGTAACAGCCCCCACTCACTGGGTCAGGCACATGCTCCATCTGATCTTTGCCACAGGGGTTACAATGGACCACTTTGCCTTGAAGGCCCTTCTGGATATTGCACTCAGGGCCGGCTCGCCCACTAGGCAAGCTAGGCACTCGCCTAGGGTGCCGGCCCTGCAGGGGCGCCAAAATGCCCCCACCCCCCCATGAAAAGCCCCCCAGGCCCCCCAGCGCTGGCAGCCCCGGCTTTCTTGGGTGCCTCGCAGCTGCGAGGCGCCCGGGAGAGCTGCACCACCACCGCTGGGAGGGAAGGTGCGGGCGTTCTAAGCCCACCCCTTCCCCGGCTCTCCAGGTGCTGGGCCATCTCCAGGCCCCACCGGGAGGTTGGCATTCACGGTGGGGTGGGCACCCCAGGCTGTCCTGCCTAGGGCGCCCAGACACCTGGGGTCGGCCCTGATTGCACTCTGACCCTGTTTGGGTGGCAAGCCTATTCTAGCTTGCCTGCAGAGACAAATGAACCTGGTGCAGCTTCAGATGGCTCTGCAGGATCCGAAGCCCCTGGTGGCTTGTTGGATGAGCTTGAAGAGGACTTGCATGGCTGACTTTTGACAGCCACTGATGCGATCACTCCCCGGCTCCCTCTGCACCCCCAGTCTAGGCCCACACCATGGTTTACCCAAGAGTCGCAGCTGATGAAGCAGGGGCTAAGATGGCTAGAGAGACAGTGGTGGTACGCTCATGATGAAGCTACAAGAACAACTTATAGGACGTTTATGAGATTCTATGAGGTAGCAGTCAATGCTGCTAAGAGACAGTATTATACAGCTGTGATTGCGTTTGCAAGCTCACACCCAGCCCAATTGTTCAGAATGATTTGGTCCATTACTGTTCTGCCATTAGGCAGACCAAATGTTAGGGAATTGGACACTGGCTGTGAGGCTTTTGCAAGCTATTTTGCCGATAAAGTCCTGTTGCTCTGCCGTGACCTCCCCACACAGTTGATACAGTGAGCGAACTTGAGGCTCTGTCCACATCTTCTAGTCAGGTTGTGGATCACTTCAGCCCACTCAGCCTAGAGGAAATCAACAAATTGCTCTTAACTGTATGCCCTACCAGGTGTGCCCCCTTAATCCGTGCCCTTCGTGGCTAATTAAGGCCAGCTGCAAGGGGTTTCAAGGTGCCCTGTGGGAGATCATCAACAAGTCCCTCTAGGAGGGGCAATTCCCAGGGGGGCACTTAAGAAGGCAATGGTCCACCCTCTCCTGAAAAAGCCATCCTTGGATCCAGCCAAATTGGCTAACTATTTGGGCAAGATAATAGAGAGGGCAGTGGTGATTCAGTTACAGGGCTTTTTGGATGACGTTTCCATTTTAGATCCCTTCCAATCCAGCTTTCGCCCGGGCCATGGGACGGAGGCAGCACTGGTCACCCTCACAGACAACCTCTGGAGGCATCTGGATCAGGGCAAAATGGCAGTGCTGTTGTTAGACCTGTCAGCAGTGCTCAACATGGTCGACCGTCAGCTACTGATCCACCACCTTGCCAACATTGGAGCCCAGGGACTGGCCTTGCAATGGCTTGCTTCCTTTCTCCAAGATCGGGGACAAAGGGTGGCATTGGGTGAACAGCTATCCCAGAGGCACCCACTGGACTGTGGAGTGCTCTAAGGGGCAGTGCTGTCCCCAGTGCTTTTTAACATCTACATGTGTCTTCTTGCCCAGATTGCCCAGAGGCATGGGCTGAGATGACACCAGTATGCAGATGACACCCAGCTCTATTTGTTGTTGCACAGCAACAACCAGAAGATCTGGACCCAGCATTACAAGTCATGGCTGGTTGGCTAGGCTAAGCCAGCTGAAACTGAATCTGATGAAGACAGAGGTCCTGTGCCTGAGCTGGGGCAGTCCAAGGGTAGGGATCCCACTTCCAACCTTCGATGGGGCTCTTTTGGTGCCAGCGCTGGAGGTTAGGAGTCTGGTAGTGCTCCTAGACACCTCCTAAACAACGGAGGCCCAGGTAGCAGCCACTGCCAAGTCAGCCTTTTATCATCTTCAGCTGATTAGGCAATTGGATCCCTTCCTCAAACACAACGACTTGGCAACAGTGATCCACGTGATGGTCACCTTGAGACTGGATTACTGTAATGCTCTCTACATCGGGCTGCCCTTGTCTCAAATCCGGAAGCTGTAGCTGGTGCAAATGCCACAGCCAGGCTGTTTATGGGACTCCCTATTGGGGAGCACATCCAGCCTGTGCTAAAGGCACTGCACTGGCTGCTGATAGTGTACCAGATTTGCTTCAAGGTGCTGGTTATATAGTATGTTTTATTGTAATTATGTGTTGATTTTGTGTAAGCCGCCTTGAGCCGGCCTTGGCTGGGAAGATGGGGTAAAAAATTCAATAAATAAAGAAATAATAAAGTTGCTTTCCTGAAGTCCAACCTATATGTCTTACTATGTACAGCTTGTACCTTCCCCAAGACTGTAGATTCCGAAATTATAAGGTCACTACTGCCCAAGGTGCCCACTACTTTCACATTGTCAACCAGTTCTTCTCTGTTGGTAAGTATCAAGGCCAAGATAGCAGATCCCAGATCCCCTGGGTTCAGCAAGACAAGTCAGGGTTAGCAGAGTTAGACTTTCAACAGACATCTGGGTAATTGAAATCTCCCATGACCACCATGTCCCATCTCTTTGATAACTTTGTAATCTGTTGTAGGAATATCTCATCCAAATCCTCTGCCTGGCTTGGTGGTCTATAGCAGACCCCCACCATGATATCAGTATTATTTCATACCCCTTTTATTTTTACTCAGAGACTCTCAATGGGACTTCCATGCTCAAATTCACATATTTCCTCACAAGTATATACCTCCTTTATATATAATGCAACTCCTCTGCCCTTCCTTATTTTTCTGTCCCATTTAAATAAGTTATACCCCTTAGTCCTAATATTCCAATTGTGAGTGTCATCCCACCAAGTTTCAGTAATGCCTATTAGGTCATAGTCCTCTTCTTGTATTAGGACTTCAAGTTCTTCCTCCTTGTTTCCCATACTCCGCACATTAGCGTAGAGACATCGGAATCCATGTTTTATGCACCTTGAGGTTCTTATTTCCAGTTATTGGCTTTGCATTTTTGTCTTGTTCCCCCACAGGATTTAGTTTAAAGCGCTCCTTATTAGGTTTGCAATGCTGTTTCCAAACACATTTTTTCCTATCCTCGTGAGGTGCAAACCATCTCCCAATAGAAGAGCTTCATCTTGAAAGCATAAGACATGGTCCAAAAATCCAAACCTTTCCTAATGGCACCATCTATGTAGCCAGTCATTGATCTGCAGTATTTTCTTTCCTTTCCTAAGCCAAGGCCTTCGACAGGAAGAAATGACAAGAATACAACCAGCACTCCCAATTCCTTCACCTTTTTACCCAGAGCCACATAGTCTTTTTTAATATGTTCTGGGCTGTGCCAGGTGGTGTCATTTGTTCCCACATGGATGAGCAAGAAGGGATAATAATCCATGGGCTTGATAAGTCTTCCTACCCTTTCCATCACATCCTGGATGTGTGCACCCAGTAGACAGCATACCTTTTGAGACAACAAGTCCGGTCTTCATACCTTAGCTTCTACTCCTATCAATAGGGAATCCCCAATTGCCAACACAAGCCTTCTCCTATATTGAGGAGCAGAGACATGAGTCTCTCATCCACAGGGGTCTGAGAGATTTCCTTCAAGCTTTGTGGAGGCTGGGGGAGGATCCCTTGTTCCAGTGGTTCAGAATCAATATCTGTGGGGAGATCCAGGAACCACTTGCTTAGTAACAGAAACTCAGAATGTCTCTTGATCTTCCTGCTCCTATGGGTTATATTCTTCCATGTGCCTTCCTCTTGTGTTGAGTGCTCCTCCAGTTGCTGGGATACCTTTCCCTCCTCCTCCTGTTGCCCTCTCAGGAGTGCTTCATGCACTCTGTCCATTAACTCTTCACCTTCCCTTATAAACTGAAGTGTGGACAAGCATGCCTCAAATCCCTATATCTTTTCTTCCAGTACAGCTACCAACTTACACTTGCTGCAAGTGTAATTGCTGTTACCCTGAGGTAAGAATACAAACATGCCACTGACTTTGCACGTCACTGCCTCAGCTCCCTCACCAACAATACTGTTGCAATCCATTTCAAAATTAGTTCAGTTTAACTGACACCTCTTTGATAACTTCCCTGCCAAACTGCCTCTCAAGACAACTTGTGAAATATTTTCAGAAGCAAAAACTAACTTAAATATAGAATGTAAGATGTAGTCTGCCTTCTATGGGGCCCCCGGGCCAGACCCACAGGCTAAGAGTCATAGGCCAAGGCTTGTGCCTCTGGTGAGGTGCAGCCTTAAATTGAAGCCTCACCCAGCAGAGTACAGGGCCAGCAGCTGTTCAAATCACACCCTGGCAATTCAGTTACAGGCAAAAAATAATCCTTTCTCACCCTTTCTCACCCTTTCTCAAGTAGCCAAGACTCTGCAACAATTTACAACTCACCCAACACACTCCTAAATATAGTCCTCCCACACAGTACCCTCAGCTAAATCTCCTCAGCTGAAAGCAAATTAAAAAAAACACTCACCGCTCTCAGAGCTCAGCTGGGTCAGTGTGCCTCTTACTCCATGCCAAAGCAGTTTTGTACTATAAGTTCTGTTTCATAACTTCAGATCTAGAATCAACATGTACCTCCAAAGCATTTCTGGTTCATTGGCAAGATGGGAAATAACCTGAGTGACAAGAGGAGCACACATGGAACAGCCAAATCCTTTACAAGTCAGGGGAACAAACCAGTATCTTGGAGGATGCATCAAAAATTTCTAGCAGTGCAGGTCACTATAACAAAAGCTAGTGTGGTTTAGTGTTTAGTGCTGGACTAGAACAGGGAGACTTATGTTCAAATCCCTACTCAGCTATAAAGCTCACAGGGTGACCTTGGGCTAGTCTATCTTTCTCTCTCTCTCAGCTTAACCTATCACATAGGATTGCTATGGGGAAGAAATGAAGGAAGGAAGAACTATGTAAGACATGTGAACTCCTCAGAGGAAGTTCAGAATAAAAATGTGATAAGACAATTTTGATCCTCTGAGCCCTGTGTATTCAGGGTTTGGGCAATTTTAGGCTGGTCCTGCATTGGGCAGGGGGTTGGACTAGATTCCAACTCTATAGTTCTATGAATTCAGAAATCTAAAGTATAAATAAATACTTTTGTTACAAGGGCCAGATCTGACATAAATGTGACTTTGTCAGGCTGGACCATGTGTGCCACATACCGGAGATATAAACTTTATAAATGACACAGGCAAGTCCAATTAACAATATTATCTTTTACTCAAAATACAAAAAAAAAGCAGCAGTTGATTCCTAGTAGTGAAAGCAATTGATTTACTGGGGAATCTACAAAAGACCCAATAAATGTATTTAATCATATGCAAGACTAGATTTTATCACCAGATACTATAAAAGGAGGGGTATCTTACATTTCCATGCAAATTAGTTACTTTTTGTATATATAGCACTTTTTGGACTTGCAAATAAATATGGTAGTTTTTCAGCACCCTCCCATATGCTCAGCCTCAGCAGCTGAGCACAGCTATGATCTGCCTCTCACTCTTTGTTTTCTCTCTTCCCTCATCCTACCTCAAGGAGGCACACCGAATTTCCTCCTCCACTGCCCCATCCCCACCAACAACAACCCTGTGAGGTGGCCCAGGCTGAGCAAATGGCCCTGGGTGATCCAGATGACAGCTTCCCAGCTCAGGAGGAGGTGAACCTGGGTCTCCCAGATCCCCCCAGTGCCAGTTCTCACCCCTCCTGCATTTCCCACAGAATCAGGTGGGCTGAGGGGAAGGCCTGATGGAAAGGATGTTCCTGAAACCTCCAAGGGGTACTTTTTGTCCTCCTGGGTCTACTTTTCATTCATGAGCTGAGAACAGGTGTGAGGGAGAAGGGAGATCACCATTCCCCACTCTCCTCAACACTAACTCTGCCTACCAGTTCCATGGCTGTTCAGATGTATGGCGGCGAAAGTGGCACCACATTTTTCTTTTGCTCCTCCCCCTATCCCTTCACTTCTGAGGCTAGGACATCTTTTCCTTCAGAGTGGCATGCACAAGACAGTCCAGTTGCCTCCCAATCCATGTATCAGCCCTCATCCTCCTCTGTCCCCTGCCAGCCCCATCCCTCCATTGGCAAACTGCCACTCTATGCACCTGTTCTTGCCAACCCCCCTCATGGTCACCGTTTGGTGTGGCAGTGCCAGCCACTCAGCTCTGCCCTTCCATGTAGTGGCTTCCCCAATTCTCACTGAGCTGCATTTGGAGGACATGGGAGAGGAAAAAACAGTGTGCCTTCTCTTTCTCCACCTTTGCTGCCATTCATTCTCCGCACTATTTTACTTCAGCCTCATAGTCCTGCCCCCTAGAAATTTCCTTTCTATTTTTGACACCTTTGACCACACACACCTCACTGTGTATGCCCACATAACTGCTCCCCCACCCCCAAGCCGCCTCCTGCCTTCCCTCGCCTCACACCAGTTGCTCACAGACTGAATAAAGCCCTGAACAGGCCAGTTCCAGCTCCTGTCCCATATGTTAAACACCCCTGCTCTAAGGAACAGAAGATGATCCTATACAATATATAAAATAAAAATGCAAGGAAAATTTATGAAAGTTACCACAGAAAATAACAGGCCATGACTGAGCCTAAATAATATGTGCTAGTCAATCAGAGTTCATTTTTGTTTGCATTTGAAGCCATTCATTTAGCTGAATACTCAACTGACTGCTGTATTTCATATTCATTTCTCATATTTATTATTATTAACATTGAAGAAATCCACAAGGTAATGTCATATTCCAATAGTGCTTTATCTTTTATAAGTCTAAATGGAGGTCCAGAAATGTCACTAGACTAGTAAAAAAAAAACCAAATACCACATGAACCTTTTTGAGATAACATTACTGTCCAAGCTCTGTGTATGTTATTGAATTCATTCTGCCTTGGGTGTCTGTGAAGAGCTGGCAAAATAAATGGCACACACAGAAAGGCTTGTCTAAGCAAAGAGACTTAGATGAAAAATGGTATATATTCTTCAGGGGAGGTAGTGTTGACTGTGGTGGTAAGTCATAGTATGGAATCAGGAAGTTCTAAAACTATTAGAAAACCATCAAAGCTTTTCTGAGGTAGTGGGAAGAAGGGCAAAAGGAAGAGTTGATGTTGTCATCTCCTGTTTGTGGACCACACAGAGTCTTCATGAGATTCCATGCCATTTTCCAGTTAAATAACATTGGATCATTATAACAATTTTAAAGCTAGGCTTTTATTTTTAAAGAATGATATATAATTTCCTGACAGACTGGTTTTAATAAGGATTGTTACCAAATCAGAAAGGACTTTCACATCTTTAAATCATTAGGTTGGGGAACAGGGTAATCACTCTGAAGGCATGCTTCAAAGGTTACTGATTTTACAAGACATTCACCCCTCTGCAGTAGTTTGAGAATCAACCTAGGCAAAAATTATTTTTGTATTGTCTTTCAAATAGAAAGCATTTCCTACTGATGTGTCTTTATTCTCACACTATAATTGATGGGGAAAGTGGTGGAAAGTGTTTTCAGAATGCTTTTCAACAAGAACGCATTTTGGAATTTGCTAGATGTTACAATCCTCTCCTTATATATAATTGAATTTTGGTCACCAACATTCTATGCTTGCCACAATTGATAGGGCGCAAGAACTGGCAGTCAGAAGACGCTGGCAGGGGCTGACTGGCTGCTTGGCGGAGTCCCACCCACGTCAGCCCCGGCCAGTGTCTTCAGCTCAGTCTGCTCCGGTCCTCTGACAGGATAGGACCATCTGCAGAGTGAGTGCAGGAAAAGGCCCGCAAGGCCGAGCCAGGTGAGAGAAGCCCATTCCACCCCCACACACACTGTCCTCTGGGCCTTCTATGGGCCCAGTAGGCCCAGAGAAGCCCGTTCCACCCCCCCATCCTCTGGGCCTTCTCAGGGCGCAGTAGGCCCACAGAAGCCCATTCCACTCCCACACACACCATCCTCTGGGCCTTCTCAGGGTGCAGTAGGCCCAGAGAAGCCCATTCCGCCCCCCACACACACCATCCTCGGGGCCTTCTCAGGGCCCAATAGGCCCAGAGAAGCCCGTTCTGCCCCCCCTCATCCTCTGGGCCTTCTATGGGCACAGTAGACCCAGAGAAGCCCATTTTGCCCCCTACACACACCATCCTCTGGGCCTTCTCAGGGTCCACTAGGCCCAGAGAAGCCCATTCTGCCCCCCCACACACCATCCTCTGGGACTTTTATGGGCTCAGTAGGCCCAGAGAAGCCCATTTTGCCCCCACACACACCATCCTCGGGGCCTTCTCAGGGCTGAATAGGCCCAGAGAAGCCCGTTCTGCCCCCCCACCATCCTCTTGGCCTTCTATGGGGACAGTAGGCACAGTAGGCCCAGAGAAGCCCGTTCTGCCCCCTCCAAACCATCCTCTGGGCCTTCTCAGGGCCCAGTAGGCCCAGAGAAGCCCGTTCTTCCCCCCCCCAAACCATCCTCTGGGCCTTCTCAGGACCCAGTAGGCCCAGAGAAGCCCGTTTTGCCTCCCCACACCATCCTCTGGGCCTTCTATGGGCGCAGTAGGCCCAGAGAAGCCCGTTTTGCCCCACACGCATACACCATCCTCTGGGCCTTCTCAGGGCCCAGTAGACCCAGAGATGCCTGTTATGCCCCCCAAAACCGTCCTCTGGGCCTTCTCAGGGCCCAGTAGGCCCTGAGAAGCCTGTTCTGCCCCCCACACACCATCCCTTGGGCCTTCTCAGAGCACAGTAGGCCCAGAAAAGCCAGTTCTGCCCCCCAAAACCATCCTCTGGGCCTTCTCAGGGCCCAGTAGGTTCAGAGAAGCCCGTTCTGCCCCCCCATCCTCTGGGCCTTCTATGAGCGCAGTAGGCCCAGAGAAGCCCGTTCTGCCCCCCCATACCATTCTATGGGCGCAGTAGGCCCAGAGAAACCCGTTCTGCCCCCCACACCATCCTCTGGGCCTTCTTAAGGTGCTGTAGGCCCAGAGAAGCTCATTTTGCCTCCCCACACCATCCTCTGGGCCTTCTCAGGGCCCAGTAGGCCCAGAGAAGCCTGTTCTGCCCCCCCACAGCATCCTCTGGGCCTTCTATGGGCCCAGTAGGCCCAGAGAGGGCCGTTCTGGCCCTGTTACTTTCCTTTCCCCCTTTCCTTTCTTCCTCTCCTTTCTTTCACTCTCCCCCTCTTCCTTCCTTCCTTTCTTCCTCCAACCCTCCCTCCCTTCCACCCTCCCTCCCTTCCTTTCTAGGGCCCGTTGTCTTCCTCCACAATGGGCTTTGCTTCCTAGTAATATAATATAACAGATATATGCTATCTGTTCATTTTTCTATTTAAATTGCTCATTTTCAAATTCTTGAATTTGAAAGGAAGACAGACTTGCTCAAGCATGGTGACAGTTTTAGGCGTCAATATGATGCTTGGAAAGGATCCAAAATGAAGTTATTTTAGTGAAAACAGAATGGTAGGGGGAACTGGAAATCTTGAAATCTGTAGGGCAACTAACAGAGCACAATAGACGGAAAAGCTTTAATCGATAGTTTTGTCTAAAGTCCTGAAAATTACAGGATTTGTTTGTTTTCAGAGCCTACACATTTGTCAAGAACGGTTCAAATATAACCAAATAAAACTGAAATGGAATTTCTAAGAGAGGGAGTTTTTGCCCAACAATACTTCCTTTTTATTCCCATAACCCTCAATTTTATGTCCTGTCTCATGCTCTAACATTCTTCCCCAATTCTGCATCATCAGTATTGATTACAGTTTCAAAATCCTGAATCATGTTAAAAATATAAAATTCTATAAACTGTAATGATAATGAGTATAAATCATTATCAGTATGTTTATTATTTATTATTATTTTATTATTTTAAATTATATTAATATATTTTAAATTATATTAATGTATGGAAAATAGTTCATTCTGTTGTAAAATTAGGAAGTCTGATAGGATACAATTTTGGATGACCTTCTTATTGGCACAAGAACATAAGCAGAGCCATGTTGGACCAGACCTAGTATAGCATCCTGTCTCACACAATGGTAACTAGCCAAAAGAGCACAGAGGCTGAGGCCTTCACCTAGGGTTGCCAGATCACCCAATATGGTGAAGACCTCCCAACGGCAGCCTTCTAAACAGTCTGTCTGAGCAGCAACAGGAGAAAAAGAAACAAAAAATAATGTCACTCCTTCCTAGGAATCTCTGGAAACTTTATTTCCTTACTGAGTAGCAATACTTGGAAGGAGAGATCCCTATAGGCAGGCTTTCAAAAAATGGCCTTCCTGTGCAGTACAAAATTATTAATTTTTGGTTTCTATCAGTAGACATAGCTAGAGGCTTACTGTAGCTGAAAAGTATGATGGGCTGAAGAGCACAATTTGCTGGTCAGAGTTTCTAAAATATTTGGGTCTTTTGATCTGAGAGGGTAAAGCTGATGCCTAAAATATCAGCTTTGGAAAGTTCCAAATTATGCCCTGAGCAGGCACAAAGCCTATAGTGTGATTAAACAGATGACCACTCAAAGAGCATCACTTACAGGTAAGCAACTTATTCTTCTGCTAACAAAGAATTAAGTGGAGATGTGACAAACAATCTCATACATATAGATGAATAAACATTAATGATAGGAACCTTTGGTTAACATAATTGCCATACCGTCTCTTCACCTTGACTGAGCAAAGTCTGATTATGAATAATAGTTTACTTGTATTTTAACAGTGCATTGTTTACATTCAAATGTGTGGAACTGCTGAATTTTTATATAATTTCAAAGATATTTGGTTGAAAAACTTAGAAACTCTTTGTCCAGCCAACAGGCTATGAATTTTTGGGGGTGGGGTAGGGTGGCTAGAACAGACCTACTGTTGTATTGTTAGCATTTTAGGGAAATTAAGGAAACAATCTGTCACACACTACTTTCTGCTGATGTGGATAATGCACATGAATTGTTATATTTTGAAGACCTCATGCCAGCATTCTGACATTGAAACCCAGCTGTAAGTGTGGAACACTGAATTATCTAGGGCTTTAGAAAGAGTTGTTGCCTGGTGTCCTCTCTCTTCTTTAGACAGAGAGAGGTCTCTGTGGTAGGCGGAGGGTTAAAATCTGCAAGAAAACAGTGCAATGGGCAGAAATGTTTAATTTCATGGTTAACACATAAACACATGAAGCCCGCATTGCGGGGAGGGTGGGGTACAAATGAGATTAATATAAATAAATAAATAAATACTGAATCAGACCATTGATCCATCAGGGTCAGTACTGTCTATTCAGACTGGCAGTGGCTATCCAAGGTCTCACATAGAGATATCTCACATCACTTTTTCAAGTGAAAGTGCCAGGGATTGAACCTGGAACCTTCTACATGCCAAACAGATCATCTGCCACTGAGCTGCAGCTCTGTCACTAGCCAAAGAGAATCCAGATAATTATAGGCTTGTTTCAAATCTCCTCCTTTTAGTCCAGATGACTGATAATGTGTGTAGGGTGTGAACAGAACTGATACGTTTGCCCATGTCCATTTTCAGTCTGGCTTCAGGCCAGGCTACAGGGTAGATACTGTTTTAGTTGTTCTGGTGGATGTTGTCCAGTTACAACTGGACAGAGGCATTCCTTCATTGTCCACTGGCTTTGATGCAGTGGATCACGCTGCTATGTTACAATGGGCAGAGAAGCTTATGAGGATAAAAAAGCTGGCCAGGACCTCGTCCCCCTAACTAAGCAATGGATATCTAGAACAATCTGTTTGGGACTTGGAATGGGGAGTACCACTCTAATCTAATCCCACTCAACATTTATGTGTAGACTGAGGTAACCCAAAGCATTTCTTTGACTAAGCCTCCAGAAGTTGCACTTTTCTCCTTGGCCAGTGGCTGGATGCCATCCTCAAACGTATATGTGGGAACAACCTGAAGCTAATTTCAGAGAAGGCAGAAAGTGTTGCTGGAGAGGAAGTTTGAGGTCCTGGTAGGTTATGAACCTTCCTAGATTATCCTGACCTTGCTCTGTTTGCTAATAGTAGAGTGGGACAGCTGGCCAGGACTTTATCACCATAGGTGCCCTATAACTGTGGAATAAACTATCCTTGGATATCCATAAGATTTTGTCATGGCTAGAGATGATCAAACACCTGCTGGTTCAGCTCATGTTCTGATCATCAGACATGAGCAGGAAACCATTTTTTTTTTACTGATGTCAGGCTTCCCAGTCAAAACATTCAACAACGTTCCTTCAGAAGTTTCAGTTTATTAAGAGCTAAGGACTCCATGAACTCTTGTGTCAGGAATGGCGGGCTAAGATAAAGGAACAACAGATATATCCCTTTCATACATGACCCCCTGATACATTAAGGCCAATAAATAGGCACCTGAAGGGGTGGGCAAAGAAGAAACGGTTACATTCTCAGCAGGAATCTAGAAACAGACAGAGTAGAGCTTCAAGGACACTTTACAGATAACGAACTGAGAGCCCCAGTCCAAAATTATTATGCAAGGGGGGGTATGGAGCCTAATTACATGCTGTACGAACACTAGTGCCAAAACATGGGCCATGGGCATTTTGACAAATGGGATGAAATGCGGTTGTTTGGAGAACAGGTCTACTACCACCCATATGACCGTTTTCCCCTTACTAGGGGGTAAGTCCCTGATAAAATCCATTGAGATTACTTCCCAAGGTCTACATGGGGTAAATTTGCTGGAGACATACCCGAGGGGGTGCAACTTTCCATTGGACCCCTCCTGTAAAATTGCCCCTCCCATAGCCACATCCGATGCGTCAACCTGCACAATGAATTTCATTTTCATCAGGTTGGGCTAAGACAGGCTCAGAGGTGAATAGCATTTTTAGGTGATCGAACGCCTCCTGACACTTGGAAGTCCAGTGTAACCGTGCTCCTGGCTTGGCACTCTCTGGGCCCTTCCCCTTAGTCTTTAGGAGATCCGTAAGGGGCAGGCTGACCTGGGCAAAGTTGGAGAGGAAGGCTCTATAAAAGTTCACAAATCCTAAGAAGGATTGGAGCTGGCTGCGGGTGTGAGGAGTCTCCCATCCCAGCACATCCTTGACTTTGGTGGGGTCCATCTCTAACCCTCGGGGAGAGATGTGGTAGCCCAGGAAGTCTACTTCGGGCTGATTAAACTTGCATTTGGACAGTTTGGCAAAGAGCTTGTGATCATATAATGTCTGTAGCACCTCCCGCAACAATTTCACGTGAGATTTCTTGTCTGGGGAGTACAGTAATATGTCATCCAAGTAAACAAGGGCCCCCCTGAACAGGTGCTTGTGCAACACTTCATTAATTAAGTTCAGGAACATCCTCAGAGCTCCCTGGAGCCCGAACAGCATTACCTGGTATTCGAACTGTCCCAGTGGAGTGTTGAATGCTGTTTTGTACTTGTCCCCTTCCTTGATGAACACTCGGAAGTACACATCCTGCAAGTCCAGCTTAGTAAAAATCTTCCCTGTCACCACCTCTGCTAAGAGGTCATTAATTAAGGGCAGCGGATAAGCATGCATGGCCAACACTACATTCAAACCCCTATAGTTTGTACACAGTCTAAGGCCCCCATCCTTCTTCCGGAAGAGGACTGGGGCCGCGAATGGGGAGGAGGTGGGGTGGATAAAACCATGAGCTAGGTTTTTGTCGATGAACTTCCTTAGTTCTTCCTTCTCCCCCAGGCTCATGGCGTAGAGCTTGTACTTGGATAACTTCTGCCTAGGGAGTAGCTCAGTGGCACTGTCTGAATTAAGGTGGGGTGGTAGCTCGTCCGCCTCCTCTTCCTCAAATACTTTTGCTAAATCTCTATACTCTCGGGGAATGATGGAAAGTTCCTCTTGTGCTAGATAAGCCCATAGGGGCTCCTTGGGAGGTGCTGGTCCCCAGTTCTCCTCCCAGGAGTGGTCCTGACATCTCAGGGCAATGAAGCACACCCGCTCTTCATCCCAAATGATGTATGGGTTGTGCTTATGCAGCCACAGGCTCCCCAGCACCAGTGGGAACTGGGAGGTGGGGGTGATAATGAAGGGTCTGTGCTCCCAGTGTTCCCCCACCCCCATCCATAGTGGGACTGTTTCAAATTTACAAGACTCCTTCATGGCTAAGCTGTCCATCTGGATGAAAATGATGGGGTTGGGGAGTCTAATGACTTGAGCCCCTAAGCCCGTGACCAGAAAGGGGTTTATTAAATCTCTGGCATACCCCAAGTCTATTAATGTCCACACCCTCATGTGGGTTCCTAAATTGGGGTTCATTACAGTCACAGTCACAAAGAAGAGGGGGGGGGTAATCACGGCCGGATCGCCCATAGGGAGAACTAGGCACTCGCCTAAGGTGCACCGGCCTCAGGGGCGCCGAATGGCACCCCACTCCCCCCCAAAAAGCGCCCCCCACTGCCCTAACACAGCGCCCGCCACCACCGCCAGACCCCCGCTGCCAGACCCCCGCCCCCTTCCCGGCTTTCCTGGGGGTCCCGCAGCCACGGAGCCCCCAGAAAAGCCAGCGCTGGGAGGGAGGGGAGGCGGCTAGACCCCCCGCCCCCTTCCTGGCTTTCCTGGGGGTCCTGCAGCCGCGGAGCCTCCAGAAAAGCCAGCGCTGGGAGGGAGGTGGAGGTGGCTAGACCCCCCCCGCCCCCTTCCCGGCTTTTCTGGGGGTCCCGCAGTCGTGGAGCCCCCATAAAAACTGGTGCTGGGAAGGAGGGGGAGGCAGCTAGACCCCCGCCCCCTTCCTGGCTTTTCTGGGGGTCCCGCAGCCGCGGAGCCTCCAGAAAAGCCGGCGCTGGGAGGGAGGGGGAGGTGGCTAGACCCCCCGTCCCCTTCCCGGCTTTTCTGGGGGTCCTGCCCCCTTCCCTGGGTTTCCTGGGGGCCCCCCGCAGCTGTGGAGTCTCCAGGAAAGCCAGCGCTCTGCCCGCCCCCCAGTCTCCAGGCCCCACCAGGAGGTTGGCATCCCCGGTGGGGGGCATCCCAGGCTGTCCTGCCTAGGGTGCCCAGACACCTGGAGCCGGCCCTGGGGGTAATTGCTCACCATCTTTGGTGCCACTTGGGTTGGGAAAAGGCCAGGAGCTGCTGCTCTGTGCCACTTACAGCAGGTCCTGGCCTTTTCCCATCAGCTCATCCTCATCTTCACTGCTGACCTCTGAGCATCCCTCCAGGATGCTGACTTGGAGTGCTCGCTGGAATTTCAGCTTGGCCGTGTTCTTCCATAGTGGGGTGTCTTGCCATTTTTTCTTGGGCACCTTCCCCCCTGGAGTGGGATCAGTGGCTTCGGGGCAGGAAGCAGTGTAGTGCCCCCCCTTCACACTGGAGACAGAGCCCTTGCTTCATGTGCTGCTCATGAATTCCTTCTTTAGGTTTAGGGGTCTTGGGGTTTTGCCCTGGGGGCCCCAGGGTAGGCGGGTGCATTGTCAATCCAGATCATTTGTCTGATCTCTGCATTGGCTGCCTCACACATCCAGGCATTCAGGGAGATGGGATGCACGTTGCAGAGGATGGTTTCCCGGATCTCCCCAACCTATACTGCTCCGCCGGGACACCATCTGGTCACCCCTGAATCTTTGCTGCATACTTCTTAAACTCCTTGGATTACTCTTTGACGGTCCTCTTCCCTTGCTTCAGGAGGTGCAGGTTGTTCTGCTCCTTGAGATCTTCCATTGTGTCCTTGTACTGTGTGCGGAGGGCCCACATGAAGGCATCAGCTTCCAGTAACTCTGGTCCTTGAGCAATGTGGAGGCTGACATATCAGTCAGCTGCACCATCTCCCAGTTTAGAGGCAATGTAGGTGACACGTCACTCATTTTAGGGGAACAGGTGGCCCTAGTACTGCACAAAATTCTCCATCTGCACCACAAAAAAGACCAGTCTTTCTGAGGTGCTGTTAAATGTGGCGTCCAGTAGCTCTTTTGGCTTGTGCTCACATGAAGGGGCCTCTGGTGGCCCGGGCACAGGGGCTGGTCCCAGAGGTGGCCCAGCTGGTGGGTTCTGGGGTGGAGGCGGTGGCATGGGGAGAGCTAGGGGGTGTAGATGCAGCTCCCCTTGTACAACCTGATCAACCATCCTCAGAATATCCAGCAACATCTCCTCCAGCATGTGCGTCACCTTGGCTTGGGAGAGCTCCAGTCATGTGAGTCATTCTTCACAGGCCACCTCTTCAGCCCTATCTCAGCAAGGAGGCCCTTGCGAGGGTCTGTGACTGTACCGGCTCCCCTGGGGGAGTCAGCATCCACTATTCTTGGGTTTCATGGAGTTAGCTTTGAAAATTGGCTTCTCTTATGTTCTTATGTTCTTATGTTCAACATTGGCTTCTCTTATGTTCTTATGTTCTTAATGGTTCTGAAGCTTTAATTGGGTGTGATTTGGTGAAATCAATTTCACCAAAGAGTTTTGCCCAAATACCAGAATGTCTCCCGTCACTGGTGATACAATCACATCACTTCCAGTTTGTGGCAGAAGTTACATGATTGCATTGTTGTCGCCACCGACATAGGCCTCCCTTTGCTGCTGGTAAGTCCCCCACCAGCCAGTTGACCAGCAGTGAGGTGAGGGGCCCTGGGGCAGGGGATCCTCTGACACCAACAGAGGCCTGTGAACCCTAATGAAGTTCCTACAGCATGTTTGGGACAAGCTCAGGAACAATGAATCAAGTAGGAGAAAACCAGTTTTAAAGATAGAATGTGCAAAACCAATGTCTTGTATGTCTCATTTTTAAAAATTCATTTAATTTGATAAAATACCTATAGTTGCATTAATAATAATCTGATAACCCCACAGTGACCTCTTTCATTATCAGTTATTTGCCTTAAAGAACAGCAAAACAAGTCTCAAGTGGATTTTTTAAAAAGAAAACAGTGACCTGCTTTGAAACTAAATAACAAGCACATGCAGAAAAGAATATATGAATAAAACCTCAAATTCAAATCTGGCCTATTACATGGAGCAGTACACAGAAACTAGGGGAAATTGGTACTGTTCGGGTTTATTGAACCCCCAAAATATTGGTATTTCCCATAATTCCTGAATCCCAATACTGGCATGCTATTCAGATTTGGGATTTTTTTTAAAAAAAAAATCCTGATTCCCCCCCTCCAGCTCTATTATACCCCATGGGGACCATTATATTCAGTGGTCCCCATAGGATATACTGGGGAATCAATCAGGGGATATCTGGGAGTATACGGAGGTCTGTTTTTTGAGATAGTAGCACCAAATTTTCAGCATAGCTGCTGGTGCCTCTCTTCAAAAACCATCCCAAGTTTCAAAAAGATTGGGCTGGGGGTCTAATTCTATGGCTACCAGTTTCCATTGGTTTCAATGGAAGGGGAAAGGCATTTTAAGGCAACAGAGTCCCTGTAAATGCCTTTTGCAAGCTAGGAGTGAACTCCAAAGCTGTTTAAAGAGCTTGCAGACCCTTTAAACACCTTCTCCAAGCCATGAGATCACCCAGAAGGTGTTTAAAGGGACTGCAATCCCTTTAAACACCCTTTAACTTCAGCTATCTGGCAGTCCTGAAAAATCCCAAATATTTTCAGGATATTTGGGACTCAGCTATTTCAGATAGTGGAAAAAATACTGAGATATATATCTGGCTGAAAGAATAGCTGGAAAATACCAATAAGGTATTTTTCAGCTATTTTTTCAGCCTGGATATAGTCGAATGCACACACAGAAACAGAATCATCATTGCAAATTATCAGTCCTTACCCTTTCAGTTGTAAGATCTGTTCTTCAAGGAAATCTTATTGTATGTTGAAATGTGATCCCTGTTGAACATACTTTCAGCAGCTTTAAATAGGGCCTCTGGTTTCATCCAAGTGTATTTGGGTTTATTAAAAACTGTCATGATGCATTCAGCAAACCCATTGTCCTCCAGAACATTCCTCCCTGTCCAACACTACATGAAATTCAAAAATATTTTACTCTACACTGAACTAAATATGGAGCTATTTAACTATGAGTAATGACAGAACAGCATTGTTATATGAACTAGAAATGGAAAGGCTGGTTGGGATAGTGGAGGTCAGAAAAGTGATAATTAGAGGGATCAGTGGGAGGCTGAATGAGGAGAGAGTCAGTGGGAATCCTTAAATCACACAGAATGAATGTCTTCTGCTACTGCTAGAGTGGTGGCTGGGCAACTTATGTGTTTATATTTATAAGTTTTAATTGTTTTGCACGCTTTATATATTTTTATTTTAAACATTGTTTTTAATGTGTGAAATGGTTTAATGTTTGCTGCATTGGGAACCCTGAGTTGAGTGGAAAGGCAGCATAGATATGTTTTAAATAAATAAACTATGTGCCCATATAAGCTAAGTATCTGAAGTAAATTAATACATACAGGATAGGTGATGCTAGTTAGCAAGGCCAATACTATAGTTTTTTAAAATGCGGTGTCTATCATAGGCTGAGTTCAGACTGGCAGTTTGAAGCAGGAGCCAGTCATGGCAAAAAAAACCCCAGTTTTCCTGGTCACACTGTGCCAACTGATGTGGGAGCATACTGGGAGGAGGTGCACGGGAGGGTTCAAACTGCTGGCCCGGAGGCGTGGCTGAAAACAGCTTTTCCCTGGTAATTCAGCTATGTGTGTATGTGCACAAGAGCCTATTTGGGGAGGATCCTGTTGTGCCGGCACTGCATTGGGCGGTAGAGCGGAGCACAGCCAATCATATCACTGCTGCCTTATGCGCAACGCGAGTTGCTCCCAGCTTTTAAAGGTTGGCGTTCACACTTCCTGGAAGTGGAATGAAGCAGGATAAATGGGATTTACCAGGTATCTTTTAAATGCAGGAGCAAAACAGAACAGCATGGGTTGACTAAGAGTGGGGAACGCCAGGCAGATATGCCTGTGTGAACACCCCCTTTAATCTGCTTGTAAAACATGGCTGAAATGTGGCTATAGCGGGGCAAACTGCCAGTGTGAACTCAGCCATAGATTGGATAAATCTGTGTTTGGTGGATCAAGTGGAAACTTTGTGAGATGTCAAGACCTTTCCAATTCCTTAAAAACTCAGAAGGTGGAAATATTGCCAAAGACCAACTCAGATCATAACCCGTTAATTTGGACATTAAAAGAAAAGGCAAAGCAATATCATTGGAGAATTAATGAGGATTTATTGGATAAGATGAGATTAGTGGAGACCTTGCGGAAAGAAATACAAATTTTCTTCCAAATGAATTTGAATCAAGAGGTCAATATACAGATAGTGTGGGATGCTTACAAATCAGTGATGAGAGGAGTTTTGATCTCAATGAATGCAGCGGATAAGAAAAATAATTTGAAACAGCAGCAAGACTTACAGGATAAAATACAACAAAAAGAGAATGAGCTGAAAAGGAGACCAGGTAAAAAGAAGCTTCTCAAAGAAATACAAATTTTGCAAGAACAATTAAAAGTAGCATTAAACAGAGAAGTCTACTGGAATTTAGAGAAATTGCAACAAAAATCCTTTGAAGGTGCAAACAAACCAGGGAAATATTTAGCTTGGCAATTGAAGAACAGAAGGGAGAGAAGGACAATAACTAAGATAATCGAGGAGGGCAAGGAAATTGTCGATATAAACGGAATTAAGAGAGCCTTCTTCAATTATTTGCCAAAGTTATTTCAGAAAGATTAAAAGTTTATTTAAAGAACGCTATCAGAGAAGACCAAGCCGACTTTCTACCAAATAGACAAATTAGAGACAATTTAAGGATTGTGATTGATGCAATAGAGTATTATGATAAACACCCTGAAAAGGAAGTTGTCTTTTTATTTTTGGATGCTGAAAAAGCCTTCGACAATTTAAACTGGGAATTTATGTTTCAATTCCTTGACAAAATGGACATTGGACAGCCCTTTTCAAATATGATCAGGGCTGTATATTGTGAACAAAAAGCGTCGTTGGACGTGAATAAGGAGTTGACGGATTATTTTAGAGTACAAAAAGGTACAAGACAAGGGTGTCCGTTATCTCCTTTGTTATTTATTTGGATCTTGGAAGTGATGCTGAGTAAAGGAAGATAAAGACATAAAAGGGCTTACAATTGGAAACTTTGAATATATATATAGGGCTTTTGCTGATGACATAATGTTTATAATTGAAGGCCCATTAAGAAATGTACCATTATTGATGGAAAGAATTAAAGAATTTGGTGACTTGGCGGGATTTTATGTTAATAAGAACAAGACAAAGATACTCTGTAAAAATGTGAGAGAGGAAAAACAATTGGATTTACAAGAGAGAGTCCAATGTGAAGTGGTGAAAAAGGCTAAATATCTGGGAATTGAGGTTACAGCAAAGAATATAGACTTGTTTAAGAATAATTACGAAAAGGCCTGGAATAAAATTCAACAAGATATCAAGAAATGGAATACTTTGAATTTATCCTTATTGGGCAGAGTTTCTGTAGTTAAAATGAATATCTTACCCCGTTTGCTATTTTTATTCCAAATGATTCCAATTGTGAAAGATTGCAAAGTGTTGAATTTATGGCAAAAGGAGATTTCTAAATTTGTGTGGGCTGGAAGGAAGCCAAGGATTAAAATGAAGATACTTTGTGATGCGAAAGAAAGAGGAGGCTTCCAGCTTCCTAATTTTAGACTATATCATGATGCGGTGTGCCTAGCTTGGTTGGAGCAGTGGATCAACTTGGAGAATAGACAACTGTTGGCACTAGAAGGGCATGATCGAAGATATGGTTGGCATGCTTATTTATGGTATGAGAAATCCAAAGTAGATAACCTTTTTAAGCACCACTTCATAAGGAGATCACTATTTATGACATGGATGAGATATAAGAGATTCTTTTTTGAAGCAAGACCAATGTGGATTGTTCCGGCTGAAGTAATAAAACCACTTTCAAGGCACAAAGGAAAAGACTGGTTACTTTACAGAGACATTCTGAAAATTGAGGGGAAGAGTTTCGCGATGAGATCTAGAGAAGACTTGGGTTTTGAATATGACTGGCTAAATTATAGACAGATTTATGATTTATTTAAGACTGACAAAATGAGATATGGTTTTAGAAAAGAAAATAATGAAATTGAAAAGATTTGGAGTGAAAAAGGTAAAAAAATGATTTCTAAAATTTATAAGATTTTGTTAAAATGGTATACAGAGGATGAGATTGTAAAAGAGCAAATGGTGAAATGGGCTATAAATGTAAATAGAGATATAGAAATGTCATCTTGGGAATGTTTGTGGAAAAAGTCGATTAAAATATCAACGTGTTAATGTTAAAGAAAACTGTTACAAAATGATGTATAGATGGTATATGACACCAAAAAAATTGCTAATATGAATGAGAATATGTCTAACAAATGTTGGAAATGTAAAAAGAAAGAGGGCTCGTTTTACCATATGTGGTGGACTTGTGAAAAAGCAAATGTTTTTTGGACAGAGATTCATAGTGAAATTCAGAAAATCTTGAAATGTACGTTGAAAAAAGAACCAGAAATGTTGCTTTTAGGACTAAAGTTAGAAGAGGTCAAAATGACAAAAAGAACTTTGTTATGGTATCTCATCTCAACTGCAAGAATGACTTACGCTCAGTTCTGGAAACAAGAGCAGATACCTGATAAGTGGGAATGGATTAAAAAAATGATTTTTATGGCTGAAATGGACAAACTAACAAGATAACTTCATGGAGCAGAAGACGAAGAATTTTTAACAGACTGGAAAGATTTTAAAGACTATTTAGAGCTTAACTGGGATGTGAAAAATAGATTACTTTGTTTTGATAGTTACTAATAACAGAAGTGTTGTAACAAGAGAGACTGTATTTGAAAAGTTACCTAATTGTTAAAGTTAAAAAGCAAAATATTGAAATTTAAGATTTGAATATTAAGAATGAGTTGAATGTACGAGAATATTGGGTGGAAATGTTAACGGGGGCGGAGCATCGTGGGAAGCCAGGGGAGGGGGAGATAAGAATTTGAAAAGGATATGATAAGAATTGTAAACAAAATGTGGAACATGTTATTATATATCCGATAATAAATTTTCTTAAAAAAAAAAAAAAGACCTTTCCAAATTCCTCATCTGGACCCTGGAACAAATTCCTCAGCTGTGGAAGTGTAAGAGGATCTCAGAACTGACTCCACCTCTGATGAAAACCTAGTCCTCTGATGAAAATCTAGTGGCTCAGAGATCCTTTCCCAGACCCAGATTTCCTAGGTCTTGAGGGCTCAGCAGAGAAACCAAGCAACCCTAGTGGAAGGCTCTAGCCCTAAGGCCAGCTGTCCTTCAACTATATAGGTCCATGACTCAAACAGGGTTGCCAGCCTCCAGGTGGTAGCTGGAGATTTCCTGGTATTACAACTGATCTCCCAGCAACAGAGATCAGTTCTCCTGGAGCAAATGGCTGTTTTGGAAGGTAGACTGTATGGCATTACATTATTTCCTTTACTCTCCAAATCCTAGGAGTATCAACCCTGTGCACCTGGGAGGCACAGAATCTCCAGCACAAGTTTGCTACAGAGGCATTGTGGCAGCCATGAGCAATTTGTATTGTGTAAATTGGCCATAAATCAGCAGCTAGCTCAGCAGAATGGATTTGTCTGAATGGTGCCCTCACAGAGTGTATTTGCTTCTCTCCCAGAATGCATATATAAAAGAGTTTGTCAGCAGTCATTTTGGAGAACAAAGAGTACCACTGAGAAAAGGAAATCTAGTACACTTTGTTCCTGCACATAACTGACATCAGTTGACAAAATGAAGATTTTTACTTTTCCTGTTCCTGTTCCGGGGGTGGGGGGTGGGGGTGGGAAAGCATAATGTGAATTGCATCTGTGTAGCTGGCATTCTTGCAAACAATCACATTGTGAAAAACTATATCCCCTCCACCCCACTTCTGATCTCATTAGAAATGGTGACTTGTAGTAACTTCCACTCCTGCTAGTTGTGGGACTTTGCTTTCTGTGTAGACATTTCTTGGTGTAATTCACTCTCAAAGGTATCACACAAATATGTGACCATCTAGCTCAGGAGTCCCCAACCTTTTTTGAGTGAGCAGGCATCTTTGGAAAGCTGACACTGGGTGGTAGGCACAACGACACAATGGCCATCACAGGAGGTATAGCCAGCCACAAGATGTCACGGATTGAGGTTATGCACAGCTTTGATTGTAGCTCTTCACATTTCAGACACAAGGTCTATTTAACAGAATGCTCTTAAAAATCAGCATATTATTTAAAAATAAGATCTTGCATACACAGAACTATACATATTGAGCTAGCTAAGAGACAGTCAGCTGGAAGTATCACTCAGATCTCTAATGGCCAGTTAGAACCTCTGCTGGCCCCACCCACTTTCTAAAAACAATTGGTGGGCATGAAAAAAGGTGTAGGCAGGTGTGATGTCACCCACGGGCACCATGCTGGGGACTCCTTATCTAGTTGTTTGTCCTAAATCTTATGAACTGGACAGAGAATATATTTTAATTTTATCCTCTATGTTTTCTTGTAGCACAACAACAATGCCGTCCCACATTAGGATTACAAATGATTACATCTCAATCAACCCATCCATCTGGTTTCCAAACCAGCTGGACCAGCAGCCGCACCCAGACCTCATGTTCCGCCATGATCTCCAAAGCTCTGCTCTAGCCAGCAGCTTGACATCACCTTTAACTACATCTCTCTATGTGGCATTGGCTTCTTTTCTGTTGGATCAACTTTCCTGACACAGGAAGAATTGACATGTACAATATCCAGAAGAGAGAAGAATGATAAGCTTCCGTCTGTTCATATCCATTCTCAATGAATGATTTCAGCTGGGCCTTCAAAAAATGGAACACTAGGATTTGTAACTGGTATATTTGTCTCTTGCCCAGATATAGTTTCAAAACTCTAAAGCTTTATTTTGTATACTGACTTACATCTTCTTTTTGTAGAAGGATACTTATTTCCCATTTTGCTATGGGTTTTTGTAAAATATATGTGTTCATATAGATTAAAAAGGAAAATAGTGTATTTATTCAACTGGTAAACTTATATTTGTTGTCACAAAATGTTAAAATCCTTGTTAAAAAGAAATGACAAAGGATAAATTAATATTTTCTATATTCATTTTTAGTCTATATTAATAATATTTGAATTGATACTCTGGGAAAATGGCACAGTATTCTGAAGCTTCCAACCAATTTTTAACTTTGCTGATGTTGAATGAAATTATGAGACATTCAGCTTCCCCTTCACATTTCTACTTCTCATGGTAGCAAAAGAAAAGGAAAGTTACCATAACTTTCAGATGGCTCTAGAGCAGCAGTGGCCAAACTGGCTTAACATAACAGCCACACAGAATAAATGTCAGATGTTTGAGAGCCGCAAGACATGAACAAATATTACACACACGTTTTTATTGAAAAATATCCAAATTTGCTTTTTAAAACATTAAATTAGACTGTGTGAAACAGCCACATGTGGCTCCCAAGCTGCAGTTTGGCCACCCCTGCTCTAGAGCAAGAATGTTGATTAAAACTGAGGGCTGCTTCTGAAACATCTTATTAGCTAGAGAACTACAGTTAATTCACTAGAAATATGGTGGTTTCCAAGATAACACTGATAGACATGTTAGCTTCTTTTGCAGTTTTTTCTTCCCCTCCACCCCCCGCCAAAATGTGAAATATCTTGTGTCTGCCTTGAAATGGGCTCAGAAACAATAGGGCTACAAACTCTGGGTTGGGAAATACCTGGAGATTTTGGGAATGGAGCCAAAAGAGTACGGGGTTTGGGGAGGGACTTCAGTGGGGTATAATGTCATAGAATCCACCTTCTGAAGCAGGCATATTCTCCAGGTGAACTGAACTCTGTTGCCTGGAGATCAGTTGTATTTCCAGAAGATTTCCAGCCACCCCTTGGAGGTTGGCAACCCTAAGAAACAATGATATCAAAACAATATTTTTAAAACTTTATTCTCTTAATTTGAAAAATCTAGTATATGTTACTTCTTAATTTCAGTTTTACTTCTGCAACCATGAGAGCTAGAAACAGATTACCTTTGGAAGTAAAATGAAGAAGAAGAAGAAGAAGAGATTGGCTTTATACCCTGCCCTTCACTTGGAGTCTCAGAGTGGCTTACAAACTCCTTTTCCTTCCCCTCCCCACAACAGATACCCTGTGAGGTAGGTGGGTCTGAGAGAACTCTGACAGAAACTGCTCTTTCAGGAACAGCTGTGCCAGAGCTTGCAGCTGACCCAAGGTCACATCAGCAGGCGCAAGTGGAGGAGTGGGGAATCAAACCTGGTTCTCCCAGATTAGAGTCCGCGCACTTAACCAGTACACCAAACTGACAGCTGGAATTGTTGAAAGAAATAGGAAGTGACAATCTATACAAAAGTGCCTTAATAGCAAAAGGCCCCATCCTGTCCCAGAAGGTTAATTAAAAGTTCTAAAATTTATTTTTTCCTAAATTGTTTTCCTAATATAGAACAATCTTTGCACAGAAGCAGGCTTCTATGAACAGATTGCGCCTCTATATATGTTTGCCATGTGTGAAGGGTGATGTGGAATAATAATAATAATAATAATAATAATAATAATAATAATAATAATAATAATAATAATAGACTTTTGAATTTACCGTCACTCCACTGAAATGGTGATTAGAAATGGGCATGAACCGGCTGATGAACTAAAAGTCATCATGAATTTTGGGTGAGTCGTAGTTTGCAAAATGATGTTTGCAAACTGAAGAGCTGCCACAAACTTTGTGCAATTTGTGGTGGTTCATGAAGAGCAGCAATACTCTTCACGAAAACAGCTGTTTGTTTTAAATGGCTCTAAGCCATTTTCATTAAAAGCCAGTTAAACCCTGCTTTCTGCTCCCTGCAAAAGCTCTGAGCCATTTAAACCCCTGCCTTATTGGAGCCATTTAAACCCCTGCTTTCAAAAAGCCATGGGGAGTAGAAAGTGGGGGTTTCCAAACAGCTAAGCGGCAGTCCGCTCAGCTGCTTGGAAACCCCCACTTTCTATTCCCTGTGCCTTTTTGAAAGTAGGGGTTTAAATGGCTCCAAGAATGCTGGGGTTTAAATGGTTTGGGTCATTTAAACCAAACAGCTGAGCCACAGTCTCTACTGCACAGATGTTTGGAAATTCCTGCTTTCTGTTCTCATGGCTTTTTGTGGAGAGCAGAAAGTGGGATTTAAATTACTCAGAGCCATTTAAACCAAACAGCTGAGCAGTAGTCCCCACCACTCAGCTGTATGGAACCCCCTGCTTTCTGCTTCCTGCAAAAAGCCATGAGGAGCAGAAAGCATGGGTTAAACTTTAAATGGTTTACAAACTGGGTTAGTTCATGAACCAACCTTCTGGTTCATATGGGTTTGTGGTTCAGTTCTTGGTTCGGCCATGAACCAAACTGCAAAAATGCAGTTAATGCTCATTCCTAATAACGATTATAAGGGCCATCCACCCAAAGCTTTCAACTCTGTATTTCTATCCATAATTATTTGAGGCAGCCTGGAAGTCAGTTATCATCAAGCCACCTAAGATCATATTTCTATAAATTCCATTAAGTGAAAGACAAACTAATATCTAGGACAAAGAGCTAATACGGGCACAGTCTATGCACACTGTTTTCAGTTTTTCTTCTTATCCCATTCTATGAATGCAATTCTAAGGACAAGTTCCTCCTAGTAAGTCTCATTCATTTTTTTTTTTACTTTCACCTAGCTTTTTTAAAAAGGTTGCACTTACCCAGGACATTTAGCTGTCAGATGAGCACCCTAACTGTTAATAGTTCCCTCTTCCCTTTCCTGAATAAATAACAACAAGAAGGGTAGAATTAAGAACATGGAATGTTATCCCAGTGAATGTTTCAGGTATATTTGGTGCATATTTCTACATTGTTTATGTCGGTTTGGAGTAATTTGAGATGATTGTTAGGGCAAGGAGTCATTTACCTTACATAAAACTTGTTGTTGTGGGTCACATATTATACACATTAGAAACTTTCATCTATGGTTTGTTCAAGGTCTCCCACACTTTGAGTGATTTCAGTATAACAGGAGGGAAGGCCTTGACATCCAACCATTTTCTTCTGCTATACACTCTGTTCTTGTCAAAGTGGAAAAAGCAGCTAACCAAATACATTTTAATTTTTAAAGACCAGCAGAAACTAGTCATTACAACAGTCTTTGGATCACTTTCAACTGGCCTTCTGCTTTGAAACTGAAAAATAGCCACACACTACTTTTCATTTAGTCCTCCCATTGCATTTATATTGGCATTAGGGATGGAGGAAAGTGGTATGGTTTGTGGCCAAACCATGGACCAAACTGAACCAGGAGGCCAGTTCATGAATGGAGCTGGCTTGTGGTTCATGCCCTTGCAAACCCCATTGAAAGGGACCAGTTTAAAGGGACTGTACAAGACAGCCTAAAACAGTTGAGCGGCAGGGAGGGCCTTCCTGCTGCTCAGCTGCTTTTTGGGCCTTCACGGGGAACAGAAAGCAGGGATTTAAAAGGACTTGAAGTCTCTTTAAACCCCTGCTTTGTGCTCCATCCAAGAACCACAATGAACCATCCATGAACCATCCATGGCACAAACTGCTTTAGAAGTTCATGGAAGTTTGTGAATGTAGACCCTGTATGAACTTCTGTTCGTGAACCATGAACAAGACAAAATTCATGATGAATTTGGTTTTATGGTTTGGTTCATGCTCACTCCTAATTGGCATAAACTACAATATCAGGACAAAGTTTTATTAAAGATTTAATCAGTGTTTATGGGACCCAGATTTGACCAACAAGGCCCCATCCAAACTTCTGTGTAATTGTGTGTGTGCATAAACTGCTATCAAGTCACAGCCAACTTGTAGCAACCCCTGGATCCCAGCAAGTGGCTTTGAAGGCAAGTGAGAAGCAGAGATGGTTTACCATTGCTTTCCTCTGCATAGTCTTCCTTGATGGGCTCACTTCCAAGTACCAACTCTGCTTAGTTTCTGAGATCTAATGAGATCGGGCTATACCATGCCATCTTCCCTCCCTTTGTGTAATTTATTTTGTAGCAAATACAAAGTATTGGCTACTGGAATTTCATACTGGGCAACTAAAAGTGCAAATCTAAACAGAGTATTATTGAAGCCAATGGGCTTGGAAGGGTGTATCTCTGCTTAGAAAGGCACTGTAAATGTTCATTTTAATATCAATAAATTAAGCCTGTTTTAAAATATTGATCTTGTTCAATGAAATATGTTCAAAACTATGATTAAAAATGCACACAAATATACACATATCAGTGTATCTTGGGTCAGCCTTTTATTTTTCAAGTGCCTTAAGAAATTATCACCTGGCCTAACCAAAGAGCCTTGTCAAATTACCTGGCTTTTCCCTACATAATTCCCCACATGATTCCTCTAGCCATTAGTGCTGGATAAAAGCTATTGAAGATCAGGGGAAAGAGTGCACCATGCGTGTTGTTTTTCAATTTAGGCTAAGATTAAAACGAGATTTAATCCATTTCTGAGAAAACATATATTCTACAGTGAGACTAGAACTAGCAGTTCAACTGTTGCCATTCAGAAATGATTCTGCACTGCCAGGCTTTATTTTAAGGACTCTGTCTACCTCTTTGTGCTCATCTTGCCAATAATTTGCTGGATGTGTTAACCTCAGTTGTATTGGTGGCTGGAAAACCTCTTTGGCACAATGAGAAAGGTAAGTCATTTTCTGTAGATGGCACATTTTCAGTGTGGGTCATACAGTTTGTGGAATAAAATGCTGTAATCTTTAAAATGTCTAGCTCATGAATATGTTAAATCCTATGGTTAATATTGGTGTTGTCACATTGTTGGTTTTCAAGCTGAAATGCAGGGCTGGCTCGCCCACTAGGTGAGCTAGGCGCTCACCTAGGGCACCAGGCCTGCAGGGGTGCCAAACTGCCCCCCCCTGTGAAAAGCCCCCCGCCACTGCCACTGCCGCCTCCCCGCCACCGCCACCAGCGAGGAGTGACCTGGCAGGGCTCAGGAGGCGGTGGCAGAGCTTGCCCACCCTCCCCCTCCCCCCTGGGGGGGAGAGAAGGTGGGGGTGGTGGCTGGCACTGCCAGCGAAGAGCGCCCTAGTGGGCACTCAAAAAGAAACCAATGCTCGGCTCAAAGGGAAGAGGCAGGGGTTTAAACCCCTCCCCTTCCCTGGCTTTCCTGGGTGCCCTGCAGCTGCGGAGCACCCAGGAAAGCCGGCGCTGGGAGGGAAGGGGCAGGGGTTAGAACCCTAGTCCCTTCCCTGGGCACCCTGCAGCTGTGGAGCACCCAGGAAAGCTGGTGCTCTGAGGGAAGGGGCGGGGGTAACTCCCACCTCTTCCCTGGCTTGACTGGAGGCCCTGCAGCTGCAAAGCACCCAGGAAAGCCGGCACTCCGCCGCCCCCCTCCCGGTCTCCAGGACCCACCGTGAGGTTGGCATCCCCGGTGGAGTGGGCGCCCCAAGCTGTCCTGCCAAGGGCACCCAGACACCTGGGGCCGGCCCTGCTGAAATGAAATAATAATATAGAATTTAGTTTGTGAGAGAAACAGACTATGTGAAAGAGATCACATCAATGTGGCCTTTCCTAGGCAACTGAGTTGTCATAAGCCATCCTTATAATGTAGAGCCCTTTAGTAGTACAGAAGTCATTTCAGTTGGATTTTTAAAAGCTCAGGTTTCCCTGACATGTCAGGAAAAACAAGTAAGAAGATCAGATTTTTTTTTAAAAATTCTGTAATAATTCTGTTGTGTCTTTTTCTAACTAAACTTGTAAACTAAGTATTTTAACAGAATGACTAACATTTTTCTCCAAGCACTTCTCATATAGCCTTATTTTTATCAAGTCTGACACTCATGCTAAGCTTTAAAAACCAAGTTTAATTCTCCCAACACTCTTTTTTTAACATGACTGTAACCATTGTCAGTAGTGCAAATTAACTCCTAATTTCCTAAACCAATGTGAAAATTATATTATTCAGCTGTTATGTTCCCAGCTACTTATATTATGCCTTTGAAATCCAGTGCCTATTTTATCAATTCTCAGTTGATGTTTATTTTTAAAAAAACTGAGGTATTTTCCATCTCTTTCTCCATGTTTTGTGAATTCCACCATTGGATTAATAAGGGGGGAAAGATGTTCTCTAACATTATTTGGTCAGAATATTTTTGTAATGTGATATATGAATAAAAGTTGTTACAGATTTACAGCACAATAATGTTGTATATTGTGCTTCTGTTCTCACTATTCTTTTTATTTGAACATACATTCTTTCTCCTAAGGAACCATTGGATAGCTAAGGCAAGGCTGAAGGTTAAATTCCATGTACCAATGTAGCCCCTCCCAGGTGAAGGGGCACACTGAATTCTCCCTCCATTGCCCCACAAACCACTCACCACGAGTCTGCAATCTTCATTTATTAGCCTTTATTGGTAGCAAGGTGCATCACATTGGCCCATGGTTAACCTCACCTGGTACCGTTTGATACTTTTGTCCCTGCCCAAGCTGTCCCCTGTCCTGGGAAGCATTGTTTCACCTTCTTTGTCAGCCCCTTTTCTTCTCCTAGGGTGAAATGCTGAGAGTAATTAACTGAGGCCATGCCATTATGCTCCATCTGTCTCCTTCCAAGCATGAAGTCAACCTTACAGCATCTTCTTCTTTGAAGTGGGATGATCAGCTCTATAGAGTTATCTCCCCTGTCCCTAAACCAGAGAAATACATTCCAATCTACCATTCCAAATTACATTATATTCTACTATAAGTGGTTCTTCTAAGCTGCTCTAGACTGCACAAGAGCACATCTTTTTGGCCTCTAGTGAATATATTTTTGCTGTAGTGCAGGGCAACTCATATTGGTAGCAGAGCTTCCCCTCAGCCACCAGCATGGCAGGTAAGCCAGCAAAAAGGGTGAACCAGGGCCTTAAATAACCCTGTTGGCTGCCCCCTCCCCCTAGCCATCTCTGGCCCCTGGGATAGGCCCAGCAGCGATCCCAGGTGAGAGCCAAGCTTGCCACACTTGTTGCAGCCTGGCCCTTCCCTGCTCCCCACTCACCTGCAAGGGCTGCTGCAGCCACCATCACTCTCCCTGCCTTGCCCCCACTCTCCCCACAGGGCTGCAAACAGGACCCTCAATCCTGGGGAGCAAGTGATGGCACCCTGGAGGACACAGATTTCCTATGCACCACCCTAGCCTCACCTCCTCACTAAGAAAACAGGAGGCAGTGAAACAGAGTGCTGAAAAGGCTTGCAGCCAGTTTAGCCTAACAGCAGATGGGCACACCTGCCCTGTTAGGCTAAACTGGCTGCAAGTCTTTTCAGTGATCCCTTTTGCTCCCCCCCACACCTTGGAAGCAGGGGGAGCAAAACAAATGGGTTAAATGGCTGCCAACCTAACAGCTGATGGGTGGACCTATTGGGCTGTCAGGTTGAAAAGGCTGGCTGCCATTTCAGGGGCTGGTTTCACCTCCCCCTTTTCCGGGACGGGGAGTGAAATGGATCATGAAAAGGCTTTCAGCCAATTTAGCCTAACAGCAGACAGGCACACCCGCTCCCTGTTAAGTTAAACTGGCTGCAGTGATGAGGATGGGGAGGAGGCGAGCTGAGTAACTGTCCCTTTAAATGCCTGTCTTCTCCAAGCCATGTGACTTGGAGAAGGCAGGCTCGCAGAAGGCAGGTACTTAAAGGGCAGGTACTCCAGGACTTTCCCTATAAGTGTCTTTTCTCCCTGTATTGGAAACAATGGAGTATGTGTTAGCCCAGCTGTCTTTATTCGGGCTATTTCTGGACTGTTTTTATGCTGTTATGAACCTGATGGTGTGCCAGCCAAGAGACTGTATAATAAAGCGCCATGGGGAAAAGCCCAGAGAGGAACACAGAAACCAGCCAAAGACTATGAGATGCTGGCTAAAGCCACTCCAGAGGGTCCCCATAGCTTGCTTGCCGGGTGTCACATACTACAGTCACAGGTTTACACTCAAACAAAAGACTCTCGCATGCAGGCCAGACTCGCTGTCTCCAGTATAAAGGGATTAAACCCTCCTATGTGCCAAAGTACAAGGTCCTCATGGAGGATCCAAGTGAAGAGCCATTCTTCTTTGTTCCAACTTCCCCCTTCCCAGCACCCAGGTGACCACTGGTCAAGATAGCCACTAGCATTTGAAATTGACCCTAAACAACCAATCCCTAGCCAACAGGGAGTGTCTTCAGGTTTAAGCCGCCTGGCTTTCCACGCCCATTGCTCGAGAGGTTTTAAAAACACACACACGCTTCTCAGAGCTCTCTCTCTGCCTCGCCTACCCCCCCCACCAACGACCTCTCTATACCTGCTTTACCTCTTACGTCCAGCTTACTCTCCCCAACCCCTACCTCGCTTTAAGGCTCCAGTCTGCAGCTGGAGTAACACACGTGTGCTTAGCCGGCCTAATACGCGTGCTCCCCATTTTCTTTCCATATTCTTTCCCGCCCCTTTACCTCCCTCTGGAAGATTCCAGGAGCTGCACATCAGAGGTAATTATTGCCCTCATCAATACCTGTTCATGCAAATGTGCTATTTATTTCTTGCTTGCTTTTATTTAGTCTCTTGTATGCCAGTGTGTGTGATTGTATGTGTTCTGCTGAATATTATTACACAGTAAACAAAAGATTTATTTTACTCCTGTCTCTCGCCTCTTTACTGGGAAATAGTGTGGCAGCCCATCCTTCGTATACACAGACCAAAGAATCCCAATATTAAAAACTGTCCCAAATGCTCTATTAATTATAGATCAGAGCATTTCGGCTAACATATGGGGACACATTCTGGGACCCATAGAATTAGACCCTCTGGTCCAAACTTCTGGAAACTGGGGGAGGGGGTTGAAAGGGAAAGACACAAGCAGCTTTGCTGCAAATGTGCTGCCTCTACCTCAAAAAACACCCCCCAGAGCCCTCAGGATTGATTCTCTATTATAGCCTTGCTCACAACTTTTATGCTAGTAGATTTTTTTTGGCCAACAAAGTAGAATTTTTGCTCATAGCAGTCAACAGTTTAGAGGAAACATTAATTACATTACAATCTATTATTCTAATCTACTATTCCGAACAAGAAATAAAATAAGGAGCACAAACTCTATTAAAATCCTGGAAAAATAGTAATCAACAACAACAACAACAATAACAACAACAACAATAACAACAATAACAATAACAATAATAATAATAATAATAATAATAATAATAATAATAATAACAACAACAACAACAACAACAATAACAATAATAATAATAGAAATAAAATAAGGAGGATGTATGTTCCTTCTGGGGGATTGGTGAGAATACAGATGTAAGGGCTGAATGAGGTTTGCATATGTAGTGAGATAAGAAACCAATATCCCTGTTAAGTCCTGGGGAGCCCATTGCTCTGAGTGTTGCAACTTGGCAATTTCCCTTTTGTAGTCGATTTTTCTAGTTCCCTTGCAATAAAACAGCTGCTTTGAGGTCATCCATTGAATGTTCTGGAAGGTTTAAGTGTTCTACAGGTTTCTCAGGCTTATTATTCTTGATGTCAGATTTGTGTCCATTTATCCTTTGGCATAGAGTTTGACTGGTTTGCCCTATGTAGAGAACTGAAGGACATTGTGACAGTCATTTACTGTCTTCCTGATAATGTGATAATTCAGTACTATTCCTTTTGATTCTAAGACATTGTCCATATGGTAAATTCTGCCTTAACTGTGGAGTATGAAAAGATCTGTAATGTAGATATGATGTGCAGTCCATGGGTTTTCTATAAGGTCATACCTCAAGCTTATTATTCTCAGTCTGACAGACATATGTGTCTAAAAAGGAAACTTCCTGTTTATTTGACACACAGGAAAAACTAATATTCTTATGCACTGAATTTAACCAGCCATTTAACTAGTCAGTTTTGCTCCTGGAGGATTTAAGGGCTCATGGCCATTTAAACCTAACCGCTGGGCAGGTCCACTGGTTATCTATTAGGTTTAAATGGCTGGTAGCCAATTAACCCTTCAGTTTTCTCCCCCCTTTGAAGCAAAACCCAAGGGTTAAGTGGCTGCCAGCCATTTAAGCCTAACAGATGGCCAGCAGCCCCTGAGCTGCTCAGCTGTCAGGTTTAAATTGCTGGCCTCAGACAGCTGACTCAAACTGGCCACAGGTCTGGTAAATGTTCACAAACTCTGAATTGGGCAAAGTTCAGACCAAATTTCAGTTCATGAACCAGTTTGTGTCCATTTCTAGCAGGGCACCCAGAAAGACCTGTGTGAGGCAATTCACTTTCCCTGTATTTCCTCCCCTATTTCCTCTTTCCCTCATCCTGGTAGCCCCCACAGCCTCACATTTCAATGCTTCTTTATCTCCTTTAACTACCAGCCCACCACCCACCAACCTACTCTTTAACTCTGCCCCCCATTTTTAGCTATATTTATTATTCACTTCAGTCATTTATACTCCACCTTTCCCCCCATCAGGGACATAAAGCTGCTTATATCATGCTCCTCTCCTCCATTTTATTCTCACAACAACAGAATGAATGCCATAATGCCTCTCCTTGTGCTGAATCACACAGTCCATCCTCAGTACTTCTTAGTATAGAAAGGTCCAGGTACATTTGCAATTAGAAAGGGTTTAAGGGATCAGTTTAATAGCAAATGGTATCATTGTTATATATGATCTAATGAAAAAAATTCACACAGCTCTCATAAACTTGTCATAGCTTTTAGCAGCCACAGGATAAACCTTTTCTGTGATCCATAGAATGCTAACTCAGGGTTTCACAATTTCTCTTGGCCCCAGCTCTGGGAGAATTTGCTTATTCCATGTCTAATGGTCATGCAGAACAGTAAACTAAGAGGTCAATGAAACTAGGTTCAGCTTTTGGAATGTGCTGTAACTTTAACAATAAACTACCCACTGTAGAACTCATTCAAAACATTGAATTGATCTACAAAACATTTGTAACCACTGTACTGTTTTTTTTTAATAAAAGCTAAAAAATTAAACTGAGATAACGAATACCATAACATTTGGTTTGCTCTTTTGAAAATCTGAACCTTATTGTGTAGTAGAACTTGACTATTTGACTAGAACACCCAGTTGTAACCATTTTGAAGTCTGTCTGGAAGACAAGTTATTTGGAAAAAAATCTGTCTCTGAAACTGGAATCCCTAATTTGGATTCTACATTTTTGTAAAGGCTGAATGTTTAAATGAATTCATTTGTAGTTCAATCCATAATCATATAAAACATAAGCTTAATTTATGTGTTGCAGTCTAGCTTTTAGATGAGAAATGGAATGAGTCTTCTTTACAAAATAGTTCATCTGATTTCAATAGCAGTACATAGAGCTAAATGATGGTGACAGATTGGAAAGGAAGATGAAAAGAACTCTGCTTCTGACTCACAATAAATAAGAGTGTTCCAGACTGCCAAAACCACAAGGAAGTGGCAATGGTGTGGAAATTAAGTCTGGTGGTTGCATAACTGTTTTCAAGGAAGGAACACACACACTGCAGCAGCATCCTAAGTTGTCACATTTAGAGGAGATAGCAATAAAAGGGAGATGTGGATACAGGATTTTTTTCCCGAACATAGAACCAGCATATGATCCTGCAACAATATACGGGGGAACTTGGATAAGATACTGAAATAATGATTAAGCAGTGATTAATTATTAATATTATACTGTTAGTGTTTAAAATGCTTATACCTTGACTTTTGGTATCATATACCACAAAGTGTTTACTCACTATTAGGGATGGGCACAAACTGCATTTTTGTAGTTCGATTTGTGGTTTGTGGCTGAATTATGAACCGAACCACAAACCCATATGAACCAGGAGGCTGGTTCATGAACTGACCCAGTTTGTGAGCCATTTAAAGTTTAAATCACTGCTTTCTGCTCCCCACAGCTTTTTGCAGGGAGCAGAAAGCAGGTGTTTCCAAACAGCTGAGAAGCAGGAACTGCCACTCAGCTGCTTGGTTTAAATGGCTCTGAGCCATTTAAACACCTGCTTTCTGCTCCCTGTGGCTTTTCACAGGGTGCAGAAAGCAGCATTTAAATGGCTTCAAGCCATTTAAACCAAACAGCTGAACTGTTTCTGCTCTTCACAAACTGCCCTGAACTGCATCAAAAGTAATGTAAGTTCATGGTGGTTCTTCAGTTCACGAACATCGCTTTGCAAACCATAAACCGGTCAAAATTCATGATGAACTTTAGTTTGTCAGACAGTTTATGCCCATCCCTACTCACTATCAATACAGTAAAAACAACCATAATATAATTACATAAAATATGCCATTGCACCAGATATTCTTGCATCCAGCTTGTTCAGATGTGTAAGGCAACAGTTTCAAATTGTATCTGTGTATTATAGAGGGGTTCACCAGTACTGTAACAGTGGCTGCATGTTAGCTCTGAGGCTAACCTCAATCAATCAAACTTTTAAAGTACTGGCAAGGCAACCCTAAGCAAAGTTATACCTGTCTAAGTCAATTGAACTTAATGGGCTTAGAAGGGTATAACTCTGGTTTGGATTGCACTGCTAGGGAGTACATTATACCAGAGCAGCTGTATTGTTGTACATTGGTTTTCTTTTCATTGTTGTTGCATTTTTGGGAAAAAAACAGTGTTTTCTCAGTCTGAAATCTGCAAGCCCTTTTTGCTCACCCCACACATTTTCTCCTTTTGCTGTTTTACATTATGTCAAAAAGGTGTTAATATTACAGGAATTGTGGAACATGATCCCTTGGGTCTCGATAAGAAGTCTTAAAATCTCCTTAATTTTTAAATAGTTCAGTAGCAGGACCATTTCTGTAGCATACTAGCTATTCTGGAGCTCCATTTCCAAGCAAGCCCATCTAAACTCTTTGAGGCACTGGCATTTTAATGCCCTTTTTTTTGGTTTTGGACAAAGTTTTAAGGATTGGAAGATGTTGGATAAACTAACATTAAATCTTTTGATAGACCCTATTTAACATTGTTTACTTGAGCAGATTGCCATTTTTACTGCATTTCTGTTAATTTAGCGTATGATTAGGAAAATGTCTTTACAAAGACACTTACCAGATCAGGTGACAGGTGCAGCAGCTATTGCAGAAGGCTACAGCCCGGCAACCAAACATGGAAGTTCTGGTGACTTAGATACGTTCATCTGGTTGGGCACTCCCACGGTAGTTACAGCATTTTCTACCTTGTTTTTTCATCCTTCCTGGGAGCAGAAAAAAGTGACACATTATTTGGATGATTTTTTATTTGTGTGCACAGCAGATAGGGAAGAATGTCTGAAACTCCTCCACACATACTAAGAACTGGCTTCAGATTTGGGCATGCATTTAATGGAGGAAAATAAATGCAAGGCACAGCACAATACTTTTTATTTTAGGAATAAAAATTGATACCGTGGGGGAGCTACGTTCATTGCCTGCAGATTATTATTATTATTATTATTATTATTATTATTATTATTATTATTATTATTATTATTATTATTATTATTATTATTATTATTATCATTATTATTATTATTATTATTATTATTATTATTATTATTATTATTATTATTATTATTATTATTAATTCCATTTTTACCCCGCCCTCCCCACAAATGGGCTCAGGGCGGCTTACAATAGGGCACCATGTGCCAAAGGATAAAACAAGATAAAACAGTCCACATTAAAGTGCTCAATAATTACAGACAAACTTCAACAAGATGGGATCAATTTTACAATTGGATTCTCCAGTATCTTATATAGCAAAGAGGCTGCTGCTCGATGTTACTCAGCTCCATCCAGCGGTCTTAATCACAGCAAGGCATTGTTGATCTTCATAGGGCCATCCCTTAAGTCTACTAAAGATGGCAGTGGTAGAGGTAGTAGTAGTGGCGGCTCCTACTCGAAAGCCTGGCAGAAGAGCTCCATCTTGCAGGCCCTGTGGAACTGTAAAAGGTCCCGTAGGGCCCTGTTCTCCTCCGGGAGTTCATTCCACCAGGTAGGAGCCACCACTGAAAAGGACCTGGCCCTGGTTGCAGTAAGCCTGGCCTCCCTCGGGCCTGGGGTTACCGGGTGATGTTGTGTCCCCAGCCGAAGTGCTCTTTGGGGCATATGTGGGGAAAGGCAGTCCCTCAGGTATGTCAGACCCTGGCCATATAGGACTTTAAAGGTAAGCACCAGCACTTTGAAGCGAATCCAGTATGCTATAGGCAGCCAGTGCAATGCTTTCAGCACCGGCCAGATGTGCTCCCACCTAGGGAGGCCCACCAACAGCCTGGCCACAGCATTCTGCACTAGCTGCAGCCTCCAAATTTGTACCAAAGGCAGCCCCATGTAGAGAGCATTACAGTAGTCTAGCCTCGAGGTGATCATAGCATGGATCACTGTAGCTAGGTCATTGCGGTCGAGGAAAGAAACCAACTGCTAGATCAGCTGAAGGTGGTAAAAGGCCGATTTGGCAGTGGCTGCCATCTGGGCCTCCATAGTTAAGGCAGGGTCTAGGAGCACTCCCAAACTCCTAACTTCCAATGCTGGCACCAAAGGTGCCCCATCGAAGGTCGAAAGTGGGAGCCCCAAACCTGAAGTGACCCGACCCAGGCACAGGACCTCCGTCTTCGCCAGGTTTAGTTTCAGCCAGTTCTGCCTGAGCCATCCAGCCACAGCCTGCAATGCCTGGTGGAGATCTTCTGGGTCAGAGTCTGACCGGCTGCCCAACATCAGATAGACCTGGGTGTCATCTGCATATTGATAACACCCCAGCCCATACCTCCAGGCAACAGCATATAGATGTTGAACAGCATCGGGGAAAGCACCGCCCCCTGAGGCACCCCACATTCAAGTGAGTGCCTCTGGGACTGCTGCCCCCCTAGCACCACCCTCTGCCCCCGACCTTGGAGGAAAGAGGCAAACCATTGGAGGGTGAGACCCTGAATCCCTGTGTCAGCGAGGCCATGGATCAGCAACTGATGGTTGACCGTATCAAATGTGGCCAACAGATCTAACAACAACAGCGCCACCACACCACCTCAATCCAGATGCCTCCGGAGGTCATCAGTCAGGGAGACCAGCACTGTCTCCGTCCCATGCCCCAGGCGGAAGCCAGACTGAAATGGATCAAGGATGGAAGCGTCATCCAGGGGAACGGAAACGGCAGGCGCAAATGGCAGTTGCTCTCTCGGGATGCTCCCGGAGGCGACTTGCCCATGCACGGTTGGGGGGGACTCCGCACAAGTGGAGACACTAGTGAGCCTTAGGTAAAGGCTCCGGACCAGGGGATGCACTGGGGAGTAGCCTCTTTACCGACCTAATGGTCGGAAAATTGAGGCTTTCCCCATGCCCCAGAGGTCCCGCCATGTTGTGCCCTGATGGGACTTAGCAATGCCACCGGCTACTCGGAGTGATGAAGCGAAGAAACGATAGAAAAAGAAAATAACTGGCTACAAACTGTGAGTTGACGATCGAAAGCGTAGAAAAGGACTTAAACACACTCCCCCCCCCAAAGAATTGCAAGGGAGGAGGGTGGAACCCCCCCCCTTAAGAGAACGGGACTGTTTTAAAGGGGAGAAGAAGGGGGGGAGTAAAAACTTGGAAAAATAAAGTTACCTTTTGGGGAATTGCTTACAGCAAAGAAGAGAGATTCTTCCCTGAATTGCGCGGCACGAACTTTTAAAAAATAAACAATAAAACAAAGATGTCGGGGCAAAAGAAGTTTCCAGACAAGCCGATGAAGAAGCTGGGAGGAACTTCCAGTTCTGGTTCCCGCCTCCTGGAGCCGGCTGCCACTCAACAAGAAAGTGAGTTGCTGCGCCCTCTGCTGGATCAAATGCAGAAAATCAGTCAAACATTGTCTAACGTGGAAAGTGCTCTCAGTAATCAACAGAAACAATTGACAGGTATGGCTAAGAAGATGGAGGAGATTGCAAAGAAATGTCTGGTCTCAATGGAAGATACGCAAAAAATCAAGAAGAAGGTCAATAAAATGGAGAAACATCAAGGAGTACAAGACAAAAAATTACTGATGTTACAGATGGAGAAATCAAATTTAACTCTACGATTTCAGGGCATAAAGGAGGAAGAAAAGGAGGATCTCAGAAGTACTTTGGCGAATGCTTTGGCGCCACTGATTGGCAATGAAGCGGAAAAAATAAGCGAAGAGATGAATTTGGCTTACAGAGCCTATTCCAACTTTACAAAGAAAATTTGCCAGCGGAAGTGGTTGTTAAATTTACTAAGCAACGTACTAGAGATCAAATATTAAGAGCGACATCATCAATGCGCTTGAAGATTGGAGAGCAAAATATAAGGATTTTAAAAGATGTACCATTTGAAATTTGTATGAAGTGGAAGGCATATAAAGGACTGACCATATTCTTGCAAAATCATCAAATTAATTACAGGTGGTTGATCCCAGAAGGACTGGTCTTTAAATTTAAAGATAAGAGGGAGAAGATCGACTCCATCTTCAAAGCCCGAGACTTTTTGAAGAGGCACGCCAGTTCAGACGAAGAAGCAGAACTCGCAGTATGGATGGTGCTGAACGACGATGACGACAGCAGCTCAGAAGGAGGAGATAAAGAACCAGAAGATGGAGGAGCAGCAAAGGGTCCTTCTTACAACTTGAGAGATGTAAAAGGGAGAAAACCCAGAGCATGATGATTGGTTCGGAAAGCGCATTAAAAGACCATACTAATCCTAACCCAAAAGGACATTATTAACATTTTTTTTTACAGTTTAATGAAAAGACGATCGATCAAACACAGAAGAAGCCAAAGAACTTACATATACTAATGAAAGTTTAATATACTAATATTACTATCACTCACCACTGTTCTTAATCCATCTATATACCCTCCCCCTTTTTTGATATAAAAGCAATAAAATTATCTCCTCTTTAGGAGAGTTATATTAAAAAAAAAGGATGGAAGCATCATCCAGAAAGCCCTGTAGCTGAGTTGCCACCACCCTCTCAATCAATTTGCCCAAATAGGGCAAATTGGACACTGGCTGATAGCTGGCCAATTCAGCCGGGTCTAAAGTTGGTTTTTTCAAGAGAGGGCGGACCATCACTTCCTTGAGTGCCTCAGGGAACCACCCCTCTGAGAGGGACTTGTTGACAATCTCCCTCAAGGCACCTCGAAACCCCTTGTGGCCCACTTTGATGAGCCAGGAGGGGCATGGATCAAGGCCACATGTGGTTGGGCACACAGATGCAAGCAGTCTATCAACTTCCTCCAGGTGGAGCTTGTCAAAACACTCTAAACCCGAAATCGAAGACGTGCAAAGGGGCCTCGAGTTCACTAACTGTTTCAACTGTGACAGGGAGGTCACGGCTGAGCGCCAAGACTTTATCCGCGAAATAGCTTGCAAATGCCTCACAGCCAATATCCATTTCCCTACTATTTTGTCTGCCCTGAGGCAGAGCCGTCAAAGACCAAATTGTTCTAAATAATTGGGCTGGGCGTGAGCTCGCAGATGCAATCCTAGCTACGTAGAATTCTCTCTTCACAGCCTTGACTGCCATCTCATAGGATCTCATAAACGTCCTATAAGATGCTCTTGTTGCCTCATCACGAGCACTGTGCCACCATCTCTCTAGCCATCTAAGCTCTTGCTTCATAAGCTGCAACCCCTGGGAATACCAAGGGGCTAGCCTATAGCAAGAGCGCAGAGGGTGCCTGGGAGTGATCTCATTGATGGCTGTGGAAAATCAGCAATGCCAGTCTTCCACAAGTTCATCCAACGAGCCGCCAGGGGGCATCGGATCCCACAGAGCCATTTGAAGGGTCCATTTGGCTCCAAGGGCGAGGCAAAAAAAAATCCGGTCCACTGTGATCCCTGTCATGAAGATCAAGTCGAGCATGTGTCCAGCTTGATGCATGAGGGTCGACACATATTGGGAGAGTCCTAGTAACGCCATGGACATCACTAAGTCCGTTGCCTGACTAGAGGCCGCATCATCGGCATGGACGTTGAAGTCACCCAAGACCAATAGCCTAGAGTGCTCCAGCGCCCAGTCTGATATGGCCACCGGCAGGGATGGCAGGCTACTGGCCAGTGCATTAGGCAGTTGGTACACTTGCCAGATTGCCAAACTCTCCTCAGCCTCCAACACCAGACCAACACACTCCATACCCATGATCTCCAGTGAGGGGAGCACCCTGAAGGAGTAAGCCTCCCACACGAATATTGCCACTCCTCCCCCCCACCCCCTAGTCTGTGATTGGTGAAGGACAGAGAATCCAGGTGGGGCAAGTTGGGAGAGAGCTACAGTCTCCCCCTCCCGCACCCATGTTTCAGTCATGCACACCAGGTCTACCTGTTGTTCAATGACAAAATACCGAAGGACTATAGTCTTGGTATTAATAGACCTGGCATTGCACAACACCAATGATGGATGGGGGTTACTAATCCTAGCCCCACTGCTGACATCCTTCGGGATGAGTTGCAGGCTGGAAGGGCACCGAGCACTTTTGTTTCTCAGCACCCTTCCTTTAACACACTGCCTGGACCCACCACTGTACCTTCCCCTCCCAAAGAGCACCGGAATCTGCTGCACTGGCATTGCTGCACCGGACAGTCCACGCTGTGGCACCAGAGCACAGGTGGGCTAACTAAGTGGGCAATCCTCTATACTGGAGCTGCTGCCCTATCTGCTCCTAGTGCTACAAACCCAGTCTCATCCACTTCATTGCTATACAGCTATCACTCTGACTCATCTGCTGTGCAAAATTACAAATTTACAAAATACAGTTAATTGGTTGTACAAAAATGCAAATTTACAAAATACAATTAATTGATCATACCAGAAAAATTGACAACAACCTATCTCCTAACCATTCAATAAGTGGTTACAACAGTCTACCTGGCAGTCACACAATTCAGTCCTTCAGCATTCATCACTCACTCCATACACACAACTAAGGGCTGCTGCTGATCCAGTTCAGTCCTTGTGTCTGAGTCCACAGCTGCCAGGGAGAGCCAGATGCAACAGCCCCCCTCCCTGCCAGCTGATCTTCTGCGGGCCCACCACTAGGGGCGCTCCACTCTCTCCATTCTCCAGACCCTCTGCACTCTCCTCGGCTGCTTGCTGACCTCCTCGAGCACTCAGAGACCCAATGCCCATCATCGCCCTGCAGACTTGGGGGTGAGGGTCTACGATTCGATGGTGGTCCACACGCCACTCCTTCATCCAATCCTCCACACCATCCCCATCACCAAGGCTGGTGCAGACCCGCTCATGGCCACGTTGGCCCACCGCCTAGCCAACCGGGGGGCCCTGCACAAGGGAAAAGCTCCCCTCAGATGTTCCCACCAATAGCCACCATCCCACTACCATCACCACTGCCGCTGCCAGGTGCTCGATCGCCAGCGAGTCATCACTCCAGCCAGCCACTCCCACCAGTAACTGCCGGCCTGTGGCCACCTCCGCCACCAGGTGCCCAGCCACCAGTGAGTTGATGCTGCTCCCACCAGCCGTCCAGGCCTGTGCTGCACCGCCGTCACTCGTCTCAGTCACCTCACTCACCTCGCAGGCAACAGCAGCGGCCACACACCAAACCAAGGCCACGAACAGTGGGAACCCAACCAGGTAGGCTGCACCAGTGTGCTGTATCCAGCCGGGGATGGGTTGGGGAGAAAAGTGAAGGCTGGGGCGTATTCATACCCCACACCCTATGTAGCTGCTCTGACCAGTCTGCATTTCCCAGCTCGGAGTGTTTGTTGATGTTTGTTGTTGTTGCATACCAGCTACTTAGGTACTCAATTGCAGGAACACGAGCACAGTGCTACCTGCAATGTCACCATCTTGCTCCATCATCTTCGGCTGATTAGCTTTTGAGGTGTAAGGAGCTGCTGGAGGGGTAGTGTGATAGCAGAAAGCTATCTTTGGAACAGATGCAGATAATTTGGGGTCACTTGAATTTTGCTTGTACAGTGGTAGCCCCAGGTACGGTCTTTTTGTAGTGTATGGCAGATTCTACTAGGCATATTGCGCTACCTCATCATGAGATTAGGGTGTCTGGGTGGACAAAAGCTGATGCACATATGTGGTTGGACTTTTTGTGGGAGTTTAATGGGCTGTCATTTTGGAGAACACATAGACTAGCTGGGCATGATTTTCAGGTTCATTCTGATACAGCAGGGTCCCATGGTTTGGGATTTTTTTCAGGGTCATTGGTGTGTCTAGCACTGGTCTGAAACTTGGGAACAAGAAGGGTTGCTCAGGAATCTGATATTTTTAGAGCTGTTTCCTGTAGTGGTAGCTGTAGGTATTTGGGCTGAGGCACTGAAAAACTCTGTTGTTTTGTTCTGGCATGATGTGTGGTAGTACAGGAGCTTAATAGGCAGACATCCAAGTGTCCTAGGGTTGCCCGGTTCTTGAGAGGCTTTGCATTACAATCTTTGAAGTTGAATATCAAGTTCCAGTTCTGGATTGATAGTGCAGGCCTTTTTCTTCTGGAAGAGGCATGACACATCAGACTCCATGTGTTAGTATTAATATTCTTTGATCTATTGTAATAAGCATGAAGATGAGCCACTGGTCTCTCAAGAAGATTTTTGAAACAGAAGATTTATGCCAGTGTTTCTGTCAGGCTATACAGCTACATTATATTGCTAGTTTTGTAAACTTGCAAGGGTTGCTTAAAGGAGCCACATGCATTATCTGGAATCCAACAGGAAGCTTTATACAATTATATTACTTTGCAGATTATTAGTTACTCACACGGACTTCTTTATATCTTGGATTTTCTCCTTATTTCCATGTTCTTCTTTAAAGCCAGCAGCCTGGTGAATCCGCCCATCAGCTGCTGGCTTTATAGGGCGGGCAGCCATTTCATGGCTCCTTTTTGCTCCCCCTGCCTCCAAGGTGGGGGCAGTGAAAGGGAGCCCTGAAAGGGCTTCTTGCCCTTTTAAAGCCAACAGCTGGGGAGTCCCCCCTTCCGCTGCTGGCTTTAAAGGGTAGGCAGCCATTTCATAGCTCCCCTCCAAGCTGGGGGAAGTGAAAGGGAGCCCTGAAGGGGTTTCCTGCCCTTTGCAGCTAGCAGCCATTAGAAGCCTCCCTTTCACTCCCTCCCACTTGCAGATGGGGGAAAGCAAAGGGAGCCCTGGAAGGGTTTCCTGCCCTTTAAAGCCAGCAGCTGGGGGGTGGGATTTGTGCACAGGCTGGCTCAGCTTATAGGGAACACTGGCTGTGTGGCACATCAGGTGAGGGGGTTGCATCTGGGCACCTCTAAGTACATTGTGTACAGGTGATAATAAAGCAGGCAGAAGATGCTGGCTGTGTTTAGAGTCAGGCTGGGTATAGCACAATCAGCCCCTTTAAATATGTTAGCATGTTTAAATAATGCAGATTGATTTAATTATTTAAATAAACTAGTTAAATCCATGCTCTTGTCTTGTGTCTTCTTTGAATCGATGCCTGGGGCAACTGATCACACTAAGAATTAAATATATTGATGAGTTGTCTCTTGGCTAAAAGCATGAGAGACAACATGCTTTAAAAATGCATTACAAAAACATTGAAATGCAATGAAACGTAACTTTGAAATATCAATACAAGTTAAGTATTACTAGCTTTTAAAATGTCTTTTTCAAAGAACAAATTTATTTGATATATGCAATGCTTATTATCCTCATACACACAATGTTGCTGGAATTCAAAGGTTGGTTGTCAGAGTGTCAGATAAGGGAAAATTTTCTGCCTGTCACTTCTGTTCATCTGCACTTGACGTGTACAGTCAGGGCGCTTGCTGTCCCATTCAGTGTAATTTCTGCTGCTGCTATCTTCCCTTGCTATAATTTTGAATGTACACATGCCTTTAACTATAGCACTGGTGCCATGGTAAAACTTCAGAGCTGTTAAGAAGCTGGTAAAAGTGCAGCAGGTAAGCATGCTTTAGGAGGAAAGGAAGAGAAGGGACCCTATTATACAAGACTGGTATTTTTGCAGAGTTTAGAGGTTCAAGTTCAAGATCTGAATTCCTGATTTCAATTTGATCTGCAGATATATGCAAAACTGTAGTTATTATTTGGATCATTATACCAAAATGAGATATATTCCCTTCAATCCGTTAGCCTGTATATATTTCCATATTAGTGTAATTAATAAAATACCACATGCAATGAAAAAAAGAAAGTGTATCTGGGAGCCCAATTCAAAATCTATCTGATGTCTGCATATTAACTTCTACTGACATTGGATTAGGCTTTTTGTAAGTATTATCCTTAACTCAAAGAGGTAGCATTATGCCATTGGAAAAGTCTGCATTGCCATTGTAAAGGCTTTTGTATTAGAGTGAAAAGAGGTGGAAGATTCAAAGCTAAACCCCCTAGTTTTGTATAAAACAAAAACACAAGCCCTCAGAGCACAACATAGAGAATACATTAAGGAGATAAGCTTACAGCAGAACTAAGTAATTATGGAATTTCTAAATGCTGTTGGTGTTAAAGGACACTTGCTAATCATCTGTATAACTTCCTAACCATTTGCCTAACTCTGAAATGCACACTATTCTACCCAGATATCAGTTGAGTTGCTGGCAGGAAAAAACAAACCAATAAACTGGTCTGACCATTAAAAGAGGTGCCATATATAGAAATTATGGGAGGGAAGACAGCATGGTATAGCCTGATCTCATCAGATCTCAGAAGCTAAGCAGAGCTGATTCTTGGAAGGTCGACCACCAAGAAAGTCTCTGTAGAGGAAAGCAATCACAAACCAGCTCTGCTTCTCACTTGTCTTCAAAGCCCCTTTCTGGGATCTTCATAAGTTGGCTGTGACTTGATGGCACTTTCCACACACACACACATACAGAAATTAGCAGGTAAAGTAGTTAATGGAAAGGAAAGATGCAATATCACTGCAGCTTAAACTCCTGTTAAAGGGACGCCACAAAGGCCAGTAGGCAATCTGAAACATGAGCCTATGGAGATTTGGATGAAGTAGATGAACCTTGGGAGGTTTTTTAGAGCAGGGCTCCCCAATCTTGGTGTGTCTACGAGAACTTCTGGAATTTTGGGAATGGGGAATGGGCTGCCATGAGGGCTGGGATCAATCACAGAATTTTTTGTTGTTGTTCAGTCACACAGTCGAGTCCGACTCTTCATGAAGAAGAGGAGATTGGATTTATACCTCACCCTTCACTTGGAGTCTCAGAGTGGCTTACAAACTCATTTCCCTTCCCCTCCCCACAACAGACACCCTGTGAGGTAGATGGGGCTGAGAGAATTCTAACACAAACTGCTCTTTCAGGAACAGCTGTGCCAGAGCTTGTGACTGACCCAAGGTCACATCAGCAGGTGCAAGTGGAGGAGTGGGGAATCAAACCCGGTTCTCCCAGATTAGAGTCCACACACTTAACCACTACACCAAACTGGCTCATGGACCACATCATGCCAGGCCCTCCTGTCTTCCATCATCCTCCAGAGTTTGCTTAATTTCATGTTTATTGCATCAATAACACTGTCTAACCATCTCACCATTTGCTGTCTCCCTTTTCTTTTACTTTCAGTCTTTCCCAACATCAGAGTCTTCTCCAGTGAATGCTCCCTTCTCATTTGGTGGCCAAAATATTTGAGCTTCAGCTTTGATTGACTGATTTGATCTCCTTGAAGTCCAAGGGACTCTCAAGAGTCTTCTCCAGCACCATAATTCAAAACATGTATTCTTCAGTGCTTGCCCTTCCTTCTGGTCCAATTCTCGCAGCCATACGTTACTACTGGGAATCCCATTGCTTTGACCATATGGGCATTTGATGGCAGGGTGGTGTCTCTGCTTTTTATTATGCTGTCTAGGTTTGCCATCGCTTTCCTCCCAAGGAGCAGGCATCTTTTAATTTCATGGCTGCAGTCACCGTCTGCAGTGATCTTGGATCCCAGGAACGTGAATTCTGTCACTACTTCTATGACTTCCCCTTCTATTTGACAAGGAGTGATGGGCTAGATGCCATGATTTCAAGCCAACTTTTGCACTCTCCTCTTTCACCCTTAGCAAGAGACTCTTTAGGTCTTGTTATGTCCTGAGCTTGAATTTCATCTCCATTGACATGCTGGTATCCTGAATGGCAATGCCTGATTGGCTACTCCGTGTAGCAGGGCAATCAAGAGACAAGGATTGTACTGGAGGGAAGCAAACTGATTGGATGTTATCTCTGTAATACTATTGGTTGTTAACAGGAATATGGGTGTGGCTATGCTAGCCCGCACTGTTTAAATAAGAGCCTGTTGCTCTATGTTGTGTTGTCTGTTCTGAGTTGTTCTGAGCTGTTGAATCACTACATTAAAAGCTGAATCACTTGTTGGAACATTGCCTTTAAGTGTCATACTTATGAGGTCCTCTTCACTTTCTGCCATTAGAGTGGTATCGTCTGCATATCTGAAGCTGTTGATGTTTTTCCCAGCAATCTTAATTCCAGCGTGATTCATCCAGGCTGGTATTTCACATGATGTACTCTTCATATAAATTAAATAAGCAGAGTGACAATATACATCCTTGTCATACTCTTTTTCCTATGCTAAACCAATTAGTTGTTCCATATCTGGTTCTAACTGTCACTTCTTGACTCTTATACAGGTTTCTAAGGAGACATTTGAGGTGGTCTGGTACTCCCATCTCTTTAAGGACTGGCCACAGTTTGTTGTGATCCATACAATCAAAGGCTTTAGCATAGTCAATGAAGCAGAAATAGATGTTTTTCTGGTACTCCCTTGCTTTCTCCATAATCCAGTAAATGTTGCCAATTTGATCTCTAGTTCCTCTGCCTCTTTGAAACCCAGCTTGTAATTCTGGCAGTTCTCTATCCACGTACTGCTGAAACCTAGTTTGTAGGATCTTGAACATGACCTTGCAAGCATGTGACTTTTGGGAGGTTGCAAATCAAGCATCCTCCTGTGATGGAGGTTTCCCTGGCTTTTCTCCAATCTTTCTAAAACTTGCTTTTCTCCAAAGTTTTGGAAAAGATTCCAGTAAATCCTAAATGGCTACTGTGTGGGTGGGAAAATAAGGATTTTTCTGGCATACATGGAAGTTATTTTCCTTCACCCTGTACTGGCAGCAGCCATTTCTTCCCCCCACTACCAGGGCTTTTAAATCTTTTTTTTAAAAAATGGCAATATAATATTGTTATATCAATATACCATCGTAGCAATAGGGTCTCTGAATTCTTCAATTAAAAAAAAGTAAGGCTGATTCCCCACTACAGCTGCCTCGGTGTTGCGCTGCCATTTGCCCCGACATATCTCTATTTCCTTCTCTTGTGGTGATATAAGGAAAAAGACATATCTTTGCAACCAAAAGGGCTGGAGACTTACTTTTAAAGAAGGAAAGGAAGGAAGGAAGGAAGGAAGGAAGGAAGGAAGGAAGGAAGGAAGGAAGGAAGGAAGGAAGGAAGGAAGGAAGGAAGGAAGGAAGGAAGCTGGGGATTCTGAGAACCTGTTACACATGCTGTTACAACCATGTATCAATAATGATATTCTAGCGCTGATTTTTTTTTTTTAATTGCAAAAGCCCTGGTGGCCCAGAAGAAGGGGATGGCTGCTGCTGGGGAACTGGTAAAGGAAATTGCAGTGAACCTGCCATGTGGAAGCCCTGTTGCTACTGCATTTCATTTGCAGCTGCACGAGCAGCTGGAAAACCACTAAATCCCATCCCTGTGTGAAAGACATCTATATGAATGCTAAATATTATGTTTTAAATGCTCTCCTATTGGATTCAGTGGGATTAAAACAAGTTTAACTCTGAGTGGTTTGTGTTCCAAGCTTGTTAGTGAAAATTTATTGTATCTAATCTTATTTGTCTGCTCCTTTATGCAACTTTTTGAAGTTTGGTCTTGATTTCACTACCTTCACAAAAGAAAGAACCAGAATGAACAGTGTGATTTCAGTTTCATGCTTGCTTCAGGATTTTTATGCCTTTAAATTTGACATTTGAGTTCAGTGCTACAGTGTTATAACCTTTTAATGAAGTCTGACTGTCCTATACTTTAGTGAAATGAAGTAAACAAGACAGGAAAAGAAATTCATGGCACTTACAGTTTGAAAAGTCTTGGAAAACCTGTGGCTGGTGTGAGTTTTAAACCTACCTACTGAATAAAACTCTTTGATCAAATGTTCATATTCAAATAAAATTTTCTACCAAAATTTAAAAATCTGAATTCAGATATGGATATTTAAGCTTCAGAATGAACTTTCAAATTTTACCTCATGAATTGGTACTTGAATTTTGAATCCATAACACATATTTAAATGGTATATACTCTTTTTTTGTATTTTGAAAAACTGTAATTGACTACACTGCAAATTAGTCATCTATATATGTGTACTTTCCCATACCCTGTTACCAGTCAGTGCCTTTTCACAGAGGGGCAGTTGGTTTTCCAATAGGAAGTAATGCCATACACCCTTCATACAAAAATCACAGCAGATAGAAATTAAATCTATCTCATAAGCCTGGCCTAGGACAAGGAACGGCAGGCAAAGTTTTGGAAAAAGTATCTGAAAGTTCATCAAAGGAGGCTGGCTTGATAATAGTTCTCACCCGTCCTAAAGTAATGTATATTTTAACACATTGGGGTCTCTCAGGAAAACAGCATCACACCTTTTTTATCCCCATCTTGCTTCCCCCATTTGTCCACTTGGTGTGTTTACAACACCTGGAAGTTCTCTTCATACTGCATATCAAGGGGCATCCACAGATATTATCAGCTCTGGGAAAGCAATCAAGCTCTGCCAAACTCTTTGATTCCACTCTGAGAGAGCTATTAAGGATTTGTTCAGGTCTCTGGGAACCTTCCTGTACATAAGAACATAAGAGAAGCCAATGTTGAATCAGGCCAATGGCCCATCTAGTCCAACACTCTGTCACACAGCAGCCAAAATATACCAGGTGCCATCAGGAGGTCCAGCAGTGGGGCCAGGGCACCAGAAGCCCTCCCACTGCTGCCCCCTCCAGCACCAAGAATAGAGTGCATCACCTGCCCTAGACTGAGAGTTCCCATCTATACCCTGTGGCTGTAAACATATCAACACTATTGTTCCTTTGATGCAACCACATCAGCATACCCTCAGGTATCATTTTTGGGTATAAATACACCCAAGCTACCCACATGGGTGTGTGTGTGTGTGTAATTTTACACCCAAGACGCTGGTTGCCTTGCTCTTCAACAGACATCTAAACTTCTGAACCAACTTGAATCTCTTCAAGACTGGTAGGTATAACCTCTTCCCCAAAATTTATTTTCCCCATCTCACTCTATTCATCTTAGCCAACCTTGCAAATCTATTTCTAGTATGTACTCTATACGTGTGTTTTGTCTTCTAGTAGTTTCAATAAAACTCTGTTAAACATTAGCCTGGGCCATTTGCGAGTTCTCTGGAGGAAGGATCTTGGTATACAAAGGTGAAAAAGGTCCCAAGTTACCTGACTCTTGCCAAAACTAAATTCCCCAACCAACCAAATAATTAATTAGGCCAGTTTGGGTAACAACCCAAGCACCCAAAGCCAAACCATCTGAAATGCAATTTCCAGAAATTTTAGATGATGACATCAAAATTAAAATTTCAGATTTTTAAACATAAAAGATGGTATGCTAGTAATATTTCATTTCAGCTTTGATTAGAGTCACAAAATTCACAGACAGTCCCCTGTATATCTTGTCATGGCCCAGCCAGCTGCCACCTCCTTGGAGGAGGAGGAATCTGAAGAATCGGGCCCCACACCAGTGGAACAGGCCCATAGTCAGGATTTTGTAATTTGGGGGGCCTTTAAATAAGTCAGGGGGCACTGATGTCACAAAAAAATAGAATTAAAAAAACTCATCCCCATCGCCAGCTTGTTCAGCTCTCTGGGGGATCAAGCAACCTGTGATCATCTGGCTGCAGCACACCTCACACCTGCCTTCTAGGGTTTTCCAGCTCCAATCACCAGGCAAATCTGCACTCCCTCCCCCCCAACTTTCAGATCCCCAGCCTTGACCCCGGTCCATGCACAGAGTGATTGCAGGGGGAGGGACAGAGAGGGCTGCTGCAGCTGAATACTTCCCGGTTCCTTCCTTGGGCTTAGCGACTTCCCCATCTGTTTCTGATCTTAGAGCTTTCACCTTGGTCTCTTTGGCTTGTGTCACCCTAGAGGAGGAGCGGATGGGGCAGGAGGAAGCAGAGCTGTGCCTGCCTCCAGGGCACACAGAGCAGAAGGGAGGGTCATTGCTCCCACGCAACCCTCCTTGCAATGGGTGAGAGGCGGAGGCAATTCTTCAGCCACGGCCCTTAAGACACACACACACACACACACACACACACACACACACCACCAGGCATCCCTTCCTGTCTTTCTTTCAAATGCCCCAACATCATCACCTCTCTCTCAGGCTGAGTGGAACTGGTGGCAGCCTCCTTCATTGGAGAGTCACATTTTGTTTCATAGCTGAGGCAAGAAAAGATACAGAGAAGGGGGGCGGGGGGGGCAGCATGAGGAATAAGTCAGGGGGCTGTCCATGGTAGTAAGTTTGGGGGACCTGGTAGAAAGTTGGGGGCGAGCCCCAAAATGATCCAATGTAGCTACGGGCCTGCAGTGGAACTAAACACAACGTATCTTGCCAATTTATGATGGGAATTGTGGGGAAGGTGTGGTTCCAGTAACTTCACTGAGGGGGTTTCTGCATGTGTAGCTTATTCTGCTTTTTCCACTAGCATCAGAACTGTGTTGAGCATCAGGGGAGGTGTCTGTACATCTTCCCTTCGTCCACATTGTTTCAGTTGCTATGTTTTTCTTACAAGTATGCCTCCAAAAAAATCAGGTTTGTTGAGTGAAGTTGCTGTCATCAACTGCATCATCACACCACTGCTGACATCACCAATGTTCCCTCTAAGCTGAGTTAGTGTGAGCTGGCTCACAGTTTTTTAGCCTCTGGCTCACACATTTTTGTCTGAACTTAGGTGGGATAGCTCCGGAGCAAACTAATTTATGCAGTAGCCAAATCGCTCGCTCACAACTTCAATTCCAGCAGCTCACAAAGTAGAATTTTTGTTCACAAGACTCCACAGCTTAGAGGGAACGTTGGCCACTACTTTTTTTCTTTTTCTTTTGGGTTTCAAATGCACTAGAAGAAGGGCTTGGCATGCACATGTGTGAGAATTGCTATATTGTCCCTGTGGAAAAATGCCCTCCACTCAAAGATTAACCCCAATATTTAGATGTTTGCAGTTGCAAACTGGTTTTTAAACGTTTTCCTGTTGACAAACATCAGGATAACAGAGAGGCATGAATTGCTCCCCCATCTGGTCAACTACTTTCAAGCCATGTATACTTAATATTTAGTCATGTAAATATCTCTAGGAACCTGAGAATAATGATGCAGGCCATAGGGGCCATTCTGCAACAGTGTTCACCAGAATTAAAAGTGATAACAAATAACCCCAAAACAACTAAAAAAAGCAAATTCCCATAAAAAATAAACATAGCAAAGGGGAAGGGATGCTGGATATCAAGGCACAGGAACATCTTATAGAAATATATCACTATCAGTAAGCTTTTTTTAAAAAAAATCAAAGACTTGTCTACAGGCTTGCCTACACAAGGAAAGGATTCCATAGGAAGTAGTTGAGGGTCTCAAGAGAGCCAAGGACAAAGGCAAAGTGTGAAGGCTGAGTGGCCAGAAAGAGAAATGAGCACTTCTGTGCCTTCTGAAAGTGCAAGGAAGCAAATGGTTGCAGCAAAAGAAAAGGGGGGGGGCAGAGAAAGAAAAAGATACCAATTGCTTCTGTGATATATCACTATCAGGTGAGTGTAATCCTTGAAAATTTGCCAATACAAGGGATAAAAATCCCTCATCACCAAGACAGAGGGAAGACAGCACAGGGCAGGGTTCTCCTACAGTCATAGCCCAGTCAGCAGAAAATGGGTAGGAAGTGGGAGGGACCAACAAAAGAGCAGGCAACATTACACAGGCCCCAGTCACACGGAGCATTTGCCACGTGGAAGCCACAATAGTCTGGCGGAGTTTCCAGGCGCAATCACACCAGAACATCTGGGAGGCATAGCGCACCCGTGGCCAACTCGTGGCAAGCTGCCAAAGCTGTGCAGTTAAAAAGTAGCACATCAAATGTACTAGCAAATGGTTTGCCATGGACTACCCACAGAACTGTTCAGTGTGATCACACCGGTGTGCAGCTTTACCCAGCTATCCTCGTTTATGCACATGCACTGACTGATGAAACCAGGATATGCTGCCATCGTGTCTGATCACATTCTGGCGGGTCTAATCATGCCGGCACAAAGAGCCACTCCTCCCCCCATGTTATCTGGCCCACGTGACCAGGGCCATACATAAACAAATGTGACTCAAATGCAATCGCTAGGAAAAGATTGGGGCAAAATGGTCCTAAAAGAACCAGAAAACAATTGGGAAAAAATGTCAGGCGAAAATGAATGGCTCTAAAAAATGTGCAGAAGGTAGGATAAACTGAAGCAGTAAGAAGCCAGAACTTATGCAATGCTGTGTGGAAAACCTCTGAAAGATTTTAACAAGATAGTTTTATATAGCTGCATAGAATCCAAATTCAAGGCAGTGTGTGGCTGTCACTGTATTCTTAGTCTGTAGTATAAGTGTTACTTTCTCCAGTTTTCATTTTGTGTGTGTGTGTGGGGGGGTGTTCTGCTTGGCTGCAGAACATTCTAGTACTGTAGCTAATGGCTAAATGGATTTGTACTACAAAGTGTAATTTTCTACTTTCCTTTCAATTATTACTTAATGGCAATGCTTCTTAATTTCTTGATCTCCATAGTATCCTTCTCCACTTTAAATAGCAGCTTTTCTTATGAAGGTGAAGAGCAAATTGTCTTATAAAGCTACAGTTATCCAATAATAATATAAAAAGCATTTCTTTGATAGCCTGATACTTGGAGTCATTCAATTCTCACAGCAGGTTATTAACTTCAAAAGGGCCTGGTCCAAGACTCTGTTCATGGACAACCAGCATTTTGATGAAATGCTGCTGCTTTGTCTACTCTACTTCACACACACACACATGCTGCTCTCCTGTTAGAGCTCATTGGCTATTGCCATTTTCATTGTGCCATTTTAAAACTGTGTCTTTGAGTTGTTCTTATTGAAAAGCCTTTAGGAAAGCTATTTGCTGTTCTTCAGTAAAAGCTGTTAAGACTGAAACCAACTGAGGCACCTGGAATACAAAGATAACAAAGAGTAAAGTTTTCATAGGAAACAATATATATGTGCGTGTGTCTGTAAGTTAAAGGGCAAATGGTCATGCAAGACTATGGAAAGAGTTAGACTTAGAAGGAGCCAACACCTGCAGCCAGCTCCTAACTACTCTTCAGCTACAGTGAGTCTAGACTAAGTTCCATTAAAACAAATGTCAATTTAGCTGATCCTATGTATGTTTACACAAAAGTAAATGGAACTGGGCACAGTTCAGCTACAGCTAAGCATTTTACAGTGTAGAATTAAACCTTCAAAATCCATTGAATCTGCCAAGGATGGTGCTGTGTAGGTCTCATTTATCTGAACAGGAAAATTCAGTGTCTGCCTTACTTTCTTCCACTGCTTTGGTTAGATCAGTAGTCATGATTTTAAATGTGAATTATGTTGCAATATTGACTGTGTAAATCAGTGAAATCGCTAACAAAAATTTATAATTTTATTACATTTTTATTTTATCCTTCTTCCAATGCGCTCTGCTTTTACCTTCATAATAACTCCGTAAAATAGGTTAGGATGCGAGACAGAGACCGACTAAAGGTCTTGAGCTTCTGGTTGAACTCTGTTCCTAGTCTGACATGACATTCTAACTGCTTCACCCATTAGGTTTCTAACAGTTTCTGCACTGTTTTAAAGCTCAAAGAGGCAATTCTTTTCCTCATACTAACACAGAGAACCAACCCTAGTCCAAATGGTGGCTCAGAAGCAAAGTGATGATAAGGAGAAGAAACTAGGCTACATAGCTAAAATAAACCAATGGAGGGAAGTTTCACAAGGCCAAAGCAGATGTGCTACAGAGGCAGTAAACATATATTCCGTTTAAACACATTTGAAAATGTGTTAAACAGTCCTGGGCCAGAAGAGTCCATGATGGAATAATAAAAATGCTTTCTGCATTTTGCCTGTAATTACTACTTTATATACTGGTACAATCTTGTTTTTCCACTATGAATCCAGTATCTCCTTGCTAAAAGAAGAGAAGAGTTGGTTTTTATACCCTACTTTTTTCTACTCTGAAGAGTCTCAAAGTGGCTTATGATCATCTTCCCTTCCTCTCCCAACAGTCACCTTGTGAGGTAAGTGGGGCTGAGAGAGTTCTGAGAGAACTGTGACTGGCCCAAGGTCAACCAGCAGGCTTCATGTGGAGGAGTGGGAAATCAAACCCAGTTCTACAGATCAGAGTCTGCCGCTGTTAGCCACTATACCATACTGAAAACTTCCTAGACACTGACCATAAAAGGCTACACACAGTGCCGGTCCTACTGCCCATTTCAAAATAGTCTTAAAGATGAGTACAATCATTCAAATAGAAACACCTGACAATCAGTGGGTCATAGTGAACAGATACAATTTCAAGGAATCCCAATCATACCATTGAAATTACTCTGGCAGCTCATAATCAAATAATACCAGAGGCAGGTTTCATTCATGACTCAAATGGTTTCTAATACTCAATGAGAGGGAATTCAATATAGCACAAACAAAGCATATCTGAATAGCTGCAACAGAAGCAATACATATGCAACAAGCCACTAGTCTGTATTTGTTGAGTGCCAGTGAATATCACCAGTGTTGAATGGAAGCTCTATGTAGAACAAATCATTAAAAATTAAGTCATAAGTTCCAAAAGTCAGAATTTTTTTTTTTTACAATGATGCTCTATTCCCCTCTGTGGTAGTGGAGGGCTGTTATAGAAAGATCCCATTAGCAGAGAGGGTTTGCCTGTGTGGAGCAGGGAAGGTCGAGACAAATGAGTATATTTTGCTTCACTGCCATTCCTACTGTAAAGTACTGGGTTCCGGGCCTCATGACTCGGACAACAACATAAGAGAAGACGCATTTATTCGTACTTCACACAACAAAGACAAACAGTAACGGCCGGAGGCCAAATATATACAGTAAGTGGGGGACGCCCCACATTCCTCTTGACAGGTTTGAATCTCCCACCAATGTTCCCATTGGCTCCCTTTTGGCGAGCTCAGGAGCCTAGTCCCTATTGTTCTCAGGAACGGAGCTTGGCTGCTTTCTGCCTGCTCTTGTTCCCCATCTTAAGACATAACACCCCTCCCCCCATAGTTTGTCTCCTATCAGGTGATATAGTCTTTTAGGTAGGCCGGTGCCCTCCACTCCCTGAGCAACCTTCGGGGGGCCGGCGTCGGACTGACAGAGGCCCCTTCCGGTTGCTCTACCGCACTTGGTGCCAGGATCCCTGGCAGCGGCATTGATGGTGGAGGCGGCTCAGCCTGCTCTGTGTCCGGCTCGGCATCCAGTGGTTGTTCCAGCTCTCGTCCCGCTATTGGTGCTTGCAGACATTCAGGTGCCGGGGTGGCGGCTTCTGGGTATTCTGGTTGTGGGGCCATGATATCCATGTCAGGGTCTTGTCTCCTCTGGAGTTGATCTGCATGTTTCCACACTACCCGGTCCCCGTCGGCCAGGACCTCATATGAAACCGGCCCAGTGGGTCTGAGAATGCAGCTGGCAAGCCACTGAGGTCCCGCCCCAAAGTTTCTAAAATAAACCGGTTCCCTCGGGAGGAAACCCCTGGGAGCCACCCTGGTTTTGACCAGCTTCTGCGACTCTGGGGCCTGGTCCAGGTGGAGCCGATCCAATAGGGTCATGGGGCGGTGGCCCATCAGCAGTTCTGCTAGGCATCGCCCGGAGACAGGGTTAGGGGTGGTGCGCTGCATGAGGAGGAAGTGGGCCAGCCGGAACTCCCATTCCCCATCTGTAATACAGCTCAAGGCTTCTTTCGTGGTGCGGACCGTTCTTTCCGCCTGGCCGTTTGTCACTGGATGGAAGGGCGCAGAGCGTATGTGCCTGATCAAGTTCCTTTCGAGGAACGCCTGAAACTCCGCAGATGTAAATGCGGCCCCGTTGTCCGACACTATCGTGTCCGGTAAGCCGTGCATGGAGAATATTTTGCATAGGGCCCTTATCACTGCTTTGGCCGAGGTGGTGGACACCGGGCTGGTTTCTACCCACTTAGAGTAGGAGTCTACAGTTACTAGGAACAGGAGCCCAGTGATGTCTACATGTAGGTGTGACCACAGCTTGTGGGTGGACTCCCAACTCTGTGTTGGTGCGCTCGGGGGATTGGGGTGGACCTCCTGACACCTTTTGCACCCCCAGACCCAGGTTTCAATCTCTGAATCTATCCCGGGCCACCACACGTAGCTCCTTGCCAGAGCTTTCATTTGTACAATGCCTAAGTGGGCCTCATGTAGTGAGTGAAGGACCCCTTGTCTCATTGGGCCCAGGATTACCACTCTGTCCCCCCATAGTAAACATCCCTTCAAGGCAGATAACTCGTTCTTTTGGGCTTTATATGCCGTGAACTCCGGCCCTGCCGCTTCCGCTGACCATCCCCTCACCACCCAGTTTAGGACCCGGGAGAGGACTGGATCCCAAGATGAGCGGGTGGCCATGTCTGCAGCCTGAAGGAGGGGGGTGGAAGCCCTTCCAGCATTAGCACCGTGGGGGTGGGGGCCGGATCCTCCCCTGTCTGTGGCAGCGGCAGGCAGCTCAGGGTGTCGACTTGCCCCAAAGCCTTGCCCAGCCGATGCTCCAACTGGTACTGATATCCCGCTAAGAACAAGGACCAAAGTAGGACCTGAGGGGACAGCACCTGCGGCATTTGTTTGTCAGCTGCGAACAACCCCAGGAGTGGCTTATGATCAGTGATGAGCATGAAGGGCCAACCATACACAAAATTATGGAATTTTTTTATGCCCGCCACAAGTGCCAACCCCTCCTGATCTATTTGTGCATAATTGTGCTCCGTGGGAGACAGCGTGTGGGAGTAATAGGCCACTGGGACTTCCCACCCATCTGGCAGTTGGTGGCCCAAGAATGCCCCGACCCCATATGGTGACGCATCACACGCGAGAATCATCGAAATGGGCGAGCACCACATTTGAAATTAACAGAGACTTAACTCCTCAGAACGCCGCCTCCTCCCTCAACCCCCACACCCAATTTGTCCAGCAGTCTGTGGAGGGGTTCTGCCACGGCAGCCTTGTGCAGGAGAAAGGCATGGTAGAAGTTGATGAGGCCCAAGAATGCCTGGAGTTCTGCCTTGGGCTTCGGGGCGGGGGCCTCCACGATGGTCTTCACCTTGTCCCGCGCCAGATGGAGGCCCATTGCATCAACCCAGTACCCCAAGAATTCTACCTTCAGAACCCCGAGAAGGCACTTTTCCTGCTTCACTTTCAGTCCTGCAGAGTGGAAGCGTCCCAAAACAGTGCGGAGGCGGGCGGTGAAGCTCTCCAGGGTGGCCACGGCAATGAGGATGTCATCGAAGAATGGCATCACACCAGGGATTCCTTTTAATAAATCGTCCATTAGATTTTGGAAGATCCCTGGGGCCACACTGACCCTGAATTGCAGCCGCTTTACCTTGAAGGCCCCCCAGTGCGTCATTATTGTTTGCACCTCGGCTATGGCCTCGTCCACAGGGAGTTGCTGGTACGCCTGTGCGAGATCCAGCTTCCCAAAAATGCGTGCCCCCGCCAGTGTGGCTAATACGTGACTCACCACGGGCACGGGGTACGAGTGTGCCTGTAGTGCCTGGCTAATAGTGCACTTATAATCCGCGCAGATGCAGATGTCCCCATTTGGCTTAACCGGGGTCACGATCGGGGTTTCCCATCGTGCATTCGGGACAGGCTCGAGGACCCCCTGGGCCACCAGCCGGTCTAGTTCCGCTTCGATTTTTGGAGGAGGGCCAGGGGCACCGTGCAGAAGCACCACCGGATGGGCGTCACTATAGGGTCTAAGTGTAGCGACACCGGGGGCCCCTTGTAGCAACCCAGCTCCCCGTCGAAGACCTTGGGGAACTCCTGGCAGATCTCGCCCCAGTCCTGCGGGCCACATTTATTCACTCCCCCAATCATAATGCCCAGGGCCTCGAACCATGCCCGCCCCAAGAGGCTCACAAGATTTCCCTCCACCACCACCAGGTCCAGGCCCCCCTCAAAGTGTCTATATTGCACCCAGAAGGTGCCGACTCCCCAGATGGGGACCTGGGTGTTTTAGTTGATCACAAACTCAGCATGAGTCTGCAGTGCAATGTGGCTGTGAAGAAAGCTAATGCAATCTTAGGATGCATTAACAGAAGCATTGTGTTCAGATCATGGGAGGTGGTAGTTCCACTCTATTCTGCTATGGTCAGGCCTCACCTGGAGTACTGTGTCCAGTTTTGGGCACCACATTTAAGGAAGGATGTTGACAACCTCGAGCATGTCCAGAAGTGGGCAACCAGGATGGTGAGAGGGTTGGAATCCAAGTCTTATGAGGAAAGGCTGAAAGACTTGGGTATGTTTAGCCTGGGAAAGAGAAGGCTTAGAGGGGGCATGATTGCAGTCTTCAAGTATCTGAAGGGCTGTCATGTAGAAAATGGAGCAGATCTATTCTCTCTTGCTCCGGTTTGCAAGACTAGATCTAATGGGTGGGAATTACAATGGAGTCGATACCGACTAAATATCAGGAGAAACTTCCTAACTGTAAGAATGGTTGAACAGTGGAACAGACTGCCTTGGGAGGTGGTGGATGCTCCTTTGCTGGACATTTTTAAGCGGAGACAGGACGACCATCTTTCAGGTATGTTGTAGGGCTATCTTTCAGCTCTGCTCCTGCAGAGTGCAGGAGGTTGGACTAGATGACCTGCAAGGTCCATTCCAACTCTAACATTCTATGGTGGGAAAAAGAACCTCACCAAAACAGTGGTGAGATGGAGATCATAGTTGTTTGTTCAATGCATAAATTTGCTAAAAACAGAAATACAAAAACCAAAGACTGTTACAGAATATCTGAACAAAACTGATGTGCATCTAAGGAACTGGGTGGTAGTCCATGATAGTTTATGCTAGAATGAAATAAATTGTTAGTCTTTAAGCCACCACAAGACTCCTGGTTATTTTGCCTACTTCCGACCAACACAATTACCCCACCAGAAAGTATCTTAAACTTGTGTGAGAGAAGGTTCAGCTGAAACCAAATAACTAATTTTTACCATATTAAATAATACATTTTCACTTAATGTCTCCTTAACAATTTCACACTGAATTGAGAAAAAGACTGTCAGTTCTTTACTGCTATACTGCCATCTAGAGGCAAATAAAATTATATGGCTATTGATCAGTTAAGTGACACTGAATGTGTAGTGTTTCTCGCTACATCATGAATTTTGCTTAGACTTCCTAGGACCAATTCTTTAATGTATGAATTCAGAAAACAGCTTTAACATTGGTTTACAAGCGGTTGCTTGTTTTGTTTCTTCCTGATATTCAAAATGCATTAATTTGACACTCTGTAGTTATAAATCTGACCATCCTTTGTCATTTACTAACTGTATTAACAAGGATTGCTTAGATGTTGTTATATCAAAGTGCAGGGGTCTTTTCGTAGAAAAAGAGCTGCAGGAGCTCATTAGCATATGGTATGCTAATGAGCTATTAGGCTATTAGCATATGCCACGCCTCCTGACATCACCGGAAGTGATGTCAGAAGGGGAAGCAAAAGGGGGGGAGGCATCTTCAAAAGCCTCCCCTTCCCTTCTCCAGCTGGTCTGGGTGGGGGAGCTAAGAGAGAAGGTGTTTAAAGTTTAAACTCCTTCTCATGAGTTGGGCTACCGAAGGATGAAAGAGAGAGAGTAGAGAGAAGGAAAGAAGGAAGGAAAGAGGGAAAGAAAGAGAGGGAAGAAGGAGGGAAACAGGGAAAGAAGGAAAAAAGAGAAGAGAAGAAGGTGGGAAAGAAGGAAAGAGAGAAGAGAAGAAGGAGGGAAAGAGGAAAAAGAGAAGGAAAGGACGGCAATTCGGCCCCATTATATCCTATGGGCCATTGAAGTCAATGGTGAAAACATAGGGTATATTCTGGGGGCTGGAGGGGAGGGGTTTGAGGGAGGGGCTCCAAACTCACAGGATAGCTGGTGGAGCCTCTCCACAAGATACCCACCAAGTTTCAAGAACATTGGACCAGGGGGTCCAATTCTATGGGCCCCCAAACAGGTTGCTCCTATTCCCTCCATTGTTCTCTATGATGGGAAAACAAGTTACTTTTTTCCCACCATAGAGAACAATGGAGGGAATAGGGGCAACCTGTTTAGGGGCCCATAGAATTGGACCCCTGATCCAATGTTCTTGAAACTTGGTGGGTATCTTGGGGAGAGGCTCCATAAGCTACCCTGTGAGTTTGGAGCCTCTCCCTGAAACCCCTTCCCCTCCAGCCCCCAGAATATACCCTATGTTTTCACCATTGACTTCAATGGCCCATAGGATATAATGGAGCTGAAATTGACATTCGGCTGCCTGAAAGACTCCCCGGGACGGCGGCTGGGGGCGGGGCTTGGCTCCTGAGATCCTGGAGCAGCGCTCTGGTACGTTCCCCCCCCCAAAAGACCCCTGTCAAAGTGAATGTGCAACTGAGAATATCCAGTGCAACTGAGAATATCTAGCTACAAAGCTGGACTTTCAAATGGTGGATAAAGAGTCACCATATATATCAAGTCCAGAGATTCAGCTTCATATATCTATCATAGAATGATTGAAAAATAACATGTGATAAGAGTGAACTAATCACATGTGCTCCTCTCTCAGGGACAGTTTCAGTTTTCTGGTTTAGGACCATATTTTGCTTTGGTCAAATTTTGGAAATGGGATTTTTAAAAGTTTGTTAGCACATGACTGATTGAATCCTATCCATCAACCATTAATTTATTATAGTTATGGACCAACAGAATAAAACATACATTAACAAAGTGGTTGTAAGCCCATCTTCATCTTCAATCATCTTCATATTATGGCCATCCCAGTGACTCACCTGACTTTGATAAAAAGGAAAAACAGAATTGGGTATCATGAGCATATTAATGTTACCACTCTTAAAAGCTTCTGGATGATCTTATCAGCGATTTCATGTACATACTGAACAGCATGGGGGACAAAATGGAATCAAGAATGCATGCCACGGGGTCATGAAGGAGTCCTCCAGCACCACTTTCTAGTACCAATAAGCCAAACAGCAATGGAACCACTGGCAGGAACCACTACTACCTACCTCACCATCTGGTCCAGAGTGGATTCTATAGTTGATGGTATCAAAAGTATCTGAGAGAGATGCAGAAAAACCAACAGGGTAACACTTCCCCTTTCCCAGCAGAGATCATTGATCAGACAATCAAGGTTGTTGTTGCCATCTCAAAATCAGACTAGAAAAGAAGAATGAAATAGTATTCACATTTTTAGGGCCCAAGAAAGGCCTTTTCAGGATGGGTTTGGAAAAAACCTCCTTCGAGGATGCTAGCACTACCCCTCCTTTAAGGAAGTATTCCGTCTCCTGGAGCCAACCAGACAATCCAACTTGTCTAGTAGTTAAAATCAGGAAAAGTTAGGACTCCTCCAATCATATGTTTACAGGCCATAGCAACTGAAAATCATCCAACACAATTAGACTATATTATAACAACACCATGGGGGTATAGAAACAGAGTTGATTAAATCATTGTGGATAAAGGAAATTTTATCTGTGAATTTTCTGGTAAATATGTTACACCAAATTTATGCAAAGGGAGTAAAATTTATTGGTCACCTTAGAGTCTTTTCTCCCCTTCAGTATTGCTATATAAGATCAAGATGACCACATATTCTTTACCTGAGTTCCACAAAGTAATGGTGTTGAGTTCAACTCACTACTCATTCCCCAATTAATGCCAGAGGTAATTTTGATAGCAGGATTCATTGTCAAACTAGCTTATAACGCCAATCCATAAAACTGTGTAAATCTTGTGTTGATCTTAGTTTTTACAAGGAGACTTAGGACTGTATATTCCAGGTTCATTTACAAGGCCATTGCAGGTGTGGGAGCGGCTTTAGCAAAACAGCTACTACTTAAAGGGCATATTTTATGAGCCTGGGGAAACATCCGTTTGGGTTGTAAAATAAGCCTTGCAGCCTGTGTGATTCCTCACTTTCAGAATATGCCATTCTGTTTTACATATGAGTACCCCTTGAAATGCAGCCAAGTTAAATAGAGACCAAATTCTCTTAACAATAATACTTAGCATTTTCCATTACAATGAACTTTGGCTTTAACAGGAGGTATATTCTATAAACAAGTGATGAATATAGTCCACAGAGGGCACTAAAACAGTTACAAGGTAATTTACAAATCCATGTCTACATTAAAAGGTTCAAGCAGTCATCCCTGGGGTATCACAGGGCACTTTCTCAATCACTGTTACTCATTTGGGGAGTTTAAGAGACAGACAGACAGACAGACTCCATCATGACCCACAGTGAAAAACTGACTAATGATTAGGAGTGTGCACCAAAATTTTATTTGAATTCAATTAATTTTGTTAATTTATTTAGGGTACTTATATACTGAGCCTTTCTCCAAAAAGAATCAGGACCCATGGCAGGTAACAATATAGTACAGAAATAACCATCTATTATTTTTGAAACACTCTGATGAAGCCCTGACCTGGATAGCCCAGGCAAGCCCAATCTTGTCAGATCTCAAAAGCTAAACAGGGCCGACCCTGGCAAATACTTGGAAGGGAGACCTCCAAGGAATACCAGGGCCAGGACAGAGAGGCAGGCTACTCAAGCTATCTCCCTGAAACATCCAAACCCCACCAGGGGTTGCCAGAAGTCAACCATGAATTCCAGGCATACACACACAAATACCTGCCCCCAAAACCCCCACTCTGATGAAAAAGATAAAACAGAGCCCACATCTATAATTGCACCTATAACTTCCAAGCTGCCCCATAAGTAATTTGATTTTTAAAGGCTTCCTTATCCTTACCAAGGGTATCTTCCTTACCCCTACCAGGGGGATGTTCCACAGCAAGAAGTCAGTAACAGAAAAGGTCTGAATCCAAGCATTAACAGATCTTCTTGGACACCCAGTTGTGAGAAGTGAAACTGCCACTTTTTTTATATTGGGAGAGATGGTCCTTCAGTTATGTTGGCCACATTATAAAGGTAGGCACCTGCACATTAAATTGAACCCAGAAACAAATAGGTAGCCAGTGAACTACTTTAGAGCTAATGTAATGTACTTCCAATGGGTGGTCCTTGATAACAAACGGGCTACAATGTTTTGCACCAGCTGAAGTTTCTGAAATATCATAAAGGGCAGTCCATGTAGTCATCTAGCCTTGATTACCACAGCATGGATCATTGAGGCCAGATCAGATGTCTGCTGAAACAGGGATGATGATAATGAAGAAGGAGGAGGAGGAGGAGTAGGAGACTGGATTTGTACCCCACCCTTTACCTTCCCTTCCCCACAACAGACACCCTGTGAGGTAGGTGGGGCTGAGAGCTTCTTTGAAGCCTGCTCTTGAAAGAGCAGCTCTGAGAGAACTTGTGACTGACCCAAGGTCACACCAGCAGCTGCATGTGGAGAAGTGGGGAATCAAACCTGGTTCTCCCCAGTGTTCCCTCTAAGCTGAGTTAGTGTGAGCTAGCTCACAGTTTTTTAGCCTCCGGCTCACACAGTTTTGCCTTAGCTCAGGAAGGAGGGCTGCAGAGAAAACTGATTTATGCAGCAGCCAAATCGCTCGCTCACAACTTGAATGCCAGAAGCTCACAAAGTAGAATTTTTGCTCACAAGACTCCACAGCTTAGAGGGAACATTGGTTCTCCCAGGTTAGTATCTGTGCTCCTAAGCACTACACCAAACTGGCTCTTTTGGTTTCAGAGGGAAATACATTTCTGGATGTAGTTGTTTGACTTTCCACCTAACTGAAATTATGTTGTCAAAGATTGTTCCCCCCATCTCTGAACTGTCATGTTTCTAGAAGACAAGAAAAAAGATCCCCATTTCATAGCAAGTAGAAACAATATATCCCCAGGCCTATCCCCCCCCCCAAACAACTGGCAAGTTTGAGAACTGCTGCTGTACTGAACTGAGTTGCATTCTCTAATGGCCTAATCCACAGCATATACAATTCCTGTTCACAGACAAACCTATTGAGAGTGAAGACCTATAGTTTTTAAATTATTTTATTTTATTACTATGCCTTTGAAACAGGATTGTGCCACAGCTGTTTACTAGCTAGAGACTGAATCTGGGTTTCTGGTAATTACATTTTTTTAAAAAAGAGAGAATAATATTTGAATTGCACTGTGACTGGTGGCTTGAAGAATGCAAGCTACCTACAAAAACAACTGCTAAGCTTCCTCCCATTAAAAGAGTAAGCAAACAAAACAATATTTGTTGTATCTGCATGTTTACATTTTTTATTAAATTTTATCAGTATTTTAAATGATGCTTTCATGTTTTAAATGCTTTCATGTGCTGATGTTTGCCACCTTGAGGACCCTGTTTGGGTGGGGAAACATAGAAATGTTTTAAATAAACACATAAATAAAATATCTTCTAGAGGATTTTATGCATAGTGATATAGGAAATGGTAGGTAGGTACCTTTAATAGTGGGAAGAGAAAATTCAGCAAGTATAGTTGGTCAAGTAGTTGACAAATACTTTCTCCTACTGAAATTCCTTCTCTGCAACTGTTAAGCTGCTCTGCTTTGCACCTGGGCATCCTAAATACATTATACAACACTAATGTATTTAAAGTTTTTCTGCTGTCCATGTCCTTGTAATAGCCCCATGCATTCAGCCCTAAAACACCCCATTCACCTGCCTTGGATCCTGAGATGCTCAAATGAAAGACAGGTATAACAATACTTAAAATAAATAAATAGCTACCTATTTGTGTTATTTTAAATGTTGTTATACCTGTCTTTCTGTAGTTATTTCTACTATAGCTAGCGATAGACAGATGATAGACAGACAGACAGAAAGATGAAGCTGCCTTTGTTTATTATACTTTTTACTGATTTCAGCAGCTCTTCAAATGGCAGATACTTTTCCCAGCATTGTCATCTGAGTTTATGTTTCCACACTGGGTTTGCTAAGAAGTGAACCTGGGACTTTTGTATGCAAAGCATACAACTAATCTATGGACCCTCTCCACATACAGCTTTGTAAACGTATACTTTCCTGCACACAAATGCAGAAATTACACCCCCACACACAAAAATAGTTTAGGAAAATAAAGTTTTGATATGCTAAATGTGTAGTCATTTGGTTGTTTCTTCTGGAAATGACAGCAATATATTATTTATAACAAAAGAATATGTGTTATGTTTCCCCCCGCATTTTTTAAGACTGGTAAAAGTGGGCATAATAACATCATCCACTAGATGGCAAAATCCAATTACCTTCCAGCCTAAAATTGCCTCAGTGGTTGGAATTAATCCATAGAAAAAAATGTTTGTTCCCAGTTCAAAGACATATGTTTCAGTAAGAGGGATAAAAGTTCTTTTGCTTTACAAGGAAAACACTGACAGGGGAAAGAATGTGGTGAATGGAAGGCCAAAAAGTCTGCAAAGAGGACTGAAACTTAACTACAAGAAGACAATTCTATTATTCCATGTACATAGTATTGGGTAACCTTAATTAAATTTTCTCAAAATTTACAGTAATCTTCAAAATTTTACAGTGTTACTTATCTAAGGTGTCACCTGAACCTACAGTGATTTAGAATCATGAAGCCATCATCACAGATGCCTTGTGCTTTTAGCAAAATCCGAAATTTCCATGATCATCATACATAGTGAGTCAGCAGCAACTGACTTTTATGGACTAAGGGAGATCACACAACCATGACAGACAGAATGGAATAGGGGTAGATAGCTTAAATCACACACACTGGGTAGAAATAGGCAATCACTTGATCTGTGGTGGGCATCAAAAACACCCCGTCACAGTTCTACCTGGAAATAATCAGAATTACTGGCTGTGGCCAATGCTCCCTCTAAGCTGTGGAGACTTGTGAGCAAAACTTCTACTTTGTGAGCTACTGGCATTGAATTTGTGAGTGAGTGATCTGGCTACTGCATAAATTAGTTTGCTCTGGAGCCATCCTTCCCGAGCTAAGACAAAAATGTGTGAGCTGGAGGCTAAAAACCTGCGAGCTAGCTCACACTAAGTCAGCTTAGAGGGAACACTGGCTGTGACCATTCTAAGCAAAGATATATCCTTCTATTCCCATTGACTTCAATGGAATTAGAAAGGTATAACAGGATTGCACTGGCAGTGAGCAATTACCAGTCTTCTTGGCACTTCCCTGTGAGTTGAATCTGTGTGGCAACACATGAAGCTACAGCTAACAAACAACCTTCTCTTTACATTATTAAAATTAGCACATTGAACTATGTAGTCTGTTTTCACCCAATGTCTGAAGGCTGTATTATGCAATAAAATGTTGTAACAATATAATTTCCAGCTTGTGGCAAAATCAAGTTACCTTCCACCTAAGAACTCATCAGGGGTAATTATGTGGCAAATGACCACCTGCCACTTCAACATCTCAACAAATAAGTCTCTTGTGCTTTGAACATCACTTTACTTTAATGTGATGGTCCAATAGTTGCTGCAGTCTTGTCAGAACTGGAATGTAACCTTACAACAGTAACAGTGACCATACAGCATCATTAATAGGCCAGTATTAGGCTAAATTTCAACATTTACATATTTAAATCTGGTTTTAGGCCTAGTTATGGGATGGAAACAGCCTGGTAGATGACCTGGATCAGGAAACTTGACAGAGGGAGTATGACTCTGTTGATACTCCCAGACCTCTGAGTAATATTCTATACCATTAATTATAGTATACTTCTGAATCACCTTTATGAACTGGGATTGGGAGGGCTAATAAATGGAAGCTTAATCCCAACAAGACAGAAGTACTCTCGGGGAGTAGAAGGTCGGACCTGGGATTTAACAATGTCACTTATTCAGGAAGGGGTTGCATTCCCCACATGTGCATAATCTTTGATGCTCTTGGACCCAGGCCTAGTGCTGTATAAGCAAGTGGCAGATGTGGTCAGCAGCACCTTTTACCAGCTTTAACTAGTTAGGAGCTGCAGCTTTTGCTGGGCAGAAAAGATCTGGTTACTGTGGTGCATGCCCTGGTTACATCTAAATTAGATTGCTTCAGTGCAACCTGTGTGAGGCTGCTGCTGAAAAGCATGTGGGAAACTTCAATTAGTGAAGAACGTTGCAGTCAGAATGCTGACTGGAGTAGATGGTAAGGACCATATCACTCCAATCTTGGTCTATCTACACTGGCTCCCAGTCTGTTTCTGAGCACCATTCAAGGTGCTAGTGTTGACCTATATGCTTGGGACTAGCATATCTGAAGGACTGCCTAGTCCCTTACAAACTACCAGACCACTACGATCATCTTCTGAGGCCCTGCTTTGGGTACCTTGCCTTCTGAGATTGAGTGGTAACCAAGGAGAAGGCTTTCATGGTCATGGCACCAAAACTCTGGAACTCTCTTCCCAGGGGGACTTATCTGTCCCCTTCTGTTGCCATCAGCCAGCAGATGAAGACTTCATTATTTTGTTTGGCACTTCATCAGTGATCCTTCCCATGTTTTAATTGTGGTTTTTATGTGTTTGCAGGTGCATTTTTGGTCTGATTTTAATCATTTTAATGATATGTTTTTGTTGGTTTTAAAGGTGTGTTTTTTATTATTTTTTATTATATGTGTGTTTGATCTGTCAGCTCCTTTGGTGATAGGTGAAGATGGATAGCCATATTAGTCTGTCTGTAGCAGTAGAAAAGAGTCCAGTAGCACCTTAAAGTAGACCTCTTGATGGCCCTTATGAGGGCAGAAATGTGGGGTATAAATTTTGTCAAATAGATTAATTAAGCCAATATTATTATTTCTATATAATATATAAAGAGATGGTATTGTGAGCACAGTAGCTTCATTGGCTTGCCTAAGCTAATGCATTTATGTAGAAGGTAAGATCTGAAACAGATTCTTCACAGTGCAGAGCAGTATAGTATAGTATACTGATCTATAATTTATGGAAATCCACAGACAATTTTTTATCAGCTTCAGTGGAATTGTGGTTTAATCCTGGGAGAAGTAAGGAGAATAACACAGCCACTGCTGAATATGTGTTGGGGACCAGCAGACAAGAGCAATTTATGCATGATACCACCCAGTATCATCTTTCCTCTGCTGGCAGGAACTAGTGGTATTGGGTTTTAATTCTTCATGAGCTAGCCACTACTTGTTTGAATCGCCCCCCCATGACCTCTCGCTTTTTATTTACTTGCTCCATGCCTCTGTATCATGGTCAAACTATGTAATCACATAGTAACCCTGTTTAGATATAAAGGAAGAACTCATTTTTTTTACATCAAAAAGTGTGCATGGGTAAGGCTAGATTATCCCAGCCCACTCTTCATCCTACTTCCTCATGTTCTGGTTCCTGGAGAAAATAACTTACACAAAATGTTAGCCAGGCTAGTGAGCAGAGGTCAGGAGATCATCTATCCTAACCCACAGTCTTTTTGCTATAAAAATTGGACATCTGCACTATGGATAAGCTGGGAGCAAAAAATGCCCCTGAAAAAAGACCTGGCTTCATTCTGCACTGCCCCCTAGGGATGGGCATGAACCGGCTGACAAGCTAAAGTTTTTGTTGAAGCCGGAGTTCATTAGTTGTAGATTTTCCAGGCTGTGTGGCCGTGGTCTTGGCATTGTAGGACCTGACGTTTCGCCAGTAGCTGTGACTGGCATCCTCAGAGGTATAACACAGAAAGATGGAGTACTCTCTGTGTCAAGATGAGCAGAAAAATGGTAGGCAGGTAATTTATATCTACCCCACCTTCCAGGGTAGATATAAATTACCTGCCTAAGATTTTTCTGCTCACCTTGACACAGAGAGTACTCCATCTTTCTGTGTTATACCTCTGAGGATGCCAGTCACAACTACTGGTGAAACGTCAGGTCCTACAATGCCAAGACCACGGCCACACAACCCGGAAAATCTAGAGCAAATAAAGCTACAGTTTGTCATGAATTTTGGCCTGTTTGGTGTTTGCAAACTGAAGTTCGTAAACTGAAGAACTGGGATGAACTACCACAAATTTTGGTGCAATTCGTGGTGGCTTGTGACGGTTCATGAAGAGTCTTCATGAGAAATAGCTGAGTTGCTGGGAGCTCCCCACTGCTCTGCTGTTTGGTTTAAATAGCTCAGAGCCATTTAAACCACTGCTGCTTTCTGCTCCCTGCAACTTTCCACCAGGAGCAGAAAACAGGGGTTTAAATGGCCCTGCTTTCTGCCCCCTGCAAAAAGCCAGAGGGAGCAGAAAGCAGGGTTTAAATGACTCCTGTCCATTTAAACCCTGATTTTAGCTCCCCGTGGCTTTTCACAGGGAGCAGAAAGCAGGGACATTTAAATGGCCCTGATTTCTGTTTCCTGTGAAAAGCCAGTGGGAGCAGAAATGAGTGTTTAAATGGAAAAGGTGAAATGCCTTCCCAGGGGCACTTCACCCCCACCTTTCTACTGGTTGGGGTTCACCATGGCCAGCAGAAAGGTGGGAGGGAAGTCCCTTCCTAGGAGATGTCCCCCCTATCAGATCCCCAATTAAAACACTCTCCACAACACTTTTGGCACTGAATATTTATTGAAGATACGTTTACTTATAGGAACTGGTTCCTTGTCAGGACTGAAGAAAGTGCATGAACTTCAGAGGTTATAGGTAAAGTCCAATGCACCCCCACACCCCTATACGGTTGTTATCTATTCTAGCCTAGTAAAAAAAGTCTCCAAGGCCAAATCTCATGAGAACCGGCTGAGGGGCACAGCTTGAGAAATAATTATGGCTACTAGAAGCAAGCACTCATCCCACACACTCCCCCTCAGGAATTCCCTCCCCCTAATGCATGACAAGGTGAACAGTGAAGCAAAGTGAAGAGAAACTGAAACCTTGACACACACCTCTCCACCACGCAGCTGTTTTTGTGCTGTTTTGTGATCCCTTTAAACTTTAAAGGGAGTGCACAGGAGAGTCCGAAACAGCTGAGTGGTAGAGAGCAAGCTGCTTCCCACTGCTCAGCTGTTTTTTGGGCTTTCACAAACCTTGTTGAAAGGGACTGCTGTCCCTTTCAACAGGGTTTGCAGGGCAACAAACAGCACAAGCCAGTTTGGTTCATAAACAAGCCTCCTGGTTTGGTGTTTAGTTAGTGGTTCAGCCATGAAGTGAGCTGCATTTTCCTGGTTCATGCCCATCCCTACTGTACCCTTAAAGAAGGCAGAATGGGGCTTCCCACCCAGCCCTATACTGAGAAGCTTGTCCACTTACATTGCTCACTGTGCTAGGTGAGAAAAGCTAGTCATGTCCCTCACCATGTCAGGCAAGCCAGGGCAAGGACTGCTGGTTTGGGGCAGTGGTGGAATGCACCCACCCCTTACTTTGAGCTGTGATGTCCCTGAAGGGTGGGAGACCATTGGTCCACCAGAACTTTTTCTGGTGGCCAGTCTACCCCTAACTGCACAGGCACAGTTCACATGTGAACAGGGGAGGTTGTAAATGAACAAAAGTAGTGGTTGATATGGTTGATATCATTTCTGATTTGACTCTAAGCCCATTATGGAGATTCATCATGTATTTTTTTCTTCATTAAGAAGCTCACTATAATAAAGTCTGAGGTCATCTGGACTACATCACTTTTAAGGATAGCCCTTTTATGTTCCTATGAATTCAGCAAATTTTATTCATTATCAGAACAGTAACTTTGAAATCAAGTCCTTATATATTTCCAGTACTTGTGAAGTGGTTGTCTACTTATTTCCTACTTATTTCCTAATCTGTGACTTCCTTTGCAACACATTATTTATTATTTCAATATTTAAGTATTTGGGTTTTCAACCATTTCGCATATGCTATTCATTACCAAGCAATCTAAATAAATTAGGAAGGCACTCATTATGCAGAATTACAAACTAAGCACATCAGACAGAATAAGGTTAGCTTATTCATTGGCTGCTGCCACATGAGGAGTTTGCGCCAATATCACAGTACCTTTGAGGATTTAAAGAGCATAATCAGACAGCAACATCTGCCTTCTGTACCCCAGCCATTGCTGCCCTGTTCTGCCCCACTTTGGCACTGGGGGAAATCCAGTGTTTACATATATCAGCATTTTCATCCCGCTTTTCTAAATGTCTGAACTCCCCTGGTGGGAGCTCAACTCGGTTGGGAAGTCTGATCGATCTGTTCTGTTTTTGCTCCTTGTTTGTTTGTTTAAGTCAGTTAGCGATGTGTGCATAACCACATCTTTGTGCACACCAGCAATCTCTCAGCTGTCCTCTGAGATGAGAAGGGAGTGAGGGAAGGGCAAGCTGAGAAGCCACCTTTGTCTTTTTTATGCTGATTCCTCTGCCTACAGCTTTGCAGCACTCAGGCTGGGGAAAGGGATAACTGAAAAGATGAGTTTTTCAGAGGGGGAGGCAGCCTCTTCCAGCTGTCAAAACGGAGTGGTGCTTTGCATAAGTGGCTATACACATATGCAAAAAGACAATTTTTTAAAAAAGAAGCCACCTAGCCACCCACACCGTGGTTGCTGCAGAGCAATAATCTGAACAGTCAACCATGGGTGAGTGCACAGTGAGGCTGGTTAAAATTCTCCATTATGAACAGCAGCTGCAGCCCATATGATAATGGCAAGGGGTGTGATGGGCCATTCTGAAAAAGGTTCTTTGGATCCAGACAGATATAATAATGATGGAGAAAGAAAAATAATGTTCCTTAAAGTCTTTATAGACTTCATGTTCTAGGAAGAATGAAAGTCAAATGTTACTATAAAGCAATGTCTTCTAAAGAGAATTTGTATTAAAACTCCTGCTTGTGCTTATTGGATACCTGTTGAAGCTGAGAGGAGACCACATGATCATTAGCTGTTGTTCTCAGGTAGGAAATTATCCCATAATGACAGTTCCTCTTTGGACATGACTAGATTTAGGATGCAGTGATGACAACAGTCCTGCATGCTGGTTGGAACCTTTTTCTTTATTCTGTACTTCATGCTCACAGACCAATGGGTCATAACCAAAAAAGGTTGATAGTCCATATGGTACAGAATAATATGGCTGGAGCCCTAGGGAGTTTAAAGGCCCCAGTGAGACCATGTTGCAGTTTGGGCACTGGGAGAGAAACAACAAAAGGTGGTACTGCTAGAGGGTGATGTCAAAGGTTGCTGAGCTTCCATTGAAATCTTTTACAGATAGCCCTGAGCCAGCCTTGGCTGGAAGGGTGGGGTATAAATATAATAAATAAATAAATAATATAGCATTACTAACAGTCCTGGGAAAACATGTCTGAACCCTTTAATGAAGCTTCATGTGTGGAAATGGGCAGTAGAAGCTTTTAATGACATTGAGGTAAATAATGTCACCTGGTAAATAATATATCATTAAGCCTCTATTTGAAACAGGACACTTTTCTCCAGACAAGCTGGCAGCCCTATTTACTGAAGTCCAGAACAAGAGACAAATTACTATTTCAGTTTTAGCGGGGATACAGGTGAATTTGTGCTTTCAGTTTTCTTTTGATGGCTGTTTTCTGTTGGTGGTGTTTACCCTTAAGTGGTCAGTTTTTCCTAGTTTTACTTGCTAAGACCTTTAACGAGCCATTTTTCCAGGAGTTTTTCATTGTGACTGTCATGCTCTGCCACCACCTCCTTGTCCCTGCTGGGTGCCGCTGTTGCCCTGGATACCCTTTGTGTTGCACCCCCCCCCACAGGTGCTGTTGTCAAGACACCCCAGAGGTCTCATATCAAAGGTGAGCAAGGAAGGAGGTTACATCACCACCCTCCACCTGCCCTACTGGTGCTCCAGTGGCTCCCCTCTCTCTGGCATGCAGCTGTATGAGCTACCAGGAGAATCCTCCTCAACCATCTGGCTTTCTGTCCTATATCCACCTTCCCACTCTTGTCTCTGCCCCTGGGGCCTGCCCACCTCCCCATCCCTGTGGCCCACCCCTCTTCTTATGCTCAGATGCTGAGCAGAGCCATTGGGCTCTGGCATCTTAGCAGGTCTTGCAGGGCTGAGCGGCTCGATGACATCTCCCTCCCCCGGCCTGGGGTTTTCCTCAGCTTCCTGGGTCTCTGGATTGGCCACTGGTGTTGGCCTCTTGAGCAGGGCCAAGCATGGGCTGCTGGGCTGGCCACTGGCAGCAGCTCGCTCGGGTGCCTCACTTGCTTCACCCACACCCACAACTGCCAGGTCCCTGGCCTCTTCTGCTGGCATCCCCAACCTCCCTTGACTCTGGGTGAGTGTGGGTGCCCAGGGGTCTGTGCCACCGCTGGTGTTCCCAGTGGAGTCAGGACCCTCAGGATACCCAGGTGTAGCCAGAGAAGGACTAGCGGGGGGATCCAGGACAGTGGCACATTATAACTGTGTTTATGGTTACACCTCAGCTAATTGCATAAGTATATTGCTAGACTGAGGGGCTAACTTCCTAACGCACCCTCAGTGCAGTCCTAAGCAGAGTTACACCCTTCTGAGTCCATTGAAATCAGTCTGCTTAGAAAGGTGAAACTCCATTTAAGACTGCATTGTCTATGTATTTGTGAGTTCAATTTTTTTTTCTTCACTAGGCAATAGTGTTCTATACCTAGTAACAGAAGAACCTTTTGACAGATTTTATCATGGGTTTGTGTCACTTGACATATATAGACATTGGAATTTGTGGCACTAAGATACATAGGAGTTGGAGGAGAATATAATGCAGCTATGTTCTCGTAATCTGTATCTGGTAGTCAATCAGTCAGTTACCCTTTATTGGCATAAAACTATACCTTAAAAGAGTATTACTATAAAAGAGAAATATACATATGGAACTAACCATTTTACAAACTACAAAATATTGCATAATGTTGCATAAAACAATTTCTTACAAAGTATTTCTCATTTTAGTAGTTCTTCCTGTTGCAGCTTTATAGCTGATTATAAAAACATGGCTACCCTCATTGTTATTTCAGGAGCAGAGTCATTCAGAAGATGGTACACTTCTGAAGCATCAGGAAGGTCCATCATGTTGGCTAAGATAGGGCTTAAATATCTAAAACGTATATCTACATAAAATTGACAATGCAAACAGATATGTGAAACTGTCTCAATACTTCCAGAGTTACAATGGCAAAGTCTAGCCATATATACTATGTTGTTATATCTCCCATGCAAGAGTGCTGATGGTATTGCATTGAATCTTGCAAGAGAAAAGGCTCTGTGCTGTTGTGGTACTTGTATATCAGATAAATATGGGGCCATTTGGCCTACCATGAGGGGAATCTCAAAGTTTAGAAGGGAATAAGATTTGTTGGCTAAGCTGTATAGCCTTTGTGTTTTAATGTCAAGGATTCTGTGTTTAATCATCTGAAAAGCACCCATAAAAGGGAGCATGAGCAGTGAGTCCAATAAGATATCCATGGCAGTTATTTTGTTCTCAATGTGTGGTAGCCAGTTAGACACATTTGATTCTGTAAGCATTTGTTGTGTAAGGCTCCCTTGGTCTACATTGTAATGTAAATGCAGCCAATATTTTACTGTCATAAGCCACGGACCAGATACGACAGGATCCCAGTTTCTAGACATAAGGCTGCATAAGGTACACAGCGTGGCATTTCCATGATCTTTTAAAGAAATTTAGATTGAACACATTCAATGGTGCCATTAAGTGTGCTTATCCTTATTGGAATGCGATACATGAGTTGGGGAATTACTTTGGCCTTGAAGACTTTTAATACAGCTGGTATGAATTGGTTGCCTCTGGTGTACAAGAATCAGGAAATGGCAGAAGCATTGATGTTGGCCATATTTATTGCTGATTTGCATTGCACAGCCCAAGATGCATTATACTGGAAGTGCAGATGTAAGTATCTAAAATTGTTAACTTGTTCGATTGGTTTGCCTCCAATTGTCCATTTGGATAGTTTCCAAGTTTTGAAAAAGACCAGTATTTTTTATTTTTTATGGTTTAGGAGTAATTTATTAACTATAAAATATGAAAGGCATCTATTTAGTGAAAGCTTTAAACCAGCTTTAGAGCAGGACAATAGTACCATGTCAACTGCATATAACAGCAGAGGGACCTGGACAGAATCCAGTTTAGGTAAAGGTTAAGGTTTCCCTTGCTCGAAAGCCAGTCAAATCTGACTCTAGGGGGCGGTGCTCATCTCTGTTTCCAAGCTGAAGAGCCAGTGCTGTCCGAATACTTTCCCATGGTCATGTGGCTGGCATGATTAGATGCTGAGGCACACAGAACACTGTTATCTTCCCACCGAAGTGGTACCTATTTATCTATTTGCAATTTCTTGCTTTCAAACTGCTAGGTTGGCAGGAGCTGGGGCTAGAGATGGGAGCTCACCCATCATGTGGCACTCGGGTCTTGAACTGCTGAACTACAGACCTTCCAGTCTGCAGCTCAGCATCTTAACCTCTGAGCCACTGTGGCCCCATAGCAAAGGAACATGGATTTAGCAGAGGGACATGGACAGAACCCAGTTTAGGAGCATGGCAATCCACAGTTTCGAGGTAGGGGGCAAAATAATTAAGGAACAGGTTGAATAGGAAGAATGCTAATATACAGCCTTGTTTGACTCCTTTGTTGGACAGGATTTTTGAAGTTAATTTCCCTGTCTGTATATAGCTTTTTTATAAGGTTAAGGAATCTCTAATCTATGTTTAGTTGTAGTTTAGCCCAGAGGAGTAGCCTCCTATCTATGTTTAGTTGTAGTTTAGCCCAGAGGAGTTATCTGTTGATTGAATTGAATGCCCCTTTAAGATCTATGAAGGCGGTGTATAATTTTACATTGCTTCTTTTTACATACTTGTTAATCAGATAGTCTAATACAATACAATGGTCTAAAGTAGTTTTCCCTTTACAAAATCCCAGCTGTTCCAGGCCTAAGACTCTCTGTTCTGTCATCCATATGGTAAACTTAGATAGTAAATGCTTGGCATATAATTTGCCCATTATGGAGACCAGACTGATTGTATATAATTGGAAGGAATTGAGCAATCACTTTTTTTATAAATTGGGACCATGATTGCATTTACCCATGCATCAGGAATAAGGCCAGATTTATCAATCATTGTAAAAAAAGATGAAACGGGGGCAGCCCACTAGTCAAGGACCAGTTTTAAAATTTCAGGTAGAATTATATCAGGACGAGATGCTTTTCCTGGTTTTAATTGGCCCATCAGTTCTTTTATTTCATCAGGTGTTACAGGAGGCCAATCTGATAAGTCCTCAGACAAAAAATCTGAGGGTTCCATAGTATGGACAATATCCTGATGGAATAATGTTAAAAAAAAATTGAAACTGCACACTTGGGGAGAAATAGCAGACATAGAGGGGGTCTCATCACGACATGTGCCTGAGACTATGGCCCAGAAATTTTTGTATTATTTAAAGTTGTGGCCTGGTATAATTGTTTCCATTGTGTGTTAATATATGCAATCCTCTTTCTGTTCATACTCTGTTGTAGCTGGTTCTTAAGTTTAAAGTATTATATCAGAAAATATGGGTCAGGAGACTCATGACATTTTTTAAAGACATTGCATAGTTGGATTTTTAAGTGTCTGCATTCCCTATCAAACCAGACATTTATAAATCTTCTACTCCCCCATATCCACTTTCGAGTTTTTTGCCCAGTGACTTAGATATGTGAGATGTTAAAGCATTATAAGCTATGATTATTGATGAAGGTTCAGTTGCATCATTAAAGAGAATCTATACTTCAGAAGTAGGTTTGATTTGAGTAATTGTTGGGGTTTTTTGCATAGAGCTATCATTCCATGAGATCCTAGGCAATAGATAGAGCTTGTCAGGTTGGCGTTGGGAATAACATTGGGTTCTAGTAAAAGGGCTGACATTGAGAGTTAAAATAAGTGGAAGATGGGCATTGATTATATAATGGCCAACAGTGAAATCTAAAACATGAGATTCCAGTGAAGGGAAAACTATAAAATAGTCAATTACACTGCAGCCCGTTGTTGAGATAAATGTATATTCTCCAGATTTGGGAAAGCTGGTAAGCCCATTTGCCAAACTTTATTAAATTGAAGACAAAGTTTGACAAGATAGATGCCTGCCTGCAATCTTTGGAATACCTTGTAGAAGTGAAAGTAGATGGGAGTGTATCATCCTGATTGATTTCTATAGCCTTAAAAGATATTTCATGATCATTGCCTACGCTAGTATTAAAATCACCTGCCAGAATTATTTCAGCCAAGGGATGTTCTTCTTTCTATAAAAGTAATTAGTCATTTCCAATGTTGGGAAAGAGTTAATCTGCCTAAGGCATTGGGAACATATATATTCACAATAATCAAAGTAAGGTTATCAAGAACAAGCTTGATAGCTTGCTCAGTGGGGCTATCCAGTTGTAACATAACGATTTCTGCTTTTAAATATAAAGAAACAAACAGAGCCAAACCTACTTGAAAGCAACCCTTAGGGTTAATACTATACCCTGGGAGGGAGAAAGATTTATACCCTTCAATCTGAATCTGATTTGGGGATATCTGGTAGTCAGTAGTTAAGTGTATACCCTAGGTGTGACTTTTCCCATCACAACACTACAGTCCCTGGAATCATTGTACTTGACAAAATATTCCCTTCTGTGCATTTTTAAGGGACAGAAGACCTTTCAAAGTTACACATATCAGTATCATAATGCCCCTGTATAAATCATTAGTGTGACCTCATTTGGAATACTGTGTACAGTTCTGGTCGCCACATCTCAAAAAGGATATTATAGCATTGGAAAAAGTGCAGAGAAGGGCAACTAGAATGATAAAAGGGTTAGAACACCTTCCCTATGAAGAAAGGTTAAAACGCTTGGGGCTCTTCAGCTTGAAGAAATGACGGCTGAGGGGTGACATGATCGAGGTTTATAAGATTATGAATGGGATTGCGCAAGTTGAGAAAGAAGTACTTTTCTCCCTTTCTCACAATACAAGAACTCGTAGGCACTCCATGAAATTGCTGAGCAGTTGGGTTAGAACAGATAAAAGGAAATACTTCTTCACCCAAAGAGTGATTAACATATGGAATTCACTGCCACAGGAGGTGGTGGCAGCTACAAGCATGGACAGTTTCAAGAGGAAATTAGATAAACATATGGAGCAGAAGTCCATCAGTGGCTATTAGCCACAGGGTATAGATGGGAATTCTCAGTCTGCAGCAGGTGGTGCACTCTATTCTTGGTGCTGGAGGGGGCAGCAGTGGGAGGGCTGCTAGTGTCCTGGCCCCACTGCTGGACCTCCTGATAGCACGTGGTATTTTTGGCTGCTGTGTGACAGAGTGTTGGACTAGATGGGTCATTGGCCTGATTCAACATTGGCTTCTCTTATGTTCTTATGACTTAACAGTGAGAAACTAATCATAGAATTGCAGCCCTGATGTTCAGCTGACACACTAATGCAGTCAACTGCTAATACAGCCTTAGGAAACCACATTCAAATTCTATCAAATTCTACACTATGTGAGGCTTCTGTATATGCACAGCATCAGCATCCCCTCCTTTATAACATTAAAGATTGTGAAACTGTGTGTTGCTGCATCACTGGTTACCATTAGTAACCATTTTGTGTGTTAGAAATTTCCTGCAGGGTCAAGATAGCCTCTTTGTGTAAGAAACCTTGGCCTTAGCATTTTTTGCTATTTCTCCTAGCACATTACAATATGCCTGATGACTTTTTTTTCTTGGAGATCTTTCTGGGTTAACTGAAGCAGAGCTCAGTTGCTGAGAGACTCCTTAGTAACAGGAAACAGTTGTCCCGTTTAAAGAACAAACCCTAAAATAAACAGCTTTCCCTTCCCTTTTAAAGCCCCCTCAGGACAATATTTGCTTTTCTAAAATATCATTTTGCCATGGCTTTGGGACCTTGCTTGACAAACTTGGGGATCTCTGAGCAGTTCAAAGTAGGCTTGACCTATGGCTGAGCACAGAAAACAGGAGCTGCATATAAATAGCAAAATTACAAAAGGATCAATTCTCAGTCAACTCATTAGCAATGCTCTGTCTGTAAGTGATAACTCCTCTCCCAAAGATTCTTTCATAATTACTTGCACAAGCAGCATTTGGTTCACAAGTTTCATAAATGAAGGTTAAGTTGACTTAACCACCCAGGATTTACCAGCCATGTTAAAGCATAAAATCTGTATGCTTTTGAGTGCCTCTCTAGATACAGGCTGTTGACTTAAAGACTCCAAGGTTAAATGATGCCAGCTCTAGAGTCCAAGTTAGTTTCCCGGTTGGGCAGGCACTGAAGCTGTAACATAATATAACAGAGCTGCTCAGGAAATACAGCAGATTGACACAAATTTGGAGTTAAAATAGCAGTGTTTGCAAAAGCCCAAATGTTAATCTGGAATCCTGTAATACTTTTTTCTCATACAGGAGATTCAGTCACTCTACACATTACATAAAATGAGGTGATGAAGGTAGAATCCTGGACTATCCCATTTCAGGCTGCAGGTGGCAGATCTTTTGGAGCTTCATTAAATCTTTCAGATATCCTAGTCTGCAACAATATTTTGTTGCTGTTGTTTGTTTGGTCAAAATAGGCAGTTTGACAAAGTTCTTGTAAGAGACAAAAAGCCACAGCATTCAAGACTAATAAATGTCTCTATGAGCTTCCAAGATTCTTGTCGGCCCACCATGCACCACCTAGACCCAACCTAAGCATCACATACAGACAAATCACATGAGTTCTCTAGTTCCATGGACCTCTAGGGTAACCAGGTTTCCTAGAATTTGGACTCCTAGTCCCCTTCCCTGGCCCTGACAGTACTAGTCAAACAGCTGTAGTTCCTTGAAGAAAGCACAATCCACATTCCCATGCAGAAGGAGGTTGTTTACAAAAGGCCTGGCAAGGGGGTTGGAAGAACAGACATCTCAAAGAAAATTCAGCCAACATCCTTACATTAAAACTGTGCTCATCCCAGGGCCATAGCCAGTGGTGAGGTGCACAGGGCACCTTTCATATCTGCAGCACCCCCACCCCAGTCTTCTCTTCCCTGATCTTGTTTAAGCTGTGCTGCTGCACTGGCCTGAAGCTGTTGATTGCCGAAGCCTGGCCCTGGTGGGCAAGCTCAAAGTCGGGGAGAAGCTTGGGCCCAGCATGCAGTCTCCCATGGGCAGGGCCCACGGCTGTGATCACCCCCGTGCCAGGTGGTGGCACACAGCTGTGTGTGCCCTGAGCTGGTTGGCCCCATGCCTCCTGCAAATTTTGTGGGGGTGCAGCAGTGATGGCAGGAAGGCAGTGAGCCAATGGATGATGAGGGTGGCTTCAGGCTTCAGGGCCTGAGCATGGCCAAGCCAGGGGTGGCATAGGACCTCAGCTCTCATGCTCAGGAGGGAGCAGAGAGCCTGGGGCACTGCCCTGCCTGCCTGCCTCCTCTGCACCATCCCAGCCTCACCTCCTCACCACCAGGCAGCACAGGTCAGTTGGCGGCTCTGGATGGGCCAAGGGAAGGGGGGAGCCATTGAGGGAAGCCAAGAGAAAGAGACTGCCGCTAATTAAATCAAAAGTAATATTATTAGCTTGAATTAACTTTAATTAAATTGTTTAGATTCCTGGCTACGGGGCTGGGTCATACACTTGCAGCCTTAAGAGATACAATCCGGAATTCTAACAAATCATTCTGCATAATAAATACAATAGCTCTCAGAAATCATGTGGGATAGCTCCTTTTGATGAAGAGCTTACTGAAAATATCCTCAGTGCTGCAGAAGTGGAAAAGGGATATTTAGTGCAAAGAATGATTATTAGAGAAAAGACTGGAAATAAAATGGTTTTGTGATACCATTATCATATATCTAATTCTCAACTTGGCTCCCACATGGATCAAGAAACCTAAAGAATGGGGCCAAGACCAGAGACAGCCAGATTTTTTCATATTTATGTATTTCAATTCATATACCACCCTTCCCACAAGTGGGCTCAGGGCGGGTCACAATAAATTCCAGTTACAGTCTAAAAAGATTCCATAAATAAATATCAAATATTAAATTAATACAATAAAACAAGTTAAAAACAGTTAGTAGCTGTAGATTTTCCACGTTGTGTGGCTGTGGCCTTGGCGTTGTGGGACCTGACATTTTGCCAGTAGCTGTGACTGGCATCCTCAAAACTATAACACAGAAAGATGGAGTACTCTCTGTGTCAAGCTGAACAGGAAAAATGGTAGGCAGGTAATTTATATCTACCCTGGAAGGTGGGGTAGGGTTGAGTCATTATCTTGTAGTAGTTCTCCAGGCTATGAACATGCTAATGGAGGAGCTTTCCTGAGGAGGTTCTTTTGCTTATGGATTGTTTCCTGAGGAGGTTTCCTATTTCTTGAGGAGGTTCCTTTGTGTGTGGAATGACTTTCAGAAAGCTTTTGAAAAAGTTCCTCATCAAAGGCTCCTAAGTAAGCTCAATAGTAATGAGGTAAAAGGAAAAGTCCTCTTGTGGATCAAAAACCTAATAAAAAATTTAAAAAATTAATAGGAGAGAGTGAATATAAATGGGCAATTTTCACAGTGGAGGGTGGTAAGCAGTGGGGTACCGCAGGGATCAGTACTCGGTCTGATGCTTGTTCATTAATGACTTGGAGTTGAGAGTAAGGAGTGAAGTGTCTAAATTTGCGAATGAAACTAAATTGTTCAGGGTGATGAGTACCAGGGAGGATTGTGAGACACTCCAAAGGGATCTGTCGAGGATGGGCAAGTGGGCGTCAACATGGCAAATGGGGTTCACTGTGGCCAAGTAAAAACTGATGCACATTGGGGCCAAAAATCTTTAACTATAAATACACACTGATGGGGTCCAAACTGGCAGAGACTGACCAAGAGAGAGATCTTGGAGTTGTAGTAGATAACTCACTGAAAATGTTGAGACAGTGTGTAACTGCAATAAAAAAGGCCACCACCATGCTGGGGATTATTAGGAAGGGAACTGCAAACAAATCAGCCTGTATCATAATGCCCCTGTAGAAATCGATGGTGCAACCTCATTTGGAATACTGTGTGCAATTCTGGTCACCACACCTCAGAAGGGATATGATAGTATTGAGAAAAGTGCAGAAAAGGGCAACTAGAATGATAAAAGGGTTGGAACACTTTCCCTATGAAGAATGGTTAAAGCACTTGGGGCACTTTAGCTTGGAGAAACATCGACTGAGGGGTAACATGATGGAGATTTACAAGATTATGCATGTGATAGAGCTGGTAGAGAAAGAAGTACTTTTCTCCCTTTCTCAATACAATACAAGAACTCGTGGGCACTCAATGAAATTGCTGAACAGTCAGGTTAGAATGGATAAAAGGGAGTACTTCTTCACCCAAAGAATAATTAACACATGGAATTCACTGCCACAGGAGGTGATGGTGACTACAAGCATGGATGGCTTCAAGAGGGAATTGGATAAACATATGGAGCAGAGGTCCATCAGTGGCTTTTAGCCACAAGGTATAGATAGGGACTCTCGGTCTGGGGAAAGTGATGCTCTGTATTCTTGGTGCTTGAGGGGGCAACAGTGGGAGGGTTTCTAGTGTTCTGGCACCACTGGTGGACCTCCTGATGGCACCTGGGTTTTTTGGCCACTGTGTGACAGAGTTTTGGACTGGATGGGGCCATTGGCCTGATCCAACATTGGCTTCTCTTATGTTTTATGTTCATACATACACGTTCATGAGTCATGAAATAAAAATCTTATCTTATACATATAGACCATATCACAGTAATGAGCTTGCAGACCAGTCCACACCCATCTATGGAGGCATGCACAAGACTGAAAATACAGGTAACTTTTTTTTTACATTCTCTCTTCTTTAGGGTAAGGCCTATTCACCTGCACATTTAGGAGAATGATTATCACAGTCATTTTCAGTTTGCTTGTACTACTTAAAGCTCACTAGATTGCATTCCCTGCTTCTTAAAACCTGCTCAGTCAGTAATTTCAAGAACTGATTGCAACATTAGGTAGGTTTATAAGAGATTCATATTTCATACCAGCTAATGGGTTTCATTGAACTTTAAAAAAAGAAGAGATTGGATTTATACCCTGCCCTTCACTCAGAGAGTAGCTTACGAACTCCTTTCCCTTCCTCTCCCCACAACAGATACCCTGTGAGGTAGGTGGGGCTGAGAGAGCTCTTTCCAGAACTGTCCTTTCAAGGACAACTATTGTCAGAACTATGGCTTGCCCAAGGTCACCCAGCAGGTGCAAGTGGAGGAGCGAGGAATCAAACTCAGTTCTCCCAGATTAGAGTCCGTGCACTTAACCACTACACCAAGCTGGCACTTAACTGCTACACCAAACTGGCAAATGAAGTTGGCAAAGTTTTTAAAAGAAATGAACAAAATATATTAGAAATTTGGTTTCTCCTCTTATGTTTGATTTATGTCTGGAATCTCTGGCTTGTGTCATTGGGAAAAAAAATTATGGCTTAGTATGTAAGTCCTTGGAATTTAAAATTATTCTTTACACAGATGTTCTTTTATTATTTATTTCTGTGCCTCATTCTTCCATTCCTGCATTAATGAGTATGATTAACTAGGAGTAAGGCCTGTTGTAGGAAGAAATACAACAAGCTCTAGAAGAAAACTCCAGGTGAGTGTCCTGGCTGTGGCTGGTGGGGTGGCAGAGAGAAGGGGAAACTAGAAGGAGGCAAGCCATGTTTATTTCCTTCTGCTTAGGTATAAGGCAGGGCTGTCTCAAATCATTTTGCTGCCCCAAGTGGGTAGTATGGGAGGACAGCCTCATGGTAAGAGGTATGGTTCCCTCCATCCCTGACTTAGGTTGATTTGGGGTTATGCAGTGGCAGCTAAGGTAGAAAAGCACCTCCTCCTATGCCATGTCTTCTGGGTTCCAAGGGTCTGGAAAGTGGTTCCATAGCCAGTTACAGGGTTACCAACTACAGGTTGGGAAATACCTGTAGATTTGAGGAGTGGAGCCTGGAGAGGGAAGGGATGGGGAGTGACCTCAGCAGGGTATAATTCCATAGAGTCCATTGCCCAAAGCAGCCATTTTCTCCAGGAGAACTGAACTTGGAGATCTCCAAGTGCTGCCTGGACACTGGCATAACTAAGGGGAGGGCCAGACCTGTAGATCTGGGGGGTAGAGCCTGGGGAGGGCAGGGTTTGAGGTGTGGAGGGACCTCAGCAGGGTATAATTCCATAGCGTCCATTGCCCAAAGCAGCCATTCTTTCCAGGAGAACTGATTTTGGAGATCTGCAGGTGCTGCCTGGAGGCTGGTGATACTAAGGGGAGGGCCAGACCTGTAGATTTAAGGGGTAGAGCCTGGGGAGGGCAGGGTTTGGGATGCAGAGGGACCTCAGCAGGGTATAATTCCATAGAGTTCATTGCCCAAAGCAGCCATTCTCTCCAGAAGGACTGATCTTGGAGATCTCCTGGTGCTTCCTGGAAGCTGGCGATACTAAGGGGAGGAACAGACCTGTAGATCTGAGGGGCAGAGCCTGGGGAGGGCAGGGTCTGGGGTGTGGAGAGACTTCAGCAGGCTATAATTCCATAGAGTCCACTGCCAAAAGCAACCATTATAATAGCTGGGAAATTTTCTGTAGGGGAAATGATGTGCTGTGGCTGGGGAACATGGTAATTTCTGGGAGATCTCCAGGCCCCATGGGGAGATTGGCAACTCCAGTGACCATTTACGGGAAGATTGGGATATGTATTTTGGCAACTCCAGTGACAGTTTAAGGGAAGATTGGGATATAAATTTTACCTCAGGCCACATTCAATGACTCCCAAAAGCAACAACAAATTGTGTAGAATGTTAGAGGCAAAGGCCAATCAGGCCACATATGCAAATGACTTCTGTGTTCTGACTGGCTATTGGGGGAAGAGGAACAGCAAACTGTTTAGAATATTGGAGGTGAGACTCAGGCAACACAGCCAGTGCATAGGGGCAATTTCTGAGTGACAGATCAGGGAGCCAAAGGCTGAGGGACCGTGTGGAACATTCAGAAAAGAGTCACACAAAAACGGTTATATATAACAAGAGATACCTTTGAAGTCTAGTCCGGATATTCGACTAATTGGGCAAAATCTAAGTTGATGCTACTGTGAGACAATATATCACAGAATGCATTTGCTTATAGACATTTTTGGTGGTGCCCAGATGTCATTACTTATCTTGGAATACTGATTCCTAGAGATTTTACACATATTATTATACTAAATGTTAACAAGCTAATTCCTGATATATCTTTAGATTTGGACAGGTGGGCAACTTTAAACTTTATGGGGCAGAATAATACACTCCAAATGAATATTATACCTAGGATTATTTATATTTTGTATGCAATTCCTTTCTATATACCTTGCACGTATATTCATAAAATGAAAACTTTTTCCTCACCACCTCTGATTTCTTTAAAGAGAATACAATTTTCATTCATTGAAGAAGGATTTGGTTTCCCTGGTTTTAGTTTATATCCAGGCATATTTGTATTAATTATTGAGATCTCTCCTTGCAGTTGGATTATCTATCTTGGGCTCTTTTGGAAGTTTCTTGTCTGTTCCGACTCTCTTAATGAAATGCATTAGGGTCTACTTATGTAAGAGTGGATCCCATTCCCCCTGCAGTTTCTGCAGCTAGAGAGCAATGGTGTATAATGTCATGACAATTTCAATTTTATCCATTTTCACATGCTAAATTAACATTATGGGCCAATCCAGATGTAAACATTGGGAAGAAATCTTTTTTATAGAAAGCTTAGACTGATAGGGGGATTTTTACATTGGACCAAGTTATAGACGATGATGAGGAGTTTTTGTCATTTTCTCAGGTGAGGTCTAGATATGACTTGTCAACTTCTGTAGAACGGAAGTATTTAGAATTTCAACATGTGATGGAATCTAAATTTGGCCCGGCAGTGTTAAGTATTTCAGTATTCCCTTTGCTTCTGGAAACTCTAGTTGAATCAAGGCAGAAAACAAAACCTACAATATTTGTTCATAAATATTTGACACCGATTAATAAATATGATATGCAGACTCTCAGGAATGAATGGAACAAGGAGCTAGATCACCCCATTTTGCCAAAGCAATGGGATACTGCCTTAAAGTTTATACCTGTTCTCTCCATGGATCTTAAGTTGTGACTTATTCAGCAAAACATTACATTTACTATATACTGGACAATGGACACCACAGCTACTCATTAACAAATGATTGAGTAAAGTGTCTAACGGTTGGTGTTGTATCTCACAGGATGCATCCCTTAAACATATGCTTTCTGCATGTCTAGTAATTTGTTTTTCTTTCCGTAGAAGTCATTATTCATATCTGTTTTGTATTAGAATATTCATTGCTTTTTGAGGATGCTTTTGTACCTTTAAACTATTGGCTTTTCTCTTGGAGGGTAATCAGTGGTCAAGAAAACTGGACTCTTCAGGGGTCTTTTCATAGAAAAAGAGCTTCAGGAGCTTATTAGCATATGGTATGCTAATGAGCTATTAGACTATTAGCATATGCCACATCCCCTGACATCACCAGAAGTGATGTCAGAAGGGGAAGCAAAAGGGGGGGAGGCATCTTCAAAAGCCTCCCCTTCCCTAGCTGGCCTGGGGGGGAGCTAAGAGAGAAGGGGCTTAAAGTTTAAACTCCTTCTCACTAGAGTTGGGCCACAGAAGGAGGAAAGAGGGAAGGAAAGAGAGAGAGTAGAGAGAAGGAAAGAAGGAAGGAAAGAGGGAAAGAAAGAGAGGGAAGAAGGAGGGAAACGGAAAGGAGGAAAAAAGATAAGAGAAGAAGGTGGGAAAGAAAGAGAGAGAGAGAGAAGGGAAGAAGGAGGGAAAGAGAAAAAGGAGAGAAGGAAAGGAGGGAATGAAAGAAATTCGGTGACAATTCGGCCCCATTATATCCTATGGGCCATTGAAGTCAATGGTGAAAACATAGGGTATATTCTGGGGGCTGGAGGGGAGGGGGTTTGAGGGAGAGGCTCCAAACTCACAGGGTAGCTTATGGAGCCTCTCCCCAAGATACCCACCAAGTTTCAAGAACATTGGATCAGGGGGTCCAATTCTATGGGCCCCCAAACAGGTTGCCCCCATTCCCTCCATTGTTCTCTACAGTGGGGGAAAAGTTACTTTTTCCCCATGGTACTGTTAGTAGCTCTGGGGGGGAGGGGTTTGAGGGAGAGGCTCCAAACTTTCAGGGTAGCTTCGGGAGCCTCTCCCCACATACACCCCCACGTCTCAAAGCAATTGGACCAATGGGCCTAATTCTATGGGCACCCAAACAGGTTACTCCCATTACCTCCATTGTTTCCAATGGGGAAACCCAGCCAGCCACACTTGGAAAGGGAATGGAGGCAACCTGTTTGGGGGCCCAAAGAATTGGACCCCCTGATCCAATGTTCTTGAAACTTAATGGATATCTTGGGGAGGGGCTTTTGGAGCCTCTCCCTCAAACCCCCTCCCCTCCAGCCCCCAGAATATACCCTATGTTTTCACCATTGACTTTAATGGCCCATAGGATATGTTGTTGTTGTTGTTCAGTTGCACAGTCGAGTCCGACTCTTCGCGACCCCATGGACCAGATTACGCCAGGCCCTCCTGTCTTCTGCTGTCTGCTGAAGTTTGCTCAATTTCATGTTCGTTGCATCAATGGCACTGTCTAACCATCTCATCCTTTGCCGTCCCCTTCTTCTTTGACCTTCAGTCTTTCCCAGAATCAGGGTCTTCTGCAGTGAATGCTCCCTTCTCATTTGGTAGCCAAAGTATTTGAGCTTCAACTTCAGGATCTGGCCTTCCAGGGAACAGTCAGGGTTGATTTCTTTTAGGATTGAATGATTTGATCTCCTTGCAGTCCAAGGGACTCTCAAGAGTCTTCTCCAGCACCATAGTTCAAAAGAATCTATTCTTTGGCACTCAGCCTTCCTTATAGTCCAACTCTCGCGGCCATACATTACTACGGGGAATACCATTGCTTTAACTATGCGGAATTTTGTTGGCAGGGTGATGTCTCTGCTTTTTATCATGCTGTTTAGGTTTGCCATCGGTTTCCTCCCAAGGAGCAGGCGTCTTTTAATTTCATGGCTGCGTTCACCATCTGCAGTGATCTGGGATCCCAGGAACGTGAAGTCTGTCACTACTTCTACGACTTCCCTTCTATTTGCCAAGGAGTGATGGGGCCAGATGCCATGATCTTAGTTTTTTTGATGTTGAGCTTCAAGCCCACTTTTGCACTCTCCTCTTTCACTCTGAGCAAGAGGCTCTTTAGGTCCTCCACTTTATGCCATCAGAATGGTATCGTCTGCATATCTGAGGTTATTGATCTTTTCCCCAGCAATCTTAACTCCAGCTTGTGATTCATCCAGGCCAGCATTTCGCATGATGTACTCTGCATATAAATTAAATAAGCAAGGTGACAATATACATCCTTGTCGTACTCCTTTTCCTATGTTTAACCAATCAGTTGTTCCATCTCCGGTTCTAACTGTTGCTTCTTGACCCTTATACAGGTTTCTCAGGAGACATGTGAGGTGGTCTGGTACTCCCATCTCTTGAAGAACCTGCCATAGTTTATTGTGATCCACACAATCAAAGGCTTTAGCATAGTCAATGAAATAGATGTTTTTCTGGTACTCTCTTGCTTTCACCATAATCCAGCGAATGTTGGCAATTTGATCTCTAGTTCCTCTACCTCATCGAAACCCAGCTTGTACTTCTGGCAGTTCTCTATCCACATACTGTTGGAGCCTAGCTTGTAGGATCTTGAGCATGACCTTGCTAGTGTGTGAAATGAGTGCAATTGTGCGATAGTTTGAACATTCCTTGACATTGCCCTTCTTTGGGATTGGAATGTAAACTGACCTTTTCCAATCCTGTGGCCACTGTTGTGTTTTCCAAATTTGTTGGCAAATTTGAGTGCAGCACTTTAACAGCATCTTCTTTTAAGACTTTGAATAACTCGGACTTTTGGTTTCGGCAGAGCGAATGGCGATCACCTCTCGGGACACTCCCGGAGGCTATCAGCCCACACACAGTCGGGGGGGTCTTCGCACAAGCGAAGGAACCTAGCGAGCCTTAGTTAAAGGCTCCGAACTAGGGGGCACTTTGGGGAATAGCCTCTTTGCCGGCCTGACGGTCGGGAAATTGAGCCTTTCCCTCTTGCCTCAATGGCCCCGCTGTGGTGTGCCCATATGGGACGCAGCAACGCCACCGACTTTCCGGAGTGAAGCAGCGGATGATGAATTAATAAAAGAAGAATCGGCAGCAAATCGTGAGTTGGAGATCTGCTTGGAAGCGGTATAAATGCGCTCCCCCCAATAATCGTATAAGCGCATGGGAGGAGGGAGGAATCCCCACCCCCCTTAGAAATCAGGACTAGTAAAGAAAGAGAGAAGGGGGGCGAAGTGAAAAAGCAGATTGGAAAAGATACCTTTGGGGGTTTTATTGAAGCCAAAGAAATTAGTCTGTCTCCTGAGTGTCGCGGCACGAACTTTGTTAAAGTAAATAATAAAAATGTTGGGGCAGAAAAAGGTCCCAGACAAGCCGGTTAAGAAGATGGGAGGGACTTCCGGTCCTGGCAGCCTCCCCCTGGGACCAGCTGTCAATCAGCAGAAAAGTGAGTCACTGCGCCCTCTACTGGATCAAATACAGAAAATCAGCTAAACCCTTTGTAACATGGAAAGTGTGCTCAGTAGTCAACAGAAACAATAAACAGAAACAGCAAAGCCCCCTGTCACCATTGCTATTTATCTGGATTTTGGAGATTTTGCTGCAAATGGTTAGAGATGATGATAACATAAAAGGTTTGAATATCAGAGGTTTTTCATATAAACTACGAGCATTTGCGGATGATATTATGTTTATTGTTGAAGATCCTGTTAATAATATGCCTAAGGTATTTGAAAAAGTAAAAGAGTTTGGCGATCTCGCAGGGTTCTATGTAAATAAGAATAAGTTCAAGATATTGTGTAAAAATATGATAGGTACAAAGCAACAAATGTTACAAAACGTGACAGAATGTGAAGTGGTTAAAAAGGTTAAGTGTTTGGGAGTTGAAATTACAATGAAAAATATTGACTTGTTTAAGAATAATTATGAAAAACTGTGGGTTTCGATAAAGAGTGATTTAGAAAAATGGGAAAAACTTAGATTATCTCTTCTTGGAAGAATTGCCGTTGTCAAAATGAATGTACTGCCCAGGTTAATGTTTTTGTTCCAATTGTGAAAGATGTGAAAGTGTTGGTGAAATGGCAAAGAGAAATCTTTAAATTTATCTGGGCAGGGAAGAAGCCAAGAATTAAAATGAAGATAATGTACGATACTAAAGACAGAGGTGGCTTCCAAGTCCCAAATTTGCGTTTGTATCATGAAGCTGTATGTATGTCTTGGTTATCTGACTGGGTTAATTTGGAAAATAGAAAACTCTTAGCTCTTGAGGGGCATGATTGCAGATTTGGCTGGCATGCCTATCTTTGGTATGGGAAAAATAAAGTTGATTCAATGTTTAAGCATCATTATGTAAGGAGAACATTGTTTGATGCATGGACCAGGTACAAGGATACAGTTTCTGACGAGAGGCCTTTGTGGATTGTTCCAGCAGCAGTTATACATCCTTTTTCAGAACATAAAGGTAATGATTGGTTGAAATACCACAATCTGTTGCAAAAAGAGGGGAAAAAATATGTTTTAAAACCAAATAATGAACTAGATTTTGAGTATGGATGGTTACAATATTGTCAAATAAGGGATATTTACAAAAAAGATTGTAAAGAGGTTGGTTTTAGAGCTAAGAATGATGAGTTTGAAAATATATGGTTGAAAAGAGAGCGAAAAATGATCTCAAAGATGTATAAAACTTTTGTTGACTGCATATACTTTGGATGAAACTGTTAAAGAGCAAATGATAAAATGGGCCATAAACATGAACAAAGAAATTTCTATGGAAGCATGGGAGTTTTTGTGGAAAAGATCCTTTAAAATGTCTACCTGTGTTAATGTAAAAGAAAATTGTTACAAGATGATGTACAGGTGGTATATGACACCAAAAAAGATTGCTAATATTAGTATGGATAAGAACTTGAGTAATAAGTGTTGGAAATGTAAAAAAACAGAGGGTTCTTTTTACCATATGTGGTGGTCATGTGATAAAGCAAAGGTATACTGGTCTAATATACACTGTGTGATGCAGAAAATATTAAAAATCCCAATTGGGAGAAGACCGGAACTTCTTCTCTTAGGTTTGACAATGGAAAGAATTCCACAGGAAAAAAGGACATTATTATGGTACATGATTACGTCGGCGAGAATGGCCTTCGCTCAGCAATGGAAAGCAGAGAAGGTGCCGGATATACATGACTGGTTTAGAAAATTGCTGTTTTTAGCGGAAATGGACAAAATGACAAAAAAACTAAATGGACAAATGGCAGAACAGTATATAAAAGATTGGGAAGGTTTGAAATTTTATTTGGAAACTGAATACAGAATGAAGGGGAAAATGTACAATTTAGATTTGTATGGATACTGAATAAGAAGTGAAATGAATTCTGAATTGTATTATACTGTTATTTGAAAATATGTTGAAATTAGTTAGGTGTTTTATATATTTGAAATGTGTTACCTGGTTTGTCGATTCATATAAGTCTAAACTTGATTACCGTCTAATATATACTTTTTTGTTATTAGCAGTGTTGGAAGCCTATTAGGGGGTGGGGGGATGGGATGGAAATTTTTCCAAATTGTATTGGTAACGTTGTTGAAAATGTTGAGCGCATCCCAATAAAATTTTGTTAAAAAAAAAAAAAAAGAAACAGCAAAGAAAATGGAGGAGATTGCACAGAAGTGTTTGGTCTCGACGGAAGACACCAAGAAAATCAAGAAAAAGGTCAACAAATTAGAAAAACATCAAGACATGCAAGAAAAAAGAATTTTAATACTTCAGATGGAAAAATCAAACTTAACTCTCCGTTTTCAGGGCATAAAGGAAGAAGAGAAGGAAGATCTCAGAAGCATTTTGGCGAATGCCTTGGCACCACTAACTGGCAGAGAAGCGCAAAAATTAAATGAGGAGATGGATGTGGCCTATAGAGCCTTCTCCAGCTTTACAAAGAAAAACAATTTGCCAGCAGAAGTGGTTGTCAAGTTTATCAAGCAGCGTACCAGAGATCAAATTTTACGAGCGACATCAGCAATGCCTTTGAAGATTGGTGAGCAGACCATCAGAATTTTAAAAGATGCTCCATATGAAATTCGTGTGAAAAGGAAAGCATATAAAGGACTGACCTTGTTTCTACAAAGACATCAGATTAGCTACAAATGGTGGATCCCTGAGGGACTGGTGTTTAAGTTTAAGGACAAAAGAGAGAAGATTGACTCTGTTTTCAAAGCTCAAGAATTCCTGAAGAGACACACCAGTTCAGAGGAAGATGCAGAACTCGCTAATTGGACAGTGCTAAGTAGCGAGAAGGACAGCGGCCCAGAAGAGGGAGGTGCAGGAGCGGGAGACGAAAAGGCAAAAGAGGGCCCATCTTATAATCTGAGAGATCTAAAAATGAGGCACCCCAAGATGTAGCAGCTGTTCGTGAGACGACAGATGGAGTTGATTAACAGTTAACCCCAAAGGACTTTACTAATCTAACTAACAAGTGTATTTTGGACTTTCGGTAAGATGAAAAGAAGATCCTTCAACCACGGTAGAAGCCAAAAACTTTATTTTTACTAACAAAAAAAACTAACACTTTAACAGAGAATTCACTCACCTCTTTTCTTTACCCATCTATATACCTTACCTTTTTTCCATATAAAGAAAAGCAATAAAATTATCTCCTTTTTAGGAGAGTTCTTAAAAAAAAAAAAAGACTTTGAATAACTCAGCTGGGATACCATCACCTCCACTAGCTTTGTTGTTAGTAATGCTTTCTAAGGCCCATTTAACTTCACTTTCGAGGATGTCTGGCTCGAGGTCAGTGATTATACCGTCGTGGTTGTCAAGGACATCGAGGTCCTTCTTGTATAGCTCTTCTGTGTATTCTTGCCATCTTTTCCTAATCTCTTCTGCTTCTGTTAGGTCCCTACCGGTTTTGTCCTTTATCATAGCCAGCTTTGCATGGAAAGTTCCCTTGATTTCTCCAATTTTCTTGAAGAGATCTCTAATCCTTCCCAATCTATCGTTTTCCTCTATTAATATGCATTGTTCATTCAGGAAAGCCTCCTTATCTCTCCTTGCTGTTCTCTGGAAATCTGCATTCAGTTGGGAAAATCTTTCCTTTTCATGGTTGCCGTTAGCTAAAAGCCATAGGATATAATGGAGCTGAAATTGACATTCGGCTGCCTGAAAGACTCCTGGGACAGCGGCTGGGGGCGGGGTTTGGCTCCTGAGCTGCCTCTGGCGCTCCCCCCCAAAAAAAGACCCCTGGGACTCTCCATGCCCTTACTACAGTTAAAAGACTCAAATTACAACACTGGAAAGATAAAAGCCCACGTCCAGTAAATCAATGGATTGAGGCTTTAGAACTCCATCAATATTTGAACACATGGCATATAGATGGCGATTGCCTATGGACTTATTTTTAGATATTTGGAAACTGTTTATAGAAACTTAGGTGTACCACCACTGCTATTATATTATTGTCTCTACTTTGTGTGTATGTATTTTTTTTCTTTTTTTAATTGGGTGCTGGATTTAATTTTCCCCCCTTGTTTTTTTTTCTGTTTTTTGAAAGACAGATTTTTGTTTTAAAAAATAAAAATAAAATGAACAATAAATGTTGTAACTATGGTTTTAAGGAATTATCTAAACAAAGAGGGAGTTTAAATATATGCACATGCTGAAGCTGTTTTTCATACTTCCTTGAACATGCAGATTAGATGGGGATGCATAGTTTCCACCATCCCTGACGTCTTAGCATGGAATAGGTGAGATATGTTTTCCCATCCATCCTGTAATTAGGATGGTACTGTCCAGGGCTTTTTTTGTAGAAAAAGCCTAGCAGAAACTCCTTAGTGTATTAGGTCACACCCCTGACAGCACACCTCATTCACATATTAGGCCACACCCCCATGTTACCAGAAGTGTGGTCATCCAGCCACACCCACCTTTTGCTTCTTATTCTGTTTACCTTGTTTGTGGTCAATACCCAGGGCTTTTTTGTAGCAGGAACTCCTTTGCATGTTAGGCCACACACCCCTAATGTGGCCAGTCCTAATGCGTTTCTGCTGTTGGGTGTGGCCTGTTATGCTAATGAGTTCCTGCTGGGTGTGGCCAACTCAGGAGCCAGCTGGAACTCCGTTCCTGTGCATTCCTGCCCAAAAATAGCCCTTGTACTGACTATCCCAGTGTCACACCTGACTGTAGCTGATTATTCACTGTTTTTAAAATGCTGAAATTTGCTTCTGGTTTGTTTCTAGATTTCAGGGAACATTGAATTCGCTTTCATTTAGGAAATGTATTGAAGAACTTTGTCTACACAGTTTGTATTGCAGTAAGTAGAAAAAATAGCATCCATTGGGGAATGCACAATGGAATACAAGAATTTCACATTCTTGTATTATGGATGTATACTGCTGGTGTGCTCCTTTTCAACTACAGAATTATAGCATCATGTGATTTAATAAGATGTTTGACTATGGATTTTAAAGGACATTTATTTATTGTCTTGCTGCACAATGCATAATTTTGGATCTACTATATAGGTATATTTGTACTGATACAACAGAAATATACAATTTAGGTCCTTGCTGTATTTCTTTGACTGTTTCAACTATTAATGACATTTTGCCTCAGAATCCGAAGCAGTATATTATCATTGGTATAAAGGGATGATGTTGGCATAATATAGGAATGAGATAATTAGAACTGCTGTGTAAATAATTGCTAATAAGATTTACCCATGGTTCATGTAAAGGTTTGTATTCAATATGAATTGAAACTTTGTTTAAACACAGGTTGCCTTTTAGATCTTTGCTACCACTCTTGCTAAGCAAGAGTATTTATTTGTGTTTGTCCAGTTCCAAGATTAGCATGAAGGGAATCTGAATGTGCTTTAACAGCCAGAAGAGGCAGATAATAATATTGAGATTAACACCAGACTGTAAATTGCACAAGGTAACTATTATGCTTGAAAAATAGGTCAACCTTTGATCTGACTTTTTATCAGCAATGGCTGAAATCTGATGGATCCAGCCTCTAAATTAGACTCCTAAAATCTTATCAAAAGGAAATGCAATCATTAGCATCTCTAGAATAGGTTGATCACATTTCCCTTAGTGCAGGCCTGAGCTGGTCCTGCTCTTTAACCTTCTATTTCAAATATAATTTCCCTCTGAATAACAGCAGCAACAAAATAGAAAGAGCAATCACTAACTCACCATCAAGAGAAGGTGAAAGCTGAAATTTCACTCCTCCTTGGTCTGGTTATCCATGCATCGATGGCAGGCTGGTTTTGTATGTTTATTTATTTGACTTCTTTGAACCACAGGGATTATAGAATTTCCCTGAAATGTAAGCATTTTCCCCTCGTATTCCTTTTATCTTTGTATTATGTTTGTGTACTCTCTCATACACAAACATACCCAGTACAGTAGCACTATTCACTACTGTGACATAGGGGGAAAGATCCTCACATGTTATAAAATCAGTGATAGTTCCTTAATAGGCTAGGGGCTCTCGTGAAAAGGTGAAGCTGAATAATTCAAAGGGAAGCTTTCCATGTTCCTGGCAGGGCTCTGCACTGTACATATGAGAGTGCAGAAGAAATATCCCAGAAAAGGCAGGTGTTCTTCTGATTCTTAAAACAAACCCAGGTTCATCTTGATGAGAACCCAACAAATCTGTGCTGACTCTGAGTCTTTGGCCTAGATGAGGTGGAAACTACAGGTAAGCATTTATGCAGCTGAATGCTCCTCCAGGTGAAAAAGAAATATCCCTGCACACAGAAGACAACATGCCATGGATAGAAGACATTAGATCTATTTCTCAGTGAGCAGTCTGGCAAAGTAGAGGCAGAATGTTTCCCCATCTCTGTATATAAAAAGGCTAGAGGCTTATTTTTTTTACAGAAGCTGAAAAATCAGGAGTGGGCCCAGAATGTTATCCCCCTAAGCCACCCCCTCCCTTCCTATGGTCCTGCAAGGAACCAGTGAGATTATTAAGATTGCCAGCTGGACTTCTGGTTTTTGGTGCAGCGATGACGATCACTCTCCTCAATGCTCGGGGGAGCGATTCACACACCAGCAGTGTGGAGGAAAGCTGCTGACGCGGTTTCCCCATGGAACCCTAGGGTAGGGTTCCAAGCCATAGGGCTTTTGAGGGGTAGCCTCTTCAATGGTGTAATGCTGGAGAATTGAGGCACCCCTCTGCCCCGACAGTCCTGCCGCTGTGTGGCCGCATGGCACTAGCTGGGTTGACTGGAACAAGCACTGGAGATTGAGTGATGGATGAAAATATAAGCGAGGTTGAAAGTGGCCGACAATGAACATGAGTTTGATGTAAGCGAACTTTGAAATAACTGGATAATTCCTTATCCCCCCCATACTGGCAAGCTGAGAGAGGAGAGACATCTCCCACAAGTGCAACAGATAAGCAGAAAAGAGGGGGGGGAAGGGAAAAACCTAATGATTGACTTGACTTGAGAGACTTACCAGAGCGGACTTAGACCGAAAGCAGTTTTCAGAGGTTGTGAAATAGCGGCTGGCTTTTGTAAACAATTTGCGAAGATGGTGGGCACAGGGAGGAAAGGAGCGAAACCAAAACTTACAGGTGGCCAAAGTCCTAGGCCAGAAGAAGAGGGAGTGGACATCATGAGGCTCTTAGCGGATACACTCAAGCCCGTGATGGAACAATTCACTGGTATTAACCAGCAGTTAGCCGCTCTCAATCAAAATTTTGCAGTGTAACAGCTCCAGTTGGTGGAAATAGTCAAAAAGATGGAGCAAACGGTGGAAGTAGTGAAAGAGGTGCACGCCGAGAGCAAGACTTTGAAGAAAAGGATCAATGAATTAACAAATAAGAATAATCAGGAAAATAGACTATTGTTTCTACAAATGGAAAAAGCAAATATGATCCTCAGATTTCAGGGAGTTCCTGAAGCACCGAATGAGGATTTGAAGAAGCTACTTAGTGACCTTATCGCACCAGTAACAGGCTTGAAAGTGGAAGAAAGTACATGTGATATGGAAGCAGCGTACAGGGTGTACTCAAACTACACCAAAAAAAATAGCCTGCCTGGAGAGATATCAGTCAGATTCTCAAGAAGACAAACTAGGGATGCAATTTTAAAAGCGACATCAGCAACTCCACTGAAATTGGGGAATACAACTATCAAAATTCTAAAAGACATTCCATTTGAAATTCGCCAAAAAAGAAAGAGCTACAAGGATGTAATCCTTTTCCTTCAAACTAATCAAATCGCATATAAATGGGCGATACCAGAAGGAGTCATCTTTAAACTTCACAAAAAAAGAGAGAAGATTGACTCTGTGTACAAAGCAAAAGAGTTTCTGAAACGCCACCTGGGAGCCAAAGAAGAGGGTGAAACTGGCTCAAGTGGCTCCACACCCTCAGAGACGGACGAAGACCTGGCTGCAGAAGAAGGCGCTGCTGCCCGCAAACCAACTTATGTTTTTAGAGATAGAAAGCCTAAGTAAAGGCAGAAGGACTCTGAAAATTGCCTTTATGAAGTGAGCTGTGGGGGATGCTCTGGAATCCTCTCATAACAAGAAACTAATTAATGTTTAGCAGAGACAGATAGAAACTCACAGTATGCATTGTTTACTAACAGTAGAGTACTAACATAGATTCTAACTGGGATATGATCTCCTGCTCTTGGGTTTTTAGTTTAGTGTGGGTATATTTTTCTTTCTCCTTAGTTGTTGTTTCCCCTCCCTTTTTTCTTTGTAGTTTTAATTGTATATTAAAAAAGCAATAAAAAGCACATTTTGCCGATTGGGGGAGGACCCCACAGTGCTGGCACCGCATTGGGCAGTGGAGCGGAGCACAGCCAATCACACCGCTGCTGTCTTCTGCCCAACGCGGGTTGCTCCTGGCTTTTCGGCTGCGCGTTCAGACTCCCCAGAAGCGGAGAAACATGCGACATATGCGGGCTTTCAGATTTGCTACGGGTTTTATCAGGTATCTTTTTAATCCGGCGGTGAAGCGCAACAGCACGGGTTGGCTACGGGTGGGGAACGCCAGGCAGATGTGCCTGTGTGAACGCCCCATTTACTCTGGGATTGAGTCGTCGCTAGCCCGGGTCCCTACCGGGGCAAATTGCCAGTCTGAACTCAGCCATGGTCTTGGATGCCAAGACTCCATAGTCTGCATAGTTAGGAGGGGGTAGGCAGATCATGTGCTAGAAGACTTCTGAAAATGCCCTTTTGTCATCCCAATCTATAATTATTAAATTTGGCCCAGATTGTCATAGATTTCTGTTTCTCATAGTGTCCTATATGTTTTTTCTTAAGTGAAGCTTCTTATATGCAGTGCATCCAAATCACTGTTTTGATTGTTTGATTTTGAATTGCCCCTACACACACACAAACACACAAGACTTCCCCAGGTACCAGGTTCATAGAATAGGGGTGTGTTTTCCCCCACTGCCTTGTAGCATATGTTTCAGATCAGTATGGCATTCTTCAGCCACAATGTCATCCATTAAACATTCTTATTCCTGAAATTGTGTAGAAGTCAATCAAAATCAAAGACCAAGCAACATATTTAAGTTTTCTATGTTATGTTTTCATAGCACATTTTTTTCAGGAGATGTCCTGAATTATTTCTATTAAAGTGCCTTTGACAGCAGCGTTTGGGCTGCAGACAGGGTTGTTGGGTGGAGTATCTTGGCAGAGAAAAAAATAAGAGAAAGACCATGGAAAGCAGTTTAGTGGAGAGGATAAATTTCTCTTTAGTCATAGTTCAGTCACACTGCACAAGTACAGAAATATAGAGACGTAAAGTATAATCTGCAGTGCTCATTTGTCATTATTTGCACTATAATCCATGACTCAGCTATGGCAATTTTTTGGGATTTAAGTCTGATCCTGTCTAAATTTTCTCTGCTGTGGCACAAACAGATATCCACACATTTCTGCACCACTTGCATTTAACAGCTTTACTAAATAACTCTCATGGGTTTACCCTGAGCCTGCTCGGGTTTTTGGTGACAGCTTCAAAGTCAAAGAGACATCAGAATGGCTTCATTTTTTCCCTTCCAGTGATTCAAAGTCGCCTGTTTTTCAAATCCTTCTGCCACCTAGGAATCTATAATTCATTACTGAATTTTAACCCAATCAACCAAAAAGCTTAAATGGGTAAAGAGAATATCCTTTTAAAGCCTTCCTTAAGATCATTAAAAAAAGAAATGAATATAGCCTTTTTAACAATGAAAAAAACTGATCATTGATTATAGGGTATTTTAACAGCAATTGTTCCCAGTGAACATCTCTTGTTTTGCTCAGGCAATACATTTATAATTATTTCCAAACATTTTCACTGAAAGTGCTCTTTCTTCTTCTCAGTACACAGGATGTGCAATTTTATTTTGCTTTTGCTCTTCTGTTAGAGATTAGCAGCACCTTGGGAGCCACTTGCTAAACTACAAAACCACTCCCACAGCAATTCAACCAGCACTCCTGTTGTAGATCTGTGAAAATCTCTCTGGGACTCAGCTGACCTGAGCCTGCTTTGGCAGGGAGGGTGGGGTATAAATCCAATAAATAATAATAACAACAATGTCCTCAACTGGATAGCCTTTATTATGTCATTGGTCCTAAGACACTCTCCCATAATTTAAAAAATGTATAGTTCCAATAATTGGGAAGCCTGTATAACAGAAACAAAAATACTACAGTATTGAGTCGTTTCTTTGACATGATGTCCTACATGTCAAGATTTTTCTTACTATTTTTATTTTCTTTAAAGGATGCACATAGGGACAGCTGCCAACATTTAAAAATAACAGGTCTCCATTTTTAGAATGCTTCCCAGCATCATAATGTATGCCTATTAATTATCACCTGCCTCCTTCTAAAACATATTAGTTTATAAATGTAGACTGAAAATACATATTTATAAATTATAAATATATTGTAACATAATAAATAGGTTATAATTTTAAACGTTAATTTTGTTATTTTATATTGGGATATAGCTGTAACTTAATATTACTTGAAAATATAAGAGGTGGATATGATACGTGTTTCCCCCTACCAAGCACTAGAGCATGCAGTCGTTTATATTTTCAGCAAACTTGCCCTTTTCACACATGCACACTAGCCAGGGTTGCCAGCTCCAGGTTTGGACATACCTGAAGATTGGGGGGTGGGTGCCTGAGGAGGGTGGGATTTGGGGAGGGGAGGGACTTCAATAGGGTATAATGCCATAGAATCCACCTTCCAAAGCAGCCATTTTCTCCAGGTGAACTAATCTCTGTCTCCAGAAGATCAGGTGTAATCCCAGGAGATCTCCAGATACCACCTGGGGTTTGGCAACCCTAACACTAGTATACATGCTGCAAATCTATTGTCCCTGCACCAAGGCCCCCTCTGCCAAATCTATTCTACTTGTACAATAATCAAACTATGCTACTCCAGAGCTGGGAAACCAAAAACCCAGGGGTCATTTTATTGAAAAAGAGGTGCAGGAGCTCATTAGCATAACTTATTTGCATATGCCACACCCCCTGACATCACTGGAAGTATGACCGAAGGTATCACCCACTGCTCAGGCTCCACTGGACTGTTTTTGATTGCTAGCTATGAGGGTGGGAAGGGCACAGATCTGTCCGCACAGAGGAGGGAGGCCTTGTACCTGAATAATCCTTGGTCTTAAAGGTGCCTGGGGGCTTCCGGTCTGGGATTCATGGCGTCCTAAGGTGTTCTGGCTTGCTCGTTAGAGCTCCCAGAGCAAACGGAGGGTCTTGACGACAGGGTGGGCTTCAAATAGCCCACCGCAGATCCCCCCAGGCAGGGGGGTGACTGGCAGAGAGCCTGGCCCGAGAGAGGAGTTGAGATCGGCTGATAGCGGGGCTTTAAAGAGCGCCGCGACCAGCCTTGATCCCCTCCCCCAGAGAAGGCACTTCGGAAAATCTCTACAAGACCCCACCGAGTTGGATTCTCAACATAAGAACGCATGACCCAGACCTCCAAGACATTCTACGGAAACTGATATCAAGGAAACACTGCTATAACAAGACACGGACTTTGAAGGTAACTTTTTAAAATTGCTCACCGGAGACGCGTTTCGGCCGAAAATAAACAACATCCGATGAAGCGCATGATCGTGCTGTATCTGTTGTACTAATATTGGAGCGGAAAAAGTGCAGTTAAACAGCTAAAAAAGGCCAAAAAGCCGAATTGTTGATCATTCCTGCGGTTAGATTATTGACTTTAAAATAGAAACTAACAGTAACTCCGCGAGAACTGCAGTGGAAAAGTACTGTAGCTGCTGCAGCAGAAATCGGCAAAACAGGAAGTGACTTCAGAACAGACAAGTAATCATCCTAGAGAAGACCAAGGAGGCCGGAAGAAGGGAAGAAATCAGGAACAAGGGGGACCATTAAGATTGCCGGACAGGAAGTGAGTACCCGGAAGAACCATTTACCATAGAGAAATTGCGCCCGCCATTTTGGGAAGGTCAGAAAAATTTTCTTTGATTTTAAACGAAAGACTTAATATAAAAAAGTGAAATTAGTGCGATTTAGGTGGGCACAAGAAGGACTTTGATTTAGAGTGAGTTGGAGGGAAAATTCTGAACAACGGCTTACGACCTGCGGCAACGACAGAGGGCAAATACCTGGTCCTCCCCGAAAATGGCTGGGAAAGAGGAAAAAAAGCTACAGGGCATGATGGAAGCTATGGAGAAACGAGTGATGGATGCGATTCTGAAGCTGGAAAAGACTGTAATAACAGAAGTAACAGAGTTGAAAAAAGAAATGTCTGGAATTACAAAAGAGATACAGACGCTGACCAAAAGAGCAGATGAGATGGATGTAAGGGTGAAGGGAATAGCATCTAATATAGCTGAGGTCACTTTAGAAACAGATAAAGTGAATGTGATGGTCCAATATAATGCAATGATTAACCACATGAGATTCAGGGGGATCCCTGAAGACAAGAATGAGGACATCCATTCAGTCATGGTAGATGCTGTTGCAGACTTTTTGAAAATGGAAGAGGAGAGAGTGGCGGCACAGATTGATGTGGTATACAGAGTCAATTCTGCGATTGCGCAAAGGAAAAAATTACCTAGAGATGTAATTGTCCAGTTTATATCTAAGAAGCTGAAGGAGGATTTGTTCAAGCAACAATTTCAGGATGACTTCATAATTGACAACAAGAAAATCATGGTCCTAAAGGAACTACACAGAGCGATGCTTCAGGACAGACGACTTTTTAAAGACCTGATTGACAAGCTGAAAACAGAGGGCATAAGATATAGATGGGAAATTCCTAAAGGTGTCAGTTTTTCGTTCAAGCAGAAGAGAGTCACCATCAAGTCAGTTGACCAAATGACCAGATTCATCAATGATAATTTTAAAATTTCTCTGATAAATAATTACAGAATCAACATGGAGAGTCAAATAATTTCATGGAATGTTAATGGACTGAATTCACCCCAAAAAGGAAAAATATCAGACTCTGGTTGGAAAAACAGAAATGTGATATTGTTTGTTTGCAAGAAACACATATTAAAAAATCAGATGCCAAATTTTTGATTCAAAAAGATTAGGAGAGGAATTTTATTCACTCTCCTCTCAAAAGAAAAAAGGAGTTGTTACATATATTAAAAAAGAGCTGGAACCAAAAGAAATTTTTAAAGACGATGAAGGGAAATTTTTGGCGGTAGAAGTTGTGCTGCAGAACAAAAAGACATTAATTGTTAATCTCTATGCTCCCAATGGGGCAAAAGTTAAAGGTGCCTGGGCCCAGGCAGTGACAGAGCAGCTCGAGGGCCAGTTTGTGGCAGAGCTCTGCTGGGTCAGCCAGCGGACCGGGAAAGGCAGGGGGGCTGCTAGGAGCAGGGGGTGGGGCTTGCTGCATGTGCCCACCCCCTGGGCTCCTTACTGCTGGAGCTCCGCTCCTGTGTGCTCCTGCAGGAAATGAGCCCTGCAAAAACCAATGGGGTGGCATGGGACATTTTGTTCTATTTCCCAGGAGCCACCGTTATCTGTATAAGCTTTCAGTAGAGGAGAGGGGGAAAGATGAACCAAACACTCAAATTAAAGATTTATACTAAGAGAAGCAAATTTAATTTTTAACTAAGGTCCTTTTCATATGGGCTCTTTAGCCTGCTTTGGTTTCTGAAGGGAAATTGATTTTTCAAAGGTTTCATACACCTGAAAGATAGAACACTGTCCTCCCATCATTCATGAAGCCTTAATCTGTGTTTTCCAAACCCTGTTTTGATCCATTTTTTGCTGCCGTTACACTTTACCCTTATGATGTATGAAACCTTAAAAAAAACCTGATGGCCTTCAGAAACAAAAGCAGGTTAATGAGTCTATATGAATGGGATGTTAACTGGAGCAAATATTGCATCATTTCCATTTACTCCTGGCAAAATGGTGGCGATTTGTCTATTACTTTAAGCACAGAGTTTTCTGTTGCTCTGTTCCCTGTGGTTTAGAATAACAACGGGTACCCAGATCAGAGACCTTGATGAGAGAAAAACACAATTCTGACAGAAACATCAACACTTCAGTGTCTCCTACTCCCCCATCTCCCTTGAAGGTTTTATAGCAGGGATGGCTGTCGCCTGTTGGGGCAGAGAGCACAAATAACTGCAGCAAGTCAGTTTCTGTTTATTGCCTGGTTCAGGTGTATCTAATAAGTAACTTCAAGGTCAACCTTCATCATTAAAAACACCAGTCAAGGAAATGATACTGGGATCGTAAACCCATATTGACACTAGTAATTGTGCCATTGGTTCCTGCCATAGGAAGCTTGTATGTTTGCAAACAACTCTCCCCTCTTAAAATAATCCTTTTTTTTGTCAGAACTGTTTGACCTTAGCTGCTTCCCTGTGATGCCCCAATAATGGACAGAGAGAGGAGACAACTTTGCCTAGTTCTCTACACTTTCTAAAGAGAAAATGAATGGTTAAAGAGTAGGGGTGTGCAATGTTATAAAACTGCAGTCTTCATATGGCTATTGAGGCCTGCTTCTAGTAGCAAAAGACAGTTTTTAAATCATGCAAATGCATTTAAATATAGTTGGGCAAAAGAATATCTGTGTATCTCAAACTGTAAAAAAAATGTTTAATTTTGTTCCTATATGATTTTTTTTTGTTTTATGGTTTTCAGCCTGCAAACTTTCAGATGGTTTACAATGGCTTGGTGAAAATTGCCTGATCCATATGGTGAGCTGATGTTGTGAAATAATTAGCATGCTATAACATCTGGCATCTGGGAAAATACTGCTGAAATTCAGTTTCAAACAAATTTCAACAGTGGATACAAGATTCTGCCATGACATTTCCTGGAATCCTTCATCTATTCAGCAAGTTCCAAATGTCCTTGATTATGCTACTCCTCACTTTGCGTATGTGGAGACCATAAGCAAGTTATGCAGGTTGGCATCATCAGTTCATGCAAGCTTTGATACATCTTTGAACACATACATAGGAATTGCCTTACGCTATGTCAGACCATTAGTTTTTCAGAGTTACGTCTCCTCTGACTTGAAGCAGCTCTCCAGGGTCTTGGACAGAGATATTTCACATCACTTGCTACCTGAACCTTTTAACTGGAGATTCCAGAATATGCCTCATTAGAATACATTATAGGCCTCAACTATTCCAGAATCCAATGGATTCTGAAATTCACCCTGGATGTCTGGCAGTGATGAAACATGAACATCGGATTCCTCTATAGCACATCAGGATAGGAACCAAGAAGCTGTCTCCATTTCTTCCCTTTTCATGTGCACATAGAAAGCCATCAAACATGTGCCCACAACTACTGAAAAGCACCCAGCATGTAAAGCACTAGTCTTTCCCCTGGACTAACTTTTGTCACCTAGAACTCTGTAAATTTCAAGGGCGGCCCAAGCCCTGCCACATGGAGAGTGGCTGAAAGAGTTTCTACATGGCAAACAATCCCATACTGTATGATGTATAAGGTTTACATGCAGCACTTGGATTCCCTGAAACATGTGAAAAATGTCCATGTCACTGCCAGAACTGGCCAGCAAGAGCATAGAAATTCTCTCCATAGTGAAGGGAATCCCTGCAGAGCCTCACAGCAACAGTTGCAACAGGGATGCTGCTTTGCAGCAACTTCTACAAAGCGTTTTCAAGGAAACTATTGTCTGGAAGAAAATGCTGTAATAAATGTCCTCAGGTAAAACAGAGTGGATGATTAATTCTCATTCTATGCTTCCTAGTCATATGTCGTGCATCACACCTGGATTCAGTTTTAGTTGAGAGCCCCTTCCTTCCACCTACCAACCACCAATGTTGACTCAGGAAGAAGAGGTAGCCAGGGGGCCTCCTCAGCTACTCCAGGGGTTCAACACCTCAGTGACACTACCTTTCAGCATTATATGTAGCATTTTAAAATTTCTACAAGTTGGTTTGGCAGTCCGCATTTTCGATTTAAAAGTGTGGTAAAATACCATAAACAATATTTTTCCACTGTGAGAACGTTTGTGCGTGAGTATTTGTGCCTGAGTATTGGAGAAGTGCACTGGGAAGCACTGGCAGTTTGGGTGGATTAACTATATAAATTAAATCAAAGACGAACGCGGCTGTCATACTTACTCTCCAATCGGGAAAAAAGCAGGAACAAATAGACTTGTTCTGGCAACACATTTCACCAAATGCAGTTCCTTTTGCCCAGTATTACACGAGCGCGTGTAATAAAAAATCAGTGCATCTCGAGATTAAAAAATCTTAAAATCAGTGCATCTCGAGAAGCCAACATTATTGTTCGGTGCGGGGCAGGAAATAATATTCCTCCTGCCACAAAAAACGTCTCGGCTTCAATCGGAAACGTAGTTTTTCCCATTGTTAAGGAATAACGTTAGCTGTCACTTTCTCTCTTTCTCGCCTAGGGGGCGCAGTGGGATTATGGCAACGGTCTAAAGCAGTGAGTCTTCGCGTTTTGCAAATGTTTTGAGATTTCGGAGGAAAGCGTGGAGATTTCGAAGTAGGGAGATTGAAAAAGGGAACATATGGAGAGGTCAAATGATTGGTGGCGAGCAATGAGCTTTCATGGAGCAACCCTCCTTTGGAAACAGGTAAAAGTACCGTGTTTCTTCCCCATGCCCATTAGTTTTCTGGCAGAGCCCGAGTTCCCTCTCGATTTGGTTTTGCGATCGCTGGTCGGATTTTCTATTGAGTTCTATTGCCAGAAAGTCCATTTAGTTTTATTTACGCGCTGATCTGATGTCCGGCCAAACATTTTAATGAAATATCGTAGGGGTAAAAAAATTCTTACTGCACATACACGATGGACGCTTGTTTCATACCAACACATATCCACAGGCCACACATTTACACATTCGGGCTTTAACCTAGGTTGAAGCTTAGTTGTTTATCTCAAACACAGCTTTGGTAAAAATTAAACTTGTTATTTTAGAAATGTATTAATACATATCCTGGAAAATTAATATTGTATAAATTGCATGAAGTGTTGCATGAAGAAAACTGCTGTGCTGTTTAGGAAGAATAACTTTCCAGATGACTTCATTAAATTGCTGATTGGTATAGAATTAGATTACATTGCATGTGCCGTTTCCATATGTATTTTAATAAGCCTTAGTTATGAATGATTATTTTTGTGTATGCGACATGTTTAGTATATTAAATTAGTATTTTAAGTAGACAATGACTGATTAAAACAAATATTGCAATAATGCTGATAATGGAATAATTCTAATGAACCAATGAACTGTCTGTTTTAAATAAAAATTGCTTATTTTCAATGCCTCATTTTAATATTAATAATATGAAAATATTGTTTATGAGCTATAATGTCCGTTTCATCTATTCAAGTCAGTATTTGAACTGATTGCAACTGCTTGTGTGCCTTGAACATACTCCACTAGTTTGGAGCGCAGTTCTCGGGATTTCATAGGGTTTATTTATGCCTGTGTCAGGACTGCAAGCTTAATTGTTTTGTATGATTAAATGGTCTATATTTTTATTCAGAAATCTATATTTAATTATATCACAAAAAAGACTCTGGCATTGAGGAGGCAACTGGTACTCTTGCCACAGTTCTATTCACTTTTGTTCCTCACTACCCTGAATTAAACCCCACATATTAGCACGCACAGAAATATGTACAGTTCTTCCTGGAATTATGATTTAGGTCTCCCCCCCTCTTTAACGGACACAGAATTTCAGTGTTGTCTAAGTAGCCCTATAAACAAGTCAAGGCTATGGTGCTTTAAATATTTTTTTCCTCTTCTGGTTTCCAAATGTGAGCTTGGCTTTATAGTTACGAGTTTTAGTACAAATAAGATCATATCAATCAGTCTTCCCTGTTTAAGCTTAATGTACACTGCATGTACTTTGGTCTTCAACCCACTAAGTAATCTTAGTGAACAATGGACTCACCACTGAGCTCTTCTGGTTTATGGACTGCTGCCATAATATGTTATATAGAGATTTCTGCTGTATGCTGGAATTGCAATTGAGTTCAACTTTCACCAAAACAGTCAGTAGAATCAGACTGATACATAGTAAAAGATACAAATCCCCAAACCCTGTCCATTTAAAGATAACTACAAATGTGAATCGCACAAAGAGCACAATCCAGTCATTATTGTTTTTCCACACTTTCCTCTGACTGAAGCACTATTGTCACACAGGAACTTGGATTCACACCCACTCACCTCCTCGTTAAAATGCTTTCTAAATTGGCTGAGTTTATTTTAAGCCAATAACCTTCTGCATAGTCCTATGAAATGACAGGATGAAAAGGACAGATTTATTGTCCTTAATCAACAGATCATTTAGGTCATTACAATCTCATTAGGGAGAGGCAGGCTGGGCAGTGGGGAACCTTCACTCAGGTTGATCATGTGAACCAATGAGTTGCAAAGGCAGCCTACAGAGTTCTCTGAAGCAGGGCCATTCTCCAACTTGCTCTATTCATTTGCTGAACAGAATTGTTTGGTTTGCAAGACAGGTCTTTCTCCCTTTACATTAACCCCACAAAATCCGGGGGAAGTGCTTATCTTTCCCTTTCCCTTGCATGAATTTTCCACTTCGAAGAAACTTTTTAAAAAATGCAATGTCTTTTAGAAAGTTTCCCTTTGACTGTTTAAAAACAAACATTCATAGAAGGAAGTAGGCTGATAATAAACTAGAGAATCTCTTCCCTAAATACTGAACTTTAGGGGAAATGTAATTACAACTTTTACACCACCAGCAGGCCTTTAAAGCAACCATGTCAGTGATTTGGTGGTTTTCCTCTTGTGCTCTCTCCTCCACTGTCTGCCTCTTAGCTTGTCCCCTTAGTTAAAATCCAGACTGCGAGTAGCTCATTCTTTCTTTTCACATGCCATTTAATTCTTATCCCCCAGTTGTCCAAGAACAAACATAATTCTGGCAGCTTTAAAAATTAATTAGAATTTGCAGAATGCTGTTGTGAATCATTTCCAGGCCCTTGGATTTTAGCAGTAGGGGTGTGGAAGTGGAGGGATAATATTTGCAGGCATACTTTCTTCTTTAAACATGGGGAATTTAACTTTTAAAAATCCCATAAAATCAAATGTATTAATTTGCTTCCAGATTGCCCTGCATTCAGCTGGAGGTGGTGATTCACCACCTCTATTGAAGTCAGTACTGGGGGCTTTAGTTGAGATCTTAATGAGGTTCCTCTTTCTTTAATGTGTATGATTCTGCCCAACATGGAGTTAATGAGAGCGAATGCCCATCCCATCAGCCCCCAGACGGCCCGCCACATGCATAGAGCTAACTCTAAGGTGGTGGTGAAGTACCCTTCACTGTTCCCACTCCCTTACCCTTTACCCTGGTAATTATTCAACCTCTTGTGACCCTTCTTTCTTTCCCTTTTATCCTGGCCTCTGTGCCTATTCTCCTTGGCAGACACAGCTGAGCCAATGGAGAGTGCAAAGGGGTCCCTCCATCTGCCACTTTCTATGTGTCCCCCCACTCTAAATAAAATAAGGGTCACTTTTCTGGATCACACACCAAGGCCCACAACAAATGAGTCCCAAAGGCTTTGATGCCTGTGTTTGGACACAAGCAATTATCTCTAATTATTGTTTTTCTTTTCAGTTTGCCCAACATTAAAGAGTCCTGCAAAGAAGCTTTAAAGAGAGGGCTCAGGAGAGTGAATAATGTACTTCTGTAGGCAACTCTCTCCCTCCATTCCCTTCTTTTCGAATGTCTCTCTCCCTTGCTCTTTCTACATTGAAGAAGACAAATCCTTCACAAATGTTTAAGGCACAATATGGGTTGGGCTGGTTTGGGTTGGGTTTTTTATTATTATTTAAAGATGATTTCTAAAGACACAGGAACATTTCTACAAATAAGGTGCAGATGGGAGAGAACATAGCTGCTAAATGTCTATAAAGGGAGGTGAAGTAGTTTTATGCTGGGAAGAAAGTGGTGGTGGGGAGTTTGAAACTAATTTTTCCCACCGCTCATAAATAACACATTGAAATGCACTTAGTGGAAGCAAGGAAACTCATGACTAAAGTGTCCAAGGAGCTGAATACACACATGCATATCCACATAGAAGTTACTGTATATGATAGATTGGAGGCCAACAACTGCATATAGTTTATATTTGTGGTAAGGTTTCCCCTCCCTCCAGTAGATCACTCACTAACAACACTGATACATTTGTAATTAATACAGAAGTGTTGACTTACACAAATGAATATCTGCAGAGATGCATATATATAAACATACTTGCTGACATTATACATTCCCACACAGAGCCCAGTCTGCAAATCTGTGTCTGCATTTAAATTGTTCTCAATCCCATTGACTATAATAAGAATACAACCCCAATACTATTCATACATGTTTGGGAGTAACTCCCATGGAACTCAGTGAGACTTGCTTTCTAATAGACATTAATAGGATCGGGCTGCAAATCAGTTTAAAGGCAACTAATCCTGTTTATTGAGCCTTTAGCATTGACATGTAACTGTGCATACGCCATTTCGGTATCTTATTTCATGCCATTAGGTCCCAGGATATGTTTCAAAGATGCAATGTATAGCATCCTAGCTGAAGCTAAGTAGGTTCTATATAGATCCAGGTGGGTAGCCTTGTTGGTCTGTAGCAGCAGAACAAAGTCTGAGTCCAGAGGCACTTTTAAGACCAACAAAGTATTATTCTGGGTAAGCTTGTGTACCCGTGAAAGCTCATACCCAGAATAAAAATTTTTTGGTCCTGAAGGTGCCCCTGGACTCAGACTTAGGTTTGATGGAATAAAGGTGGTAGGGGTGTTGGTAGAAATGTAATTATAAGACTTGGTTGGCAAAAATACCTTGAGCTTAAAATTGTTTCTTTACTATTCCCCTGCTTGTTTGTATGTACAGGGATGTGAATTAGCAAGCACCGATACTAACCACTTACTTTTATCAATAATCTAATGCAGGTGTCTCCAACCTTTTTGATCCATGGCCACCTCTGGAATTCTGACCCAGCATGGTAGTGCAGCCACAGGAGGTGGAGCCACAAAATGGCTGCCACGACTTATCTTCAGTCACACAGTGAAGATCCTAGTGCGGTAGCAGCAGGTGCTGCCAAAGCAATGTTTTTAAAAGCTGCTTAGCCAATCAATGGCCAATCAGAACCCCACCTGGGCCTACCCACTTTTTCAAAATACTTGACAGGCAAAAGGAAAGGTATTAGCAGATGTCATGTGGTACCTATAGGCACTACGATGGGGACCCCTGATCTAGTGTCCTGGCCCCACTGATGGACCTCCTAATGACACCTGGTATTTTTTGCCACTGTGTGACAGAGTGTTGGACTGGATGGGCCATTGGCCCGATCCAACATTGGCTTCTCTTATGTTCTTATGTTCCAAAACATTGGAAGAACTGTTCCCACCCACCCCAGTTTTCCCCTCATAATTCTTTGCTTAAAATTTTCTTGGGGAAAAACCCATCCATTTGTGGGATGGATCAAGCACCCCATTTTGCTTTTGGTTTCACATGCCTGATAGCATCCAAATTGGCAGGAGCCACATGTCCTATTCTAAGAATGGGTATTGATTCCGGGGACATTATATTAGTGTGTTCTTCTGTATAAGATATAAGATTGGCACATTTTGACTCACTCTTGATTCCTGTGAGAAATTAATTCCATATTGAAACAAAATAGTCATAGATAATGGTAGGGAGACATCCTGCTGGCAATTGCTACAGTGGGAGACATCCTGCTGGCAATTCTCTTCCCGCTACCACTTCTTTCAGTGGTGGGAGAATTTTTTTTTTTAATTACTGGCACCACATGCAGCATGACACCACCAGGGAAAGTGATGTCCCATTGCTCTGTGAATTGCTAGAAAATATGGTTTCTGCTGGCAGGGATGTCATGCTACGCACAACACAGGTACCCCTCATGTCCCTGCACCCCCTATCTCCCACTGAATGTCAAACATCAGCTGGCAACCTTACTTCTAACTGATCCACAAGAGATCAGTGGCCTCAAACATAAACAGTTTAACATACTAGAGGGGATGTTCTGGAGAAACAGACCTCCTGCACTCACTCTACAGACATGTTTGTATAGCAATTTTGTACATGTACAGAGGGCAATGGCATAGCACTCTAAATCACTGCTATGCTTCTGTTCCAGTTTAATGCTCTGTAAGCCTGGGGCCAGGCAATACAGCTGGAAAATACAAATCTCATAGGGTTGCCAGGTCCTTAACTGCTGGTGGGAGGGATTTGGGGGCACTCCAGGGGTGTGTGGCAATGTTCCCTCTAAGCTGTGGAGCCATGTGAGCAAAAATTCCACTTTGTGAGCTACTGGCATTAAAGTTATGAGTGAGCAATTTGGCGACTGTGTAAATTAGTTTGCTCTGGAGCCATCCTTCCTGAGCTAAGACAAAATTGTTTGAGCCAGAGGTTAAAAACTATGAGTTAGCTCACACTAACTCAGCTTAAGAGGGAACACAGGTGGGTGGTGATGTCATCATGTCAACAATGTCATTGAGGGATGTCTTTTGGTGGGTGGGGTTCTCCCAATGGCCAGCTGGCTGGTGGTGGGCCCAAGCCTGCAAAAGTGGGGGATTCCCCTCCCCCACCTGGGGGCTGGCAAGTCTAGAATCCCATGTGCTTTCACCAAGACATGACAGTGATTTAATAATGCAACTTTTAACAGTTTTTAGGGTTGCCAAACTCCAGGTGGGAGCTGGGGATCCCCCAGGATTACAGCTAATCTCCAGGCCACAAATATTTATTTATGTATGTATTTATTTATTTATTTATTTACAGGCCACAAATATTTATTTATGTATTTATGTATTTATGTAATTATGTATTTATTTATGTATTTATGTATTTATGTATTTATGTATTTATGTATTTATGTATTTATTTACTATTTCATTTTATACCCCGCCCTCCCTGCAAGCAGGCTCAGGGCAGCTTACACTAGTTGGTATCCAGTACCATAAAAACCATGTACAAAATTTAAAACAACTTACATAGATTAACATTAACCATTAAAAGCAATCCAACAATTAACAATTAAAGTGCTAGTGATGGTAATTTTTGATGGTAATCTTTGAATGATTCAGATGGTGTACTAACAATTTTCACTGGCTTGGTGATCTTCAGCTTGGTGCGGTAGTATAATGCAGTCCCTCCCAGACCAGAGCCAACCCAAAACCACAGATGGTGGTGGTGTGGTGGCTCCTAATTGAAAGCCTGGTGGAAGAGATCCATCTTGCAGGCCCTGCGGAACTGGAAAAGGTCCCGCAGGGCCCTGATCTCTTCCAGGAGCTCATTCCACCAGTGTCGAGCCACCACTGAAAAGGCCCTGGCCCTGGTGGCCGCGAGCCTGGCATCCTTAGGGCCAGGACGATCAGTCAATGTTCTGTTCCTGACCGTACTGCTCTCTGGGGTATATATGGGGAAAGGCACTCCCGCAGGTATGTCAGACCTTGGCCACATAGGGCTTTAAAGGTCAATACCAGCACCTTGAAGCGAATTCAGTATGCTATTGGCAGCCAGTGCAGTGCCTTCAGCACAGGCTGGATGTGCTCCCATTTGGGGAGACCCATTACAAGCCTGGCCGCAGCATTCTGCACTAGCTGCAGCTTCCAGATTTGCAACAAGGACAGCTCTATGTGGAGAGTGTTACAGTAGTCTAGTCTCAAGGTGACCATCACATGGATCACTGTAGCCAGGTCATTACAGCCGAGGAAGGGAGCCAACTGCTGAATCAGCCGAAGATGGTAAAAGGCTGACTTTGCAATGGCTGCTAACCCTGACTGACAACCTCCGAAGGAATCTGGATCAAGGCAGTGTGGTGGCACTGTTGCTACTTGATCTGTCAGCCGCATTTGATACGGTCGACCACCAGTTGCTGACCCATCGCCTCGCCGACGTGGGGATTCAGGGGCTTGCCCTTCAATCGTATGCCTTTTTTCTTCAAGGTCGGGGAAAAAGGGTGGCGATTGGAGCAGTCTCGGAGGCACCCTCTTGACTGTGGGGCAATGCTGTCCCCGATGTTGTTCAACATCTATATGCGCCCCCTTGCCCAGATTGCCCAGAGGTATGGGCTTGGATGCCATCAATATGCAGGTGACACTCAGCTCTATCTGATACTGGGCAGCCAGTTGGACTCCGACCCAGATGACCTCCATTGGGCATTGCAAGCTGGCTGGCTGGCTCAGACTAAGTCGGCTGAAATGAAACCCAGCAAAGACGGAGGTCCTGGGTCTAGGTCGGCTTGGTTCAGGGTTGGGACTCCCTCTCCTGACCTTTGATGGGGTGCCTTTGGTGCCAGCGCTGAGGGTTAGGAGTTTGGGTGTGCTGCTGGACCCCTCTTTAACAATGGAGGCCCAGGTAGCAACCACTGCCAAGTCAGCCTTTTAACATCTTCAGCTGGCTCAGCAGTTGGTTCCTTTCCTTGACCGCGATGACCTGGCCACAGTGATCCATGCGACAGTCACCTCAAGGCTGGACTACTGTAACGCTCTCTACTTGGGGCTGCCTTTGGTGCAAGTCCGGAAGCTGCAGCTAGTGAAGAATGCGGCAGCAAGGCTGCTGATGGGTCCCTTTAGGAGAGACCATATCCAGCCTGTGATGAAGGTGCTACATTGGCTGCCAATAGCATACCAGATTCGCTTCAAAGTGCTGGTTCTTACCTTTAAAGCCCTCTATGGCCAGGGTCCAGCATACATGAGGGACCACCTTTCCCCATATGTTCCCCCAAGGGCACTACAGTCGGGGGCCCAGCATCTTTTGGTCACCCCAGGCCCCAGGGATGTCAAACTCGCTGTGGCGAGCTCCTACTTGGTGGAAATGCTCCTACCTGGTGGAATGAGCTCCTGGAGGGGATCCGGACCCTGCGGGACCTTGGGCAGTTCCACGGGGCCTGCAAGACAGAGCTCTTCTGCCATGCTTTCGAGTAGGAGTCGCTGCCGCCACTGTACCATCACTGCATTGCTACCGCAAAGAGCGGGGATGCCATTGGGGTGCATGATGGCCCTGGGCAGAAAATCGGAAGGCAGTGTTGTCCTGGAACCTGCTTTGTTGTTCTGGGTCCATCTTCCAGAACCCATCTTGGAACTTTGAACTTTTAGAGCACCAGCACTTTATTGTAATTTTGTATTGTTTTATCTCATTTCTAACTGTTTTATCATGGCTCTGTGCCCTTATTGTTAGCCGCCCTGAGCCCGTTGAGGAGGGTGGGATATAAATTTGAATAATAAATAAATAAATAAACATCAGATACACCTGGGTATCATCAGTGTACTGATGATGACCCAGCCCATGCCTCTGGGCAATCTGGGCAAGGGGGCGCATATAGATGTTAAATAACATCGGGGACAGCACTGCCCCTTGAGGCATACCACATTCTAGTGGGTGTCTCCTGGACTGCTGTTCCCCTAGCGCCACCCTTTGTCCCCGACCCTGGAGAAAGGAAGCAAGCCATTACAAGGCCAGCCCTGGATCCCCATGTCGGTGAGGCGGTGGGTCAGCAGCTGATGGTCGACCGTGTCAAACACAGTATCTGTTCCCCTTCAGGAAATGGATGCATTGGAGTGTGGACTCTGTGGCATTGAACCTCACTGAAGTCCTCCAGACACTATCCCCAAATTTCCAGGAGTTTCCCAACCTGTATTTGGCAACCCTACCCCCCCATCCCCTGCCAATGGCCAGGAGGACTTGGCAACCCTAGTTTTAATTGGTAAAAATATTTAATTGGTAGACTGATCAACTAAAGATTTGCAGAGCCAATTTAATCAGTTACCCCTTGCTTCAAAGGGTTTAAAAGAGTGTAAATCTGTTTAGGATTGCACTGTTAGTTCCCAGCTGCACTGATTAGTCAGCTAAGGGCACCACAGTTTGTCTTTTCAAGTTGTTTTGATTCTGGTATCTCCCTATAGTAGGAAGTGTAACTGGTTTTTCCCTTTAGCAGTGAGCAGCTATACATTTTTAAAAAAAATCAACTTTTTTACACTTCCTAGAGGATCTCAAAAAGGCGCCTGCATTTTAATAACATACGTATATATTTAAGTGTAATTGATTAATTCATCACCAATTAATCAATAAGAAGGCTGATGATTAATCAGCTAAAACACTAATTTTAAATTAATTAATCAGCTAAAAAGACAGACCTGATAAAAGTTTTCAATCAAAACATTAGGAGCGAACGTAATGAGGAAACGGCCATTTTTCCTTGGTGGCAGGAAAGGCACTGTACTGAACTCTATCCTCTTTGTAGGCCACATGCAACCAATATGGATAATTCATCCAGGTACTTTCTGTATATGTAAATATTTTGGAGGGGAAATTATTTCACTGAGAGCTGGATCAGTGGTCCTTTTATGAACCCGTAAATCAGTAAATGGAGACCATTAATGAATATGATCATAATAATTTGTCACCCGGAGTAGTTTTTTACAATGCCCTCTGCAATTTTTTCCTAATTTAATTGTTTGATTGTGGCTATTCATTTTCTTCCTCAAAAAAGCACAAATTTATTCCACCCCCCTCCAATCCCTAACATCCAAATTCATAATGCATTTATTACAGTACGCATGTACTTGCATGGGGGGGGGGCAGGGGGAATAAGATGCACATTTCTGTACTTCCAATCTGCAGAAGCAGCATGATCCCAAACCTAAGTCCAGGCAATCCTTTACTATAAAGGCAGAGCGGCAACCTGCCTAATTGTGTTTTTTTATTTGTGTGCATCTCTGTGTGTATTTGTGTCCTTGTCAGAAAGGGGGTGGAAGAAGCTCCTTTATAACTGCTCTTTGGGTTTTTTTTCAATTAAAGATTTTATTTGACAGTGTTTAGTGTGATAAATACTAGCCCTTTTGCTATAATTGGCTGTTGGTGAGGAGATTTCTCCATGGGAGGTTCAAGATATCTGCCTCCTCACAGTCTGCTTTTGTGAAGTGACATGAGAGGAGAAGAGTTTGTCATGCTCTATTTGGATTAGGATGTAGACCTCACCTTTTATTTGCAGTGAAGTTTTCTGCAGTACAGGAAACAAGAATAAGAAAAACTCAACCCACAATTAAGAAATGGAACTGGGAAATGCAGTGAATTTAAACTTTGCAGTTTAAAGGCAATCCATATGTTAGCAAATGCTTTCCAAATGATCCAACTTTGCCCCCCTGAGTTGTAGAAGGGAAGGGAATTGAATGGGGCTACAGATTGCATCTCTTATATGTGGATTTTCCTGAGCTACAGCTCCGTCTGCGGTGTGACATGACCCTTGTGCCAGGGGTCGGCGCACTCACCCTGGGGGAGTGAGGATGGAAGAATGGCAGTTCCCCCTTCCTCCCCCAGGCCCAGTGTGTGGGGTCTCAGCTCTGAACTGCTAATTGAACTTGTTTGCAATTCCAGAATTGCAAACTCCACAGTCAAAAATCAGCTTGCTATTGCTCCAGCACCCCTTGAGACCACACATAAGTGAACAGCATCCCAATTTTTGTATATCAGCCTAAAAATTAATATACAATAAAGAGGATGATGGAAGAGAAACATGCAGTAAACATGGAGGAAGCAGAGGGAGTAAGCATGACTCTATGCCAAGATTGAAAGGAGAATATTTGATAAAGTACCTGAGCCCAGGAAGATTTATACAACTATACAATATGAGGAGGCCTACCAGAAAACACCCTCTGGTCCAATTCTAATCATGCACAGCTAGGTGAATGCAACAAATAGTGGCACTGGATTCACAACCACATCAAAAGATCCATTTCAGTGGGGTCAGATAAATACCTCAGTGTGAATGTGGAAGTAGGAAAAGAAATACATTTTGGCTAAGAAAGAAAATATGAAGGTCTACTACTCTACTCTTCACCTCTCAAGTAACAGCCTAATTATAATAATAATCTTTATTGCATTAGCATAAAGCCATAGCAACAGTGCAGTATAAACAAGTAACCAGCACTAGATTCAGGCAGGTACTAATAAGTCAATCATTTTACAAAGATAAAGGATCAAAATCATGCCCCCCGGCGCCCCCCCCCCCCAGGGAAAGAAAAAGAAAAGGAAAAAAAACAAACCTTAAAATTATCAATTTGTACATGGTCATCAGCTATCAGGAGTGAGCTAATTAAATTCGGGTAGATTTACTTTCCTGATCACTACAGCTAAAAAGGAGGCCACTTTAGCCGTGATTTGCTTGTCAGTAGTATTATCAGAGAGTAGCACTGAAACTACCCAGGAGAGGGAAGGGAGCTTTTCTTTTCTCAGAATGGGAGCAATATATCTCTCTCTTTCCTTATTCCACTTGGGACAGAAAAGCATGATGTGATCCATAGTTTCTATCATCTCTTGACTGCAATCACAGAGTCGTTCCGAGAACGGAAGTCCCGAAAAACGGCCAAGAAGCACCTTGGAGGGGAAGGAGTTAAGTCTCGCTAAGGTGAAAGCGCGACGTTGTCCTGGGATTTTTAGAGCATAGCAATATGTCGGAATCGTCTCAGGAGGGGCAAGACCCAACGATAAACCCGAGCAAGTACGTCGGGCTCTTTGAAGGGTGCTACTAAAGTCAAGCTCCTTCAGCCTAATTATATCTGATAAAATTAAAACTTGTGTCTGGAGACATAATAACATAATCTTTCCTGTTACTTTAGAAGAGAGTTGATCAGAACATGATGGCTTGCCTCCTCTTGTGATCTGTCAAGGGAAGCATGCAACACCAGTGTTCTACAATCTCCAGACCAGTTTTGCAGTGGTTTCCTGCATCCTTTGAGGAACAAATGAAAGTACTAATTTTAACCAATAAAGGGCTTCTGTCTAGCATACGCAATAGAGTTGGCATCCAGCATTTGGCATCCAGTGTGAACATATGAACATAAGAGAAGCCAATGTTGGATCAGGCCAATGGCCCATCCAGTCCAAAACTCTGTCACACAGTGGCCAAAAAACTCAGGTGCCATCAGGAAGTCCAGAAGTGGGGGCAGGACACTAGAAGCCCACCCACTGTTACCTTCCCCCGAGCACCAAGAATACAGAACATCACTTGCCCCAGACTTTCCTATCTATACCTTATGGCTAACAGCCACTGATGGACCTCTGCTCCAATTCCCTCTTGAAGCTGTCCATGCTTGTAGCCACCACCACCTCCTGTGGCAGTGAATACCATCTTTTAATCACTCTTTGGGTGAAGAAGTACTTCCTTTTATCCATTCTAACCCGACTGCTCAGCAATTTCATTGAGTGCCCACGAGTTCTTGTATTGTGAAAAAGGGAGACAAGTACTTTTTTCTCTACCTGCTTTATCCTATGCATAATTTTGTAAACCTCAATCATATCATCCCTCACTTGTCATTTCTCCAAGCTAAAGAGCCCCAAGCACTTTAACCTTTCTTCATAGGGAAAGTGTTCCAACCCATTTGTCATTCTAGACAGGCCTATAGCTAACGTGGGGCCCATGGGGCCCGGCCCCCTCTTGTTTCTTCTGGGCCACCTCCCTTCCAGGCTGTCCCCAAACTGCCTCAACTCACCACCTGCATGCCTCGCTGCCTCCAACCTGGCTGTGTGACAACTGAGCTCCTTGAGCACTCCAGAGAATCCTTCATCCCCAGAGCTTTCCAACACTCCCCTTCCCTTTAAACTCAGCCAAATTGCCACCAGCCCTTCCGGCTTCTCTTCCTCACCCTCTCTTAACCACAGGACCTGTCTCTGTACTCCAGCCCTCATGCACCTGCTTTAAAAACTGCCTGCTTCCCCCTGCCACCTGAGTCCCCCCAACAAACCCTGTGGGAGTTTTTCTAAGGGAGCCACAGACAGCATGGGCTGGAGGCCCCGAGGGGCAGCCCTTCACCTGCACTCTGAGCCATCCCCGTGGTGTGCGCTTCCTCCTGGCTTCTGTGACCTTCATGACTGGAGGTGATGCACCGGGTGGGGGGGAGTGGAGGAGGACACCTGCTGCCACTGCCGCCACTGTTGCCACCTCCCTTGACCATTCCCCACCCACTTCATCCTCTCACCTGGCAAAGTGGCCAAGAGAGCATGTAGCCTGCCACCACTGGAGGGTTACCCCTCCCAAAAAAGTCCCTAGCTACAGGGCTGATTCTAGTTGCCCTTTTGTGCACTGTTTCCAATGCTATAATGTCCTTTCTGAGGTGTGGTAACCAGAATTGCACACAGTATTCCAAATGAGGTCACACCATTGATTTCTACAGGGGCATTGTGATACTGGCTAATTTGTTCTCGGTTCACTTCCTAATAATCCCCAGCATAGCATTGGCCTTTTTTATTTCAGTCACACACTGTCTTGACATTTTCGATGAGTTATCTACTACAACTCCAAGATCTCTCTCTTGGTCAGTCTCTGCCAGTTCGGACCCCATCAGTGTGTATTTATAGTTAGGATTTTTGGCCCCAGTGTGCATCACTTTGCACTTGACCACATTGAACCCCATTAGTCACATTGATGCCCACTTGCCCTTCCGCCTCCCTGGTTGTCATCACCCTGAACAATTTAGTTTCATCCACAAATGTAGCCACTTCACTGCTTACTCCCAACTCCAAATCATTAATCAACAATTTAAAAAGCATTGGACCCAGTAGTGATCCCTGTGGTACCCCACTGCTTGCCACCCTCCACTGTGAAAATTGCCCATTTATACTCACTCTCTGTTTCCTATTAATTTATCCAGTTTTTGTTCCACAAGAGGACTTGACCTTTTATCCCGTGATTATTGAGCTTACTTAGGGGCCTTTGATGAGGAACTTTTTCAAAAGCTTTTTGGAAGTCAAGGTAAATAACATTTATTGGGCCCCTCTTGTCCACATGTTTATTCACCCCCTCAAAGAACACTAACAGGTTATTGAGCAAGATCTTCCCTTACAGAACCCATACTGAGTCTTCCTCAATAGTTTATGTTCATCAGTGTGCCTTCTAATTCTCTCCTTAATAATAATTTCCACCAACTTACCTGGTATTGACATCAGACTGACTGGCTTGTAATTTCCCAGATCTCCTCTGGAACCCTTTTTAGAGATGGGGGTGACATTAGCTACCTTCCAGTCAATGTTCCCTCTACGCTGTGGAGTTTCGTGAGCAAAAACTCTACTTTGTGAGCTACTGGCATTAAAGCTGTGAGCAAGTGATCTGGCTACTGCATAAATTAGTTTGTTCTGGAGCCATCCTTCCTGAGCTAAGACAAAAATGTGTGAGCAGGAGGCTAAAAAACTGTGAGCTCACACTAACTCAGCTTAGAGGAAACATTGCTTCCAGTCCTCAGGAATGGAGACAGATTTTAATGAAAGATTACATTTTTTTTCAGAAGATCCATAAGTTTGGCATATAGAATGAATTCAGCATATGCAAGAAGAAATGAGGTGCCCAGAGAGATCTATGTAAAATTTTATAAGAAGCCCATGAGAGACACCATCCTGAAAAGGTCAAGTGAGAAGCCACTTCAAATACAGGAAATCAAGTTTTATAGCTGACTCTAAAAAAAAATGTCAAGAGTTCTTCAAGCTAAATATACAATCTGATATTTCTGTGAACATAGTATGGGATGCTTTTAAAGCATATGCAAGAGGCTGGATTATCAGACAAGACGCATGGATGTGGCGACAAAGAAAGCAAAAGCTTATACAAATTGAACAACACATTCAAAAAGAAGAAGAAAGGCTTAAGATAGACCCTTCAATAGAGCAAATAAAAAATCTCCAGCACCAATTTAATTGCATCTTAACACAAGAAATTGCAAAAAAAGTTATGTACCCTAAACAAAACATTATTTTGAAAATGCAAACAAATCTACAAGATGGCTAGTGTATAAATTAAGAAAAGAAACATATAAAAGTTTTGAGGAATGAGAAGGGAGAAGAAAAAAAGTTCCCAAAGATTTTAAGGAGATAATTGAGAGTTTTAATAAAAACTTATATCAGAAGGGAGAAGCCAACCAAGTTCAGATCAGAGATTACTTAAAGAAATACAATAAAAAGGAAATTACAGAGAGTCAAAAGAAGATTTTCCCACCCATTAGATCTAGTCTTGCAATCCGGAGCAAGAGAGAATAGATCTGCTCCAGCTTCTACATGACAGCCCTTTACATACTTGAAGACTGCAATCATGTCCCCTCTAAGCCTTCTCTTTCCCAGGCTAAACATATCCAAGTCTTTCAGCCTTTCCTCATAAGACTTGGATTCCAACCCTCTCACCATCCTGGTTGCCCTCTTCTGGACACGCTCAAGCTTGTCAACATCCTTCCTAAAATGTGGTGCCCAAAACTGGACACAGTACTCCAGGTGAGGCCTGACCATAGCAGAATAGAGTGGAACTACCAGCTCCCATGATCTGGACACAATGCTTCTGTTAATGCATCCTAAGATTGCTATCCATTACCCATCTCTTATACTCTTTAAGAGAATATGGACAATTAGCTGGTTTGAAAATTAATTTGAAGAAAACAAAAATAATGACAAAAAAACTGCACCAAAGAACAGATACAACAATTGCAAGAATGTTCTGGCATTGAAGTCCAGAAGAAAGTAAAATATTTTGGAATTACACTTACTAACAGGTGTAGCTCATTGTTAAAAGATAATTATCTGAAGCTTCTGACAACATTTAAAAAAGATGGAAAAATGGAAACAGATGCAGTTATTGTTTATGGGAAGAATAGCTACTGTTAAGATGAATGTTTTGACTAGATTGCTATTCCTATTTCAGATAATTCCAATTTAAAAAAACAACAACAGTATTTTAAACAAGTGGAAAAACTGATTCGACAATTATCTGGCAAGATAAAACAACCAGAATAAAAATGAAATATTACAGGACAGAAAGGAAAGAGGAGGTTTCGCAGTTCCTAATTGACATCTTTATTATAAAGCTGCAGCCTTGACCTGGATGAAAGAATGGATTACACTGGAAAACCCAAGGCTGCTAAAGTTAGAAGGTTATGATTTGAAACTAGGCTGGCATGCTTTCATATGGTATGAGAAAAGTTATATTCATAAATATTTCAAACAACTTATGATAAGAGCAGCTTTATTAAAGGTCTGAGAAGAGACTAAAAGATTGTCTTATACAAGAATTCCAAAATGGGTTTCACCACTAGAAGCCTTTATAAATCCCACTTTATTTACCAAGGATCAGCTATGGAGATATGAATATCTTCTAGGTAAGAAAAATAATTTGAAATCGCAAGACACTCTTCAAAGGCAGGGTATTTGCCTGAATTGGTGGGAAAGGGTGCTACTTGATTCCAGATATGCTAAAGATAAACAAACTGGCTTTCTGAATTAACCTGTAGAATTGGATAAAATCTCATTGTACGTAGATGGAAAATTTATAAAATTGTTTTATAAGCTGTTATTAGATATGAAAATGCAAGATGAAGTAGTAAATATTTCAATGGTTAAATGGGCACAGAATGTGAGGCATAATATAGAGTTAGATCAATGGTCCAAGGTGTGGAAAATTAATATTAAATATACAAAAGCAACATCTTATAAAGAAAATATATACAAATAAGTTTTATAGATGGCATATGACACAGAGAAGTTAGCGAAAATGTATCCTAACATGTCAAATGTATGCTGGAAATGTAAATGTTGGTATGTGGTGGATGTGTAAGGTTACAAAGAAATATTGGATCTAGATACATGAGATATTACAAAAAATGTTAGAAATAACTATACAATTTATACCAGAATTGTTTTTATTGAATATTTTTCCAGAGTCTTTTAAAAAATTTAATGTTTATATGATCATACATATTATAACTACTGCCAGGATTCTATATGCAAAGTAATGAAAGAAAGAGAAATCCCATCAAAAGAAGAAACTATTTACAAACTGTTAGAGACAGCGGAAATGGACAAATTAACTTTACAACTTCAAGATAAAAAGGAGGAATTTTTTGAGGAAAAATGGTCAAGACTATATAAATGGATTGAGATATATGTGCAAGGAATTTAAATTTAATGGTTAAACTATTTTTCTCTTTGGATACTAAGTTTTTAAACTGGTACAGGTACAGAAACGAATGGTTCTTATATGTAAAATATTACCTGATATATTGAGTATATGCTCCGTGTTTGTTGTCGGATAGCTTTCTGTTTCTCTTGTTTTCATTTCTTATGTGTGTTTTATGCTTTTTCTTTTCTTTTGGAAAATTAATAAAATCTTTATTTAAAAAAAGAAAGAAGGTCCACAAGTTCACATTCGAGTTCTTTGAGAACTCTTGGATGTATGCCATTTGGGCCTGGTGATTTATCATTTTTTTGTCTATCAGTCTCTCATCCTTTCAATCTGACTCAGTTCTTTCAACACCTCTCCCAAAATCAGTGGTTCTGGAGTGGGCAAGCACTTCTCATCTTCCACAGTGAAGACAGAGGCAAAAAATGCATTCAGCTTCTCAGCCATTTCCCTATCGTCCTTCATCCAAGGGCCCCACTGCCTCCTTGGCTGGTTTCCTGCTTCTAGTGTATTTGAAGAAAGTTTTATTTTTGGTCTTTATCTTTTTTTGCAATATGCTCCTCATATCCCCTTTTTGCCTGCCTGATCACAGACTTGCATTTTATTTGCTACAGCCTGTGTTCCCTTTTAGTTTAAATACTTTGGCCACCAGATGAGATGGGAGCACTTACTGGAGGAAATCCTGATGCTGGGAATGATTGAAGGTAAAAGAAGAAGGGGACAGCAAAGGATGAGATGGTCAGACAGTGTTATCGATGCAATGAACATGAAATTGAGCAAACTCTGGAGAAATGCGGAAGATAGGAGGGCCTGGCGTTGATATGGTCCATGGAATCACGAAGAATCGGACTTGACTATGCGACTAAATGACAACAAGTGTTCCCTTTTATCAACCTCACTGAGACTAGCTTTTCAGCTTCTATTTCTTTGTTTATTAACCATGCAGGCCTTTTCCCATACCTATTTGTGCCTTTTTGACTGTTTTCTATACCTATTTGTATCACAGTCTCAGTGGAGAATTCTAATCCATTTCCCTGTAGAAAAGTAACAGCTATCCTTTCATTGCTTTGAGATGAGCCATCCCAAACCAGAGACTCTTCATTTCCTGTCATCTCCCCCCCCCAATATTCAGTTTACAAACTGCTCTGCCACCTTTTTGATTTTAAGTGCCAGCAGCCTGGTTCCTTCTTGGGACAAGTAGAGACCATCTCTTTTGTACAGCTCCCTCTTGTTCCAAAAAGCATCCCAGTGCCTAACAAACTGGAACCCTTCCCCCCTACACCATCATCTCATCCATGCATTGAGACTTCTGATTTGTGCCTGTCTCTCCAGCCCTGCACGTGAAACAGGTAGCACCTGAGAGTTTCTCGCCTAACAGCCTAAATTTTTCCTCCAGAACCTCACAACTGCATTTCCTCACATCATTGGTGCCAACATGCACCACAACCACTGGTTCCTCCCCAGCACTGTCTACCAGTCTATCTAGAACACGTGTAATATCCGCTACCTTTGCACCAGGGAGGCAAATCACCATACTGTCAGTACATGGGTTTGCCACTCAGCTGTCTACCTGCCTAAGGATCGAATCACCAACTACCAAGAGCCCCCCTACTTCCCTGCCCAGGGATGGTTCCTTGGTGAGAAAGGATACCCATTCACCAACTGAAGAAGAGGTCCCTTCTGAGGTCACATTGCCCTTATCCTCAGCATGGTGCCCTGTTTCCTCTTGACCTTCATGCTCCCTGACAGCAATGGAGCTGCCATTTTCAGTATGGGACATATCTAACAAGTCCCCAAGAGTCTTTCCCATGCACCTAACTGACTGTCTCTGCTTCTCCAGCCACCTTGGCCTCAAGGGTGCAAACTCATTCCCTGAGAACCAGGAGCTCCTTGCACCAGGCACACACCCAAGACTTCTGTCCAGTGGGCAGATAGTTGTACACTCTGTGTAAAACACTGGATAGCCCCCAGCTCTCTTTTGGCATTCTGCCTTCATAACTGCTTTTTTAATTTTTTTAAAAATAATTATATATAAAATCCCCCTTTTAATACCCTTCATGTTTATGTGGCTCTCCTTGTGGAAAGTCTACTTACCTTACCGGGAAGGCAAGGAGTCCAGGGCTCTGGCTTCCTGGTTCTTCCTGGGCTTCTTACAAAGCCCCTAGGCTAAAAGCCCCTAGGCTAAGAGCCATAGGCCAAGAGCAAGGTGCAGCCTTAAATAAAAGCCTCCCACAGCAGAGGGCAGGGCCAGCAGCTATTCAAATTACACCCAGGCAATCTAATTACAGTCAAATAAATCTCAAACAGCTAGGACTCTGCAATAACTTAAAACTCACCCACACACTCCCAAACAGCTAAGTCTCCTCCTCAGCTAAATCTCCTCAGCTGAAAGCAACTAAAAAACACCCACCCCTTCAGCAGCTCTGTCCCCTGCTGCTTCTCAAAGCTCAGCTGGGTCAGTGATGATGTCATTTCCAGGGGAAAAGTGGAAGTGACATCACACCACTCTATGATTTTGTGGAAACACGTTTACTTTGGAAATGATATAACATTCCCTACAGGAAGGAGATTTTCACCTTATTCCCCCCACTGGCCTACTGAGTATCAGTGGTGGTTGGGGGGCTGCCATCAGGAGGTCGGCTGCAGTGGGGGTCCTGGCAACCCTAATACCAAAAATACTATCTCCTGTATTCTATTCCATTGTAACATCTCACATCAGTTAATGGTGACTTTTTGGTAATATCATAAATGTTCTAAAGCCTCTACATGATAACTCCAGGCACATTCAGTGAAGAGATGCCCTGATCCTGGCAATCAGCCTGAATATCCTCTGGAAGCACTGTGAGACTGGAGGTGTCTGTTGAATGGGGGTCCTGATGGGGTAATGGTAGGGTTGCCAGTTCTGGGTTGAGAAATACCTAGAGATTTTGGGGGTGGAGTCTGAGGAGGGTGGGGTTTGGGGAGGGGAAGGACTTCAATGGGGTACGATACCATAGAGTCCACATTCCAATGTGGCCCTTATATCCAGGTGAACTTGATCTCTACAGATGGGCGTGAACTGGGAAAATATGGTTCGGTTCAGTTTGTGGTTCATGGTGCAACCACAAACAGAACCATGGACCATCACAGAGAAAACCCCATTCATATGAATTGAACTAGTTTGGGAAGTTCCTGATGTGGTAGAATGCCCCCCTCCAGTGTGCTAGAGACACCAAACTTGCAGTGGATCTCTAACTGACTAACCTCTACTTGCCCTCCAAGTTTGGGTATGGATTGGATTTACAGGGTCTGAGTTATACCTCTCGAAAAGAAGGTGCTCCATACTCCATTGTTTCCAGTGGAGGGGAGAAAAACAGCCACAAAAAGCAAAAGGAGGGTGTACTTGGGGCATCAGGAGCAGGAGGGAGTTGAGACCTGGGATGGTAAAATGCTTCCCCCTTCCTCAATCTCTGAACTACTGCTGTCAGAGTATTCCTCTCCAAAGAGTTCTAGCAACTGCTGGTGTCTGGTCTTTGCTAACACCATTGTCTTGGGAAAGCCCCAAGGAAAGAGCAGGGGAAGAAGGCTCCAAGAACCTTAGTGCTGCCCTGCTGGGCCAGGACTCCGAGGGGGGGTTGTGTCTGGGAAGGGTGTCTGTTTCTCTGTGGGGGAAGAAATTTGAAGATGAGCACCCACCCACTTTCTCCCTCATTGTGTTTACTGAGCCCCTGTGCTCCGCATAAGAACAAGATGCCAATCTGATCCCTGATTCCAGAAAACTCCCAAACCCCAACAGCAGAGCAGATCATTAGCAGGAGAGGGAGAGGGGAGGAATATAAAGGCACCCAATAGCTAAGCCCTGGCATGAGCACAGGAACAAGATGCCAATCCAATCCCTGATTTGAGAAACCTCCCAAACCCCAACAGCAGACAGGATCACTAGCAGGAGAGGGGGGTGAGAAATGGAAGAGGCCTGATAGCTAAGATCCAATAGCTAAGACCCGATAGTGCAAAGTGCAAGGTGATGCACATTGGAGCCAAAAATCCTAACTATAAATCCACATTGATGGGGTACGAACTGGCAGAGACTGAACAAGAGAGAGATCTGGGAGTCATAGTAGATAACTCAATGAAAATGTCGAGACAGTGTATGACTGCAAAAAAAAAGGCCAATGCTATAATGGGGATTATTAGGAAGGGTATTGAAAACAGATCAGCCAATATCATAATGACCATATATAAATCAATGGTGCAAGCTCATTTGGAATACTGTGTACAGTTCTGGTCACCACACCTCAAAAAGGATATTATAGCTTTGGAAAAAGTGCAGAAAAGGACAACTAGAATGATCAAAGGGTTGGAGAACTTTCCCTATGAGGAAAGGTTGAGGCACTTGGGGCTTTTTAACTTGAAGAAACGATGTGTGAAGGGTGACATGATCAAGGTTTATAAATAATGCATGGGATAGAACAGGTAGAGAAAGAGGTACTTTTCTCCCTTTCTCACAATACAAGAACTCATGGGCACTCAATGAAATTGCTGGTCGGGTTAGAACGGATAAAAGGAAGTACTTCTTCACCCAAAGAGTGATTAACACTTGGAACTCACTGCCACAGGATGTGATGGTGGCTACAAGCATGGACAGCTTCAAGAGGGAATTAAATAAATATATGGAGCAGAGGTCCATCAGTGGCTATTAGCCACAAGGTATAGATAGGGACTCTGGGGCAAGGTATGCTCTGTATTCTTGGTGCTTAGGGGGTCGACAGTGGGAGGACTTCTAGTGTCCTGGCCCCACTGTTGGACCTCCTGACGGCACCTGGTATTCTTGGCTGCTATGTGACAGAGTGTCGGACTGGGTGGGTCATTGGCCTGATCCAACATTGGCTTCTCTTATGTTCTTATGTTCTAAGTGGGTGTTTTGACTGAGTACCTCAGTGTGAGATCAGGAAGAGGAGAACCAGGTCCCTGTTTCCAGACAACTTCCAACCCCCTACAGCAGAGAACAGAGGAGTTAAGAACATAAGAACATAAGAGAAGCCAATGTTGAATCAGGCCAATGGCCCATCTAGTCCAACACTCTGTCACACAGCGGCCAAAATATACCAGGTGCCATCAGGAGGTCCAGCAGTGGGGCCAGGGCACCAGAAGCCCTCCCACTGCTGCCCCCTCCAGCACCAAGAATAGAGTGCATCACCTGCCCCAGACTGAGAGTTCTCATTCTATACCCTGTGGCTAATAGCCACTGGTGGACTTCTGCTCCATATGTTTATCTAATTTCCTCTTGAAACTGTCCATGCTTGCAGCTGCCACGACCTCCTGTGGCAGTGAATTCCATATGTTAATCACTCTTTGGGTGAAGAAGTATTTCCTTTTATCTGTTCTAACCCGACTGCTCAGCAATTTCATAGAGTACCCACGAGTTCTTGTATTGTGAGAAAGGGAGAAAAGTACTTCTTTCTCAACCTGCTCAATCCCATTCATAATCTTATAAACCTCGATCATGTCACCCCTCAGCCGTCGTTTCTCCAAGCTAAAGAGCCCCAAGCATTTTAACCTTTCTTCATAGGGAAGGTGTTCCAACCCTTTTATCATTCTAGTTGCCCTTCTCTGCACTTTTTCCAATGCTATAATATCCTTTTTGAGATGTGGTGACCAGAACTGTACACAGTATTCCAAATGAGGTCGCACCAATGATTTATACAGGGGCATGATGATACTGGCTGATTTGTTATCAATTCCCTTCCTAATAATCCCCAGCATAGCGTTGGCCTTCTTTATTGCAGCTACACATTGTGTAGACATTTTCAGCGAGTTATCCACTACGACTCCAAGACTCTCTCTTGGTCAGTCTCTGCCAGATCAGACCCCATCAACGTGTATTTATATTTAGGATTTTTGGCTCCAATGTGCATCACTTTGCACTTGGCCACATTGAACCCCATTTGCCACGTTGACGCCCACTCACCCATCCTCAACAGATCCCTTTGGAGTGCCTCACAATCCTCCCTGGTTTTCACCACCCTGAACAACTTCGTGTCATCTGCAAATTTAGCCACATCACTGCTTACTCCCAATTCCAAATCGTTAATAAACAAGTTAAAAAGCATGGGACCGAGTACTGATCCCTGTGGTACCCCACTGCTTACCACCCTCCACTGAGAAAGTTTCCCATTTATACTCACTCTCTGTTTCCTATTTATAAGCCAGTTTTTGATCCACAAGAGGACTTGTCCTTTTATCCCATGACTATTGAGCTTACTTAGGAGCCTTTGATGAGGAACTGTATCAAAAGCTTTCCGGAAGTCAAGGTAAATAATATCTATTGGGTCCCCCTTGTCCACATGTTTGTTCACTCCTCAAAAAACACTAACAGGTTAGTGAGACAAGATCTTCCCTTACAGAACCCATGCTGAGTCTGCCTCAATAGTTTTTGTTCATCAATGTGCCTACTAATTCTTTCCTTAATAACAGTTTCCACCAACTTACCCGGTATCGATGTCAGACTGACTGGCCTGTAATTTCCTGGATCTCCCCTGGAGCCCTTTTTAAAGATGGGAGTGACATTAGCTACCTTCCAGTCATCAGGAATGGAGGCAGATTTTAAAGAAAGATTACATATTTTTGTCAGGAGATCCACAAGTTCACATTTGAGTTCTTTCAGAACTCTCGGATGAATGCCATCCGGGCCTGGTGATTTATTAGTTTTTAAATTGTCCATCAGTCGGAGGACTTCCTCTCTTGTCACCGCAATCTGATTCAGGTCTTTCAAACCCCTCCCGAAATCAGTGCTTCTGGAGTGGGCAAACACTTCTCCTCTTCCACAGTGAAGACAGAGGCAAAAAATGCATTCAGCTTCTCAGCCATTTCCCTATCATCCTTCACTACTCCTTTTACCCCTTGGTCATCCAAGGGCCCCACTGCCTCCCTCGCTGGCTTCCTACTTCTAATGTATTTGAAGAAAGTTTTATTGTTGGTCTTTATGTTTTTTGCGATATGCTCCTCATATTCCCTTTTTGCTTGCCTGATCACAGACTTGCATTTTATTTGCCATAGTCTGTGTTCCCTTTTATCAACCTCACTAAGACTAGCTTTCCACCGCTTAAAGGAATCCTTCTTACCTTTTACAGCTTCCATTACTTTATTTGTTAACCATGCAGGCTTTTTTCTATACCTATTTGTACCTTTCCTAACCTGCGGTATATATTTTTTCTGAGCTTCTAGGATTGTCTTTTTAAATAGTCTCCAAGCTTCCCCAATGGTTTTGACCTTCTCCACTCTTCCTTTCAATTTCTTCCTCACATGTCCCCTCATACCAGAGAAGTTACCCCTTTTAAAGTTAAAAGTGGTTGCGTCAGTCTTTTGGGCAACTCCCTATCTGTACAAATGTTAAACTCAATGACATTATGGTCACTGTTTCCAAGTGGTGCAATGACTTTTACATCTCTCACCAGGTCTTGGGTGTTACTTAGGACCAAATCCAGGATCGCCTCTCCCCTAGTAGGATCTGTGACCATCTGTTCCACAGCACAGTCATTGAGAGTGTCTAAGAACGCAATCTCTTTTTCCCGACTAGAACTCATATTGACCCAATCAATGTGTGGGTAGTTAAAGTCGCCTATTACAACACAGTTATTTCGTCTAGCCGCTATCTTTAATTCATTCATCATTTTATAATCCTCCTCTATCCTTTGATCTGGTGGGCGATAACAAACTCCCACTGTTAAGCCTCCTTTTGGACCCACTATTTCAACCCATAGCATTTCCAGAAGGGAATCCAATTCTCTTACCCTCTCAATCTTACTGGATGGTATACCCTCTCTGACATACAGAGCCACCCCACCTCCAACCCTTTCCCCCCTATCCTTCCGATATAATTTATAACCAGGAATCACCGTATCCCACTGATTTTCCTCATCCCACCAAGTTTCTGAAATACCCACAATGTCTATTTCCCCCCCAACACCAAGCATTCCAACTCCCCGATTTTACCTCGGAGACTTCTAGCATTTGTGTATAAACACTTATAGTTTCCCACGTTTGTTAAGCCCACAGCCTTCCTCTTGCTGCCTCGAGACCTTGCCAGGCAGTTCCTATCATTAGCCACAGTCTCAGTGGACAATTGTAATCCATTTCCTTGTACAAAAGTAATAGCTACCCCTTCATCTCTTTGAGATGAGCCATCCCGAACCAGAGACTTTTCATCTCCTGTCGGCTTTCCCCCATTATTCAGTTTAAAAACTGCTCTGCCACCTTTTTGATTTTGAGCGCCAGCAGCCTGGTTCCTTCTCGGGACAAGTGGAGACCGTCCCTTTTGTACAGCTCCCTCTTGTCCCAAAAAGCATCCCAGTGCCTAACAAACTTGAACCCTTCCCCCTACACCACCGTCTCATCCACGCATTGAGACTCCTGATCTGTGCCTGTCTCTCCGGCCCTGCGCGTGGAACAGGTAGCACTTCCGAGAAGGCTACCTTGGAGGTCCTGGCCTTGAGTTTCCTGCCCAGCAGCCTAAATTTCTCCTCCAGGACCTCACGACTGCATTTCCCCACATCGTTGGTGCCGACGTGCACCACGACCACTGGCTCCTCCCCAGCACTATTTACCAGCCTATCTAAAACACGCGTAATGTCCGCTACCTTCGCACCAGGCAGGCAAGTCACCATACGGTCAGTACGCGGGTTCGCCACCCAGCTGTCTACCTGCCTAAGGATCGAATCACCAACTACCAAGAGCCCCCCTCCCACCCTTCCCAGGGACGGTTCCTTGGTACGAAAGGATACCCGTTCACCAGCTGAAGAAGAGGTCCCTTCTGAGGGCACATTCCCCTTATCCTCAGCATGGTGCATCTTTTCCCCTTGACCCTCATGCTCCCTGGCAGCAGCCGGGCTGCCAGATCCAGAGTGGGACATATCTAACAAGTCCCCGAGAGTCTTCCCCGTGCACCTAACTGACTGTCCCTGCTTCTCCAGGTCAGCCACCTTGGCCTCAAGGGAGCAAACTCGCTCCCTGAGAACCAGGAGCTCCTTGCACCGAGCACACACCCAAGACTTCTGACCAGTGGGCAGATAGTCATACATGTGACACTCCATGCAAAACACTGGATAGCCCCCAACCCCCTGCTGGCATTCTGGCTTCATAATTGTTTTTAAACAAATACTTTTCTATAACCCCCCTTTTAAAACCCTTTGTATTTATATGGCTCCTGTTGTAGGAGTCTACTTACCTTACCTTACCAAGGAGCCAAGGTCCTGGCTTCCTGGCTCTTCCTGGGCTTCTTACAGAGCCCCTAGGCCAAGAGCCACAGGCAAAGAGCCTCGCCCTTTTGCTCTCGCCCTTCGGCTCGTGCCAGAGGCTCGTGCCAGAGGCTCGTGCCTCTTGCAAACTTCCTGCCTTAAATGGAATTGTCTCCCAGGAGAGGGTGTGGCCAGCAGCTACTCAAAATCACCCAAGGCCCTTAATGACGGTCAAACAAAGCCCCTTTCACACTCCAACTCCAGCAGCCAGGAGTCTGCTATTCAATCTCACCCAAGCACTTAATTACAGGCAAACAATGACCCTTTCACACCCTAACTCCAGCAGTCAGGAGTCTGTTACAACTCACCCACACACTCCCAAATACAGTCCCTGACACAGTACCTTTTCAGCTAAAGCACCTCAGCTGAAAGTAAATAAATAAAAATACCACTCACCCCTCTGGCAGCTCAAACACCTTGCTCCTTCTCAGAGCTCAGCTGGGTCAGCTCTCTAGCAAAAAGGGAGGGGATAGAAAGGCACCCAATAACTAAGTCCCTGTGCTCAGCGTGAGTGCAGGAAGAGTAGACCCAGACACCTGGTTCCAAAAAACTTCCAAAGCCAGAGAGCAGAGGAGGTCACTAGCAGGAGAGGTGGGGGAAGGGAAGGCACAATAGCTAAGCCCCTGTGCTGAAAATCAGAGCCCAGAGTGCACTGAACTCTAATCCCAAACCCCAGCAGCAGAGAGCAGATCAAACAAACATAAAGCAAAGGAATGAATCAGCTCTACTAGCTCTATGCCTCTCTTTCACTTCATCAGCAAACAAAGGAGGGGGAGGGTCTCAGCCAATAGATAGCTTTCTGAGCCCATAGACCACAATGGGAACTCTGTTATTGGCAGCCAGCAGTGTCTGTTAAGGTTTGGAGGGCTCTTTTTTCCAAGGCTGGAGAATTCCACCCCCACTGTTGCCTTGGAGCTTTGTAAACAGTTTAATTTCTTGGTACCAGTCTGTCACCTCTCACAAATCACCACAAACCACACTAAAACATTGTGAAAATTTGTGATGGTAGAGCCTCCATGAACATCGCTCCACAGACCTCAAACTGGCCAAAATTTATCATGAACTTTAGTTCATGAGCTGCTTTGTGCCCATGCCTACTGATCTCTGTCTCCTAGAGATCAATTGTAATAGCAGATCTCCAGCCACCTCCTGGAATTTGGTAACACTAGATAATGGTGAAGTTTGTCTTGATGGGAGTGTTTTTACTTTTAAAAAAGAAAGAAAACATTGTCATATCCTGCAAGGGCAATGTGCATTCACTCAAAGGATTCCAGTGGCCATTCTCTATCTACAGGGACCTACGTGGCCAGCACAAGGCAGCCTTAAATTGAATGGGAGGTCTGTAAACATCTCCTATATCCCCATCCAACAGTCCTTCTCACTTTGATACAAATTTTTCATGTTCTTCAGCACTAATAGGTTTCACATTGAGGAAGTGAAGGGATGAATCCCTATAAGGAAAGTGTGCATAGGTCTCCCATTCACTCTAATCTCCCCTGGTGCTGCCTGCACATGGCACCGGTGGGAGTGGGGGGAGAAGAGTATTCAAAGCTGTATTGAGCTTATGAGAATCATTTTCATTTGGGCACTAAGCTTACACTTCAATGTTTTCACATTTAATTTTTTTTTTTTTGAAATCTGAAATTTCAAAAATTTGTATATTGAATACATCAGTAGGATTTGCATGTGAAATAACCCCATTTCAAAATGTTAGGTTTCTGAAATTGGAAATGCTGCACCCAATAATATCAAATCAACTCCAACAAAACTTAATCATTAATTGGATTTTCAGAATTCTAGAATTCTAATTTTTCTGTTTCTTGAATAGCTCCTTGAGTACAAATCATTCAGTGTCACTCAGTTTGAGGCAGGTGGATTTAAAGAATAACATATTATTGGTGAAAGGTATTGTTAAAACAGTAGTTCTCAAATGATTCATTAATGAAATTTAGATTATTTTCAGATGGCTGGTTCTAGTTCATGAACTGAAAGAAAAGCACCTAGAGCATGCTGCATGAGGCTCTAGCAACACACTCATCAGTCTCCACATGTTAATCTGCATGACAGTAATTGGACTTGAGCCCATGTCAGAATACCTTCAAATGTGTTCAAATATGCTGAGCTCCAGATCTCAACACGTCCCATTAATTCTGACACTTCTTTTTCAAGGAATACTACAACATTTATGGTTAAAGATTTGCTTAAAGATTGCCTCTGTATCTGTCAAAATATTAGCTTCAGCTGAAAAGAATCCAGAAAGGTAAACACATTCAGTAAAATTGACAAAAATAAATAAACAGGCTATAGGCACCATATTTTGTACAGGCTATTCTGTGAGCCAAGGCCTTCTTGTGACAAATACCATTAGAGGAGTGATGGGTAAATACAATTTTTACCATATCACTTCTAACTAGGGATGGGCATAAACCAGCTCACAAATGAAAGTTTATGGTGAATTTTGGCCACTTCATGGGTCATGAACCAAATTTCATAGCAGCTCTGCCACCATGAACTTTTAGTGCTGTTTATAGCGGTTCGTGACTGGATACATTTTCCAGATAGACTGGCACTGATCAATTAAACTGTTTACAAAATTCCAAGGCAATTTAAAAAACAAGCTCAAACTTCATACATTTACATTGTAGGCATGGCTTGATAATTAATTTTTTTAGTACTATTGTAGTTTGCTATAACATTATGGATTGTAAATCTAATAACTGGACTGACTGTAAGACTTCCCAAAATAACTTTAGCAGCAGAACTGAATCTACAAACTATGCAAGAAATGCCATTGGTGCAATGGAAACAATCCCTGGGAATGCTTCATGCATTCTCAAAACACGTCGCATTGTGGGTTTTCTGCCGCTTTGGAATTGGTGCTACCTGCTAGAATTAATAAGAACTCTTCTTTTAGGGCTGGCTGTTGTCTTCTTCTTTTTTGCTGTCTTTTGCACCATGATTTTCAGGTGGGATCAGTAACACAGGTAGAAAGATTAATCCAGGCAGGAACTTCACAAGGACAGTTTTTCCCAACTGAGATGATGATATGATTCTGCCATAACTGATTTGCTACATTTCAAACAGTTCAAAATTCTACCTTCTCTTACGTTGCTGTAGCAGCAGTTGTTATAACTTTTTCAACATCCCTGTTTTATTGCTCTTAATTCCCTTGATCTTGCATTTATTTGGCACTCTCAAGTTATCTAGGCTCTGGTTTTTGAAATAATATGAACCAGCCTACAACACTTTTTTTAAAAGCATAAGTCTCTGGTTGTCAAACCTCTCTCAGAGATGTATTGTAAACTTGCATTGCATGGTGAATAGATTTTTTTTTTACAACTAGAGTTTGGCCAAGGTGTGTAGAGGAATTGATGAATTCAAAGTCAAAGTCAAATTTATTATAACAGTCATAGACCAGATAAAAAAGTTTTACACTTTAGACAGTTAAGATACAAGTCTAGTTCGAATGTATTGCTAAAATATAGGGAAGTGGGTGTATCAGTTACTTTATCACTATAAACTTTGAGCTTAACATTTAGTATGAATTACATTAATGTATATATGCTTTTATGACCAATAAAACATTTCCAATATAAACACATACGAATTAGATGATACAAAAAACTAAAAGCATCAATAAATACGTTTAAAAAAAAATTAGGGAAGAAACAATAAGATGCATCTGAAGTTGCTAAGGAAACGGGCAGTTAACAATTAGGTGCTTAACAATTGATTTCCTCTAAAGTAGCTTTCCTAATTCTTAGGGCTAGCCATCCAAATCTGGCCACTGAGAGTGTGACCTCTGAGTGTCTGTCCACCAAGAGGTTTTTCATTATATGAACTCTTTGCCTACTGCTAAGAGGTAGGGATTTAGGGAATGGAAGTAAGTTCCTAAGTTTGTCATATAACTTACAATCGAAAATAATATGTTCTAGATTCTCGATGCCATTGTTACAGCAAGGACAAATACGTTCCTCAAATGGGATTTTCTTGTACTTTCCCTCTGTAGCTGCTAAAGGGAGGGCATCCCAGCGCATCAGAGTAAATATTCTTCTGTAGTCATGGTTTGACAGTTGGTGGAGATAGGCCATAGAGCTTGTTCTATTAAAAGGGTCCAGAAGTGAATTGATGAATTTAGGTTTAACCAAAAAAAAATCTTCTCAGCAGGAAGCTTAATGCTTTATTAAATGCTGAGAAAGCTGTCAATTGTGCAAAACATTTTCATGTGTGCATCTTGGAAGAGAATTCTCAGTTACAAAGTGCAAACCCAGTTGGTTTTATCCTGTGTTTCAGAAGCGTATTTGTGGATTGTGCATTTGGAAGTAAATTCCCTTTTTGGAATGTTGGTAAGCAAACTAAATCTTCTCCTAGATGTTTGTGGAACTTTTCAAACCTGAAGGGCTGATTGCAAGAGAGGTTTTAGCATGATGAATGCTATTAAAACTAAGATTAGAAATTGGCTAGATATGGATCACCTGGAGAACTTAATGAGAATTAAACTGCATATGTCTAATGGGAATGATATTAATATTGACAGTGTAACATCGACAGCAGAAAACAGAGAAAGGAAGAAGAGAGATTAATAACATAAGAACAAAAGAGAAGCCAATGTTGGATCAGGCCAATGGCCCATCCAGTCCAACACTCTGTTGTACAGTGGCCAAAAATACCAGGTGCCATCAGGAGGTCCAGCAGTGGGTCCAGGACACCAGAAGCCCTCCAACTGTCCCCTCCCCACAGCACCAAGAATACAGTGCATCACTTGCCCCAGACTGAGAGTTTCTTCTATAACTTGTGGCTAATAGCCACTAATGGACCTCTGCTCCATATGTTTATCTAATTCCCTCTTGAAGCCACCCATGCTTGTAGCTGCCACCACCTCCTGTGGCAGTGAATTCCATGTGTTAATCACTCTTTAGGTGAAGAAGTACTTCCTTTTAAACACTGATTAAAACATTTTCTGTAATGATATTTGACTTGATACTGTTTTCACTTATAATGTTCGAATCTTCCTTAAAATGTAGTTTAAAAGAATTAATTGAATAGGGCTGGGTTCATGAGCCAGAATTCGGGCTGAACTTGAGCCGGTTTGGAGCTTGGGAACTGAAATTCGGGGAAGGCACCTTCCCTGAACATTTACCGGATTTTACCAGTTCAGTTCGGCTGTTTGGGACCAGCCATTTAAATCTAACAGCTGAGCAGTGCAGGTTCCTGCAGCACTCAGTGGTTAGGTTTAAACGGCTATGAGACATTAAATGGCAGCCATTTAAACCTAACCACTGACTGGCAGACCCACTCAGTGGGTCTGAGTCTTTTCTGAAATAAATAGAGATTACTAATGAAATATCAGATTTTTATACTTTTTAAGGCATTGGGCCATCAAGCTTTTTTTGGACAAAGGAAAGGAAAGGAAAGAATTTAAACATATAAATGTCTTCATTGCAAACTGCTGCACTCTTTGCTACCATAGCACAAAGTATCTTATCTTTTGCCATCTGAGAGGCAGGAAAAAACTATCCTTTCTCCCAGTCACGGTGAGTCCTTTCTCAAGTGATCCTCCCCTTTTTTCTGGCCTCAGTAATCTGTGGCAGGGAGAAAGGTAGAAGGAAATCCCCTTCCCGGTGATCCCTGCCCCCTTTCTCCCAGCCATGGTGAACTGTGGTTGGGAGAAAGGAGTAATCGAACTTGTCAGACTGACTCTGTTTGAGTGGTGCCCTTTTGGCTTAATTTGGTTTGTGATTCAGTCCATTGTCTGCTCCGAACCCTGAACCACCCTTTTTAGCTTTGTACCAGTTCCTAGTATTGAAGCCATCTATTCTTTGTTTGGATTCTTCGGAGAGAAACACCTTGTAATAAATACATAAAACTAGCAAAATACTTCCTGTTACTTTAGGCAAGATATAAATGGAGAAAAAGCTTCACACTGCATGGACAGCAGAAGGCACAAAGTGTTGTGAGTAGTGCTGGGTAGTGAATGCATCTGTCACAGTAGGCAGTGTGTGTGTGTAAAGGCTTACCCCAATTCTTTCCCCCAACCCAAGGGTATTCCAGGCCTGCCACCATCAAAGCAGATATGCCCTTTCCCTCGTTTACCTGTTGCTTGGGATACTCGTTGGGCTCCATGTGTGGTAGTGGGGTATGGACATATTTGGGTTCTACCCCAGTTTCCTCTGTTTGCTATGCAACACAGCCTCACCAGGGGATTGTTGCTTATGTATTTTCAATTTTTTTATTTAAAAAATTTATATCCTGCCTTTCTGCCTTCAGAAGGTCCACCTAGGCAGCTAACATTTTAAAACATAAGTAATATAACTACATGTTAAAACCATTAAAAACCAAGCCCCCTAAAACACACATTATTAAAACAATTTAAAACACAGTTAAAATACATACAAAACATAAAAACAGCAAATAAAAGGAGGGATGGCCTAGGGAATGCCAAAAAACTAAAAAGTCCTCCCCCACTGGGGAAAGATGACAACAGAAGGGGACAGACAAATTCCCCTGGGAAGACAGTTTCTGAGCTTTGTTCCATGGCCAAGAAGGTCCTCTCCCAGATTGCCATCCCCCTAATCTCAGAAAGCTAGGGCACTCAAATCAGGGCCACTGAAGATGACCATAGTGGTTGGGCAGTTTCATAAGGGAGTAGGTCGTCCTTCAGGTGTGTTGGTCCCAAACGCTATAGGGCTTTGAAGCTCAAGATCAGTACACTGAATTGTGCCCGGAAACAAATTAGGAGCCAGGGTAAATGGAACAAGACTGGAGTGATATGGTACCTACAACCCACCCCAGTCAGTATCCCTGTTGCAGAATTCTATACCAATTGAATTTTCCAAACACTTCTTAAGGGCAGCCCCATGCCGTGTGCATTGCAGTAACCTAATCTAGATGTAACTAGGGCGTGCACTACAGTGTCCAGTTCTTTTCTGCCTTATGCATGAATGCAGCGTCAGATGCATAGGTGAATTATTTATTTATTATTTGTATTTATAACCCACCCATCCCACAAGTGGGCTCAGGGTGGGTAACATCATTAAACAATACAATAAATACAATTAAAATTAAACAATTTAAACAAATTTGAAAATAACAAACATTAAAACACAGCCACACTTCTAACAAATCAGCTGGTTGTGGGGGTTCCCTGACATATTATTTGGGTTGATAGGTGGGTGTGTGACAACCACCTCATGAAGGCCATATAGAGACATCTGCTGCCTCAACCAAAGGCCTGGTGGAACAGCTCTGCAGAATTGAAGAAGATCCCACAGGGCCCTAATCTTGACTGGGAGCATGTTCCACCAGGCAGGGGCCAAGGCAGAAAATGCTCTGGCACTGGTTGAGGCAAGACAGGTGTCCTTTGGGCCGGGGACAACCAGGAGATGTTGGTCCATATAGCATAACGCTCTTCCGGGCGTATATGGGAAGAGGCAGTCCCTCAGATATGTGGGTCCCAGGCCGTTTAAGGCTTCAAAGGTGAGCATATCTCCATCCCAGGTGAGCAAACTAGGAAAGGCCGGGGAGGGTGCGGGGAGGAATTCAAATGCCTCCCTGTGCTTTCCCTGGAGCTGGGTGCTCCTTTTTGGGCCATTGCCGAATTTCGGCAGCTGCTTTCAGCAGCAGGCTGAATCAGATCAGAGAATCTGATTCAGCCCACTGCTGGCCAAAAGGGGGCCGAATGGCCCTTTTTCAGGGATGCATTTAGTTCAGACAAACTGAATACACATCCCTACTTCCAGGTGGTTGGATAAATGGGCATTCATCTTTGCTCTGCTGGCAATGTAAGCAGTTTATTATTCACTTCTCTGTGAAAGAGTGTTCTTCTTGGAGATTTGGGTCCCTTAGGTATAATTTAAGGCATCTTACTCTCCCCTGTCACAATACCACCTTCCTGCCACAGGCTTCCTTGCTGCCTGAAACAAAAAAATTTAGAGTCTAGTGGCACCTTTAAGACCAACAAAGGTTTATTCAAAGTGTGCATGCACACTTTTTCAAATATATCAGAATGTAATTGGATGTAGAAGTAGTGCATATCATGCCCAAGAGATGTAAAGTGCTTTGAAACTCACTAAAGTGTCTCCTATGCTCTGGGAACCACAGTCCTTCCCAGGGAAAAGGACCATAAAATGCACAAAGGGTAAGCAAAGCAGAGATCAGTTTCCAGGCAAAAAAATAACCATTTGCCCAAACTGCCAGTAAGGGCAAAATGAATGGCTATTGCCAAAACATGAGCTCAGCAATGAAACATGTGTGACATGAGCTCCATGGTGCTTGGACATAGGCGCCTACAGTCATACAAGGGAAGAAGTCTTTCAAACCATGGATTGGGTAAGGAAGCTAGGGCAGGAAGGGTTGAAAAGTCTAAGCAACCTGTTAACACTCTTGAAACACCAGGATGAGATCAGGAACCAGGATCAGCATTTGTTCCACAATGTGTCTGAAGCAGGGATAGAGAGGTAAAGGACCGTAACATTACAGTTAGACTAGAGTCTGTGATATTCCCATTGTTTTCCTAGATCTGCTATAGCCTATTGTATGATAGTCATTTTCTCATGTATTATGCTCTGATTTGTTAAACTGTAGTAAAATAAATTTCCTTCCCCCATTAAGAGATCAGATTGTGTTCAAATACCTTAGCATGTGCCAACCTGCCCACAGCACGAACATTCACACAGAGGAGTGGGAGTTGGGAACTCTGCCCTTTGCACATGCACAGAGACAGCTATTACTTGTAACCCCAGATCATCAGTAAACATAAGCAGCTGGATTTTAGTCTGGGGTGGTGGCATACAGATATGCACAAACATGCAGACCCCTGCTTTAGAGAGACGGGTTTGTGACAGGACACAGCCTAAGACACACTGAGCTCAGCTTTCTCAACAAAAGGATAAAACTTTCTTGTGAAACTTCCTATATTCTAGAGAAAGTACACAATAGGAAACATTCCTCTTAATGGGCTACATAACGTGACCATAGCTAAATCATGTTGGAAGAACACTGACTTTTTAATTGTTTAAAGAATGTTTGGATTTTAGGTAATATTTGTACATCTATATGTATGTAATTCTGAACATTGCCTGAGAATGCAGATCAAAGAAAATCTATATAATAGGGGATTTTCTTACAACCCTGGAACAGCCTGGGATTTGCAGAAAACTCCCCCCACAAATATTGAAGAGTGGAGGTAAAATCCCACAAAATGAAGAATACCATCCTAGATCTTGCAAAACTTCAGAAGATCACAGTTGGAATTGTGGCCTGGACTCCTTCCAGTTCTGGCTGGCTGGGTAGTGGTGTTCTGTTGTGCTCCGCAAAATGCTGAATGTAGCCTAATTAGCTTTGGGTGTGAAAGGGGAACAGCTGGCATACAGAGATTGTGTGCCCTCCTCTGCTTCTATAGCTGTAATTTTCCCAATGGCAACTTTTCCATCTCACGTTTTATTTATTTTATTATTATTTAATTTGGATTAAATTCAGATGATGCTCCGAAACAAGATGGTAATTTTTCAGGTGCTAAGTAGTTAAATGAGAAATAATAATAAAAAAATTATTACAAACATCAGTATATAACACCAGGCTGGTATATATTACAAACATCAATATATAACACCAGGCAAAAATCAGCTTCTGGTAGACTTATCTCCTGGAATAACAAATGGGAAGCAAAGCAGCATTTAGCTTTTCTTTTGAACCAAGATTTAGGTTTAATGGACTTGCGATATGTGGAACAGGTCTCAGGTTTGATTTGAGGGGACTGTATAGCCCTTTATTTTTATTCTTCAAGATGAACATCTTTAATATACTCTAAAGTATCACACCTCAAACTATACAATATGTACCCTGTTAGTGCTTTTGATACACAGAGGCTAGTCCCTGTACCTCCTAGTAAGTCTCCTCTATCTGGGCAAAGAATGGAAGGGGAAAAGTCTAGTGAAGAGAATTAGCCCAATGTCCTAGTGTTCAGCCAATAGTAGTGCTGGAGGCCCTACTGAGCCACTGACAAAGCAGGAGTTCCTAGGTTCTCTTGATGAAACGCAGAGTTGCAAGGCTACTACTAATATTCTATCTGAATCTGGGGGTTCTGGGATGGATGCTCAACAGGATCATGTGACCTTTTGGGGGGCTAAACAGAATTCTTTTCCACTGGAACCTAAAATATTTGTTAAATAACCTACTCCTGTAACTGGACAAACTAGATCCTATAATAATGCTTTCCAACAAATCCATGCCAGCCAATGACCGAAAAATGTGTCAAATGCATCAAAGTGCCAGCATCTGAAACTGCTCTCCTGGAACATTGCCAGATGGAAACTTAAAAACTCTTTGGCAAAGAATGACTTTGTGTTTTTTCAGGAGATCTGGGCCTTAGACAAAATCTTGTTCTCTGGGTTTCAGGTTTATTCTCTTGATGCTATTCAGTCTGGTGATAAGGGAAGACCCTCAGGAGGTCTCCTTAGTTTGAGATCACTGTCGTTATGTTTTAAAAGCTTCTCAGTTCCTGATTTCCCTCCTTGGGCATTAGCAATTCTTGTTGAGATAGGCTCCTTAACATTGGTCTTAATAAATGTTTATTCACCCCCAGAGCGAGTGATGAAGTCAGTTGTTACTCTTTGGGATTAGTTTGATAACTACATGCGCTATTTGACTTGCAGATATCCTAGGCACCTTTTATTTTTGTGGGTGATCTTAATGCACACACTGACAGTGCCTTAGAAGTTTTTCATTTTGTGTCTCCAGGAATATTAATGGAGGAAATGAAGTTGTTTTAACCACTCTTATAGATCCTCTAAGGATAACAAGATCAATTTATCTGGTAAACTAATTTATAGACAACAGAAAACTGATTATTTTAAATGGTTTTAATAAGAGAGTAGACCATGGGGAGTTTACCTGTTTGAGCAATTTTGGGGCAACTGTTATAGACTTCTTTCTTATCTCCACTGATCTGGTTGATCTAGTAAACTATCTTGATGTGGGAAAATGATTGCTAGCGATCATATGCCCTTCTATTAATAAGTTTGCTTAATGATTTTAGTGCCCAAAATAGTCATTTGTCAAGACCATAACAAATTGAAAGCAGTAAAATGGAGTTTTGAAAACTATACTTTTTGTAGAACCTTGATGCTCTCAGATAAATGTCATGGTCTTAAGAGAGAAATTACTCTTGGAACTTGTGTGCATGATAGCTGCTGTAAGCTAGAGCAAATTTACTCCCACGTTGCCTGCATACTCTAAACTGATCTATCAAGATAAGGCCCCAAAACCTACTAGAAATAGGTGGTTTAATCTTGCGTGTAAGCCCCTAAAAAAGTTTGCTACTGAGCACTTACAGAATACAGGCGTGCTAGTTCTTCAACTGCAGTACAAGCTTTTCTTTTTTTTGGAAAAAAGCTTATAGAAAAGATATATGCAAGAGCAAAGAAGCCTGCCTCACTAATTGCCAAAGGTTAATCAGAGATATCAGAAATAATAGAAATCTGGAAAAGTGAATTTTGGAAGATGACTAACTCTGTTTTACATACCAGGAGTCCACTTTCATCTCATATTCCCTCACATACCTGGGAAAAACACTTTGCTAATATCTATGCTAGTTAAGAACATAAGAACATAAGAGAAACCAATGTTGAATTAGGCCAATGGCCCATCTAGTCCAACACTCTGTCGCACAGTGGCCAAAAATACCAGGTGCCATCAGGAGGTCCAGCAGTGGGGCCAGGACACCAGAAGCTCCCCCAAGCATCAAGAATACAGTGCATCTCTTGCCCCAGACTGAGAGTTCCTATCTATACCTTGTGACTAATAGCCACTGATGGACTTCTGCTCCATATGTTTATCTAATTCCCTCTTGAAACTGCCCATGCTTGTAGATGCCATCACCTCCTGTGGCAGTGAATTCCATATGTTAATCACTCTTTGGGTGAAGAAGTACTTCCTTTTATGTGTTCTAACCCGAATGCTCATAGTTCTTGCAGTATGATTATCAGAGTAACTGGAACCTAACTGAACTACAGGACTGGGTCCCTGTTTAACCAGCTGAAATTAGTTTTTTAATTTCTCAAATGAAGAATGGGAAGACCCCCAGTGCAGATTTAATTCCCCCAGAACTCTTCAAAGCCAGTATCCCATGGTGGAAGGATATATTGGCAACTGTATTCACTCCAGTAAATGAGACAGGAGTTATGACACTTGCTTGGAGACATGCTATCATAATATCAGTTTATAAGAACGGAGACAAAGTGGACTCATCCAACTACAAGCCAATCAGCCTTTTATCAGTCGCTGGGAAGCTTTATGCTGTGTCCCTTTATTATCAACTCGTGGTCTGGCTGGAGACTAATAAAATTCTGGGAAGGGAACAGGCTGGCTTTAGGTGAGGGGTTGGTACAGATGGTCATCTTCTGATATTACAGTTCTTTATCAATAAATATGCAGCCAAGAATTGGAGGATCCTTGCTGCTGCCTTCATGGATTTGAAGGCAGCTTTTGATATCCCATGCCCAATTGTGGCACAAGCTAAAACTAACATCTATTGACAAGAGACTGTTGGGTTTGAGATTCTGTATTCTAATCCCACTATACAAGTCCACTAAGTGTTATACGGACTGGCTCCTCTATTGATTTCTGCTGTCTCTGCCCAGGACTTAACATTGCTATCCTACTGTTTGCTTATGATGCAGTTCTGTTATCAAGAACAACATCAGGACTGTCCTCTCTGACAGAGGCTTTTGTCTCTTATTCTTTGGAAGAATGCCTGATAGTTAACTATCAAAAATCCAAGATAGTTGTTTTTTGAGGGAAATCTCATGTACACCACAAGTGGGAAATGCATGGTAAAGATATTGAGGTCCCCCATTTTAAATACTTAGGAGTCTGGTTTGACCAGAGATTAGTTTGACCAGTGAAAACTGTTCATGTTAAAAGATTGGCTGCAGCAGCATCAAATATAATCTGTCATTTCTTTTATTCATCTGGGTCTCAGTATATTCCAACCACCATAAAACTGTTTAACACCAAGGTAAATGCACAAAGTTTATATGGGGCTGGTATCTGGATTGACAAAATAGGGAAGTCCTTTGATTCAATTCTTCTTAAATTCCTGTGTTCCATCTGCAGAATTCTGAATTGTGTAGCAGGGGTAACCATCCAAGCTGAATTGGGACTACCATCTTTTGAAGCTCAGGTCTGGATGAAGGCTTTTTTTCTCTAAGTTAAAATTATACACTCTGACATTCAAGAGGGCTACCTTGCCTTGGTCAGAGTGGAGTCTTATGTTTCCCACTGGGATACACTTGTTGAGCAGCAACTACAGTTACTCAATCTTTCCTTGGATTCCCTTTATTCAGTTACTAAACAGGAAGCCATAAGCCATAGGAAGCCATACAGTGCCTGTAAAAGGGAGCTGTTCCACCAGGCCTTTAGCTGAGGTGGTTGAGGTATAAAAACAGCTCTGCCTCCCCTGCTAAAGACACCATCTCCACATTGCCTGGATTAAATTAACCCAGAGTCCAACAACAACAGTATTGGTGCAAACTGTTTTTAAATGCTTTTTAATGTTTTAACTAATTATTTATTACTATTAATTAATGATATTAATTAATTAATTAATTATTACTATGTTTTCTGTCAGAGTTCTCTCAGCCCCACCTACCTCACAGGGTGTCTGTTGTGGGGAGGGGAATGGAAAGGAGTTTGTAAGCCACTCTGAGACTCCCTTGGGTAGTGAAGGGCAGGGTATAAATCCAATCTCTTCTTCTTTTGTCATCTGGGAGCTCATTCCACCAGTGCGGGGCCACCACAGAAAAGGCCCTGACCCTCGTCACAGCCAGCCTGGCTTCTTTAGGGCCTGGAAGGGCCAGACAGTTTTGGGACCCCGATCTTGGTGCTCTCTGAGGAACATGTGGGGAAAGGCATTCCCTTAGGTATGAAAGTCCCTGACCATATAGGGCTTTAAAGGTAAGAACCAGCACCTTGAACCTAATTCGGTATGCTATAGGCAGCCAGTGCAGTGCTTTTAGGGCAGGCTGGATGTGCTCCCATGTAGGGAGACACAACAACAGCCTGGCCGCTGTTTTCTGCACCAGCTACAGCTTCTGGATTTGGGACAAGGGCAGCTCCATGTAGAGAGTGTTACAGTAGTCCAGTCTTGAGGTGACCATTGCATGGATCACTGTTGCCAGGTCATTGAGTTCAAGGAAGGGAACCAACTGCCTAATCAGGCACAGATGGTAAAAGGCAGACTTTGCAGTGGCTGCTACCTGGGCCTTCATCATTAAGGAGGCATCCAGGAGCACTCCCAAGCTCCTAACCCCTGGCACTGGCACCAACAGTGCCCCATCGAAGGTCAGGAATGGAATCCTTAACCTTGGCTCGCTCTGATTCAGGCACAGGACCTGTATCTTCGTCAGATTCAATTTCAGTCGACTCAGTCTAAGCCAACCAGCCACAGTTTTCAATGACACGGACTAGAGTATGACTGGCCATCCAACAACAGATAGAGCTGGGTGTCATCCACATATTGGTGACAACCCAGTCCATGACTCTGGGCAATCTGGGCAAGGGGGCGTGTATAGATGTTAAATAACATCAGGGAAAGCACCATTCCTTGGGGCACTTTGCAAATCAGCTGTTACCTTCCGGATAGCTGTTCCACAATGTCCCCTGAAGAAACAAGGAGAACCAGTGCAAGTCAAACCCCTGAATCCCGGTGTCGGTGATATTGTAGCAATTTGATTAAAACTAGTAGGTTAAGAAGCAGTATGAGGTAGTAGTAGTAATTTACAGTAACCCAACAGAATGGGAGGCTGTTGGCCTGGAAAGGCACTGAAAGCAGTGACTGGGAGGTGAGAAGAAAAATAAAAGTGGTAAAGGTGGGTGGGAATTGAGGGCAAAATTGGACAGAAAGGCAGTGAAAGGGGTAGGAAATAGGGCAAAAAATAGAAAGGGGGCAAAAAGCTGTGATAGATGAGGTAAGGGGGAGCAAAAAGCTGTGATGGGGCAGGAAAGGGGGACAAAAGAAGCAAGGAACAGGTGAGAATTCCCTCCTCTGAAAATCTCACAGGTCCCTACTTGTCAGTTTGGTGTAGTGGTTAAGTGTGCGGACTCTTATCTGGGAGAACCGGGTTTGATTCCCCACTCCTCCACTTGCACCTGCTGATGTGACCTTGGGTCAGTCACAAGCTCTGGCACAGCTATTCTCTCAAGGACAGTTTCTGTCAGAAGTTCTCTCAGCCCCGCCTACCTCACAGGGTGTCTGTTGTGGGGAGGGGAAGGGAAAGGAGTTTGTAAGCCGCTCTGAGACGCCTTTGGGCAGTGAAGGGCGGGGTATAAAGCCAAACTCTTCTTCTTCTTCTTCTTCAAACATCTTAATTTGAAACATAGCATTTTTGTGTAAAATTGTCGAAACTGCTGTTTAAAATTTTAACATTTAGATCACAAGTTAATGTGGAATATGAAAGGAATATTTATATGGATATGTTTTCTTATTCAAAAGCCTGAGCTATTCAACCCAGCTGTTGATGCCATATATCAAATTGGTTTTCATGTCCCAGTACTTAGAAGTAAGTCTCATTTATTTCAATGGTTGCGCTTCTATGGAAGAGGTTTAAGACTGGGGCATAAGTGTCAAGTTCATCCAATATAAAAGAGCCCAGATAAAATGAATGTTTTGGGCTTCAGCTCTTAAATGAACAAATGAAGTAGCAAAGCTGTGTCCATTTAATGTAAAGAAAGGTTAGTTAGGTACAGCTTTTCAAAATGCAGTTTTGCTTTTACCAAAGTTAGAGTATAAAAAAGTTTTAACTACTTAGTAAGAAAAGAAGTGGCAATACGTCTTTTGCTGTTGCCCTGTGAAAGGCAGCAGAGTTTTAGCACAAAGTGCACTCTCAAATCTGTGTCCTCATGGAATTCTCTGCATAAATAGTGACATCACATCTCCTAATTAGTTCCAATATCATATTTATTTTTTGCCAACAAGATACTCGTGGTAGAAAAGGACCTCTTGTTTCGATGAAACTGTGACAGCCTGTGAGATCTAGATTTTTTTCTTAGTGCTACTGCCCTTCTATAAATAAAGATGAAAGTTGAGGGATATTTTTGGCCTAGGTCAAGTGCTCTTCAAGAAAAATATGGTAATAAGAAGAAATATAAGTATGCTGCCAAATGCCAATGAGTACAAAGTAGCTGCCCAATAGATATTTACCAAGGGAAAGGAGTGATGTAATGACATGCTCTTAGCAAAAATCTCTGTTGGTTTGCCTACAAGCAGCCATTTCAAAGTAAAGCATACCTAGAGAGAACATGGTGGAAATGAATACATAGTAAATACATGGACTGGGGAGGGGAGGCGGGGCCAGCAGCAGCATGGTTGGAACCGGGAAGTGCTCCCAGACACTACCGGCTCTTCATTTATTTTAGAGTTTTCGGGGGATCCCGATCTCCACTGGACCTCCCGAAGTGAGGTCTGGCACAAGGAACTTGATTCAGAACCCCCACTTACAGCACGAGTGGGTGGATGACCTGGATCATCCCAGAAGCAAACAACAAAGTAGCACAGTGATGGCAGCCATCATTGTATCAACTACAAGTGCCCCATAAGAAAGAGAATGAAGCTGAGCCTCATCCAGAATACGGATGAAGATACCCACTGTAAGTATCCTTAAAAGCAACACTGAAAAAACCGAAGTCCTTTTGATCAACCCACTTTAAAATTCTAACAGAGCAAGGAATTGCAGGGTGAATCTCCCCCCCCCCTTTCCTTCACAGAACGGCTGGGATGATTTACGAAAGGAAGCAGATTTAAATATCTCCTGGAGGTAAAGAGGAGCTAATTGTTTGTGCTTCTATAGAAGGATTACCAAGTGTTTTTTGAGAGCAAAAAGAAAGTAAGAAAGATATTTAGAGCTGAATCGGCTATTTTTCTGACAACTTTTAATGACGTCATGTTACAGTGTTGAGAACAGAGGATTTTATTGTATCTAAAGCTACTAAGTACTGGAACCAGTGTTCCCTCTAAGCTGTGAAGACTTGTGAGCAAAAATTCTACTTTGTGAGCTACTGGCATGAAAGTTGTGAGCGAGTGATTTGGCTTCTGCATAAATTAGTTTGCTCTGGAGCCCTCCTTCCTGAGCTAAGACAAAAATGTGTGAGCCAGAGGGTAAAAAACTGTGAGTTAGCTCACACTAACTCAGCTTAGAGGGAACACTGACTGGAACTGTGTTGAAGGACTCTTGGTTGTTATTACTTTACTGAAAGTGACCACTTGCTGATTGTGCCCAGTGCTGAAGAGACTGTGGACATAGTTAGACTGAACTGAGATTTTGCTATCATACTAAAATGGGTAAACAAGATACACGGTAACAAATACCAGTGGTTGCCTGCATAGATAGTTCCAAAGAAACCAGCTTGCTGCAGCTGTCATGGGATGAGCTCCAGGCTTTAGTGGTTGAGGCGATCACTTTGGGAATTCAAAAGGCTTTAAAGACAACACTGGACAAAAAACGAAATTATACCAAGTCAAGCTATGATAAAATATAAAGACATCTCAGCAAAAATTAGTCCAAGAGGAAGAACAACACTTCTATCAAGAGGATTTAATCCACAGATGGAATTTAAATACCAAACTGGCCAAGATCTAAAACAACACTACATTCAAGCTGATTTAACCTACAAAGAGTATAACAGGTCTACCCAAAGTCTGCTAAAATCTGGAATAGTTATGAAAGGGAAAGTATCCGAGAGAGAAGATGAAACAGAACTTATGGAATCCTTATCTACACTAAACACTTACCACAGTTGGCAATGTTTAAAAGAAATCTTTTCTACTTTTAAGGGGAAGAGAATTATGACCTTACCAAAGATGAGAAGCTACAAAAAGAAGAAAAAAATTAAGCTTTATAAATAAGACTGGATAAGGGAATTTTTGTTTATATGTAACTGAACAAGATGGACTAGGAAATTTATAGTCATAGGTAACTGAGTAACATTGAATACCATTGAACTTTTTGTTTAATATCAATCCTTAAATAAGATTTCTGTTCAGGCTAGGGAATCCTTAGACATATGCAACTAAGTAATCACTGAATCTCATTGAATGTTTTGCTTTATACTAATTGTAATAACTCAAGGTATTATAAAATAGATGGTATTATTAGGACCAGTATGAATCTGTAAGTTAGAGAAGTATATTGAAAAGTGTTAATTGAAGATATAAATAAGATTAGTTTAAGGATTCCAGGAGGTTGTAGAACTGGAGAAGAATATATAGGGAATATACGTTTGTCTAGAAAACTCTTTTAAAAGTCAGAGTATTATTAAAATGTGAAAGAATGTAATGTGATAGTTATGTTATACAATTTAGGATATATAGAAAAAGAAAAGTATGTGACTATGAAGCTGGGGAATGGTATAAATTTAGTTAATAACTAAATATATGTTTTAGAAGATTATTATAGAATGTTCAGGCAATGTAGTATTAGAAGGAAATATGTTTTCTTAATCAATAGACTTGCAAAATTCTAGATCTGTGTATTTTTAAGAGCCATAATGGTAGAATGAATTAGATAAAATATTGGCTTATTAAATATAGGCTTGCAAAATTTTGGGAGGTGGAAATTTGTTAATTAGATACATATGTATGAGGTGTTTTAAGAGAAATTAAGTTGTTGTTAACACTCTCATGTATGTTTTGTTTGTTTGAATGTCTGTCTGTTTGTTAAAAAAAATAAAAATTATTTTTAAAAAGTAAATACATGGACTGTTAGAATATTTGCAAATATGCATGGTAATTAGATTCCATAAAATACAAATGAGGCAAGTGATGCTCTGCTTGGGAGGGCAACAGTGGGAGGGCTTCTAGTGTCCTGGCCCCACTGGTGGTCCTCCTGATGGCACCTATTATTTTTGGCCACTGTGTGACAGAGAGTCTGCATGGGCTGTTGCCCTGATCCAACATTGGCTTCTTCTACATTCTAATATTTCTTAGCATTAGCCATGTGAGTTGGTTGCAATGAAAACCAATGTGTCTTCTGGCATCTTAAATGCTAAGACTTCTTTATTCTAGCATGAACTTCCTGGACTACAGCCCACTTTGTCAGATGCTGACAGTGGACCCTGATTGTGCGCTCCACTTCCAAAGTGGTTCAGCTGATCCTTGCTAATATTTGGATTTTTTGTGTAGCTATGACATTATTTTAGTGCAAGAAATGTAGCCCAGAGGTGCTGCCTTTACCCTAGGGTAGCCCCAGCAACAGGGGCATCCTACTTTCTAACCTGAGCCAGAGACCCACAAACCCAGACCAAGGGAGACACTCCGGGTTCTGAAACACAGAGCAAGCCATAACCCTGGATAAAGGCTCTCCATTTTTCAGGTGGCATAAAGCAGCACTCAGAATGAACCTCCAGTCTTCTCCCCACACCTAGCAAAAGAATGCATATGAAACAATGGGTTCCACCAGGTAGGTATCTACATTTCTAAAGTCTATTCAGTTGCTGCCTGCTACATAGCCCTTCTATCTCCAGAACTTCACCTAGCCCTTTTGGGTGACCCCATGTCTATGTGAGAATCCTTTGTATCCAAACCTGTCATTTTCTGTTTCATCTTTCAGGATATCAAGATAAACCCCATTCAAATGTTTAGCAATCCTTGCTGAGAGTGCTGATAGCTTGGCGAAGCGCACGCACTTCGAGCGTGTGGTGATCTTCTGATCTTTAAAGGGGCCCTTTGACCATCAAAAGGGCTCCCTGCCATCCCGGGAAGGGACTGGCAGCTGCAAGGGGCTTTGATTTGAAACCCTGTGTGATTTGCAATCCACGGGGTGGACTGGATCGCCCCCAATGCGGGATCTAAGTTCGGGCTCAGTTTGTCTGAGTCAAGCCAAGACTTTTGCATTGGATGAGGGGGAATGAGACACCTTACCGACAGCGCTTCTGTGAGTATTCATGATAAAAGCTGAATGGTTTGAAAGGGCAATTTAAAATAATTAGCCCTAAGAAGTAGCATAGTGGGGAGGACTCTCCCCCTGAAGAACAAACGGCTAGAAACTGAAAGAGAGCGTGGCATGACGAGGTTTGAAAGGGCGAGAGGGAAAGAGAACTCCATCAGAAAAGCCATGGAGCTGAAGAGGGAAATGCTGGGGCTTTAAAACGGTTTCCTGGCTCTCAGTGGGTGCTGAGAGGAAACCTGGGTCTTCTTTTAAGCCTCTTCTAAAAACTGAAAATTGAGACACAAAGCAGTTTGTGTGCAGGGAGAGCTGGAGGGGGAATCCGTCCGGTGAGAGAGAGAGGCTGAGAGAAAATAAGAAGCTCTAAAGTGAAGGCGACTGGCTGGAGACCCCTTTGCAGCGTTCTCAAATTTTAACCCTAATATGGGTAGGGTAGAAGAATCAGAGAAATAGAGAAGAAGAGGCCTGTTTTCATTGTTCGCTAATTTTTAACCCTTGAGGGCCAGGGTGGAAGAGTAAGAGAGTGAGGGAAGAGAGAGTGTTTGCTACGTCCTCAATTTTTGCTGCGATTGCTATCGGTAAAAGAGGTGGGAGAGAAGGATGGACTCTGTTTAAAGACTGCTGGACGAAAGAACTTGGTTTGACAATAAGGAATTTGATTATTGATTGATAGTGTGTCGGCTGGTCACTTCATTTGGTTTTAGTGGGCTATAGGGGGAGAATAGGAGGGGGAAGGTGGGCAAGGCAGCCTTCCTGGGAAAATTGCCAACAGGGAGGTTGTTTTGGTAAATAGATGGGAGGATAGCGAAAATAATTTCTGGGGATTTTGCCAACAAATAAGATAGCCTAAACATTGGTATTTGTTTTAGTTTTTTCTGAGATAGAGATTCTGGGAACGGGGCCAGAAGGCCTGCGCTGTTCCCAAACAGTGGATAAGGCTAAAGAGTAAATAATAATCTTTAAAAAAAACTGTGAATATTCTCTGTGCACGTTAAGAATGGGACTTGGAAGTAGTGAAAAATAGATAAATATGGCCAGTGGAGGATTAAGGAAACAGTCTCTGGTTTCTCCAGGGGCTGTTAGCTCTGCTACAGGAAAGTTGGGAGGCACAGGCCAGAAAGAGCTCCCGAAAGAAATACCCCAGAAAGAAATACAAGCGATAGTGCAAGCCACTATCCTGAACATGATTAATGATGTTGTAGAACCGCTCAAGGCTGGCATGGAAGAAATCCGGAGTAGTGTCCCACAAGCTATCCAGGAAGTAAGAGATATGATCCCCCAAGCAGCGGTCCCGATTCAGAATGCAATGAAGGATATTACGGAGCAGTTCACCAAGAGTTTACAGCTGTTGCAGAAGCAAATTGCCGATAATACTACAAAAATTGTGTCACTAAGTAATACGGTGGAGGAAGTGGAGACAAAAACAAGACAAGTGGAAAGGAAGGTTCAAGAAAATGAAGAAAAACAATCACTATTGGAGCAAGACGTAATGAGATTACAGGTGGAGAGAGCGGCTTTTGTTCTGAGATTTCAGAATATCCCAGAGGAAAAAGAAGATCTAAATTCAAAGATGTCTGAACTTCTGGCAACTCATTTACATATTGAAGATGTAAGCGAAGTGGAAAAAGAAATTGATGTGGCCTTCAGAATGAACTTGGCCTATGCAAGAAGATTTAAGGTGCCCAGGGAGGTCCAGGTGCGGTTCCATAAGCGGGCAGTTAGAGATAAGATACTGAAAGAAGTAAACGCTGTACCCTTGAAGATGGGACAAGAAGAAATTAAAGTTTTAAAAGAGGTACCCTGGAGAGTGAGGGAGAAGAGGAGGGCGTACTCAGACTTAACGGCACTGTTGAGAGCCAATAATATCACCTATAGGTGGATTTTGCCAGAGGGGGTCTTCTTTAACTTTGAGGGAAAGAGATTCAGAATCACCTCTGTTTTCAAGGCTAAAGATTTTCTAGAGACGTATGGAGTGGAGATGTCGGCTGATCAAGAAGAAAAAGAGGAGAGAGAAGAGGGAGAGGTGGAAAGGGAAGAGGAATCTCAATCCCAGGGAGCAACGACATCAGCTCTCGCTGCCAAACCTCAAAGATCAAGAAAATTTAGACTGAGATCTCCAATCGTGACAAGACAAAAAACAAAAGGTGGAAAGGAATACAGACAGACACAGAACCTAGATGGATAAAAAGAAGATAAAAATAACTTCGGTGAACGTCAACGGCTTAAATGGACCTCAGAAAAGAAGAAGGATATTTCATCAATTGAAGAAATGTAAAGCAGACATAACATGTATTCAAGAAACCCACATTAGGAGAAAGGATGAAAAATATCTGAACCATAAGGGATTAGGCAAGATGTTTGTGGCAACAGATAAAGAGAAGAAAAAACGTGGAGTGGCCACTTATATTAAGGAATATACGCAGCCAGAACTTATATTTGCTTCGGAAGATGGAAGAATATTGATGGTGACAATACAAAGACAAAATAAAAAAGTTTTAATAGTGAACATCTATGCCCCAAATCAAAACCAGGAGAAGTTTTATCGAAAGCTCTCAATCTTGATGGCCAAACAGGATTTCCAGGAGCTTTGTGTGATTGGTGACTTTAATGCATTTTTTGATAATAACATGGATCGGAAAGCGAATACCCAGAGGAAGAAGCCAAAAGGTAATGAATTTCCTAATTCACTTCTGCAGATTGTAGAGGAATGGCGGTTAGTTGATACCTGGAGAATAAGAAACCCTAAAACGCAACAATATACGTTCTATTTGGCGAGACATGATTCTTGGTCTAGACTGGATATGTGCTGGATGTCATCTTCAATGGTAAGAGATTTACAGGAGGCTGAAATAAATGCAGGCACATTTGCTGATCACAATCCGATAACGGTGGAGCTACTGGGAATAAACCGTAGGGACAGATGGACATTGAACTCTTTATTACTCAAGAATAGTAAGGTGGTGAAAAGTTTGCAAATGGAATTTGCTTTCTTTTTTAAGGAAAACATCACTCCAGGTATTCCGAGACGAATGGTGTGGGATGCGTTTAAGGCTTTTGCGAGAGGACTTTTCATGAAGGAAGCGGCAAAGAAGAATAGAAAAAGAGATGAGGAATATCTCAATCTGAAAAAAGAAATATTGGAACAGGAGAAGCAAGAAATGGAGATGGGAGGAGACCCCGGTAGGAAAGCTAAAATTAAGCTTCTTATGCACAAAATGAATTGTTTATTGACAGTAGAAATGGCAAAAAAGTAAACTATGCCAAACAAAATTACTTCGAGAATGCCAACAAACCAACTAGATGGCTGGCTTACCAAGTAAGAAAGCAATTGGAAAGAACATTGATAAAATCGTTGAGAGATAGAAATGGGGTAGAACAAAATGGAGCTCAAGACTTGAAAAGGATTGTGGAAGATTTCTATAAGAAACTATATGCAAGAGAGAATATAACTAGAGAAGAAATATCCCAGTATTTGCAAGACTGCGTGTGGCAGAAGTTTTCGGAGGAAGAACAGAAGATTTTAAATCAACCAATTACTATGATGGAGATGGTGGAGGCATTGAAAAGGCAGAATAAAGGTAAGGTACCAGGGACGGATGGTCTACCAGTGGAATTCTATATAATCTTTGAAGAAATATTGCTTCCACAACTACATGAAGTTTATAAGAAAACGTGGGAAGGAGAGGAAGTACCTGATATGTGGAGGGAAGCCCTAATCTCTTTAATACATAAACAAGATACGGAAGGAAACGATGTTAGGAACTATAGACCGATCTCCCTATTAAATGTGGATTATAAAATATTTGCTTCTATTATGGCTGACAGATTGAAGCGTGTTTTAGCAAAAACAATTCATAAAGACCAGTCAGGATTTCTCCCGAAACGACAGATAAAGCACAACATGAGGCGATTATTGAATGTGTTGGAATACTATGAAGCTCATCCAGAAAAAGAAATGGCGGTGATTTTTGTAGACGCAGAGAAGGCCTTTGACAACTTGGATTGGATGTTTATAATAGAGACACTTAGGAGGGCCAGAGCGGGAGAACAATTTATTCAAACAATTCAAGCAATTTACTCAAAACAGAGAGCAGCAGTTATGGTAAATGGGGAATGGACTGAACAATTCCAGATACAGAAAGGTACGAGGCAAGGTTGTCCCCTCTCACCATTACTATATATTTTTGCCCTGGAAGTCTTAACAGAAGAGATAAGACAGAATTCAGAAGTGAAGGGATTAAAGGCTCATGGAGAACATTATAAGCTATTAGCTTACGCAGATGACTTGGCATTCATATTGGAGGAACCGAGATCTTCAATCATGGAGTTAAATAAGATCTTGAAAGAGTACGGGCAAGTGGCAGGCTTGAAGGTTAATATGGTTAAAACAAAAATTCTAACTAAAAATATGACTTTGGAGCAAAGAGAGCATTTGCAAGAAGAGTCGGGATATAAACTCTGTGTGAAGGTGAAATATTTAGGAATTCAATTAAAGAATAGGTGTAGTTCATTACAAGAAGATAATTATAGAGAATTGTTAAGAGCAACGAAACAAGATTTAGAAAAATGGAAGAATTTGAAGTTGTCCTTAATTGGAAGAATTGTGTTGATAAAGATGAATATTCTACCAAGATGGATCTTCCTGTTCCAAACGATTCCTGTATTGAAAAACTTGGCAATACTGAAAGAGTTGGAGCAAACCACGTCTAAGTTTGTGTGGCAAGGGAAAAGAGCACGAATTAGGCTTAAAGCGCTACAAGACTCAAAAGAAAGAGGAGGCCTGGCTTTTCCAAATTGGATACTATACTATAGAGCGGGAGCATTGCCATGGCTTAAGGAATGGGTGACGTTGGAAGATAGAAGGCTTTTAAAACTGGAAGGCCATGATCTCTTAGAAGGTTGGCATGCGTTTTTGTGGGACGAGAAGGTGGCAGCACGTAAATATTTTAGACAACACTGGATACGGGATGCACTTGCTAGAGTATGGGAGATCATCCGGAGGAGGTGGTTTGTTAAAACCTCTAGGCTGGTAGCCCCGGTAGAAGCAGTGACTTTACCTAGGTTATATTGTGAAGATCCACCGCAAAGATATCTCGATATTATAAATATGAAGGGGGAGCTTGAATTGGGCGAGGATATTGGTTGGTGGCACAGAGTTCAGATTCAGTCAAGATATAAAAAAGACAAACAGAAAGGGTTTGAGAAGTCACTATCAGATATGGAGAAAATATTGTATGAGCCGGAAGAGAAATTTATTAAAAAAATGTATGCACTATTGTTGGCTGACTATACGATAGATGAAACAGTGAAAAATAATATGGTTCAATGGGCAGCAAATTTTGGCTATAGCATAGAGATGAAACAGTGGGATCAAATATGGAAAATAAATGTGAAAATAACCAGAGCGGTTGCATATAGAGAAAATATGTATAAAATGTTTTATAGATGGTATATTACTCCGGATAGGTTATCAAAATTTGATGAAAAATGCTCTAATAAGTGTTGGAAATGTAATGTCAAAGTGGGTTCGTTTTATCATATGTGGTGGACTTGTGAGAGGATTAAAAAATACTAGATATGGGCGCATAGACTGATGCAGAATATTATAAAAGGTACCATTTTGTTTAAGCCAGAGGTATTATTGCTGGGAATACTTCCAAAAGAAGTGCGGAGAGAAGAGAGATATTTGATAACATATATAGCAACAGCGGCTAGAATTTTATATGCAAAGTACTGGCGAACTATGGTGGTACCAACTGAACAGGAGTTGACTGAGAAGATAATGGAAGCAGCAGAAATGGACAAACTGACTTTGATGTTGAAAGGATACGATGAATCAGCCTTTATAAACACTTGGCAACACTTTTATGACTGGTACGATCGGAGAGAGAAGGATGGAAAGAAATAAGGATATTATTAACTTTATACTAATTAGAATTGAATAAGTTAGAAAGTTAGAATTTAGTGGATACAGAAGCAATGGTATAACACTTAGATCGGTAAGGTGGGAGGGGTAAAACTGGATGCGATGGGATGAGAATTGTACCCCCCCCGTAAATGTTTAATGTTGTGGTTGTCTTTGGTGGGTAGTGTGTATTGTTATGTAGTTGGTGTGTTGTCTATTATGTTGTGTAATGTGGTAGTTATGTCTTTGGTGGAAAAATAATAAAAATGCCTCTTTTGGGGGCGCTTAAAAAAAAATGTTTAGCAATCCTTCCTGATGCTAATCAGGGACCCATCTCTCACCTTTTGTCTATACTGGGGAACCTTTTCAAACTGACTTAACTGGACTATTAGTGGTCAGAAAACCCATTCAACTAGCCACCCAGCACCTGGCTTAATCTCATCAAGACTGCACAATAGGGAAAGGGGGGCAAAAGAACGAACTCAACCCAGGACAATGCTAAAAACCAAGAGGGTTGAGCTAATGTAATATTAAACAGTTCAAAATTTAATAAGGTGTACACAAGTTAAAATACGTTTAAAATCCACATGTAAACAGGACTTTCACACATTTCTGCACATGATGGGACAATACATATGATACTAAAGACCAGACGCGTTTCGGCCATAAAAGGCCTTCTTCAGTGGTCACAAATACAATCTTGTCTAGACACACATTCATACACTAATATACAAATTCTTAAAAACCCTTTGTATAAAAACCAGATGTGATGCCTGCAGATCAAAAAATCAAAAGAAAAATCAATTATTATTACAATGTAAACCCAATTTTTATAAATTGAAAGCTATTGCTTTTTTTTTTTTTTTTTTAAAACCTATTACCTTTTATAGATGTAATTTAGTTACAGGTATGTAAAATGGGCCATACCAATGCCAATATGTATTCTAAATGAAAAATGAAAAAAATGAAATAATTATTTTAATAATCCATATAATATATAATCCACATTAGAGATATGTTAAATTATGTTAGTAATTAATGTTTAATATTACATTAGCTCAACCCTCTTAATCTCATCAAGACCATTGTTAAGCATGACTCTGAACCTCTGGAACTTCATTGATTGCATCTAGGTCTGGCTCCTCCTGATGCCACACCTCCTGGGACCCAGGATTGGCCCAAGTAATCTTTTGTCTTCACCTGAGACAAGCCCCTCAAGACCTCCTATTGGTCAGCATTGTTTTCCAAAGTCTATATCCATCCATGCACCCCCACACACACTCTTTCTCTTTTTCTCTGGGCGGGGGGGCATAATCCTGGCCATTGGCGCTATTCTCTTCAAGGACTTCTGCACATCTGGACAGGTAATATTACCCAGTAACTGACCCCTTTATCCACTATCAACCACATCAACTTTCTTAGTTCTGTATTGTTTGCTCTTTTTGAATGCTTAGTGTGCTTGTAATTAGGGGAAAGTTTTAATAAAAACTATTTAATTTACTTTTCAAATCTGGAGTCTTCCTACTGTACCGGATCCTGGTACAGGTCCCTTGAACCCCTTTGGCCTTGCCTGATGTCTAGCTAATTTCCCCAAACAACAAAGCCGACTATTGGCGGTAACAGAAATATCGGTAGAAATGGATATATTCTTTTTATGGTTGTTTGATTATGCTTATTTTTTTTATTCCTACAACTGTAACTGGACACTATGGTTGCCATAAAGTGGGCTGGTGTTTAGTCACAGAGTTATTATAATCTGAGTATATGCCCTTACCCTACTGCTCTTTTTTTGTGCAAGGAATTCTATTTAAATTTACTGATCTTTGCCTTCTATTTATAAAGGTGTATACCTCATTATAGCTGATGTGCCGACCTGTTGGCTGACTTGTTCCACTGAACAAGTATATAGTGAAACTTGAGGCCAATTATCTGTGGGCCGAAATTTTTATAGCAGGAGACTTCAATACTAGGATTGAGAAAGACAATTTGTCCTTATGCCATGTTATGACTATGATTTGAATAACTCTTCTTTTGACCCTTTTCCCTATATAAAACACTCAAAAAATCTTCAGTTAAGAGCCTTGAGTTTATAGTAGGTCCAACATTACTGCTGGAGAAGCACATTAGTGCAGCTGTCAACAAATGATTTCTTCAAATTCAGTCTAGACCAGAAGATGGCCGTTTACTTTGATAGAGCCAATCTAGCCATCTGGATCAATGCCACAGTAACATTGAGGATACTGTAATGGTCTACATACATCTCCCATGAAAATCAGCTTGGAGACACCAGTTGGTGTAGATTATCATAGCTTGGCTATTATTAGGAGTTAGATGGAACATGCATGTTATTCGTATTCTGCAGTCCATTGGCTGCCTGCCAGTTACTAGAGATGTGCAATTTTTTTTTCTCTGTATTTTTCAGTTTGGGTCTATTGGACCCAAGAATATTTCAGGAATCCCGGGGAAAACAGATCCCAATACTGGTAAAGTATTTGGATCTGGGTTTTTTTCAGAAATCCTGAATTTTTTCAGGTCCAATAGACCCAAACCAAAAAATACTGAGGGGAAAAAAGCAGCAGTAAAGTCCCCCCCACACACACGTTGTACAAATATATTCCCAAGCCAAAAGATGAAAGCCAATGAGGAGGAAGTTCTCTGGATATTTAATTATAGTTAAATAACTGAAAACAGGCCAAACCAGCCTATCAAAAATTGACTGCTTTCTGAGCAATATAAGGAAGTATATGAAGTTTTATACCCAGAATGACATAGTCAGAAAGATAACATCCAGAAAGCATAATTGGTCACAAAACCATCTCAGTAGTCATTCGTTCATTGGTCAGTTACAGGAAAAGGTATGACTACATGATATCTTAAATGTTTATTTAACCTAACCTTATTAACAATACCCAAAGTTTCTTCATACCCAAACAAAAGGTTTTGTTTTCAGATATGAAACTAAAGCCCATGCTGACTCAAACAATGCAGAGTTTTATCCCAAACAACTAAAACCATGAACTCTATACTTCAAGCAAATACATCTATAGAAAAACCTATCTTCGGCTATAGCAGCTATACTGCACTGAAGGCCTGTTAAAAACACCAGACAGCTAGATAGCTATTTCATCCAAGCAACTTAAAGGGGGGGGGAGAATGTTGTTTTTTGTCTTCTAGCATCAGCTAGAACGACACTCCCATCCATGCTACACACACAAACAAAACAGCTGAGAGGCAACTCAGCTGGGGCTCTTTTGAATGGTTCCTTTAAATTGGACTACCCAAAAGAGCTCACAAAGCAGCTAATCCTGTGGTGAGAACTCTTCCTGCAGGATCAGCTGGAGCTCTGCTGGGCAGCCTGGTTTAAACTGGACAGCCCAACAGAGCCCACAAAGCACCTGATCCTGTGGGGAGAGTTACCCCCTCCAGGGGGTAACTGGAGAGCTTCTGGAATTACTACTGGTCTCTGCTGGATGGTGGACTATATGGCATTATACCCTGCTGAGGTCCCTCCCCAAACCTCACCTTCCACACCTTCCCCTTCTTCTCCCCAGAGGTTCCGCTGGGGTTCTGATCCAGCCCTGATCCAGCAGGTGAAACTCAGTTGATAGCTTCCAGACCTCAAGTATCACCACACCCTTAGAGCACCACAGAGAAAAACTAAGAACAGAGCTACAAGAGAGACAACAAAGTGCCTGCCTCCTGCCTGGCCCAATGCCAACTGCTTGCTGATAACACAAATGAGTAGTTGCAGGACTAGTCCTGGGCTGCTGGCTGCAAGCATGACCTTTAGCATGTGGCTATAAAAACCACCCAAGGGAGGCTGTTACACATGGAATCAATGTGTGCAATAGATGCTAAGCTACCAACTATGCTTTGCCTGATTCTTGGAACCTGACCCTTGGACTGGATAACTCTACCTAGCCTGACTTCTGGAACCCTTACCTCTAGACCAAATGACTTTGCCTTTGGAAAGCCCTCTTACCTGACACCTTTGGGGAACAGACACTGCCACCTGAGGCCAGAATCCTGTGGGTCAGTCCTGTTAGCCAAATTGCCTCAAATTGTTACTCAAAAAGGGAATTATGATCTTACATCAGGCAACAGGCAAGTAAGCGGGCAAGCATTTATGTATACAGGGGAGTAGTTCCCTCCAGACCCACCGAACAGACGCTGAGACTGACGTCAGTATTAATTGATTTTGTTTACTGAAGATATTTGCAAGCATACAATAACACAAGCGCACACAGTTATACAAGTCCTAGGAAATATAGATAGAAGGAAATAGCACATTCGCACTATCAGGATGTTCATTGTTTAGACCTAATAGCAAATTAGGTTGGACAATGGCACCTGATGGGATTATGTCCTGTGCTGGCCACAGTCATTGTTCTTCTTGTTGTCTGCTGTCTGCAGTTTCAACTAGGTGATGTATTAGGTTGGGAGATAACCTGTTGCCTTCGTGTAAGAATGGAGACTCTGTATGGAGTTTGAGCCCCCTGTCTTTTGGCCTGGCGTGGCCACTGCCTGACTTCTTTATGCTATACATTGTTCTTCTTGTTGTCTGCTGTCTGCAGTTTCAACTAGGTGATGTATTAGGTTGGGAGAGAACCTGTTGCCTACGTGTAAGAATGAAGACTCTGTATGGAGTTTGAGCTCCCTGTCTTTTAGCCTGGCGTGGCCACTGCCTGACTTCTTTATGCTATACATGGCTAGGGATCTGGTCCACCTTGTTGCAGAAAAGTGGAATGGTGACCTGCAGGAATCATAGACACACTCTTTCACAGGAAGGCTTTCTTCTCCTGGATTTGGGATGCCCAAATATACCCCAAAATACTGATAAAGTGTTTTGGGGGTATATTTTCAGTTCAGGTAGACCCAAATGCACACCCCTATCAGTTGCCCAGCTCAATTAAAGATATTGGCTATCAAATACAAAGCTCATCATGTCCTCTCACCCCTTTGCTACACCAAAACAATTTTCAGATTTCTTGTGAGTTCCAGATTTCTACAATCCAAATATACTGAATTGTACTGACTTACTGTATGTAATTGCCTTGAGTTCCACTGAAAAAGACAGACTATAAATAACATAAATAAAACATTAAATACAAGGGACAAAGAAAGTCCATGAAAAATTATCCTAGAATAGGTGCCAGAAGACTCTTTTTGAAAAATGGCAGTGAATTTCTCTATAAGTTCTTTATCTTTCTAGATAGCAGAGAATCCTCAAATAATTTTTAGTAAGTGATGGCATTCAACCCAGTAGAAACCAGGTATTATTTGTAAGTCTGATGTACCTAACCTTAGGGCCAGTTGTGTGCAGATTGTAGTGTGGGTGCACTTGAAGTGAAGCTACATGCTGGCAGCTCTACATTGCAAGTCATTTGGGTGTAGCAGCTCCTTCACTGGCCAACATAATGGGGGGGGGAATCACAACAGTTCTGACTTGATTGAAGTTGCCAAAGTAATCAAGAATTTCATGAAAATATCTAGTATTTATATAGTGAGTTAAGTATTCAACATACTCCACACCCATTATCTTAACAACACCCCTTTATGATATTATTGTCTTTATATTGAGGGGAGGGAGGCTGAGATAGAAAGTGGCTTGTCTAAGGCCACCTATTGAATTTGTAGATGAGGCGAGGTTTGACCTAGAAACTGCCTAGATCATAGCTCTTTTTGCTTTGTGCCAAACCAGCTTTCTATATCATTTAAATGCCTTGTTATATTGTTTCCACATGGTTTCATTTCATTCTAGGTAAGAAGTGGGTCTTAAAAAGAACTTGGAATAATTAGGCAGTAGTAGAGAAATTTGCTCACAAGGAGCAGTGAAAAGGAGGTACTGATATAACCTGGGGAAATTTAGCTGTCCAAATATATCAGAATAAGGAAGACCATGTAGGTATCTGTAAAGAAAAAAAGACAAAATACAAAATGTGAATAACTTTGTAAATCACTCATCAAGAATTTCAGGTGCTTTAATATCTTTTTTTATGCTTGTGAAATTCAAAGCTCTTTACTTATACTCCACAGGTTATCTTCATGGGTCAAACAAGCAATTGGTTCTGTGGCTACCATGCTTTGGGGAAAGACAGATTTTTCAACCTGACAAAATCATGATAGCCTCAGAAACAAAGTTCAGACACTTCAGGAAACCAGAGTGCTTTTGCAATCCATCGTGCAGTGATGGTCTGACTTGTTACACAAACTGCTCCAAGTGCACAGGTATAACCTTCCTATGTATCCTTACAGCAGTCCATGCCTTTTGGAACCTTTAATCCTGTGCATACATGGACAAATTTGATACATTATTTCCCAAGAATGGAGACAGCCATAAGACATTTACATACCACACTTTTATTTAGAATAAAAGAGACAGACTGAAAAGCAGAGGCAGGGCAAATTCAGAACAAAGCAGTGGGTCAAGCAGAGTATCACATAGACACAGAGGAGGATAGTGCACAATCTAGTCCTATACAAAGATGTCCTGAAAGGGGGTGCCATTGCTAGCTCAAGGGGGATAAAAGGGAGAATATAAAATATGCATCCCCTGCCCACTTAGAAGAGAAGGGGGGATCCTTTCTGAGGTTCCTTGAAGACTATGAGGGAGAGACAGTCCTTGGAAAAGACAGAGTATTTGCTCTATGTCCCAAAGTGTGCCTGAATCCCAATGGTTCAGCAGGAGAGGGCTATTTATATTATTGGCCCTGTGGACAATTGAGGTTTTAATTTGAGCTAGAAAAACCCAGTTTTAGGTAGAGTTACCAGGGAATGCAGAAAGGCTGTTTGAGTGTAGAGGAACTTGATTGAGTTAAATGAATAGACAAGCTTGGGTGGTGATAAGATTCACATTACTAAAGTCCTTGGGCAACTCAAGATATCTGCTTTCATTAGGATAGAATTGATTAGTTTATCTGAGAGGGGAGCACACCATTCACAGCCATGGCCAGGTAGCAAAATAGTAGTTACTAGCAGGGCTATTTTTGGGCTGAAACGCCCTGGAATGGTGTACTGGCTGCCTTCTGATTTGGTCACACTCCTTTCCCACCAGCTGCCTGCACTTAAAGGGGCTCCCTTTAAGTGCAGGGAGCTGGAAGGCCTCACACACCCAATCTCCTTTCCTGCCAGCTCCCTGCACTTAAAGGGCACTCATCTAAGTGCAAGGAGCTGGAAGGCCTCGCACACTCGATCTCCGAGTGGAAATTGGGAATGCGGGGCCCTTTCCCACCAGCTCCCTGCACTTAAAGGGAGCCCCTTTAAGTGCAGGGAGTTAGAGACCCCTGCCTGCCCAATCTCTGAGCAGAGATAGGGTGCACAGGGCCCTTTCCCACCAGCTCTCTGCACTTAAAGGGCACCCCTTTAAGTGCAGGGAACTGGAAGGCCTCGCACACCTGATCTCCAAGCAGAGATTGGGCATGTGGGGCCCTTTCCCGTCAGCTCCCTGCACTTAAAGGGGCTCCCTTTAAGTGCAGGGAGCTGGAAGGCCTCTCACGCCCGATTTCCAAGTGGAGATCAAGCGCACGGCGTCCTTTCCCACAGGCTCCCTGCACTTAAAGGGAGTCCCTTTAAGTGCAGGGAGCTGGAAGGCCTTGCACACCTGAACTCGAAGTGGAGATCGGGCGCACGGGGTCCTTTCCCATGAACTGGAGACCCCTCCACTCCTTATTTCCTTCTCTTCTTCTTTCTTCCCTTTTCCCCTCCTTTCCTTCTCTTTCTTTCTTTTTCTTTCCCTCTTTCACTCCTTCTTTCCTTCTCTCTCTCTCTCTTTCTTTCTTTCCCTCTCTCCCTCCTTTCCCCCTTCTTTCTGTCTTTCTTTCCTGATTTTACTTCTCTCCTTCTTTCCCTCCTTCTTTCCTTCTCTCCTTCTGTCTGCCCTTTTTTCCTTCTCTCTTTCTTTCCCTCCTTTTTTCCTTCTCTCTTTCTTTCCCTCCTTTTTTCCTTCTCTCCTTCTTTCCTTCCTTCTTTCCTTCTCTCTCTTTTCTTTCTTCCTTTCTTCCTTCTTTCCCTCCTTTTTTCCTTCTCTCCTTCTTTCTTTCCCTCTTTCCCTCCTTCGTTCCCTCAGCCTAGAGGAAGTTGACAAACTGCTCCTAGCTGTTCGCCCTACCACATGCTCCCTTGATCCATGCCCATCATGGCTCATTAAAGCTGGCCACAATGGGTTATGAGGCACCTTGAGGGAGATTATCAATAAGTCCGTCACAGAGGGACAGTTCCCTGGGGTGCTCAAGGAGGCAGTGGTTTGCACTCTCTTGAAAAAAACATCTTTGGATCCAGCTGAATTGGCCAACTATTGGCTGGTTTCTAATTTGCCCTATTTGGGCAAATTAATAGAGAGGGCAGTGGCGACTCAGCTACAGAGCTTTTTGGATGATGCTTCCATCTTAGACGCCTTCCAGTCTGGCTTTCGCCATTGTCACGGGATGGAGACGGCACTGGACTTCCTCACTGATGACCTCCGAAGGCATTTGGATGGGGCAGTTTGGTAGTGCTGTTGTTGCTGTTGGACCTGTTGGCAGTGTTCGATACAATCAACCATCAGCTACTGACCCAACGCCTCACCGACATTGGAATTCGGGGGCATGCCCTGCAATGGCTCACTTCCTTTCACCGTGGTCGGGGACAAAGGGTGGCACTAGGGGAACAGCAGTCCAGGAGGCACCCACTGGACCGTGGAGTGCTTCAAGGGGCTGTGCTTTCCCCAATGTTGTTTAACATCTACATGCGTCCCCTTGCCCAGAGGCATGGGCTTGGGTGTCACCAGTACACTGATGACACCCAGCTTTATCTGATGTTGGGCAGTCAGTCTGGCTCCAGACTGGAGGATCTGGACTGGGCATTACAAACTAAGGCTGGTTGGCTTAGGCTGAGTTGGCTGAAACTGAATCTGATGAAGATGGAGGGCCTGGGCCTGAGTCGGAGTGGTGCAAGGGTAGGGATTCCACTCCCAACCTTTGATGGGGTGCCATTGGTGCCAGCGCTGGAGTTGAGGAGTTTGAGAGTGCTTCTGGATGCCTCTTTATCAATGGATGCCTCCTTATCAATGCTTCCTGGGGGGCGTGGCACCAGTGCCGATGGTGATCGATGCCTCGAGGCTTGGCTCCACACTTCTCCCCAACTCTTAACCTCTAAAATTCATCACAAATCAAAGTGCAGCCTCATCAAAGTATGGGCAAAGGGGGGTGGGGTGTAGGACATAGATGGTAGATGCGGCGGAGTAATGCTCCCATTCCCGACTCACCCCTGCTGAGATTTAAAGCACCAGGAGACAAATTTTCACTGCCCTGTAATGGGCAAATCATCTGGTCCTGAACTGAAATTGATCCCGACAGCGACAGGTGCCCTATCTCCACCAGACGGGAAACAACAACAACAAATCACCTCAGACAGGCTGGTGATCAAAACTGAAATGGCGGTTGCAATGGCTACAATGTGTGACGATGAGGAACCAATCAAAAAATCAGACCTGATGAGTCTTTTTGATAAATTTGAGAACTCTATGCTGACCAAAATGAGGAGAATAATAGATCCCTTGACAACAAAACTGGAGGATCTCACCATATCCTTCCAGGAGACCATGAAAATGACAAACTCAGCACTCCAACTGGGCTATGAGCTGCAGGATGAGACGCAGCAGCTTAAAAAGGACTGTAGTGAGCTCAAGATCAAAACTATGAGCCTGGATGATATCTCCTGCTGCACCAATTTAAAGTTTCGCGGCATGGACGAACAAGTGGAAAAAGCCTCAGATCTGTGTGTCCTCTTATCAGGGGTCTTTTCATAGAAAAAGAGCTGCAGGAGCTCATTAGCATATGGTATGCTAATGTGCTACTAGGCTATTAGCATATGCCACACCCCCTGACATCACCAGAAGTGATGTCAGAAGGGGAAGCAAGGGGGAGCATCTTCAAAAGCCTCCCCTTCCCCAGCTGGCCTGGGTGGGGGAGTGAAGAGAGAAGAGGTTTAAAGTTTAAAACCCTTCTCACTAGAGTTGGGCCACAGAAGGAGGAAAGAGGGAAGGAAAGAGAGAGAGGAAAGAGGGAAGGAAAGAGAGAGAGGAAAGAGGGAAGGAAAGAGAGAGAGTAGAGAGAAGAAAAGAGGGAAAGAAAGAGAAGGAAAGAAGGAGGAGGAAAGAAGAAGGGAAAGAAAGAGAGAGAAGGGAAGAAGGAGGGAAACAGGGAAAGGAGGAAAAAGAGAAAAGAAGAAAGTGGGAAAGCGGAAAAGGAGAGAAGGAAAGGAGGGAATGAAAGAAATATGGCGGCAATTAGACACAGTACAACCATACTGAAGAACAATGCAATAAAGATACAAAATAATAACAATAAAAAATAACATTAAACCAGTGATTCCAACAAACTCTCAACTGTTACAACATTAGAAGTATATTTAACATTAATGCATAGTCCTCTTTATCAGATAGATAGTCCAAAAAGCGAAACCAAATTGCTAGAAAATTAGATTGATAATTTTCATTACTTTTTTGTCTAAGCGATTCTGCAATTTTGTCTGGCATACAAAGTTCACTAACTTTCTAGATCCAGTTGTAAGGTGAAATTAAGTTAGAATTCTTCCAACCCTGTGTCAGGTTCAAAAGCAAGTAGATCCAAGCATTCTTAGGAGTAAGAAGGGCTTTATTGGAATACAGTGCTAAAACCCACAGTATAGAGGTTATTGTCAGGAATGGCGATACAAGTGGCACAAGCATGTTTATAGTGTGATGCAAAACTGCGACTAGCAAATGACCTGCAAGCGCACAGACGGGAAACTCCCGGCGGGAGAATTACTTAATGGGCAGGAGACGGCTCCCTCCTCCCCTCATCTTCACAGGGCTGGAAAATTCTCATACAAAGAAGAATAGCCCAAAGCCTGTACTCAAGGCCACCGTGATAAGACAAGCGGCAGGGAAGAAGCTCCCACGTTACTGTTAGCATACCTACGCAAGCGCAGAAGCAGGGACGAGATAGGGAACACAGCACAATGGATACAGTGTAAAGCAATACAGAAACATTACTGACACTCTGCCTCCCCCAAAATATCCCCCACCCATCTAGGGAGGAGAGAAGAGAGGGCCACCCGGTTTGTCCAGGAACCGAGTGTGAAAGTCTCAGATTAAATCTGGTGCTTGTATGTCAGAGACTTTCACCCATTCACGATGTTGGGGCCCAAAGTGGACCCATTCGACCAGATAGTACAATTGGCCATGGAGTAATTTAGAGTCCAGAATGTCAGCTAGTTCAAAGTGTTCCTTGCCATCAACCATCAATGGGGGTGTCTCGGTAGGATCCGGGCGCCACTTACTCGGAGGGTGCGCCGGTTTGAGAAGGCTGAAATGGAAGATGGGATGAATTTTTCTAAGCGATTTAGGCAAGTCAAGTTGCACAGTGACATTATTTATACAACGTAGAATTCGGAAAGGGCCGATGTACTTCCATGCTAATTTCTTGGAAGTTTGGAGGAGGCACAGATTTTTAGTGGATAAGTACACATAGTTACCAGGCTGAAGGTCCCAACCCACCGCCCTCCTTTTATCAGCCTGTTTCTTGTACTGGGCTTTGGCAGCATCTAACGCTGCAGAAATCGTCGGCCAGGAGTCACGGAAAGATTTACACCAGTCCATAGCCTTTCCCTCTTTAGTTTCATTTGACAGGAATGGTAGAGGGGGGCTATCATAGCCCAGAGCCGCCTTGAACTGAGACATTCCGGTTGAAGCGTGCCAGGAGTTATTGTAGGCAAATTCCGCTAAGGGAAGCAATTCTACCCAATTGTCTTGCTGATAGTGAAACAACGCAAGTATTGTTCTAGGGTTTGATTAACTCTTTCCGTTTGGCTGTCCGTTTCTGGATGGTAGGCACTGCTTAAGGCTCGTTCTATACCCATAAGACCCATCAACTCAGTCCATAATTTAGAAATGAACTGAGCCCCGCGGTCGGAAATTATCTTGATTGGCAAAGCGTGGAGTCTAACGATGTGGTGCATGAAGGCTTTGGCTAATCCTTTGGCGGTTGGTAAGCCGGGGAAAGGAATGAAGTGGGCTTGCTTTGAAAATAGGTCGACCACTACCCACACAACCGTCATGTTTCTGCTGGGAGGTAGGTCTGTGATAAAGTCCATAGAAATGACCTCCCATGGGCGACCAGGGGTCGGTAAAGGCTGTAAGACACCCGGGGGTTTCCCCGCCCTGGGTTTACACCTGCTGCACACCTGGCAGGATTGAACGTACATGGACAAGTCTTTCTTCAAATGGGGCCACCAAAAGCTACGCTGTAAGAGGTGCAACGATTTCACATAGCCGAAATGTCCGGCCGGTTTTAGGTCATGGACTGCTTGTAAGACCTCCGACCGTACATTTTCAGGCACAAAAAGTCTGTTACCTTTATACCAACAATCGTTTGGTTTATGCTCCAGGTCTCCCTGGGCTTGTAACATTTACTTTTCTTGTTCAGTGATGGCTTGGGCAAATCTCTTTTCCCACGGCTCAGGGGAGGGGTGAGGAACTGAAGTTTTTTTGCTTTGTTTGCACGTTACTACCGCCCCAGTTAGTTGGGTTGGAGTGAACAACGACTCCTGTACCTCTAGTTTCTCACTAGCATGTTGGGGTAGGCGAGAAAGAACATCGGCCAAATGGTTGGATTTTCCCAGGAAATGGTGCAGAGTAAACTGGAATTTAGAGAAGAACTCAGCCCATCTGAATTGTTTGGCATTGAGGACCTGGTGCTTTCGAAGTACCTCGAGATTTTTGTGGTCAGTCCAGATCTCAAAAGGAACTTGGGCTCCTTCCAGCCAATGCCACCAGGTAGCTAGTGTTAGATGGATGGAGGCTGCCTCCTTGTCCCAAATGGGCCAGAACCTTTCAGTCTCGTTAAACTTTCTAGACACATAGGCCAGTGGGTGGAGGTGCCCCTGCGCATCCTCTTGGAGGATCGCTCCCCCCATTGCAGTGTCGGATGTGTCAACTTGGACAATAAATTTCTTTGTCTCATCAGGGTGGGCAAGCACTGGTTCAGTTGTGAACAATTGTTTGAGTTGGTCAAAGGCTTGTTGGCAATGAGGGGTCCAATCTAGGCAAGCCCCGGGTTGGGAAGCTTTAGCCCCCCCTCCCTTTAGTCTTTAGAAGGTCCGTAAGTGGGAGTGCAACGTGGGCAAAGTTGGATAGGAATTGGCGTTAGAAATTAGCGAAGCCTATGAAACTTTGGAGCTGTCGCCTGGTTTTGGGGGTTTCCCACTTGAATACATCATGGACCTTCTTGGGATCCATCTCTAACTCGTCTCGGGAGATGCGGTAGCCCAGGAAATCAATGTGGGTCTGGTGAAACTCACACTTTGAGAGTTTTACAAACAGTTTGTGCTTTAACAATCGAGTAACGACCTCTTGTAGCAACGCCGTGTGAGTCTCCAGGTCTGGCAGGAAGTTTGCCAGAAGCAGAGCTGACCCAGCTGAGCTCTGAGAAGGAGCAAGGTGTTTGAGCTGCCAGAGGGGTGAGTGGTATTTTTATTTATTTACTTTCAGCTGAGGTGCTTTAGCTGAAAAGGTACTGTGTCAGGGACTGTATTTGGGAGTGTGTGGGTGAGTTGTAACAGACTCCTGACTGCTGGAGTTAGGGTGTAAAAGGGTCATTGTTTGCCTGGAATTAAGTGCTTGGGTGAGATTGAATAGCAGACTCCTGGCTGCTGGAGTTGGAGTGTGAAAGGGGCTTTGTTTGACCGTCATTAAGTGCCTTGGGTGATTTTGAGTAGCTGCTGGCCACACCCTCTCCTGGGAGACAATTCCATTTAAGGCAGGAAGTTTGCAAGAGGCACGAGGCTCTGGCACGAGCCGAAGAGCGAGAGCAAAAGGGCGAGGCTCTTTGCCTGTGGCTCTTGGCCTAGGGGCTCTGTAAGAAGCCCAGGAAGAGCCAGGAAGCCAGGACCTTGGCTCCTTGGTAAGGTAAGGTAAGTAGACTCCTACAACAGGAGCCACATAAATACAAAGGGTTTTAAAAGGGGGTTATAGAAAAGTATTTGTTTAAAAACAATTATGAAGCCAGAATGCCAGCAGGGGGTTGGGGGCTATCCAGTGTTTTGCATGGAGTGTCACATGTATGACTATCTGCCCACTGGTCAGAAGTCTTGGGTGTGTGCTCGGTGCAAGGAGCTCCTGGTTCTCAGGGAGCGAGTTTGCTCCCTTGAGGCCAAGGTGGCTGACCTGGAGAAGCAGGGACAGTCAGTTAGGTGCACGGGGAAGACTCTCGGGGACTTGTTAGATATGTCCCACTCTGGATCTGGCAGCCCGGCTGCTGCCAGGGAGCATGAGGGTCAAGGGGAAAAGGGGCACCATGCTGAGGATAAGGGGAATGTGCCCTCAGAAGGGACCTCTTCTTCAGCTGGTGAACGGGTATCCTTTCGTACCAAGGAACCGTCCCTGGGAAGGGTGGGAGGGGGGCTCTTGGTAGTTGGTGATTCGATCCTTAGGCAGGTAGACAGCTGGGTGGCGAACCCGCGTACTGACCGTATGGTGACTTGCCTGCCTGGTGCGAAGGTAGCGGACATTACGCGTGTTTTAGATAGGCTGGTAGATAGTGCTGGGGAGGAGCCAGTGGTCGTGGTGCATGTCGGCACCAACGATGTGGGGAAATGCAGTCGTGAGGTCCTGGAGGAGAAATTTAGGCTGCTGGGCAGGAAACTCAAGGCCAGGACCTCCAAGGTAGCCTTCTCGGAAGTGCTACCTGTTCCACGCGCAGGGCCGGAGAGACAGGCACAGATCAGGAGTCTCAATGCGTGGATGAGACGGTGGTGTAGGGGGAAGGGTTCAAGTTTGTTAGGCACTGGGATGCTTTTTGGGACAAGAGGGAGCTGTACAAAAGGGACGGTCTCCACTTGTCCCCAGAAGGAACCAGGCTGCTGGCGCTCAAAATCAAAAAGGTGGCAGAGCAGTTTTTAAACTGAATAATGGGGGAAAGCCGACAGGAGATGAAAAGTCTCTGGTTCGGGATGGCTCATCTCAAAGAGATGAAGGGGTAGCTATTACTTTTGTACAAGGAAATGGATTACAATTGTCCACTGAGACTGTGGCTAATGATAGGAACTGCCTGGCAAGGTCTCGAGGCAGCAAGAGGAAGGCTGTGGGCTTAACAAACGTGGGAAACTATAAGTGTTTATACACAAATGCTAGAAGTCTCCGAGGTAAAATCGGGGAGTTGGAATGCTTGGTGTTGGGGGGGAAATAGACATTGTGGGTATTTCAGAAACTTGGTGGGATGAGGAAAATCAGTGGGATACGGTGATTCCTGGTTATAAATTATATCGGAAGGATAGGGGGAAAGGGTTGGAGGTGGGGTGGCTCTGTATGTCAGAGAGGGTATACCATCCAGTAAGATTGAGAGGGTAAGAGAATTGGATTCCCTTCTGGAAATGCTATGGGTTGAAATAGTGGGTCCAAAAGGAGGCTTAACAGTGGGAGTTTGTTATCGCCCACCAGATCAAAAGATAGAGGAGGATTATAAAATGATGAATGAATTAAAGATAGCGGCTAGACGAAATAACTGTGTTGTAATAGGCGACTTTAACTACCCACACATTGATTGGGTCAATATGAGTTCTAGTCGGGAAAAAGAGATTGCGTTCTTAGACACTCTCAATGACTGTGCTGTGGAACAGATGGTCACAGATCCTACCAGGGGAGAGGCGATCCTGGATTTGGTCCTAAGTAACACCCAAGACCTGGTGAGAGATGTAAAAGTGATTGCATCACTTGGAAACAGTGACCATAATGTCATTGAGTTTAACATTTGTACAGATAGGGAGTTGCCCAAAAAGACTGACGCAACCACTTTTAACTTTAAAAGGGGTAACTTCTCTGGTATGAGGGGACATGTGAGGAAGAAATTGAAAGGAAGAGTGGAGAAGGTCAAAACCATTGGGGAAGCTTGGAGACTATTTAAAAAGACAATCCTAGAAGCTCAGAAAAAATATATACCGCAGGTTAGGAAAGGTACAAATAGGTATAGAAAAAAGCCTGCATGGTTAACAAATAAAGTAATGGAAGCTGTAAAAGGTAAGAAGGATTCCTTTAAGCGGTGGAAAGCTAGTCTTAGTGAGGTTGATAAAAGGGAACACAGACTATGGCAAATAAAATGCAAGTCTGTGATCAGGCAAGCAAAAAGGGAATATGAGGAGCATATCGCAAAAAACATAAAGACCAACAATAAAACTTTCTTCAAATACATTAGAAGTAGGAAGCCAGCCAGGGAGGCAGTGGGGCCCTTGGATGACCAAGGGGTAAAAGGAGTAGTGAAGGATGATAGGGAAATGGCTGAGAAGCTGAATGCATTTTTTGCCTCTGTCTTCACTGTGGAAGAGGAGAAGTGTTTGCCCACTCCAGAAGCACTGATTTCGGGAGGGGGTTTGAAAGACCTGAATCAGATTGCGGTGACAAGAGAGGAAGTCCTCCGACTGATGGACAATTTAAAAACTAATAAATCACCAGGCCCGGATGGCATTCATCCGAGAGTTCTGAAAGAACTCAAATGTGAACTTGTGGATCTCCTGACAAAAATATGTAATCTTTCTTTAAAATCTGCCTCCATTCCTGAGGACTGGAAGGTAGCTAATGTCACTCCCATCTTTAAAAAGGGCTCCAGGGGAGATCCAGGAAATTACAGGCCAGTCAGTCTGACATCGATACCGGGTAAGTTGGTGGAAACTGTTATTAAGGAAAGAATTAGTAGGCACATTGATGAACAAAAACTATTGAGGCAGACTCAGCATGGGTTCTGTAAGGGAAGATCTTGTCTCACTAACCTGTTAGTGTTTTTTGAGGGAGTGAACAAACATGTGGACAAGGGGGACCCAATAGATATTATTTACCTTGACTTCCGGAAAGCTTTTGATACAGTTCCTCATCAAAGGCTCCTAAGTAAGCTCAATAGTCATGGGATAAAAGGACAAGTCCTCTTGTGGATCAAAAACTGGCTTATAAATAGGAAACAGAGAGTGAGTATAAATGGGAAACTTTCTCAGTGGAGGGTGGTAAGCAGTGGGGTACCACAGGGATCAGTACTCGGTCCCATGCTTTTTAACTTGTTTATTAACGATTTGGAATTGGGAGTAAGCAGTGATGTGGCTAAATTTGCAGATGACACGAAGTTGTTCAGGGTGGTGAAAACCAGGGAGGATTGTGAGGCACTCCAAAGGGATCTGTTGAGGATGGGTGAGTGGGCGTCAACGTGGCAAATGGGGTTCAATGTGGCCAAGTGCAAAGTGATGCACATTGGAGCCAAAAATCTTAAATATAAATACACGTTGATGGGGTCTGATCTGGCAGAGACTGACCAAGAGAGAGATCTTGGAGTCGTAGTGGATAACTCGCTGAAAATGTCTACACAATGTGTAGCTGCAATAAAGAAGGCCAACGCTATGCTGGGGATTATTAGGAAGGGAATTGATAACAAATCAGCCAGTATCATCATGCCCCTGTATAAATCATTGGTGCGACCTCATTTGGAATACTGTGTACAGTTCTGGTCACCACATCTCAAAAAGGATATTATAGCATTGGAAAAAGTGCAGAGAAGGGCAACTAGAATGATAAAAGGGTTGGAACACCTTCCCTATGAAGAAAGGTTAAAATGCTTGGGGCTCTTTAGCTTGGAGAAACGACGGCTGAGGGGTGACATGATCGAGGTTTATAAGATTATGAATGGGATTGAGCAGGTTGAGAAAGAAGTACTTTTCTCCCTTTCTCACAATACAAGAACTCGTGGGCACTCTATGAAATTGCTGAGCAGTCGGGTTAGAACAGATAAAAGGAAATACTTCTTCACCCAAAGAGTGATTAACATATGGAATTCACTGCCACAGGAGGTCGTGGCAGCTGCAAGCATGGACAGTTTCAAGAGGAAATTAGATAAACATATGGAGCAGAAGTCCACCAGTGGCTATTAGCCACAGGGTATAGAATGGGAACTCTCAGTCTGGGGCAGGTGATGCACTCTATTCTTGGTGCTGGAGGGGGCAGCAGTGGGAGGGCTTCTGGTGCCCTGGCCCCACTGCTGGACCTCCGGATGGCACCTGGTATATTTTGGCCGCTGTGTGACAGAGTGTTGGACTAGATGGGCCATTGGCCTGATTCAACATTGGCTTCTCTTATGTTCTTATGTTCTTATGTTCTTATGGAGAATACACCAAGATATCATCCAAGTAAACAACCACCCCTTTAAACAACAAGGGGTGCAGTACCTCATTTATCAAGTTCATAAATACCCCCGGGGCCCCTGCAATCCGAAGGGCATTACTCGGTATTCGAATTGTCCCAGTGGGGTATTGAAGGCCGTCTTATGCTCATCACCCTGTTTTATGCACACTCTGAAGTAGGCATCCTGCAGATCCAACTTGGAAAAAATCTTTCCTCTGGCTACTTCCGCAAGCAAATCTTTGATGAGTGGCATAGGGTATGCATTGGTTGCAGAGACCGCATTAAGGCCTTGATAATCTGTGCAAAGTCTTAGTCCTCCATCCTTCTTTTTGCAAAACAGCACTGGAGCTGCAAAGGGGGACGAAGCTGGTTGGATAAAACCTCGGGCCAGGTTTTTATCAATGAATCTACGTAATTCCTTTTTCTCCATGGGGGTCATAGCATAAATTTTCCCCCTTGGCAGTTTCTTCCCGGGAAGGATCTCTATAGTACAGTCCGAGTTGCAGTGGGGGGGCAGTTCATCCACCTCCTCCTCCTTGAAAACCTGGGCCAAGTCCCTGTACTCAGGAGGGATGCGATTAATTTCTTCTGTTGCCAAGCAGGCCCGTGGGGGTTCATTATTGGGAGGGGTTCCCCATTCTGGGTCCCATTTATGTTCAGTACATTTTGGGGAGATGAAGCGTACGACTCCGTCCTCCCATAAAATGTATGGATCATGTCCATGTAACAAGGGGCTTCCCAGGACCAATGGGAACTTGGCTTGCAGGGCTATGACAAACGAGCGGAGCTCCCAATGCTCCCCCGCCCCCACACGTAAGGGCATAGTTTCAAACCGACAGGGCTCCTTCATTGGTGACCCATCCATCTGGGTAAATGTGATGGGTTCCTTCAATCTGGTAACCTCGGCTTCTAGTCCCGTAACTAAAGAGGGGTTTATCAAATCCCTCCCACACCCAGAGTCAATGAGGCCTCGGACCCAGATGTGGGTCGCCATAGCCGGGTTCATTATAATCACAGTCACAAAGAAGAGAGAGGGATAATTGCTCACCATTTTTGGCTCATCGGGGTTTGGGTCCTGTTGAGCTGCGCCACTTACAACAGGACTGGCTCGTTTCCCTGCATTCCAGCCTCTTCCTCTTCCAGAGACATAGGATCCGTAGGTTCTTGGTTGGCAAAGAGAGCCCGAGGATTACGCAGCTTGGCAGTACCTCTCCTTGGTGGGGGCACCAGGCGCCATCTCTCTTCCTCTCGTGGCGGGACTCGGTTGAGATCCTCCTTAGGGCAGGAGGCGGCGAAATGCCCTTTCTCCCCACATCTGAGGCACAGCCCTTGTCTCATGCGTTGGTCTCGGAGCCCACTCTGGATGGTGGTTGGTTTGCCTTTGGTCTGGGTCGTGGAAGTGGCTGGGCGGTTATTCCCTAGGGACACATCCAGTTTCATGATGCGAAGTCGGCTTTCGGCCCGCTCTGCTTCTTCCATCCATCTTTGGAGGGTCCGCGGATGTCCACTGCCAATCCCATCTGATACTGCTGGGCCAAGACCGGGTCTGTCCAGTCTCTGATCTTCGCAGCATGCCTTTGGAACTCTCTGGAGTACTCCCTCACGGCAAGCCTCCCTTGCTTGAAGGTGCGTAGAAAGGCTTCCGCCTTCTGGGCAGCTGCCGGGTCTTCAAAGCGGTTTCTCAAGGCCCACATGAAGTCATCTACATTCCTTAGTTCCACCGCCTCCAGGTCGTGTAAGGCTACATACCAACTGGTTGCAATACCCCGGAACCGAGAGGCAACAAACTCCAACTGTTGTTCTTCATCGGGGAAGACGTGGCCCCAACGTTGCACAAACTTCCCGACTTGCAGAATAAAAAAGGAGACACTATCAGGATCCCCATCAAATGTGATTTCCAACATATCTTTGGGGCGACGGGCCCCATCCCCGGTCCCGGAGCTGGTGCAGGAGCAGGCAGTGGCTGGGGTGCTGGTGCTGGGACCGGAGGCGGGGGAACCGGTGGAGGCGGAACAGGAGCTGGCTGTCCAGGGATTGGTCCTCTCGGGAGAGGTCCACCCGGAACCGGCTGCCCGGGGATGGGTTGACCTGGGGGTGGTTGCCCCGGAGCGGGTCCTCCTGGTACTGGTTCCCCGGGAATTAGCTGACCAGGCGGAGGGTATGCTGGCGGCGGGGGTTGGCCTGGACCTGGGGCAGGTCCAGGCTGGTTCAGCAAATGCGTGTGGATCGCCTGGCCCATCATCCATAAGAACATAAGAACATAAGAGAAGCCAATGTTGAATCAGGCCAATGGCCCATCTAGTCCAACACTCTTGTCACACAGTGGCCAAAATATACCAGGTGCCATCAGGAGGTCCAGCAGTGGGGCCAGGGCACCAGAAGCCCTCCCACTGCTGCCCCCTCCAGCACCAAGAATAGAGTGCATCACCTGCCCCAGACTGAGAGTTCCCATCTATACCCTGTGGCTAATAGCCACTGGTGGACTTCTGCTCCATATGTTTATCTAATTCCCTCTTGAAATAGTCCATGCTTGCAGCTGCCACCACCTCCCACTGCTTACCACCCTCCACTGAGAAAGTTTCCCATTTATACTCACTCTCTGTGTCCTATTTATAAGCCAGTTTTTGATCCACAAGAGGACTTGTCCTTTTATCCCATGACTATTGAGCTTACTTAGGAGCCTTTGATGAGGAACTGTATCAAAAGCTTTCCGGAAATCAAGGTAAATAATATCTATTGGGTCCCCCTTGTCCACATGTTTGTTCACTCCTCAAAAAACACTAACAGGTTAGTGAGACAAGATCTTCCCTTACAGAACCCATGCTGCCTCAATAGTTTTTGTTCATCAATGTGCCTACTAATTCTTTCCTTAATAACAGTTTCCACCAACTTACCCGGTATCGATGTCAGACTGACTGGTCTGTAATTTCCCGGATCTCCTCTGGAGCCCTTTTTAAAGATGGGAGTGACATTAGCTACCTTCCAGTCCTCAGGAATGGAGGCAGATTTTAAAGAAAGATTACATATTTTTGTCAGGAGATCCACAAGTTCACATTTGAGTTCTTTCAGAACTCTTGGATGAATGCCATCCGGGCCTGGTGATTTATTAGTTTTTAAATTGTCCATCAGTCGGAGGACTTCCTCTCTTGTTACCGCAATCTGATTCAGGTCTTTCAAAACCCCTCACGAAATCGGTGCTTCTGGAGTGGGCAAACACTTCTCCTCTTCCACAGTGAAGACAGAGGCAAAAAATGCATTCAGCTTCTCAGCCATTTCCCTATCATCCTTCACTACTCCTTTTACCCCTTGGTCATCCAAGGGCCCCACTGCCTCCCTGGCTGGCTTCCTACTTCTAATGTATTTGAAGAAAGTTTTATTGTTGGTCTTTATGTTTTTTGCGATATGCTCCTCATATTCCCTTTTTGCTTGCCTGATCACAGACTTGCATTTTATTTGCCATAGTCTGTGTTCCCTTTTATCAACCTCACTAAGACTAGCTTTCCACCACTTAAAGGAATCCTTCTTACCTTTTACAGCTTCCATTACTTTATTTGTTAACCATGCAGGCTTTTTTCTATACCTATTTGTACCTTTCCTAACCTGCGTTATATATTTTTTCTGAGCTTCTAGGATTGTCTTTTTAAATAGTCTCCAAGCTTCCCCAATGGTTTTGACCTTCTCCACTCTTCCTTTCAATTTCTTCCTCACATGTCCCCTCATACCAGAGAAGTTACCCCTTTTAAAGTTAAAAGTGGTTGCGTCAGTCTTTTTGGGCAACTCCCTATCTGTACAAATGTTAAACTCAATGACATTATGGTCACTGTTCCCAAGTGGTGCAATCACTTTTACATCTCTCACCAGGTCTTGGGTGTTACTTAGGACCAAATCCAGGATCGCCTCTCCCCTGGTAGGATCTGTGACCATCTGTTCCACAGCACAGTCATTGAGAGTGTCTAAGAACGCAATCTCTTTTTCCCGACTAGAACTCATATTGACCCAATCAATGTGTGGGTAGTTAAAGTCGCCTATTACAACACAGTTATTTCGTCTAGCCGCTATCTTTAATTCATTCATCATTTTATAATCCTCCTCTATCTTTTGATCTGGTGGGCGATAACAAACTCCCACTGTTAAGCCTCCTTTTGGACCCACTATTTCAACCCATAGCATTTCCAGAAGCGAATCCAATTCTCTTACCCTCTCAATCTTACTGGACGGTATACCCTCTCTGACATACAGAGCCACCCCACCTCCAACCCTTTCCCCCCTATCCTTCCGATATAATTTATAACCAGGAATCACCGTATCCCACTGATTTTCCTCATCCCACCAAGTTTCTGAAATACCCACAATGTCTATTTCCCCCCCAACACCAAGCATTCCAACTCCCCGATTTTACCTCGGAGACTTCTAGCATTTGTGTATAAACACTTATAGTTTCCCAGGTTTGTTAAGCCCACAGCTTTCCGGCAGGGATTGCATCAGCTTGCCCATGTCCTGTATCAATATTCGGGTATCATCCTCAATAGTATCCATTCGTGTATCCACATCCTTACTAGGGCTGGGTCTCACTGGCCCACATGGAGTACGTCCCTGGGGTAGACCAAAGCTTCCACGGGGATCCATTAGGCTATCCCAGCTTTGGCTTCCCGGTAGGGACCAAGTGGTCTGGGTAGTGTCCAACAAATTTCTAGTCCATTCTCGTGGTTTCCGTTGAATAACCCACTTGTCCCACGGAATCGGACCAGGCTGGTAATAGTTTCGGGGTATCACCCCTCCATGGCTTGGGATTGATTCCGCTGGACTGTAGATTGGGAGGGTGTACGCTGCTCCCAAAGTACTGGTCACTGGTGGGGTGACTGGTCCCGCCACACAGTACGGGACCAATGCTGTAGTCACTAGAGTCATCGTTACTGGTAAAACCGTTACCGGCACGGTGGTCACAGGAACTGTCGTCACTGGAACAGTAGTCACGGGGACTGTAGTCACCGGTGTGGTGGTCACCGGGACCGTCGCTGGTGCTCCTCCGGGGCTGCTCATCCTGGCTAGGAGATGCGTAGGCTGGATGGAACACGATGGGGGATTCCTGACAATTCCTGACGAGCGGCAGGGAAGAAGCTCCCACGTTACTGCTAGCATACCTACGCAAGCGCAGAAGCAGGGACGAGATGGGGAACACAGCACAATGGATACAGTGTAAAGCAATACAGAAACATTACTGACACCCTGTGCCAAAGTCATCCTAGCCACAGTGCAGAGATATTCTAAGAGGATCTTATTAACAAAGGTATTATCAAAATGAGGCCAAATATTGAGTACTAAGATCTTTGGATCCAAAGGTATATTATAGTTAGTAATTTGAAAAATAATTGAAACAACTTCTTTCCAGAATTGTTGTACTATACCACATTGCCACCAAACGTGCCAGTATGTGCCTGGTTCCCCACAACCCCTAACCCACAACCCCTCCTACAATCAGGGGATGTTGCCTTCACTATGTGGTGAACCCTAACCGGTGTTAAATACCACCTTGAAAGAGTTTTAAATAATTGGTTTCTAATAATTAAATTCCTGGCCTGAAAAGAATTGGAATTCCAGGATTTAGACCATTCTTCCAAAGTGACAACCAGATTACTATCCTTGCTCCATCTGGTCACGTATGATGGTGGCTTATCATATGTTACTTGTAATAAAATAGTATACAAAATAGAAATAAAGCCTTTATAACCAACAGGATTACTTTTCAATAACTGTTCAAAGGGTGTAAGAGGGTCTTTTAACCTTTCCTTAATAGCAGAAGAGTTAAAAAGATGATTTAACTGGAAGTACATAAACAATGGAACTTTATTTTCCAACATGGAGTCAATGACTATCTTATCTAACAGTTTACCATTTTTTGTTACGTCAATAAGCCTATTCAACTTCTTTGTTTGAAATAAAATATAATCTTCATTATGCTTTGCAGGTAAGAACCAGGTTTGACCAGTAAATGCTGCCAAAGGAGAAAAAGTTGGGGCAAGCTTGTTGCAATGGCGTTCCCAAATCAATAGTGTGTTCCGTAAAAATGGGTTTTCCTTCAAATCAAAGAGAATGTTCTGAATTAGCCTGCCAAATTACTTCCTGTAATATACGTTGAGGAGAAAAATCTTGTTCTATAATATGCCAATCAGGGGCAGTGTTTACATTCAAAAGTTTAACCAAATTGGTTGGTTGAGCAGTATCGTGGTACAACAAGGGGTAAGCCATACCTCCTGCTCTATAAGGTCTATATAATGTATCTGAAAATACCCTAGGTGATTTAAAATTCCAAATAAAAGAATTTAACATCCTTTGCCATTGTTTGATTTTACGTACCAGGATGAAAATAGGTAAGGTTCTGAATACAAAAATAAATTTTGGTAAAATAAAGACTTTTACAATATCCATTCTTTCGACCCAAGAAAGATTCAATTTTGACAATTCATACAGCTGGTTCTTAACTGATTGCTGTAATACATAAAAATTTACTTTAAACAGATCATTTAAACTTACAGGAATCACCACTCCCAAGTAATGCCAAGTTTTCTGAAGCACTTTAAAAGAGTATACCCTTCTGATATTGTGAATTAAATTGTCATGTACATATATAGGGAATAATTCTGTTTTAGAGTTGTTGATCTTAAGACCCAAGACCTTAGCAAAAGAATCCAGTTCAAAAAGTGTATGTTGCAGTGAGATGAGAGGATTTGTTAAATATAATACAGTATCATCTACAAACAGACTGATTTTGAACTTATGATTATTTACCTCTACACCATGTATGTTTGCATTTTCTCTAATAGCAATTGCCAATGGTTCTATACACAACGCAAATAATAGAGGCAAAAGCAGACACCCCTGGCGTGTAGCTCTAGTGGGGTTAAAAGGATTAGAAAAAGTGCCATTAACTCTAAGTTTCGTTTCTGGTGAGGCATAAATTGTGGATATTCCTTTACAAAAACTTGCTCCAAAATGCATAAAGTTCAACAAATGATATAAATAAGAAGGCTCAACAGTATCAAATGCCTTCTGTATATTTAATGAAAGAAGGACAGAAGGCAATTTTTTCTTTCTATAGACATTAATTATATTAAGGGTTTTTCTAACATTGTCAGCCATGTTCCTCTGGAGAATAAAACCTGTTTGGTCTCCTTTCATATATTCAAGTATAATTTTACTTAACCGTGTCTCAGGAATGGCAGAAAATTCTTTGCCATCCTGATTTAGCAGACTGATAGGGCAATAAGCTCCTGGGTCAGCCTTATCTTTTCCTGGCTTTGGTATTAAAATGATAATGGCTTCATTCCAAGTAGATGGCATGACACCTTTGGAGAGAATGTCATTATAAATTTGTGTCAAGGGTTCAACAAATATATGTTTATAGGCCTTATAAAACTCACCTCTGAATCCATCCATTCCAGGTGTTTTGTAATTTTTTAAATTGTTAATAGCAAGTTACATAAGAACATAAGAACATAAGAGAAGCCAATGTTGAATCAGGCCAATGGCCCATCTAGTCCAACACTCTGTCACACAGTGGCCAAAAATACCACGTGTTATCAGGAGATCCAGCAATGAGGCCAGGGCACTAGAAGCCCTCCCACTGCTGCCCCCTCCAGCACCAAGAATAGAGTGCATCACCTGCCCCAGACTGAGAATTCCCTTCTATACCCTGTGGCTAATAGCCACTGATGGACTTCTGCTCCATATGCTTATCTAATTCCCTCTTGAAACTGTCCATGCTTGTAGCTGCCACCACCTCCTGTGGCAGTGAATTCCATACGTTAATCACTCTTTGGGTGAAGAAGTATTTCCTTTTATCTGTTCTAACCCGACTGCTCAGCAATTTCATGGAGTGCCCACGAGTTCTTGTATTGTGAGAAAGGGAGAAAAGTACTTCTTTCTCAACCTGCTCAATCCCATTCATAATCTTATAAACCTCGATCATGTCACCCCTCAGCCGTCGTTTCTCCAAGCTAAAGAGCCCCAAGCATTTTAACCTTTCTTCATAGGGAAGGTGTTCCAACCCTTTTATCATCCTAGTTGCCCTTCTCTGCACTTTTTCCAATGCTATAATATCCTTTTTGAGATGTGGTGACCAGAACTGTACACAGTATTCCAAATGAGGTTGCACCAATGATTTATACAGGGGCATTATGATACTGGCTGATTTGTTTTCAGTTCCCTTCCTAATAATCCCTAGCATAGCGTTGGCCTTCTTTATTGCAGTTACACACTGTCTAGACATTTTCATTGAGTTATCCACCAGAACTCCAAGATCTCTCTCTTGGTCCGTCTCTGCCAGTTCAGACCCCATCAACTTGTATTTATATTTAGGATTTTTGGCTCCAATGTGCATCACTTTGCACTTGGCCACACTGAACCCCATTTGCCACGTTGATGCCCACTCACCCATCCTCGACAGATCCCTTTGGAGTGCCTCACAATCCTCCCTGGTTTTCACCACCCTGAACAACTTTGTGTCATCTGCAAATATAGCCACTTCACTGCTTACTCCCAATTCCAAATCATTAATAAGCAAGTTAAAAAGCATCGGACCGAGTACTGATCCCTATGATACCCCACTGCTTACCACCCTCCACTGAGAAGATTGCCCATTTATACTCACTCTCTGTTTCCTATTTATAAGCCAGTTTTTGATCCACAAGAGGACTTGTCCTTTTATTCACTTCCTCTTGTTTGATGGGGGCATCTTAAAAACTCTTATGCTCTTTAGACAATTTAGGAATTTTTATTTTCTCTAATAAATAGGATTTAATATCCTCAGATAATGGTGATGATGACTGGTATAACTTATTGTAATATTGCCAAAAAATAGTTAAAATTTGGTCAGACTTTGTACATAGATTTCCATGAGTATCTCTTATTAATGATATTGGTTTATGTTGAGCTTTATTTTTAATTCTATGGGTTAAAAGCCTTAAGTACTTAGGAGACTTTGTCCATTTTTTCTGTCTAAAGTACAATTCATTTTGTTTTATTCTAGAAAGTTCTAAATTATCAAGATTTTGCTGTTCTATTAAGAGTTTACAATAGACTTTCTTACTTGTTATTTTTTTATCTACATCTTCCAGTTCCTTGATCTTAGCTAGCAATTCAGAATGAAGACATTCGTTTTGGCATTTCTCATAAGCTGCAATAAAAATAAAATGGCCTCTAAGAACAGCCTTTAGAGCATCCCAGACAGTATTACTTGGGATCCTGCAAGAAGAGTTAACTTCAAAGTATTGCTTGATGATGGAATCAATCTGAGATTTAATATGATCATTGAGAAGCAAAGTATCTTCCAGTTATAAGATTTGTTACTATTGGAAGACCATTGTATTAGCCCTTCAACCCATGCATGATCAGAATATAATTTTGGTCCAATATGTGCTTCAGCGTTCAATTGGCATAACGATATAGGTGTTAAAAATAAAACCAATTCTTGTATGAACCTGATGTCTGCCAGAAAAATAGGTAAAATCCTTACCCTTCTGATTACAAAATCAAAATGAGACAAGATATCAACCAACTGAGTTGGATGAAGATTTCTTTTTAGTTGTCAATTTTGGGGACCTATCCTAATCCGTATCGACTATATAATTCAAGTCGGCCCTGATGATAACATGACCAAAAGCAAACAATTTTAATTTTTCCAAAGTATCTCTTATATAGTCAAGCTGATCCTCATTGGGTGCGTAAAGCGTAGCTATTGTAATAAGTTCATCATTTAACATCACTGACACAAAAATAAACCTTCCCCTTGGATCTCTTTGAATTGATTTAAGATTAAAAGAGACTTTATTTGAAATTAGTATCGCTGTTCCCTTAGATTTAGAGGTACCAGCCGCATAGTACTGACAAGAAAATTTAATAGTTTTAAAAAAAATTGAGTACTGCTTTTCAAATGTGTTTCTTGGATACATAAAATATCAGGCTGATCTTTAAGCATGGCTGATTGAATTTTTTTCTTTTAATAATATTATTCATGCCCCTAGCATTATAAGAAATAATTTTTAATTTATGTGTCATAGAGAAAGAATGAGAAAAGATATTTTAACCCTGGCAGCAGTTCATTAAATAGAAAAAATAAATACATTTTAATCAAGAAATATAATTCATTTACCTGTAGAGATAAAATTAATAGTATAATCAAGGTAACCACCTCTTTAAGATCAATTAAAAAAAAGAATCACATGTGGCCAATAAAACGATATACTTATAAAGTCTAACTTAGAGCTAAAAAAGCCTTTTTGTATATCAGGTAACATCCTTTTGCCAGAAAAAAAGAATTTTAGAACGGGAGTTATGTAACTTGTAAAAACATTTTTTAAACTTTCTATAAATTGTTAATACAACCATTAGTGATTTAAGTGATAAATAAGTTGAAAATTCTTTAGGAAAAGTGAGAATCAGAATCCCAAAAAACCAGAGAACTGTAATTATATAGAGCCATAAGAAAAAAATCCCCAACTCATAATTCATGAACCTCAGCAACATCACTTTTATACTGTGTACTCTGGCCAAATTCAGGTCATTAAAGACATATAAGAACAAGAGAAAACCAATTAAGAAACTCAGCAGTTCATAACAGTTCACCTGTAATGAAACAAATTGCATATAGCCATTAGTACAATGCAGTTGAGAGTCATTGAAAACATAGAAAAACCAGTAAAAAATAAAACAGGGAAAAAAAATAGGAAGACCTATCCAAAGGACAAAAGGGAACTGTCCATCCCTTCTGAGGTTTTCCAATGCAAAAAGTATTTTATCCATACTGAAACTGTTAGTACCAACAGGAACAAATGAAGTTGAAACCCCCTGCTCCCCATAAAACATATATGGATATACAACTGCTCAGAGTAACTTAACCATTATAACTTCTAAAAGAATTAGATATTTGTTCTCATTGCATAAAAATAGCAAAAGTAAAGCATTGAACAGCATGCTTTTTCACTTGAGTCAACCAGAAGGAAAAAAGAAACAGTTTAGTAATATTTAAGTTCTGGGAAGCTCACAAACACAACTAAAGTTTAGCCAAGATGATTTCGGATTGGGATCTTAGACCAGCGTTTCGGTGAGACTTGGAAGTCCAATTTCCTTTTTATTGACTTCTTAAGCAAAGGATCTGATAAAGGTTCCAAATTCAGTTGCTGCAGCATCAGATAGCCGCTGTCAAGATCCTGGGCTGTGAAGACAGATCCATGCTGACGAACCTGCAGAGTGCCTGAAGGAAGCCATCTATAACGGATATCAGCTTCACGTAGCTTGGCTGTGATCAGCTTCAAGGTGGCACATATCTGAAGATTTTTTCTAGGTAGGTCTGGGTAGACTTGAATTTTTTGATTTTTATAGCAAAGGGAGCCTTGCTTGTGGGCAAGTTGGAGCAATACTTTAACTGTTCTGGCATCGTGAAATTCTATAATGATGTCTCGAGATCTCTTTTGTGGAGAGGGAGCTGCAGAGCTGATTCTATAAGCGCAGAGAATTAACAGCGCGACTTTTTCATCCGGGCTCAGGATTTCTGTTAGCCAGTATGCCATGAATTTGGTAAGCTCTGTGCTTCCTTCCTCCTTTTCTTCTATCCTTCTAAATTTCAGCGTATTTTGTTTCAGTTTAGATTCCAGCATAAGGATTTTTTCTGTTTCCCACTCAACTTTTTTCTGGAGATATTGGACCTCATGTTGTACAGTCAATCCTAGTTCCATAGCCGTATTAGCCATTTGGGCTACTTGCTGCAAGGATTTATTTATATTCTCTAATTGTTCTCCAATCGGAGTCAGTTGCATATCTATGTGCCCAAGAATATCAGATTTTAAAGCCAAAATAAGACCCAGCAATTTATCGTTTTGTGATTGGGTTTCAGAGACTTCCATAGCTTCTAGTGCATCCGTCATTTTAGTTTTCAGAGGGGAAAGGGCCGCGGTTAGTCACCACAAGATGTTTTAAGAAGGCCTTCAAATTGGGTTGTTTCAATTTTTTCAAGGACTGTTTGTCTCCAGAACGTTTGTTCATACCTTATCTACGTTCATTAAAAGATGTGTTAGCAGTTATTAGGCGATTTGAGCGTGACTGGTCCGGAGGTTCAACACCACGCGTCCACCATGTTTGGTAGCTGACACCATGCCCCCTACAATAACAGTTAATGGCTTAAAAATCATTTCACTAAATTGCAGGGGGCTGAACAACAAAATCAAAATGAAGAGTGTCACGAAACTTAGTTAAACTACACCCTGACGTGGCACTCCTCCAGGAGACACACATAGCCAAGGATCATTCCAAACTTTTTAAGTCACGCTGGTTCCAGCAGGAGTACTTAGCCCCTTGTACTTCGAAATCAAGGGGAGTGGCAATACTATTCTCAAAAAATGTCAGATTTACCCTAAAGGACTCAGTAATAGACCTTAACGATAGATTCATCTTCCTGATGGGACACCTAGAAGAAAAAAAAATATACTGTAGCAACAGTATATATTCCAAACCAAAATCAGCTTTCTTTTATTGAAGAAGTTTTGAACAATTTAGAAATGTTTAAAGAAGGCAAAATACTAATTGGGGGAGATTTCAACTAGGTAATAGACCCAAAGATAGATAGGACCTATAAGAACAGACCAAAGCAAGCGCAGAAGCAAAATGCAAAGGTAAATTTACCAACCCTACTTGAAAGGTATGATTTGCATGATATCTGGTGTCACCACCACCCCAAAGACAGAGGTTACACTTACTTCTCAGGGAGACATGAAATTCACACCAGGATTGATTTTCTCTTGATATCATCCTCTCTAATACACCAGTTTAAAGAAACGGGCATTGGCACACCACTATGGTCTGATCATGCATGGGTAGAGAGCACCCTGAGAATCACTGATGATGACACTCACACCAGATATTGGAGGTTAAACACTTCATTATTGCTAAGTGACTTAACATGTCAGGAAATAGAAAAAGACCTCCAAAACTACTTCAAAGAAAATAATACATATGATGTACCCATAGCCAAAATATGGAAAGCCATGAAGGCCACAATTAGAGGCAGGTTTATAGCCATTGCCTCACATTATAAAAAACAATGCAATGCTCTCAGAGAAAAGACTTTATTGAGCATACAAAACCTGGAGACAAAGCATAAAAGAACAAATAGTAAAAATATCTATACAAAGCCCTATAGGCTGAGAGGAAAGTTTTAGAAACTCTGGAAATCAATCAAATACAGAAGAAATTATTAGTGACTAAGCAAAAGTACTGACACTCCTCTCCACGCACACTGAAACTCCTGGCCTGGAATATTAATCAGCAGTCTTCCTCAAATAAAATAGCCATGCTGAGAGATAATAAAGGGATACTGCAAACAAACACCAAAAAAAATAGACTCCTTTGTGACCTACTATAAGACACTATATACAACAGGAAACCCTGACCCCACTCAGATTAATATGTATATCAGTTCCACAACATTTGGGAATAGTAAATTAAAAGACAATCACAAAGAAGTCATGGAAAGTCTAGTTACCCCTGAAGAAATAGCTGAAGTCATAAGATCACTAAAAATTAATAAGAGTCTGGGTAGAGATGGGCTCCCATTGGAATATTATTAAAAAATTTCTCATATCCTCTCTGGGCCACTCGCAGAAGTCTGTAACCATACCCTGAGACCAGGTGAGTTCCCTAGATCCTGGTCAGAGGCAGCCATAACAGTTATACCAAAACAAGGCAAAGACTCAACAAACCCAAGCTCCTTCAGGCCAATTTCTCTACTCAATCAAGACATGAAAATATTTACTTTCCTATTGGCAAAATAAATGTACACCTTTATTATATCGTATGTCCACCCAGATCAGTCAAGATTTATGCCTCTCAGAAATCTGGCAGATAATATAAGGAAAACTCTAAACGTAATATCCCACTGTAATCAAAACAATATAGAAGCTGCCATACTATCACTGGACATAGAAAAGGCCTTTGACAGGTTGGAACCTCTGTTTTTGAAGGAAACTTTATCATTAATGGGCTTTGGAAAAAATTTTTGTAGGGCAATAGATGCTTTGTATGAAGCCCATGCAGCACATATATGAGTCAATGGCCTTACAGCTACAGAATTTCAGATAACAAGAGAAACATGACAGGGCTGCCCCCTGTCCCCCATCTTGTTTACTTTAGCTATGGAACCACTAACCTCCACCATCAGAGGTAATAAAACTATATCCGGGGTCGAGATTAATGGGATTGAATGTAAAGCATGCCTCTTCGTGGATGACATGTCCCTGTGCCTAACAAATCTGGAAAGAACTCTACCTGAAGTAGAGGAAATCTTAAAGAATTTCAAAGAAGTCTCAGGTCTGTAGGTGAACTTAAAACAGAACTATACCCAATCAACATCATGTCAACTTCTAAAAAGAATTATAGAAGTTTGCTTTGGATGTAAGTGTATAACAGATTCCTGGAGACAACTGGGAGTTTGGATTCCACTAAATACAAAGGACATCCTGAAAGTCAATCATATAAACATCTTTAAAGACATCACAACCGAGTTACATAGATGGGATAAGCTCCCATTAACCTGGGCCGATAGGCTAAACTTAGTGAAAGCTTTCCCCTTTCCAAAACTTCTGTTCTACTTCAGGACCATTCCAATTACAATCACTGACACCTACCTTAGGCAGTGACAATCAACACTAAATAAATTCATTTGGGGCTTTCACAGGCCAAAAATCAGCCTCAAAATTCTGAGGCGTCATTCGAAAATGGGTGGAATGGGCTTTACCTGACCTCAAGAGATATTACAAAGCGGCCCAACTATCCCAGCTGGTGGCAGCACTATCTCCTGCAATTGACACTGACTGGAAGCAGATAGAAGAAGGCTACTCTCCGTCCCTCTCCTTGCAGGAAGTAATATGGGCTAGAAAACATGACAGACCTGCAAGTGTAAACAAAGTGGAATATCTACTACCTTCTCTGTAAATATGGGATGCAAAGCGCTCAAAACTGGTCTCGAATCCATCCTTACTCTCTCTGTTTGTAGGTCAGGGGTGGTTCCCTCTGGCATTAAATCCAACGGCCTTCTCAATATGGAGAGAAGCAAAACTAACAAGACTACTGGATATCACACACAAGGGGAAATTACTAGACAAAATTGTGTTAGATCAAAAGGCAGGTTGTAGATTACCCTGGTTCCAATACATGCAAATCCAACACTTATTTAATTCAACATAATTCAAAAACCTTGAGGGGAAACTACTCACTCCATTCGAGATCCTCATAAAATCAGAGATCTCATCTTTGAAAGGTATAATATCTATACTATATAATATACTAGGGCAGACCACTCTTGAGAGACCTTTTCCCTACCAGAATAGTTGAGACCAAGATTGCAACATGACCATATCAATCCAATAATAACAATCTATTTGGAAGTCATCAACTCTGCAGTCTCAATCCATCACTACTAAAATGCAATCATTCAAGATCATAACAAGATGCTACCTTTCACCTCAAAAGCTACACTGTATATATCCCACTACAAGCCCTCTATGCTGGAACGGATGCAGGTCAATAGCATCTTTCATTCACTGCTGGTGGGCATTCCCAAGAATAGCTCAATTCTGGAATGTGGTAATTGAGCATATCAATTCAATAATGGGCTTTCCTGTTCCAAACAAACCAGAATTGTTGTTGTTATCACTCTGGGAAAACAGCGATTTGCTGAATACAAAGAAAATATTAATCAACATTTGGTTGGCAGCGGCCAGATCCTGCATCACCATCAAATGGAAAACCTCCATCAATTTCGCTTTGGCATGATAGGATTTGGCAAGTCTATGTGATGGAATTAATTGCGTACAAGAATGTTCTAAATGACAATACTAGGCAAAAAGCTCAGTTCCCAGCAATTTGGTTTCCATTTCTAGAGTACATGACAACCAGTGGTAAAGTGCCGAAAAACGTTTACCCTTTAGATCTGTTACAATTGTAAGTTGAAATTATCCATTTACTCTGCTAGTAAGTTGTAGCTCCTTTTTATTATTATTTTTTTGCCTCTAAACCAACTGTAAATTGCAAAACTATCTATCTTCTAATGGTAACATGCATGTCAAATCTTTGTATTCTCAATAAAAATGTTGAATAAAAAAAATGAAAATATGGGCAAACACGAGACAGACAAAACCTTGTCTTCCTCTGCATTGATGAAAGATATCCAAGATTTATTTCCTAAAAATCCTCACAACAAAACTCCCCTTGAGGGCCTGGAAGACACCGACAAAATGGCGATGGAGGAAAATGCGGCTGCTGCACCTACTCCATCTCAACCAGACAACGCATTCTCAACTCTGCTAGCCAACATGGAGACAAATATTCTAACCAGCATGTCAGCTCTCATTATGCCTCTGACAGAACAATTTGCCAACTTCACACTCTCCCTTCAAAAAGTTAATCAGATGGCAGAGCTTGCGAGGGATCTTAGCAACAATCTGCAAGACAAGGTGAGATCCCTCCGCTCAGAAAATGGCGGCCTCTGCAATCATGTCTTATCCTTAGAAGCCTCCACCCGCCAAAATAACCTTAAATTTTGCGGGTTTGCCAAGCAACTTAATATTTCCACTGACCTCCCAATCTTCCTGGCTGATTGGCTTGCACAAGAACTCCAACTGGAAGACGGTGTTGCTCCCCTAATCTCATCAGCATCCCAGACCAGAGAGCTAGGAGTAAGATACTAGATATGGCTAGATCTCATGGCTTCCTTAATTTTTGCAATACTTCTATATTGGTCTTCCCTGATCTACTCCAAGAGGTACTTTCCAAATGTCGAGACTTAAAACTGCTGAAAGAAGCCCTTAGGCAGGCTCATATACGCTACAGATGGATCAACTTAACAAAGCTCCAGATCTCTCACAATGATGATTATCTATATGCTTCATTCTATACACTGTATTACTTGGATTAATTTTTATAAAGTGACCTTGTTAATTAATTAATTGCTTTTTAACTCCACAAGCAACTGCTATGTTCTAAAGTACTTCATTCAATTTTTATTATGCTTGCATATCATAGTCATATAGCATTAATCAATTTTAATCAAATCAACCTGTATATTCAATCTTATTTCATCAACAATATATTTTTTAAAAAACTCTTTTAACTATCTTGTATCTCTGCCAATTAATTTATATATTTGTTTTGCAATTGGATTAACTGATTGATTCTGATTTTATAGCTGTGATTATTTATTAACTACCTGCGCTTGCACCTCTTCCCTAAAAATTATATTGTCACTTTAATAGACACAACAACACTTAACCAAAGGGAAACAACACAGTCATACATTCATTTCAAAACAAAGAGACAAAGAACATTTCCACTGCTATTTATAGTAGTAATCAATTGTTATCTTACTCAAATACTTTCATCACATATAACCACTACATATTAAAACTTCGTACAACACTAAGCTCTTTGTGACCTCTTGTTAACTGATCACTTATTGGAAGCATCACTGTACTTCTTAAGAGTGCTGTCTACAAAACAGACATAGTATCGACCTAACAAACTCAATTATACAACTTACCTCCAACCTTTATTATTATTATTATTATTATTATTATTATTATTATTATTATTATTATTATTATTATTATTATTATTATTATTATCAATTTATATGCCGCCCTTCCACAAGGGCTCAGGGCGGCGAACAAGGGCAACAATGCCATACAACCAGATAAAACATAAAACAACCATGAATAAATAACCATAAAACTCCATGTCAGCTAACGGTAAAACAACAACAACACAGGAGAAAGCCATTACAGAGTAGACACCACACAATCACACTAAAACACCCAGTTGGCGTTACTCCAGTGGTGCCCATATACAACTAAGAGCCCCCATGCCAGGGCCAGAATGCCTTTAGTGGCTATACGCTGGTGGTATCATAGCGATGTCATAGCGGTGGTAGCCCCTACTCAAAAGCCTGGCGGAAGAGCTCCGTTTTACAGGCCCTGCGGAACTGCATAAGGTCCCGCAGGGCCCTGATCTCCTCCGGGAGCTCGTTCCACCAGGTAGGGGCTGCCACCGAAAAGGCCCTGGCTCTGGTCACAGCATATTTAACAACCTTGGGGGCTGGAATAACCAGCAGATGGTGCCCGCCTGACCGTAGTACTCTTGAGGGAACATATGGGGAAAGGCAGTCCCTCAGGTAGGCCGAACCCTGGCCATATAGGGCTTTAAAGGTAAGAACCAGCACTTTGAAGCGGATCCGGTATGCTATTGGCAGCCAGTGCAGCGCCTTCAGCGCTGGCTGGATGTGGTCCCGTCTAGTGAGACCCATCAACAGCCTGGCCGCCGCATTCTGCACCAGCTGCAGCCTCCAGATCGGCGACAGAGGCAGCCCCATGTAGAGAGCATTGCAGTAGTCTAGCCTTGAGGTGACCGTCGCATGGATCACCGTGGCCAGGTCATCGTGATCGAGGTAGGGAACCAACTGCCATGCCAGCCGCAGATGTAAAATGCTGACTTGACAGTGGCTGCCACCTGGGCCTCCATCGTTAAGGAGGCATCCAGGAGCACCCCCAAACTCCTAACCCCCGACAATGGCACGAGCGGCGCCCCATCGAAGGACGGGAGTGGGAGCCCCAGACCGGTCTGACTCAGGCCCAGGACCTCTGTCTTCACCAGGCTTAGCTTCAGCCGGCTCAGCCTGAGCCAACCAGCCACGGCCTGTAATGCCCTATGAAGGTCATCAGGACCAGAGTCCAACTGGCCGCCCAGCATCAGATAGAGCTGGGTGTCATCCGCATATTGATGACACCCAAGCTCACAACTCCGGGCAATCTGGGCGAGGGGGCGCATGTAGATATTAAACAACAACGGGGACAGCACTGCCCCCTGAGGGACCCCGCACTCAAGGGGATGCTTCCGGGACCACTGGTCCCCAATCGCCACCCTCTGTTCCCGACCTTGGAGAAAGGAGGTGAACCATTGAAGGGCACGCCCCTGGATCCCCACATCGGCGAGGCAGTGGGTCAGCAGCTGATGGTCGACCATATCAAATGTGGCTGACAGATCTAACAACAGCAATGCCGCCACACCACCTCGATCCAAGTGCCTACGGAGCTCATCAGTCAGGGCGACCAGCACCGTCTCCGTCCCGTGACCCGGGCGAAAGCCGGACTGGAAGGGATCCAGGACTGAAGCATCCTCCAGAAAGCCCTGTAACTGTGACGCCACCTCCCTCTCTATCAATTTGTCCAAATAGGGCAAATTGGACACCGGCCGATAGTTGGCCAATTCGGCCGGGTCCAGAGATGGTTTTTTTAGGAGGGGGCGGACTATCGCCTCCTTGAGTGCTCCGGGGAATCGGCCCTCACTAAGGGACTTGTTGATAATCTCCCGCAGAGCACCTCAAAACCCCTCATGGCTGCCTTAATGAGCCAGGAGGTGCACGGATCAAGGTCACATGTGGTTGGGCGCACAGTAACTAGCAATCTGTCAACTTCATCCAAGCTCAGTGGGCTGAAACATTCCAAACCCGGTCCCGAAGATACGCAAGGGGCCTTGAGTTCACTAACTGTCTCAAGCGTGGCGGGGAGGTTGCGTTGGAGCGTCAAGACTTTATCTGCGAAATAGCTCGCAAAAGCCTCACAGCCGATATCCAGTTCCCTAACATTTTGCCTGCCTTGAGGCAGGTCCATCAAAATCCGAATTGTACTAGATAATTGGGCTGGGCGTGAGCTCGCAGATGCAATTTCAGCCGCAAAGAAATCCTTCTTAGCCACTTTGACTGCCATCTCATAGGTTCTCATAAACATCCTATAAGATACTCTTGGTGCTTCGTCGTGGGCATGACGCCACCGTCTCTCTAGCCATCTCAGTTCCCATTTCATCAGCCACAGCTCCCGGGTATACCAGGGAGCTCAGCTCACTTGGGCCTGGAGAGGGCGCCTGGGAGCAATCTCGTCGATGGCTGCAGAGAGCCGGACATGCCAGTCCTCCACTAGTTCATCCAACAAGCCGCCAGGGGGTCTTGGATCCTGCAAGGCCCTCTGGAGCCACGTGGGGTCCATCTGGGCCCGCGGGCGAGCATAAATCTGCTCACCGTCCACAAAGGGTCGGGGTGTGACATTCAGACGGGCCCTCAGGGCCAGGTGGTCTGACCATGGCACTGCCTCTGCAGTGATCCGGTCCACCTCCACACCCGCCGCGAAGATCAAATTGAGCATGTACCCAGCCCGATGCGTGGGGGCCAATACATACTGTGAGAGTCCCAGTGCCGCCATGGACGACACTAGGTCCATAGCCCGGCTAGAGGCCGCATCCTCAGCATGAACATTGAAATCACTCAGGACAATCAGTCTAGGGTAATCCAACGCCCAGCCTGATATGGCCTCCAGCAAGGACGGCAAGCTACTGGCCGGTGCATTAGGCGGCTGGTACACCAGCCAGATCGCCAAACTCTCCACAGCCTCCAGCATCATGCTGACACATTCTGTACCCACGATCTCCACGGACGGGAGCGCCCTGAAGGAATAAGCCTCCCGAATGAAGACAGCCACTCCTCCCCCCCGCCTCCTAGTCCGTGACTGGTGAAGGACCGAGTAACCCAGCGGGGCTAACTGGGTAAGAGCCAACATCTCCCCCTCCCTCACCCAGGTCTCGGTCATGCACGCCAGGTCCACTTGTTGGTCCAGGACAAAGTCCTGAAGAATTGAGATTTTATTATTGATGGACCTGGCGTTACACAACACCAGTGACGGAGGGGGGTCAATCCTGGCCCCACTGCCGGCCACCCTTGGGATGGGCCAAAGGCTGGAAGGGCGCCGAGCCTCCTTGCGTCTCCGTGGCCTTCCTTTATAGACAGGCCCAGGCCCACCGCTAAACTTTCCCCTCCCCCAGAGCACTGGGATATGCTGCTCTATCATGATGGAATCTGCCTGGCCACCTTCTCAATAATCAGGCCGCCAGTCACACCACCAGATGTGCCACCAACACAAATCACCAGTCCAGCACAACAAAATGAGCCAGTTCCCTGTCTATACACAGTTTATGGGTCACAAATACAAACACAATCCAAATGGTTACAAACAATTAAATCATCACGACACTCCCTCCCTCCCTCCCTCCAGTAACCACAGACAACCCCAATCACCTAACATTCGCATCCCAACAGGCAACCCCTCATTCACTCAACATCCATCCCATTCACTCTAAGTGCCAGCGGTGTATGTTCTTTAGGACCGGATGGTGTTTCCCACTTCTAGGCAAGACCCCTCCTGTGTCCAACATCGGAGGGGGGCAGATCTTATTGTTGTCCTTCTCCTGGCTAAAATAGCTGCCGCGGTCATCAAAAGTCGGAGGCGAATCAACAGGTTGGAAGAGCAAGGGTAAACAGGATACACAGGGGCGTCGCTGGGCCCAATGTTGGTCGGCCTGCCACCGGCAGCTCCTCCAACGAGAGCACCCTGCACCTGCAGGACTGCCACACTCCTTGACGTAGTAGGCCCCCCCGTCACAACCATGGGGACCAGGGCAGCCGCTGGGGCGCCTCGCGTCTCCCCCCGAAGCCGCCCGTGAACGCTACCGTCATCTCATGATGACCCCCTGCTGGAATGTAATGTCGCTGAACATGCAAGGGCTTAATAGCCCAATCAAACGTAAATGTGTGCTGTCTAATCTAGCCAAAACCAAAGCAGATGTCATACTGCTCCAGGAAACTCATCTGCATGCAACATCCCAACTCCTCTGGAAGACTTGTTGGATCCAATGCCAATTTCATGCAAAAGGTACCTCCAAATCAAGAGGTGTAACAATCTAATTTCCAAAGGTATTCACTTTCATCATCAGGCAACAAAATTGGGTCCACACGGTCATTTTATCTTTGTTAAAGGCCTCCTTGATGACCACCAAGTTACTATTGCATCAATATATGTGTCCAACAACAATCAATTACCATTTCTAGAGGAAACCTTGACTTCTCTGCATAACTTCAAAGATGGTGATGTAATCTTGGGTGGGGACTTTAATCATATTGCTAATAATGATCTAGACCACTCACACCCAATTAAAAAGGGAAAATGAAAGTTGAAAGGAGACATGAAACTGGCTTTCCTGTTTGACCATCATCATTTATTGGACATTTGGAGGCATACACATCCTTCAGACAGAGACTATACATACTTCTCCTCTCATCATAATATATACATGAGGATTGATTTTATTCTCCTTTCTGACTCCTTCACCAACAAGGTTCTTGCATCGAATATAGGTCTCACTCTTTGGTCTTTAAAAAAAAAAAAGACTCTCCTGAAAAGGAGAGAATTTTATTGCTTTTTTATATAGAAAAAGGGTAGGGTATATAGATGGGTAAAGAAAAGGAATTAATTCTCTGTTAAAAAGTTAGTTTTTTTGTTAGTACAAATAAAGTTTTTGGCTTCTACCATGGTTGAAGGACTTCTTTTCATCTTACCGAAAGTCCAAAATACACCTGTTAGATAGATTAGTAAAGTCCTTTGGGATTAATTGTTAGTCAGCTCCATTCTGTTGTCTCACGAACAACTGTTAGATCTTGGGGTGTCTTCGTTTTAAGTCTCTCAGATTGTACGATGGGCCCTCCTTTACTTTTTCATCTTCCGCTCTTGCACCTCCCTCTTCTGGGCTGCTGTCTTCCTTGCTGCTTAACACTGTCCAATTAGTGAGTTCTGCATCTTCCTCTGAACTGGCGTGTCTCTTCAGGAATTCTTGAGCTTTGAATTCTCTCTTTTATCATTAAACTTAAACACCAGTCCCTTGGGAAACCACCATTTGTAGCTAATTTGATGTCTTTGTAGAAACAAGGTCAGTCCTTTGTATGCTTTCCTTTTCATACGAATTTCATATGGAACATCTTTTAAGATTCTGATGGTCTGCTCACCAATCTTCAAGGGCATTGCTGATGTCACTCGTAGAATTTGATCTCTGGTACGCTGCTTGGTAAACTTGACAACCACTTCTGCTGGCAAATTGTTTTTCTTTGTAAAGGTGGAGTAGGCTCTATAGGCCACATCCATCTCCTCATTTAATTTTTGCGCTTCTCTGCCAGTTAGTGGTGCCAAGGCATTCGCCAAAATGCTTCTGAGATCTTCTTTGTCTTCTTCCTTTATGCCCTGAAAATGGAGAGTTAAGTTTGATTTTTCCATCTGAAGCATTAAAATTCTTTTTTCTTGCATGTCTTGATGTTTCTCTAATTTATTGACCTTTTTCTTGATTTTCTTGGTGTCTTCCGTCGAGATCAAACATTTCTGTGCAATCTCCTCCATTTTCTTAGCTGTATCTGTTAATTGCTTCTGTTGACTACTGAGCACACTTTCCATGTTACAGAGGGTTTCACTGATTTTCTGCATTTGATCCAGCAGAGGGCGCAGTGACTCACTTTTCTGCTGATTGACAGCTGGCTCCAGGGGGAGGCTGCCAGAACCGGAAGTCCCTCCCATCTTCTTTACCGGCTTGTCTGGGACCTTCTTCTGCCCCGACATTTTTATTGTTTATTTTTACAAAGTTCATGCCACGACACTCAGGAGACAGGCTAATTCCTTTAGCTTCAATAGAACCCCCAAAGGTATCTTTTCCAATCCGTTTTTTCGCTTCGCCCCCCTTCTCTCTTTCTTTACCAGTTCTGATTTCTAGGGGGGGTGGGGATTCCTCCCTCCTCCCATGCACTTATATGATTATAGGGGGGAGAGCATTTATGCCGCTTCCAATCAGATCTCCAACTCACGATTTGCTGCCAATTCTTCCTTTGTTAATTCATCATTCGCTGCTTCACTCCGGGAAGTCAATGGTGTTGCTGCATCCCATACAGGCACAACACAGTGGGGCTGTTGTGGCAGAGGGACAGCCTCAATTTCCCGACTGTCAGGCTGGCAAAGAGGCTGTTCCCCAAAGCGCCCCTTGGTTCGGAGCCTTTGACTACGGCTCACTAGGGTCCTTCACTTGTGCGAAGACCCCCCGACTGTGCGTGGGCTGATCACCTCCGGGAGAGTCTCGAGAGGCGACCACCATTCGCTCCGCTGAAACCAAAAGTCTCAGTCTCACTCTTTGGTCTGATCATGTGCTGGTGAGCTGCTCTGTCTTGTCATCTTCTGCCTTAGAACCTGCTAGACACTGATCCCTGAGCAAATTGATGCTATACGATCAGCACTGCTCAGAAAAAATCGAGTTCTTCATTCAAGATTACCTGAAACACGCTGGGAGGGAGGGAAGGGGTGGGTGTTTGAACCCCCACCCCTACCCTGGCTTGCCTCGGTGCCCCCACAGCTGTGGAGTGCCAAGGCAAGCCGGTGCAGGGAGGGAAGGGGCAGGGGGTTGAACCCCTGCCCCTTCCTTGGCTTTCCTGGGGGCCCCGCAGCTGCGGGGCCTCCAGGAAAGCCAGCGCTGGGAGGGAGGGGGTGGGGGCTAGAACCCCCACCCCCTTTCCTGTCTTTCCTGGGGGCCCTGCAGCTGCAGAGCCTCCAAAAAAGCTGGCACTCTGGGGGAGGGGGAGGGGCTAGAACCCCTGCCCCTTCCCTGGCTTTCTTGGGGGCCCTGCAGCTGTGGAGCCTCCAGGAAAGCTGGCACTGGGAGGGAGGGGTTTGAACCCCCACCCCTTCCCTGGCTTTCCTGGGGGCCCCGCACCTGTGGAGCGCCCAGGAAAGCCAGTGCTCCACTGCCCCCCGGTCTCCAGGCCCCACCAGGAGGTTGGCATTCCTGGTGGGGTGGGCACCCCAGGCTGTCCTGCCTAGGGTGCCCAGACACCTGGTGCCGGCCCTGCTCCACCCACTGACCATGTCAGGCTGAGTCAAAGAATCTTTTCCTGAAGTCTTCAGGAGATTCTTCCTGAAGTCCTTCTAGTATTTAATAGCTCCAAATGTCTGTTCCTTGCTGGGGTGCAGGAGACTAGACCATCCTGTTGTCTCTAGCTGGATCTATTAGCCTTTCTTCAGAGGTAGCTGAGGTGAGGCTGGAAAGCCTTCCCCCTCCCTGCCTGTTCTCTTCTCAGAAGGATAAAAAACTTTTAAAACCTCCTGGTAAAGATTTTACTCAGGTCAGACCTCTACCCCAAAATGCATTTCTCCACAAACCAAAATAAAACAATGACAAAAATGGACTGACAAAGACCAAAAATGACCCAAAAGTAATGGAATGCTGAAAGTAGTTGAGCATCAGTTAAATAAAAAAGAAAAGAAATAAGACATGATGTTGTCCAGGTTGCCCTTTTAGCAGGTTTAAGCAAGAGAGGGCAACAGCAAGCTTATTGTTATACAAGTATAACAGTAAGCATTATTCTGCATCTTTTGATCTATGTATATTGAAATGCTGTATATCTTCAAGGTTTAATTTAAGCAAACTCTGGAGCATGACAGAATACAGGAGGGCCTAGCGTGATGTGGTCCATGGGGCCAAGAAGAGTCGGACTTGACTGTGCAACTGAACAACAACATATCTTCAAGGTTAGAAAGCAATGGTGTTGCCAGCATCCTTAGCCCTGAACCTGGGGTGGTCTTTCCCAAGAGAGACACCCCAAAATGACCTCTTAACCTCCACAAGCAGTGCCCTGGCTTAGTCTCATTATATCCAGACTCTGCCTCTCTGGAAGCTCATTGGTCACATCAGGCCATACCCCTCCTGACAACTGTACCCCCTGGGGCACCTGATTGGCCCAGGTAATCTATTGTCTTCACCTGAGACCAGCCCCAAGGCCTTCCATTGGAACTGCATTGTTTTCCAGTGTCTATAGCTGTCAGGCTCATGGCCTCAGATGGTGTGCCTCTGCCCTGATGCCAACTGGCAGTCCACACCTAAGCCTCTGGGTTTAGGTCATAATCCCTTCTTCATGGACCTCTGCACATCTGGACAGGTAGTATCACCCCAGAACTGACCCCTCTGTTAGCTATCAATCACCTCTGCTTTCTTAGTTCTGTATTGTATGTGTGAATGTTTGAATATTGTTTGTATGCTTGAGAATATTTAGTAAAGCAATTTTTATTTCAGCTACCCAGTCTCTATTCTTGGGTTCTTGGGAATTCTAACTCCAGTATACCCAGGTCATGATCCATGCTATATGCTTATTGCCATTTTATATTCATAGTTCCCCAAGCTATTATTAAGAAATAAGGCAATTTGGCTAACAGTGGAATAAAAGGTGTTTTGTTCCATACAAATAATGATATTTCTCCATTAGAATATTTTTAAAAAAAATTATCCACCAACATCGATTTCTGTAGAAAGAGGATTTTCAAAATTGAAAAGCATGTTCTCAGGATCATGTAACTCTAGTAGATTTAATATCAGATCATAGCTTGCCTTATAATCTTTGGGAGGGTGATTAAAATAGTTTTCAATAAATTTTTGTATTAACATTTTCCCCTTAATACAATCTTATTTAAAAATGCATTAAAAAGTGTTGAAAATTTGCATTTTTCCTGTTGCCCTAAGTATAAGTAAACAAGCTTATATTGCTTACTGCTATTAATGTTAAATGAATTAAAAATAGAAAACATTTCTATTTAATATAATTGTGGGGTCTTAATCTATATGAAGGAAAAGTCATATGGTTGTGGCTGGGTTCAGAATTGTTGGAATATGCAAGTGTATACACTTCTGTCATGAAAGAGTTAATCTGTTGTTTGTGTTTACAAATAGTAGTTAATTAGCACAGAAGCAATTAGACTCCATGTAGATGTTCTCACCAGAGTAAGAGGAGGTAGTATTCTTAATGGAATGAACTAAGACTCTCTATTGGTTAATTGATAATTTAAAAGAAGTTACATGTTGTTTGTCATGTACTCAGTTTGGGGGGTTGGGGGGAACTTTCCTTCTCTGTGTTCTTGGGATCACTAGGATTTTAGCTAAGATGTAGATCAGGAATCCATCTTTTACATCCAAATGTAACCCTCCCTTTATTTTTTTTTAGTAAAGTTTTCTTCATAACTGTACACACATGACTATTCTATTGTGTTTTAGCACTCTGCTAATTTTTCCAACAAGAATCTTTCAGGTACTTAATGCTGGACTTAATCCAGCATCCTGGAAAACCTCATACATACCTCGATACAAGCCTTGTGGGCAGAGAAGAGGTCGCAGCCTGCCACCAGGACTGAGTCTCTTCTCGGGCCCTCTGTTCCAGGGGCTCTGGGGGTGCCTGCAGAATCCCTTTTGAAGGGTGGGTTTCACCAATGTGCTCTTCTGTGGCCCTTGTGTTTGGCTCCTGTTCATGAGTCCTTTGGTTTTCTGGTCTTGGTGGGTGTTCTGTCTGAGTCCTGGGAGTCTAAGGGCACTGTGGCGTCTTCCAAAATATTGATCTATGCAGGGTCAGCTGCCACAACACCTGCACCTTCCAAGAAAGACTTATCAGGCCCTGACTGCTGAAAACGTTGGGTTGGAGTGAGCAGAACCTTTCCACTGATGGAAGGAGAAGCAAAATTTTCACCAATTCTCCCTTCTGTGGAAGACCTTCAGCTCCCCCTCATACTTTTCCTGGGGAGATCCCATGTCCCCCAGGACCAGCAATATAAGGGCATTTGGAGCTGCAATGAAGGGGAGAGACAGAAAAGTTTTGTTCTACAAGTGCCTTCCATCAGCAGAGATTTTGCATAGGAGCCAACATGAACATGATCACCAGCTGAACTTGACTTGCTCTTTCCCATCAATTATACATGAAGTGAGCCTGACTGAATCACCTTGTTCTACAGGCAGGGTTGTTGTCATTTGCAGCTGCTTTTGCCCAATTCAACAACTATTTTTAATTGATGATAGAGGCACATATGCCCCTGGCCCTCTTTGATCACATGCAATCAGATACATTCTTTAAATGACTTGTACCAACTAGTTTGCACTGCCTGCTACTTAGTGCCTACACAGTCAGGAGCATCTATTCAAGAAGTGATTGTAAGATTAACTGGATTCATGAGAAAACCTGGAAGCACACAAAAAACTAGTAGTAATTCTCAATTTTTAAAACTGGATTTTTTTTCTTTTTAACTGTTTATCTTGGAAAATTGGAGGCGGCATCAAATGAGTAATGGTGGTGAGTGGCTGCTGTGAAAAAGCACTGTAATTCTGCTAGAAAGTGGCAACTCAAATAACACATTCCTGACAGGAAACACCATTGAACAGATTCTAAATGAACCTGCTTAGAATTACAATCATGATCATACATATGGATATATCCTGACTGAATGGTTTGCTCCTCCCAACTGTCAGCTAGGATATGAATGAAGTATATCTAGGAGAAATCAACTTGCTCAAGTCACTGAGAGCTAGTAGATGAGTTTTCTGAAGGTGTCATGATTTCCAAACCCCCATCTGTGATTCCTTCCCCTTCTCCTAGCACTGGTATTTAGAGGTTTGTTACCTCTGAATATGAAAGTTCCCTTTTGTTGATATCGTTAATAGCCACTGATGGACCCATCCTCCATGAATCTGTCTAACCTATTTTTAAATCCATCTGTGCTCATGGTCATCACTACCTCCACTGGCAGTGAATTCCACAATTTATTTATTTGTCGAGGAAGGGTTTTCCATTTGTCTATCCTGTTACCTAGTGCCAATCAACTTTATTTACTGATACGTTGTTAGGTGGTTTTAATATTGGTCTAAATTTAAAGAGCTTGTATAGTATTCTGTTGTAAGCTGCCCTGAGCCCTACTTGTAGGGAAGGGTGGCCTAGCAAACTAAACAAACAAACAAAACAAAACTTCATCGGGTACACCTGAGTTCTAGTATTATGAGGGAAGGGAAATTCCCTTTATTTGCTTTCTCTATCTCATTTTATAAACTTCTGTCATGTCCCCCAGACTCTCCAGTGTTTATTTGTAGGGAAAGTGCTCCAACCCCTTGGTTGCCCTCTTCTTTACACAGTGATATTTTTCTCTGTTGACAAGATAATCACAAAGCAAATTATTGCTTTAGTACAATATTGCATGATGTATGGATGCAGCCTTACTGTGCAATGCTAAACAGAGATACACCCTTCTAAGTCCATTGAAGTTAATGTGTTTAGAAGGGTGTGACTCTGTTTCATAATCTCTTTTTCAAATGGTATCATATAGGCAGCAACTTTGGCTTGGGGAATATAAAATGATTATGCATTTGGCATGTACTGCCAGAATTAACTGATTCATTAGGGTGTTGTTTTTTTTAAAAAAAAGATGCTAAATTGTGGCTACTAAAATCCTTGTTTTTTGTAAATCCAAATGACAAATAGCCCCCTTTTTCCTGTAGAATTTACTGATGGCAAAAGTAAAAATAAAGAGCATTGCTTCATTATCACAGTTGTTTTATAATGCTAACAATATGTAAAGGAAGGGAGTTCCCCACTCCAACTAGTTTACAATCTAAAAATTGAAACAAGGAAGAAATGAAAGGGAGGGTAAGGATTTAGAGAAACAGGGAAAGTATATGCATTTATTCCAGTTATACATGCTTAGACTGTGTTTCAGTAGACAATGGGACTGCCAAAGGCTTCACAGAAAAAGTAGATATTTATTGAGGAATTGGAAGGAAGCGAGAAAGGTGATATTGCACAGATATGGCTTCTAGGCATAAGAGTACAGCAGGGTAGCAAAACATTGGGAGGGATATTTAACTGACAAAAAAAAGGTCTCACCTGTAGCAATAATAATTAATAATATCTTATGGCAGTGGGTGTAGCATAGCCAGGAGATCTGAAGATTGTCTGGGAGCCTGAAACTTTAGCTCTTTTTGTGAGTGTGGTGAAGTAGGTTTATTTTTTGGGCTTAGAGAACTGTGACTGACCCATGGTCACCCAGCTGGTTTCAAGTGGAGGAGTGGGGAATCAAACCCAGTTCTCCATATCAGAGTCCACTGCTTTTAACCACTTAAGGTTGCCAACCCCCTGGTCCAGGCAGAGATTCCCCCAATTTTGGGGGCTTCATTTCGCTGCCAGTCAGGTGGCCTGTGAGGGAAGCTCCACCCCCAAACAAGGACATCACCTGGTGACATCCCGGATGCAATGACATCACCTGGAAGTGTGGGACATCAGGGGTGATGCTCTAGTTTTTGGGCAAACTCTATGGTTTTAAAGGCAAAAAACCCCCCATAGAATTTTGCCCAAAAACCAAAGCATGACCCCCCCCCCCAAAAAAAAAAAATCCCTGATGCAAGGACATCTCTTCTGGATGACATTATCATGGCACACAAAACACATGTGCAGGAATGCCCCAGAGAAGGTCCTAGAACCCCCCACCAGCAGCTGTTTAGGACCTGGCAACCTATAACTACTAGACCAAATTGGCTCTCTTACTTGTAGCAAGAACATTTTGATGTGCTTGTTTACTTGTAAGCAGGCCCAAATGAGTTGAGTGGGGCTTACTTCCCAGTAAATGTGGTTAGAATGACAGCCTTTTATTATTGCCCTTTGTTATTCTCATGGACAGTACTAAAATGTTTACTGAACATTTACATTCCTTGAAGTCATTTCAGTGACGGATTAATGGGTTTTGCACCTTTATTCTGTTTCAGGGTACAACTTGGATTTCCTGTCTGGTTTACTAGAAGAACAGAGACATATGGAAAACCACACAGTGCCATCAAGATTATTCAAAGGTTTCAGCTTCTACTTTGGAATAGTTTTTATGGTAAGAACATAAGAACATAAGAGAAGCCAATGTTGGATCAGGCCAATGGCCCATCTAGTCCAACACTCTGTCACACAGCGGCCAAAATATACCACATGCCATCAGGAGGTCCAGCAGTGGGGCCAGGGCACCAGAAGCCCTCCCACTGCTGCCCCCTCCAGCACCAAGAATAGAGTGCATCACCTGCCCCAGACTGAGAGTTCCCATCTATACCCTGTGGCTAATAGCCACTGGTGGACTTCTGCTCCATATGTTTATCTAATTTCCTCTTGAAACTGTCCATGCTTGCAGCTGCCACGACCTCCTGTGGCAGTGAATTCCATATGGTAATCACTCTTTGGGTGAAGAAGTATTTCCTTTTATCTGTTCTAACCCGACTGCTCAACAATTTCATAGAGTGTCCACGAGTTCTTGTATTGTGAGAAAGGGAGAAAAGTACTTCTTTCTCTACCTGCTCTATTCTATGCATAATCTTATAAACCTCGATCATGTCACCTCTCAGCCGTCGTTTCTCCAAGCTAAAGAGCCCCAAGCATTTTAACCTTTCTTCATAGGGAAGGTGTTCCAACCCTTTTATCATTCTAGTTGCCCTTCTCTGCACTTTTTCCATTGCTATAATATCCTTTTTGAGATGTGGTGACCAGAACTGTACACAGTATTCCAAATGAGGTCGCACCAATGATTTATACAGGGGCAGTATGATACTGGCTGATTTGTTATCAATTCCCTTCCTAATAATCCCCAGCATACCGTTGGCCTTCTTTATTGCAGCTACACATTGTGTAGACATTTTCAGCGAGTTATCCACTACGACTCCAAGATCTCTCTCTTGGTCCGTCTCTGCCAGATCAGACCCCATCAATGTGTATTTATATTTAGGATTTGTGGCTCCAATGTGCATCATTTTGCACTTGGCCACATTGAACCCCATTTGCCACGTTGATGCCCACTCACCCATCCTCAACAGATCCCTTTGGAGTGCCTCACAATCCTCCCTGGTTTTCACCACCCTGAACAACTTTGTGTCATCTGCAAATTTAGCCACATCACTGCTTACTCCCAATTCCAAATCGTTAATAAACAAGTTAAAAAGCATCAGACCGAGTACTGATCCCTGTGGTACCCCACTGCTTACCACCCTCCACTGAGAAAGTTTCCCATTTATACTCACTCTCTGTGTCCTATTTATAAGCCAGTTTTTGATCCACAAGAGGACTTGTCCTTTTATCCCATGACTATTGAGCTTACTTAGGAGCCTTTGATGAGGAACTGTATCAAAAGCTTTCCGGAAATCAAGGTAAATAATATCTATTGGGTCCCCCTTGTCCACATGTTTGTTCACTCCCTCAAAAAACACTAACAGGTTAGTGAGACAAGATCTTCCCTTACAGAACCCATGCTGCCTCAATAGTTTTTGTTCATCAATGTGCCTACTAATTCTTTCCTTAATAACAGTTTCCACCAACTTACCCGGTATCGATGTCAGACTGACTGGTCTGTAATTTCCCGGATCTCCTCTGGAGCCCCTTTTAAAGATGGGAGTGACATTAGCTACCTTCCAGTCCTCAGGAATGGAGGCAGATTTTAAAGAAAGATTACATATTTTTGTCAGGAGATCCACAAGTTCACATTTGAGTTCTTTCAGAACTCTTGGATGAATGCCATCCGGGCCTGGTGATTTATTAGTTTTTAAATTGTCCATCAGTCGGAGGACTTCCTCTCTTGTTACCGCAATCTGATTCAGGTCTTTCAAAACCCCTCACGAAATCGGTGCTTCTGGAGTGGGCAAACACTTCTCCTCTTCCACAGTGAAGACAGAGGCAAAAAATGCATTCAGCTTCTCAGCCATTTCCCTATCATCCTTCACTACTCCTTTTACCCCTTGGTCATCCAAGGGCCCCACTGCCTCCCTGGCTGGCTTCCTACTTCTAATGTATTTGAAGAAAGTTTTATTGTTGGTCTTTATGTTTTTTGCGATATGCTCCTCATATTCCCTTTTTGCTTGCCTGATCACAGACTTGCATTTTATTTGCCATAGTCTGTGTTCCCTTTTATCAACCTCACTAAGACTAGCTTTCCACCACTTAAAGGAATCCTTCTTACCTTTTACAGCTTCCATTACTTTATTTGTTAACCATGCAGGCTTTTTTCTATACCTATTTGTACCTTTCCTAACCTGCGGTATATATTTTTTCTGAGCTTCTAGGATTGTCTTTTTAAATAGTCTCCAAGCTTCCCCAATGGTTTTGACCTTCTCCACTCTTCCTTTCAATTTCTTCCTCACATGTCCCCTCATACCAGAGAAGTTACCCCTTTTAAAGTTAAAAGTGGTTGCGTCAGTCTTTTTGGGCAACTCCCTATCTGTACAAATGTTAAACTCAATGACATTATGGTCACTGTTCCCAAGTGGTGCAATCACTTTTACATCTCTCACCAGGTCTTGGGTGTTACTTAGGACCAAATCCAGGATCGCCTCTCCCCTGGTAGGATCTGTGACCATCTGTTCCACAGCACAGTCATTGAGAGTGTCTAAGAACGCAATCTCTTTTTCCCGACTAGAACTCATATTGACCCAATCAATGTGTGGGTAGTTAAAGTCGCCTATTACAACACAGTTATTTCGTCTAGCCGCTATCTTTAATTCATTCATCATTTTATAATCCTCCTCTATCTTTTGATCTGGTGGGCGATAACAAACTCCCACTGTTAAGCCTCCTTTTGGACCCACTATTTCAACCCATAGCATTTCCAGAAGCGAATCCAATTCTCTTACCCTCTCAATCTTACTGGACGGTATACCCTCTCTGACATACAGAGCCACCCCACCTCCAACCCTTTCCCCCTATCCTTCCGATATAATTTATAACCAGGAATCACCGTATCCCACTGATTTTCCTCATCCCACCAAGTTTCTGAAATACCCACAATGTCTATTTCCCCCCAACACCAAGCATTCCAACTCCTCGATTTTACCTCAGAGACTTCTAGCATTTGTGTATAAACACTTATAGTTTCCCATGTTTGTTAAGCCCACAGCCTTCCTCTTGCTGCCTCGAGACCTTGCCAGGCAGTTCCTATCATTAGCCACAGTCTCAGTGGACAATTGTAATCCATTTCCTTGTACAAAATGGTCTAGAATGTTGCAGTGTTCAGTAGCATTTTATGCTCCATCTTGCCATCCAACTAATGGGTAATAAGGAGGCAGACTGACAGTGATCCACAGATCAGGGTTTTGCTAATGGAAATCCACTCCTCAATGCTAGGATGTGTCTCTGCCTACCTCCATAAATTTTCAACCAGTTTTAATCACTCAGAGTCTGATAACCATCAAACACTGTTAATTTCCAACAAATTATCTAATCCAGATGGTTGAACAATCTGGATAAACACTGGGCCCAATAGGATCATAAAATAAATAAGCATGAAACGGTTTAAGGTTTCAACTCTCGGCTCACCTAACCTAGGACCTCTGCAAGCTTCCCATCTTTCCAAACAGGAAAATGTAAATATGGTAATATGTAGCACGTGTTTGCAACAGGATCTACTTTCTGCTAGTTTGCATGGTGAAAGCCCACACACGTAACTGCCTCAAGGGAGATAAACTTCATTTTGACTAATATGTTAATTATGAATGAGGCCTAGAATATTTTTCCTACTCTCTTTTTCAACTGCTCCAAAATTATGAACAAAGCAACAGGATATACAGTTGTGATTCAATAGAATTCTACAGACATCACATTCAGCATATTTCAAGCAATATGAAGATAATATTGCCAACAATATAGAGCGTGGAAAACAACAAAGCAAAAACTGGGAATGATTGCAGTTCAAAAAGTCAAGATATGAGTTCAGACATGTCAAGGTTAAAATTGATTTTGTGCAAGGTTTAATTTTGTCTCCAGTTCTATGAATTTATATTTTATTCTTCTGCTTCTAAATACAATGAAGAAATTTGAAGCACTAGGGAAAGTATCTCAGTGATAATTACTCCTCAGCACAGCAATGTGAAAAGAATGGTTTTTTATTTACATAGAACCAAAATGAAATAGTGGTTTTTTTACTCCTGTCCATTAGTCTGATTGAAATCCTGCTCATGCTAATATGAGAATAAGACTCACTGTAGATAATGGGATTTACTTCTGAGTAAACATACATAGGATTGAGCTACATCACAGTCTATGGGCCGAATTTTGAACGTATTACCATTTGCAAACATCTGTCAAGTCCTTTGTGCCCTGATTGTTGTCCTTTAATGAATCCGGTATCCTTTTATCGTATGGGATCACATGGCAGTTATTATGAGCAGCTAATGGCTTTCAGATGGGCAACTAACATCTTAAAATGCAATTTTATGGATAACCATATTAATAAAAATGCTGTATTGCCATAAAAAGAATACCTAACAAGCTGAAGTGCGGATGGGAGCAATCACAGTAATGTCTTCAACAAGTCTAACATGGTATTGACTTTTAAATACCTTGTATAGACTTGGAAGCAAAATAAAGATCAGCTTGTTTCCTGATCAGTGCAGTTAATGAACGTGAGTGGCTGAACAAAAGAATTATCGATGATTTTTAATTCCTCCTGTTCTGGCATGAAAAAGTTTATATTTTAGGAAAATAAATAATAAAGCAAAATCACTTATTTCCCCTTTGCAATGATATAAGCTTTGAGAACTATGGTAAGGATTTGTTCAGCAGTCAGTTTTGTGTCAAGAAAATATATTTACCTAGTAAGCATCTTGCCACTATGATGGTGAGACTCCTAGGAATGACATACTGCTCCTCTTTGCAGTATCCCTATCAGTGATAGCTGGGGAGCAGGCTTTGTGCCTCACTATGATACTGTCCCCAAGTGCAGGTGTCTGCATTTCCTCTGAGAGGAAGTAAAAGGACACACTCAGATGTCATTGGAGTGGGGCTAAACATATTCCTGATGACTCCAGGCATTACTTATAATTACTAGTATTCATTACATTTATATTCTGTCTTTACACCATCATGAAACTCCAAGATGGTGAACAAAAGATTCCCAAATGTTTGACCATACAAATACTGAAAAACAAACATACATATTGTCTCAATTGTGTTGTTGGGTGATATAACTATTCAAATATTCCCTGCCCCAGAGAAAAAGGCTATATTAGAAAGAACATGGTTATACTAAAGATGGTCACAGACTTACACAAGTAACTGAGCATGCAGGAAAGAAACCATTCTTTCAAATGGCTTGCCTTTTTTTGATCTGAGAAATCAGTTAAGGGAGTGCTGTAGAGTCAGTTGGGAGATGAGAAGGGAAGAGGGTGGAAGGATGAATAAAAGAGAGATGGAGCTACAATGGGGAGAAGAAGGAAGGAGTACTGTAGTGGAGCAGGGAAGCAAAGTGGATGATTGGAAGGTATGGAAGTATGAAGGAGTAGTAAAATGAGAAGAGTGGAAGAAGAAGAAGAAAAGCTCTGCCCGAGATTAACATCTATGGATTCTCCTCTCATATGGCTGTCATGGTGCAGTCAGCTAAGGATGCCTGGGAGACTTTGAATATGGAATTTATGGGCTTATCTTTTGTTTCTCTCTTGGTGGAAGAGTCCAGTTCAGAAAATGATTTACCTGAAAATGAAACAGAACACTGAAATACCATAATTAGGTCTTTGTTTAACAATGAACAAAATGTTAAATAGCAGAAGTACAAAACAAATACCCTGATCAGCATCCTCTTCACTCCTGGGTTGTTAAGATCTTGGGAGCTGATGACAATGGATTGCTTGTAACACTAGAAGGAACTTCAGCATTAGTCAGCTGGTCCACTCAATTATATAATACAATATCCTTTGTCACCTGGTTCTGCTTCCACTTCAGGGGCCAGATGTCGGTATAATGTTGGCCCCTGAAGTAAATTCCAAACTGGATACTACTAGTAGTGTCAGAATGAACCCAAAGCTTGACTTCCACCAAAATTTAATTCCTTCAGAAGGACATGAGACTGTACAGGTTAAGGAATTCCTAACAACACTAATCTGTTGCAAGTGCAACAGGCCGGGGAAGACACATTTAAATGCCTCCTCAATTCTTCCAGGGCTCCCCCCGGCCCACGCACCTTGGAGTCACTGGGGGGTTGCTCTCTAGGCCTTCCCTCTGTAGCCACACATGCAGAGGTTTTGGCTGTAGTGGGCATGGCCAACTCTGAAGCCGGCCAGAACTTTGTTCCTGTGTGTTCCTGCCCAAAGATAGCCCTGCATGTACATATATACAGAAAGTATCTTTGTTTTGTGAAGGGGCTGACATGAAGAGATAGGGAGGAGACAAAACCAGCTGTGGATTTATTTGTCACTAGGAAGCAAAGCCCGTTGTGGAGGAAGACAATGGGCCCAAGAAAGGAAGGGAGGGAGGGTGGAAGGGAGAGAGGGTTGGAGATCGGAAGGAAGGGAGGGAGGAAGGAAGGAAGGAAGAGGAGGGAGAGTGAAAGAAAGAAGGAGAGAGGAAGAAAGGAAAGGGGGGAAGGAAGGGAAGAGGGGTGGAACGGGCTTCTCTGGGCCTACTGGGCCCACAGAAGGCCCAGAGGATGGTTTGGGGGGGGCGGAATGGGCTTCTCTGGGCCTACTGGGCCTGAGAAGGCCCAGAGGATGGTGTGAGGGGGTGGAATGGGCTTCTCTGGGCCTACTGGGTCCAGAGAAGGCCCAGAGGATGTTTTTTTTGGGGACGGAATGGGCTTCTCTGGGCCTACTGGGCCCTGAAAAGGCCCTGGGGATGGTGTGTGGGAGGCTGGAACGGGCTTCTCTGGGCCTATTGGGCCCATAGAAGGCCCAGAGGATGGGGGGCAGAACGGGCTTCTCTGGGCCTACTGGGCCCTGAAAAGGCCCAGAGGATGGTGTGGGGGGCGGAACGGGCTTCTCTGGGCCTACTGGGCCCTGAGAAGGCCCAGAGGATGGTGTGGGGGGCAGAACAGGCTTCTCTGGGCCTACTAGGCCCTGAGAAGGCCCAGAGGATGGTGTATGTGGGGGCAAAACGGGTTTCTCTGGGCCTACTAGGCCCTGAGAGGGCCCAGAGGACAGTTTGGGGGAGGGGAATGGGCTTCTCTGGGCCTACTGGGCCTGGAGAAGGCCCAGAGGATGGTGTGGGGGGGCAAAATGGGCTTCTCTGGGCCTACTGGGCCCTGAGAAGGCCCAGAGGATGGTGTGGAGGCCCAGAACAGGCTTCTCAGGGCCCAGTAGGATGGTGTGTGTACCAGAGGATGGTGTGTGTGTGTGTGGGGGGCAGAACGGACTTCCCTGGGCCTACTACGTCCATAGAAGGTGCAGAGAATGGGGGGGCAGAATGGGCTTCTCTGGGCCTACTGCACCCATAGAAGGCCCAGAGGATGGTGTGGGGGGCAGAATGGACTTCTCTGGGTATACTGGACCCATAGAAGGCCCAGAGGATGGTGTGGGCGGAATGGACTCCTCTGAGCCTACTGGGCCCATAGAAAGCCCAGAGGATGGTGTGGGGGGCAGCGGAACGGGTTTCCCTGGGCCTACTGGGCCCATAGAAGGCCCAGAGGACGGTGTGGGGAGGCAGAATGGGCTTCTCTGGGCCTACTGCACCCATAGAAGGCCCAGAGGATGGTGTGTAGGGGGGCAGAAAGGGTTTCTCTGGCCCTACTGGGCCCGGAGAAGGCCCAGAGGATGATGTGGGGGTGTAAAATGGGCTTCTCTGGGCCTACTGGGCCCTGAGAAGGCCCAGAGGATGGTTTGTGTGTGGGGGAAAACGGGCTTCTCTGGGCCTACTAGGCCCTGAAAAGGCCCAAAGGATGGGGGGTGCAAAATGGGCTTCTCTGAGCCTACTGGACCCTGAGAAGTCCCAGAAGATGGTTTGTGTGGGGGTGAAATGGGTTTCTCTGGGCCTACTGTGCTCATAGAAGGCCCAGAGGATGGTGGGGGGGCAGAATGGACTTCTCTGGGCCTACTGGGCCCATAGAAGGCCCAGAGAATGGTGTGGGGGGCAAAATGGGCTTCTCTGGGCCTACTGGGCCCACAGAAGGCTCAGAGGATGGGGTGGGTGGAATGGACTCCTCTGAGCCTACTGGGCCCATAGAAGGCCCAGAGGATGGTTTGGCGGGCAGCGGAACGGGCTTCCCTGGGCCTACTGGGCCCATAGAAGGCCCAGAGGACGGTGTGTGTGGGGGCAGAACGGGCTTCTCTGGGCCTACTGCACCCATAGAAGGCCCAGAGGACAGTGGGGGGGCAGAATGGGCTTCTCTCACCTGCCTCGGCCTTGAGGGCCTGTCCCTGCACTCACTCTGCAGATGGTCCTCTCCTGTCAGAGGACCGGAGCAAACTGAGCTGAAGACACTGGCCGGGGCTGACGTGGGCAGGATTCCACCAAGCAGCCAGTCAGCCCCAGCCAGCGTCTTTTTACTGCCAGTTCTTGCGCCCAATCAGTTGTGGCAAGCATAGAATGTTGGTGACCAAAATTCAATTATATATAAGGACAGGATGTGTATGAAGAGAAGGGTTTACAGACTCAGCCCTCATACTTGAAAACCATACCTAAGTCTGTGCTCTCGAACAATTTTGGAATTCGAAGTATGGGGAAGAGAAAAGTTCTGGAGTTCTGCACGGTAGGGTTAACTCCATCTTGGCAGATTCCTGGAGATTTGAGGATGAAGCCTGGGGAGTGTGGAGCTTGGGGAGGGGGCAGGAACTTAGCAAGGATATGATGCCAAGTGATGCCCTCCAAAGCTGCCAGTGTAACTGTTGTCTGGAGATCAGTTGTAATTCCAGGAAATCTCCATATTCTAGGACTCAGCCCTACTGTTGAAAACAGACTTGTTTATTTTATTTATTAAAACATTTATATCCTGCCTCTTCTTGTGATTCAAGACTGTGACTCCCTGGTGAGATCTTGATACAAATTTAAGTGTACAGGGAGAGCCTAGCAAGGAAAGCCTACTGTTTTTACTGTCTTCCTGCATAAAAATGCCTCTTGCCTAGAATGTTTCTCCCTAATGTTCTGTATAAGGAATGCTTCTAATATGGGGGAGCATTCAAGAAGATCATTTGTCCTCCCCTTCGCTATCTAAAGGAGTACAGTGCGTTCTATGACTTCAGGCTCTTCCATCTCAGTCTCCTGCATGTTATAAGTGAGAAATGTCTGTCACATGTACTAATAATATTTTTATTGAGTATATCTATCAATCTACATATGCACAAATCATTACCCATCTTATTGATAGACTCAACATGAAAACCAGCTGGGCTGGAAGATTTTCTGCACCCTGTCCTCCCCACACACATCTGGGTTGCCAACCCCCAGGTGTCACTTGCAGATCTCCCACTGTTACAACTGATCTTCAGAAGATCAGTTTCCCTGGAGGAAATTGGCTTGGAGGGTGGGCTCTATGGCATCATACCCTCCTGAGGTCCCTCCCCTCCACAAAGCCCACACTTCTTAGGCTCCATCTCCCAAATCTCTAGGTATTTCCCAACCCAGACCTGGCAACCCTACCCCCCACACACACATGTTTGAATGGTTTGTTGATTTCAGTAGGATTAAAACCTCTATTTACAGTAGGATTAACCCCCCCCCCTTTACATGTTGGGTTGTATCCAGATGCCATATGTTGACTGTATAATTAGATGGTTTCTATTAAAAATTGTATCAAAAATAGTGACTAACCTGCTATTATTACATGTGAACCTAATTTTGCCACTGCACCCATATACATTTAACTACTTTACTGACCTGGAATGCAGATTTTTATTCATGTCTATTGAAAGCATATTGGTCAGCAACATGGTAATATATACAAATGCTTAATTTTAGCTTTGTGCAAACTTCTTTGCATCAAAGAACATTGCAGGGAAATTCCATGTACAGATGAAATTAATGGTAAAAATCCAAATGATTATAATGGCTTTGGATTGCACATCAAGGCCACAACAAAAAAATGTTAACCATAATTGGAACTCATGGAAATCAGTGGGTAAAGTGCTTTGATATATGCACATTTTTCAAAAAGGTATTGATTAACATTTCATAATTCAGTGCACAAAGTAGTGACCAATGCCAAAAAAGAACAGAGGAAAATTCCTTGCATCTATGCACATTCTACTTGTTTTTCTCAAAATTGCAACCTTGGCTGCCTCCACACTAGCTGTTTAGTCTGGAATAAATATCAGTCATTCATTTTCTAAGAACCGAAAATACAGATGAAATTGTCAATCCACCACATTCCAGCATTTTGTTGGGGGAGGGGAATTAAAATTAATGCAGCATTCTGACAAAGTGCTGTTGAGGATTTCCAGCAGTGTTCCCTCTAAACTGGGCTAGTGTGAGCTAGCTCACAGTTTTTTAGCCTCTGGCTAACACATTTTTATCTTAGCTCAGGAAGGATGGCTCCCAAGCAGACTAATTTATGCAGTACCTAAATTGTTTGCTCACAACTTTAATGCCAGTAGATCACAACATAGAATTTTTGCTCACAGGGCCCCTTAGCTTAGAGGGAGCATTGATTTCCAGTGTTTCTGTTCCTTTAAAATTTCCTCCTTGCCTCTGTTATTTAAAACAGCTTTATTAATTGCATCTTTTTCATTTTAATGGATTTTAAATCAGTACTTTGCCCTTAGGGTAAGGGTTTTGATTACAACTTTTTGTAGAAAAGTAACTGTTCATTCATTTTCTTTTTTAAAAAAATTAACACAATCACACCATTGTTTGTTGTTGTTGTTCAGTCACACAGTCGAGTCTGACTCATTGTGACCCCATGGACCACATCACATCAGGCCCTCCTGTCTTCCACCATCCTCCGTAGTTTGCTCAATTTCTTGCATCTGTCTAACCATCTCATACTTTGCCATCCCCTTCTTCTTTTACCTTCAATCTTTCCCAGCATCAGTGTCTGACATGATTATTGCAACAACTGAAAGATAATTAATGAACTCTGACAGCGATTAAAACTTCCTCCCACCAGAAAAGGAAGTGCTTAAAGTTTCCAGTGGCAGTAACAGGAAGTAATTAATTAAACATGGACAAGCTGAAGTATTCACTCTCCTGCTGTGCAACAAAGAAGGAAGTAAATAACAAAATGCACAGGGTCAGTTCACAGGAGAAGCACAACGTCTGCTTAACAGGATTTACTTTATTTCCAAGTAAATTTAATAGGACCTTGCCAATGAAGAAAAGCATTGCTGGATTTTTGCAGGGAATAGCATGCCCTATGAAATGCTGCATGGAACAATTTTCAATTGGATTGGAGAAAAGGAATGCTTCAGCAGTGAAAAAGGTTCAGTGCAGAACTAACCCACAGTACAATTAAAAACATATTTATGGAGGGGCTGCCCAGAATAACACACAATGCACCTGTATAAGTATTAAATATTTTAATTTCGTGTGTGTGTGTGTGTGTGTGTGTGTGTGTGTGTGTGTGTGTGTGAGAGAGAGAGAGAGAGAGAGAGAGAGAGAGAATACGTTTTAGCATTTGCACTCAACATCAAGTGAAAATGTGAACTATTACTCTGTTGTGAAAACAGCACAGCAAACAGATGCTTCTATGATGATCTTTAAAGCATTTAGCCCACCCATATCACCAAATCTGCAAGATATGAGGCAAAACACAGAACATGCAAAACAAACAAATGTCTGTCTATTTCTGTCTTGATTTCAACTATCAGTCTTTCATGATTGCAACAGGCTACAACTGAAACAGCCTTTGCTGAGTCACACTGTTGCAAAGTGCTGCAAATCTGCCATAATGTGAATGTACCTTGCTTGTGTAAATGATAATTTAACATTGTCCTTCTATGGGACCACTATATTTCCTTCTTCGGGCTTTGACACATTTGTGACTTTGACAGAAAACACAGATTCATTGAGTTAAAATGCTGTTTGTTGTTGCTGTTGGTTTTTTGTCATCCAGTGGATTTAGTTTTACATAAATGATTCCACACAGTTGGAGCCATGTCCTGAGGCATAGTTTTGGGTGAAGGATCAAACTGAGCCTTTTCGCTTAACATCCTGCACTTGGAAGAATTGCCTTGCAGCTAGCCACATGCTTATTGTAAAGGGGGGGAGGGCCCCATAGAGGCCCTCAGGCAAAAAGAAGAGGGGAAACAACATTCTCTTAACAATGCATGTTGCCTGTTTCTTCTAGATAGGCCAGCAACACAAATGTTTTCCTTGTCCCATAAACAGCCTGAATCCTTCTTTCAGCAATTCCTGGTGGTCCGAAACATCAACATACATAAAAACATTTCTCCCAAATATTTGCCTCCCCAGTTTCTTTGCAGTGTGAAGAAATAAACCAGCCCCCCCCAATTGCGTGATTCTCCAGAATACATTTCTCCCTTTCCCTACACACATGCACTTGCAATTAGGGCTATTCTCATGTAACCTTCTTCCTTCTTTTCCTCCTTGTATAATCTCCATTTCCCTTCGACGTGTGTTATTTGGTTTGGGAATTATGTATGTTTACTCTGAGTGGAAGTTGTACAAAGGTTGTGTTTATGGGAGAAAATTATACCACTGACAAATGCTGATTGGCATGTGGAGCTTGTGAGGGAAAACGGCGGAGGGTGTTTTCATCAACTTGGAATAACACAATGATTGTGTTTTCAGCAGAACTAAGTGTTCACATACTCCAGTGCTTTCTGATAGTTGTTTATACAAGGGACAGCTTCCCAGATCCAAAGAAAAAAGAGAGTAAGAGCACAGCCAAAACACAAGGACAACATCAACCATTATGCATGGTCAGGAACACCCCTTTTTTTTGGGGGGGGGACCCCTGAATTTTCATTTCTATAGAAACAATTAAGACTTGTAGGGGAAATGCTTGGCCTATGCAAAGTGGCCTTGCTGGGACTTTTCATGTTCACTTAAGACCTTTTTACAGCACCCAAGATATGCCAAGGTCTTCATTTAATACATCTTCAGAAAATGTACAACCAGATTGAAAGCCAAACTGAAAGAAAGAAAGAATCTTGCATAAATTTTAGTTTTTGTGTGATGATAATATGGTTATTGTTACTGAATTATTTTTTTAAAAAAATGTTATACTCAGATAAGACAAGAAATATGAGACTGGTCAAGTCATAATGTTCTTATTTCAATGAAATCAGAAGCAAAGCCACTCTGTATGGGCCACTTAAGCAAAGCCTATGGCCATATTCAGTAATACTTAATGCTGGTGCAAAGGAGTTCAATTGCAGTCTTCAATCCATTTATTCCAGAATGAGCTACTATGGAGCTATTCCAGGAAAGGGAACTAAAGACAGGCAGCCTAGTCTTTAAAACAAGCACACATACCCCCCAAAAAACCCACAGCTTGGTTTAGCAATAATTGACTTCAGTAGGGATAAAATCCCCTAAAACTAAGTATTAAACTAACAGTGGATGCTATGAATATTTCAAATTAACACACACACACACAGATTTGAAAAGCACAAAGTAGGACAATGAAGCATAAAGGATATGAGAGTAACTATATTGACCCCAATGTTTATGAAAAAATTGTCATCACCATCAGTAGTACTGTACTGTAGACTTTTGATGTAACTAAATATAGAGGGAATAGTATGGACAAGTGACTTGTGCTTCCTGTTCTTTGCTCTGCTTTCTAATGCCTTCAGTGGAACTTGTACAATTCCCAACTCCATCCCCAGAGTAATGTGAAAACAAGCCTGAAACTTGTGTACCTTGCTTTAGGGAGTGATCCAGTAATTCCATTTTGAATTCTGCCATGATATCTTCCGGGTTACAATATACAATTATATTATTTATTTGTTTAAAACATTTCTATGCTGATTTCCCGCCCAAATAGAGTCCCCCAGGCAGTGAACATCAAAACATTAAAACAGCATTTAAAATAAGGCATATATGAAATATTTAAGAACAAAGTTTGAATCCAGTGGCACCTTTAAAACCAAAAGTGCATGCACATGAAAGCTTATTTCCAGAATTAAACTTTATGGTCTTACATTTGTCACTGGACTCAAACTTTGTTCTGTTGCTTCAGACCAACATGGCCACTCACCTGAATCTATAAAATATTTAAACAATTCAATAAAAACATATAAACATACAAACACACACAACAACACAACCAAGGAGGAAGGCCAATAAAAATTACTAGGGGTATGCCAAACAAGACATAAAAAGGATTCACCAAGTTCACAGAAGACAATAATTAGAGATGGGCACAAGCCAGTTCACAGACTAAAGTTCATGATGAATTTTGGCCAGTTTGTGGTTTTTGCCAGTTCATGGCAGTCAACTGGCAAAAACTTTACATGAAAATATAAGCAGTTCATGGCAATTCATGAATTAATATATTTCCAGACAGATTGTCTCTGCTCAAATAAAATGTTTACCAAATTTCAAAGCAACGAAGCAACTTCAAAGCAACAGGGGGGTGGAATTCTCCAGTCTTGGAAACACCCAGAGGTTCCCTCTGTGTTTGATGTGTGCAGCTTGCAATTTTGAACCTGCACCTGACATTTCCCCATAAAGCACTTTCTTGGGAACATTTTCTTTGGGGAGCATAACTCAGCCTCCCCCTAAATCCAATTTACACATAACTTGGAGGGCATGTAGAGAAGCTTCAGGGGGAGGTCCCCTGTACATTTTATGTCTCTAGCTTACACAGGGCCCATTCTATAAGTTCCTGAGCCTCCTGAACTTGTACCTGTCATTTCCACAGAAAGCACTTTCCTGGGGCACCTTATTGGGGGGGGATAACTTGGACCCCATATATCCAATTCTCACCAAACTTGGCGGGAAGGTAGATGAGAGTCCCCTGGACATCCCCTGTGAGTTTGGCATCTCTAGAATACCAGGGGGACTGTCCTACCAATTCACAAACCTCACAAACTGAACCAGTTCATTTGGCTGCTTAAAGTTTGTGATGGTTTGTGGTTCGCAAACTGGGCATGTGACAAACAATGAACCACACCGAACTGCATTTTCCTGGTTCATGACCATCCCCAACAATGATACAGGGAGATATATGAATCTCACTGGGGAGAGAGTTCTAAAGGTTCAGTGCCACATCCAAGAAGGCTCTCTCTCAAGTTATCACCCATCTAGCCTCGGATGGTGGAGGCATCCAAAGCAGTGCCTCTAAAGATGACAGGATTGGATTGATAGGTTCATATGGCAAACATAGATGAAAAAATGAAACAAGTTCGATTTCAGGTGGTTAATTGACATTCTTTCAATTCTTCTTCTTGTCCTGCCTTAGAGAAAGTCTTATGTCAGGATTTCAACATATCCCAGTTCTGGTACGGTGCAGTGAGTGGGCATTTTTCAAGAAGCTCCTGAATCGCCTGATTCCCTTTTGTACATTTGGAGCCTTCCAGATGACTAGGTGGACTCTGCCTGTCCTCCCAGAGAGAGGGCGGGTAGCAGGGGACTCTCTTGCAACCACTCCCATATATGTGGGGGGGTGTTCGTTAGTGTCCTGAAGCAGGAGCAACTGGTGGAGTAAGGCATGGATGCCATGCCTGATTTAGCCATGACCATCCATTTTAACCATGTTTGGATTTATAATTCACTATGCAGTAGTACAAAGGAGGAGAAGATGAGTATGTGAGTGCGTGTATCTTTATTTACAATTGGGGGAAAAAAATGAAAAAAACTCTCAGTAAAAAATCTCCCAGGCTGTATATATCCAAAATGGAGAGGAAGAATGGCCAGAAAAAAGAAGGGGAGAAATAACTGAGTGTTACTTTTTTCTTTTGGGGTAAAATTAAACTGTTGGTAAGGACTTGTGACTGATAAAATGGAGCAGGACATGTGTGTGAAATGGACACTTTAATTTGAATAAACGAGGTGGAATGATAAAGTGTAGTAAAATAGAAATGGCGCTCTGTGAGAAAACTGAGGAGGAGGAGGAGATTAATGAAAATACAGAGATTGGAGAACTGTCTATAGAACAATTTTGGAGATTATTGAGGTAAGAGATACAAAAAAGTATTGGGGAAGCCTTTAGGAACTTTTCTGAAAAAAAGCAGTGTGTGCAACTAAATCTGGAAAATGAGGAAGAGTTACTACAGAGTGGGTAGAATGTGGCAGAGAACCAGGAATGTGATCAAGAGAAGGTGATATTCGACATACAACCTTTATTTACAACAAGTTACAATAAGCAAATGAGTAGACAAAGGGAGCCAAAAAGATCTCATTACTTAAAGACAAACCTGATAAAAAGAGACTCTCAAAAACTTTCTACTGAAAAAATGAGAAAAATGTTAAAAAAGAGAGGAGCCAAAGAGACTCGATCATTTAAAGATAGAATTGACAAAAAGCGTCCTACAAAGTTTTGTGATTAAAGAGATGAGAACATTGTTAAAAAGGAGAACAGGATGAGGGACATGGAAAGCTAACAGTGACTACAAGAATGTGAAAATCCTGTTGAGGCCTGGAAAGGGGCGCATTAAAGCAAAACTCCATACATATAAAGAGAATAGACATTTGGCTATGCTTGTAAAGAAAAGAAAATTACAGATTTCCAGGAAAAAAATTAAGATATATGATTGTGGTTATGCATGTACTCTTTTCTATTTCTGATGTACTTTTAAGAAAATGAGACTTAGGACTGTTCCTTTCTGTTTATATTTGTATTTTATTTTTAATAGTTATCAAAAATTATGCTGTGTTTTCTTTAGCTTTTTACCCCTATTTAATGTATGCATGAATATATTATTTAGGTGAGTAGTAATAGAGGATTTAAATAATGAACCAATAAGAAATAATGATTTAAAATGAACCAAGAAGAAATGGGAAAAATAATATTAATATAGTGTAAGAAGTAGGTTGGTCCACATAAAGAGGGTGGTATAACTTGTCTATGTGGTCTGTACAGGGGAAATAAAGAAAAAAAGTGTTTGGATAGAAAAATGCTAAAATTTATAAAATATGGGTGATTATATAGAGGTAATTTGGATGTTGAAGTAGATAGTATTGTAATGGAATCTTTATTGGCTGGGCAATCTATAACATAGGATGGATAAGAGGGTGGGCCTCCCTTGAGATACCATGTTTAATAATAGACAATTGATTTGAAGGTTATGGTATATCTTTCAAAATGGTAAAAATCTTGTTCAGAGACAGCAAGGATAAACATGAATTGTTGTGTATAAGAACCAATATGGGTTAAATAATCCTTAAGATAGACTGGACAAGTAATGTAGGTTTTCTTGGTATTATATGAGTCAACAATAAATAAGTTCTTGGAAATAATTGGAAGGATATGATATATCTTTAAAAATGTAAAAAGTAATGTTAACCCTGAATTCCTTTTTGTAAAAGTAATATTAACAGATTAGAAATGAAATACACGTACAATCGAAAGTCATTATAACTGCTATAATTGTAATGTCTAGAGAAAGAAAGAGCATATATATATTTTTTCCAGAAGTGTTACTGTGTAGAATATATAGATGTTGATTTAGGCACTTTTTGTTTGGAAAATAATAAAAATGACGTTAAAAAAAAAGATTTCAACATATAAACACAAGGCCTGCAAGAGTGGTGGATGAAGGGACAAATTCCCGGGGCCCCAATCAGCTGGAGGGCCCTAAAGTCAGGATCATGCTGCATTCAGAATGCATCTTGATTTATTTTACTCTAATTCAGTTTTGCACTGCAGCCACCAGGGGCTCAGGGAAGACAGAGCACAGTAAACACCAGTAGCTCTTTGTGCTCCCCATGTCTTTCTGCAAAGTTTACTAGAAGGAGGCAAACACTTGTGTATCCTGCTAAACCCAAGGCAAAATCAGCCAGCACAGCTCTCGGACACTAGAGTCATTGTCAGGCTGCAGCCCCCTAACAAGGTTGTTGTTTTCAAACAGTTTGTTTCCCTCTCCCTTTACTTCCAGAGTTTTGTCTGTACATCAGTTAGTGTGCTTTAGAAAATAAAACAACCTTTCATTTTTTTTAATTTCTCTTCCTCTTTTCCACACTTTTCTCCTCCTTCATTTTGCTCTCTTCCTTTCATTTTTTATAACTTTGTTTTTCTTTATTTATATTAACATTTCAACAGAATACTAATACAATACTTTCCTACACAATACCAAACATATTTGCCAAATTACAAAATATACAATGATTCAGGACAGTAAATCTATAATTTACCCTAACACATTAATCTATTTTTTTTTCAAAGATACAAAATCTTGTTGTAATATGTGTTTTTTTTTTTGGAACTATTTCATTACCCATCGAGTTCTCTATAATCGGAGACTAACTGCATGGAATAACTTCTGTTTACTCTATACATTTTTAGCAATTCGACTATGTACAAAGTATTCCCACAGCTTATGTTGCCAACAACATAGGGTAGGGGCCTCTTTCTTTTTCCAATATTGGGCTACCGATATTCTAGCAACAGCAATTAATACAGCAAGTTGTGTTTTAATACATACACTGTCAATTGTAAGTAAGCCCATTTCCAACACTACAGCCTCCAAAGTAACAGGTAGACTAACACCAGTAATTACTACAATTTGCATTAATATTTGTGTCCAGAAACTTTGTATAATGGGGCAATGCCACCAGCAATGAGCGTAATCTCCCAGTTGACCACAGTTCTTCCAGCACTTAGCTGAGATGTTAGGATTCATTCTGTGAAGAACTGTAGGAGTTACATACCACCTGTGCAGTACCTTAAAGGTATTAAATCTGATACTGAACACTGGTGACCTAAAGTTAGGTAAGAACCAAATCTCTTTCCATGTCTCACTGATTACAGTCTAAGTGCCACTGTTTTTGACTCAACATCCAAGAGCTGTTTCTCTGCGCAGTTAACAGACTATAAATCTTAGAAATCAGACCTTTTAGCTCTCCTTGTTGTTTATCTAGCAGATGTTCAAATTCTGTTATGGGAGTGGAAAAAATGTTTTGATTTTTTAGTTTTTGTAACATATTGCTAAGTTGTAAATATCTAAACCAGGGTATTTTTTCGCCAAGTTTTTCCTCTATTTCTAATTTTGTCAAAATATTGTCCTTATGTATAAAATCATTTAAACAGTCAAAACCTGCTATATCCCAGTTAACAAAAACAATTTTTTCCTTCCCAGGTTGGAACCACTCTTGTCCCGTGTACATCGAGAACCTGGAAATTGCTCTCTTCCTTTCATGATATGCTTTAATTTCCCTCTTCCTCCTTCTAATCCCCCTCCTTATTTTTCAGTCATGGTCTCAACTCTCGTCCCTCATCCCTGGTTGACAACTTAGAATGCAGTTCATAGTAGTATATAATAGTAGTATAGCAGCAAACCCTCGCTAATCTGGACTGGGCATTGCATGCCATGGCTGGTTGGCTCAGCTGAAGCTAAATCTGGTGAAGACAGAGGTCCTGTACCTGAGTCAGGGTGGTTTGGGGTTGGGGCTCCTGCTCCCAGCCTTTGATGGGGCACCATTGGTGCCTGCATCGGCAGTTAGGAGTTTGGGAGTGCTCCTGGAACCCTCCTTGGCAATGGAGGCCCAGGTAGCAGCCACTACTAAGTCAGCCTTTTACCATCTGTGGCTGGCTTGGCAGCTGGCTCCCCTCCTCGATTGCAGCAACCTGGCTACAGTGATCCATGTGATGGTCACCTCAAAGCTAGACTATTGTAATGTTCTCTACATGGGGCTGCCCTTGTCACAAATCTGGAGGCTGCAGCTAGTACAGAATGCAGCAGCTAGGCTACTGATGTTTATCCCTAGACAGGAGCACATCTGGCTGGTGCTGAAGGCACTGCACTGGCTGCCAATAGCATACCAAATCCACTTCAAGGTCCTGGTACTTACCTTTAAAGGCCTATATGGCCAGGGTCCGACATACCTGAGGGACTGTCTTTCCTCGTATACTACGGTCGGGGGTGCAACACCAACTGGTTATTCCGGGCCCCAGGGAGGCCAGGCTCATGGCTACTAGAGCCAGTGCCTTTTCAGTAGCAGTTCCTTACTGATGGAATGAGCTCCTGGAGGAGATCAGGGCCCTGTGGGATCTTTTGCAGTTCCGCAGGGCCTGCAAGACAGAGCTCTTCCACCAGGCCTTTAACTAGGAGCCACCATCAATGGCCACTATTAATATCCATGGCATTGGCTGGTCGCAGTTGAGATTGAGCCAAACCGCCTCCAAGAGCAGGAGAATGCTGAGTGGAGTGCTTTGAGCCCTGTATTATATGGCATGACATTTTGCCTTAATAACTACTGTGCACTTTAATTGAAATTTGTTGATTGTTTTGAATGGTTTTAAATGGTTTTAAATGTTTATATGAATCTTGGCACACTGCGCCAAGCAATGTGAGCCGCCCTGAGCCCGCTTGTGGGGAGGGGAGTCTAGAAATGTAACAAAATAAATAAATAAATAAATAAATAAATAATATTATGAACAGAAGCAGGAGGGGGAGTTCATATTTCCATGATCTTTCAAAGTAGTAAAATAATGCTTCTTTGGTAATAGAATGTTAGTCTGTTTTAGTGGTTACACACATGGAACAGAAGTAAGAATGCCTTCTCCCCCCCAATTAAATTTAATCTCAATTTAAACATTGTTCAAGCAGTGGGTTATTGTACTGGTGGGACATCTGATATCCCTTTGTGAATGCTATTTGCTACTTTTGCATAACATCAACATCAGTCCCAGTGACCCCAATATTTCACATCCAGCACCACTACATAATCAGTTTGCCCTGTTTTTGTGCTAGGTAAAAGTACAAGGGTAAGCTTAAATAGATTTCTTACTGATTTACTTATGAAAGGTTTATTGTGTGTGTGGGGGGGTTGTGTGAATTTCAGCCCACTTTATCAGAGGTAAGAAATGTGTCTTATACCTATGTATTTGTGTATAAATATGAATAAGTACAAAATTAGACATCGTTTGGATCGGGGTCACATGGGAGAGTCAGGTGGAATCTTTGGGGGCCAAGGTGGCTCTTGGCAGCCCAGTATATATGTGAAAGGGCCTTGTTTGCATTTGCTCTTCGTTGTATGTCACTAAGCTGGAAGAAGGACTATTAAAAAATCAGTCACACTTAGGTTACAAAATCAGCACTGGTCTGTTGTTCTAGATTCTGCTGTGCAATAGAGGGTGTCTGTGATTTATATGTATTACTTAAGTTATATTCAATTATGTTTTAATTTGTATCTCCCCCCTCCTTTGCTCTTTATCCATTTTATTGGGGGGGAATCTCATCCCCTCAAATGGAGGATTGAGCATATGAGGACACTTATTAATACAGTACTTTCTGAATTGTTTTATAATTGGAAACATTTTTGCTAAGAAAGGGCCAGGAATAAAACTCAGTTCCAAATCAAACTCCTAGCTCCCTGTTATTTTTAACTCTCCAGTCAAATGCTTTTACTAGATTGAAAACTTTCACTGTTCTTTTTTTATCTCAAGCAGTGTAATGTTCTACAATTATAAAACTGTCCCAGTGATTCTGAAGTCTGGCAAAATAATATACTTGGGTGGGGGGATGTCTGTGTATGTTGCCAATTAGTTTTGCTGTAAATACAGACCTCCATCCATCATCGGTCTCTGGGTGGCTATAACGGATCTAATTTGTTTCAGATGCCCTGTGCTTTCTAAGCTGTTCACCAACTCCACTGACCTGCTGAGAAGACCAAAAGCTACAGGAGAATGACTGACAAGGGAAACGGTATCTGCACGGGGTCTGGACCTGCTGCACCAAGTGAGGCATACTCTCCTCCCCTCCCCTTGTCAGAAGCTCAGTGCTTCAGAAAGGATTTGAAAGGTGTAAGTCTCCCATTTGGGAGGCTGTGACATGGTAATGGAAAACTCTTCTCCCCAACCCATTCTCCCACCTCTCTTTCCCTCCTTTTACAAGCCTTACTTAAAACCTCCCATTCCCTAGGAATTTTATGAATGCTTAGGAGCAGCCAAAATAAACTCATAAAGAAAGTTTTGAAAATAGGTCACAGACCTGTACCGCAAGTGCTAACCAGGAACTTTTTGAATGCAGAAGGGTAGCAAACAATTTAAAGAAAAGCAAAGAGCTACAAAGCACATGGGTGACACATCAGTTGTGTGGCCCAAATGCCTACACATTTGCATTAACAAAAGTGACCCTCCCTCTTGCCACACATATGTAAGTCTTACCCTGACTTGCAGTTCTAGTAATGATGCTTTACCATTGACTTGAACACAAGCCATGTTTGTTTTCTAGCTGCTCCAGAGAAGTGGGTCAAAAACTACAACCCCAGAAGCTAAATGTACAAAGCTAAGAATATGACCTGGCCCATATAAAGTAGTCCAGAGGATAATATTTCTTCAGATGTGCCAACAATCAGTCATAGGTATGAGGCCTTCAGACATGGTACTTTCTGTCTTAAAACATGTATTTAAGAAAGAAAAAAATATATGATCCTTCAGTTCAAAGGAGAACAAAAGATAACAAAGTAATTTTTTTAACACATTATTAAACCAAAAGGATAGTTTGGAAGGTACTTTCATCCTAAATTAACAAAGAGGCTACTTCTACAGCTCATGTTGCTCCTGAGTGTACATTTTGTGACAGATTGAGGTTTACCTTTTTATAAGGTGTGAAAATTGAGGATACATAGTCACAAAGATTTTTATTGGGAAGGGGTTGAATTCTTAGTACTAACAGGTTTTTTAAAAAAATAATCCCAGTCCGGCCAAAGACTAAGGCTGATTGCAGAATCTAGAATGGATTCTACTGTTACTACAAGTATGCACCAAGAAAAAAAATGTTTTAATTTCAGATCCAGGCTGGGGTGCGGTTGCTGTGATTGCTCAACTTTGGGTATGACATTATCAGTCTGGGATTCCAAACTGTGTGGTTCCAGAGTTTGGAACCATTATTTTCAATGGGGAATGTATATGAGAGTCTGTGGCAACTGTTTATAAGACAATAGCACCAAATTTGCACACAACACAGTCCTCCCTGCAATAAATAAATACCTTCTCACTTTCAAGCAGGTTGAACACATAGGTTCAATTTTATAGACCCCTCCAATGCTCCCTCTAAACTGTGGAGTCTTGTGAGCAAAAATTTTGGTTTGTGAGCTATTGGCATTAAAGCTATGAGTGAGCGATTTGGCTACTACATAAATTAGTTTGCTCTGGAGCCATCCTTCCTGAGTTAATGTTAGCCAAATTGCCTTAATTTCTTATCACTATGGGGGAAGTTATGATTATTAATTGGCAATAGGCAAATTAGGGAGTGAACACCGGTGTATACAGAGTTCCCGCCCTTCCAGAGGTACCAGTAACAGACACGGAGGCTGGAGTTAGTTTAAAATAATGTCTTTACTGTAATCTTCTTCACACACAAACAATACAAAGTCACACACAAAATTATTCAGTTTCTAGGAAATAAAGATAGATAATCAGCATGTTCGCATGAGCAGGATATTCGATGGTTGGGCAATAGTCACCTGTCCTCACTGAGTGAGCCGTTCCAATGGAAGAAGGGAGGGGAAGATTGGAAGTAGGGAATGTGCACTGATCCAGCAGGAACACGTGGAACTCTAGCTGCAGTTCTAGAGTCAAAGATGGAGGAAGGGTATTGGGATAGCAAGCTGGACGTAAGAGGGATAAAGCTTAGATAGGGGTCGTACAGAGAGAGCATGTGGTTGGGTATCACCTTTTATAAGGTGGCATGGGGGGGGCTGGTTGAACTGGCCACAACCCCTTATCACACCTCCTATTAGTCCGTCCCTGAAAACATACTATTGGTTGGAAGGAAAAGGGAAGGGGAGCTAGGGAGTGGTCAGTATTGAGAACTAGTAACCTAGACTGGGGACTGGCACCTGGATGTAGAGGATATGAGTCATCGGGTTAGGGCTCTTGTTTCTTGATGGCCCTAGCAGGGTCATTGATGGGTGAGCGATTAGTTGCCAAGCAACCATGTGTAGAGCCTCCTGGTTATGTGCAGTTTTGTAGGTCAGTAGAGGAGGGGGAAGGGGGTTGCCTGCATGCATCAGAGGGAGCTCCTTATGGCATTTGGAGCTTGTTGTCCTTGGCATGGCATGGTGTTTGATTCCTTAGTGCAAGCTAGGGAACTGATCCATCTCACTACTGGTAAGAAGGCTGGTAACCTGGAAGAACCACTGGAACAGCAACGCAAAAGGAAGGTATCCTTCTCTCAGGTGTGCCTTCTCAACTGGCACTGAGCTACCGGATACGGCGGAGTATAAATCCCCAAATAAATAAAAATAAATAAAATAAAATATTGGGTCACCATGCTGTACAGTCCCTTAATCATAACTTTACATAGTCCAAGTTCAGATAATTAATGTCTTATAGTTCATAAGAACACATCAAGTGCCTTGCAGGACAACACTAAGACAAAAATGTGTGAGCTGGAGGCTAAAAAACTGTGAGCTAGCTCACACTTACTCAGCTTAGAGGGAACACTGCTCCCCTCCCCCCAAAGTACATAACTCTGTGCACAGCCTCCCTTTTCTCTACTGATGCTTAAAATGGTGGTCTAGCAAGAGAGCTCTGGCTGCCACAGCATTTTTTCAAAAGCAGTCTGCATTTTCCTACTGTTCAGTGATTGACTGACAATAAAAATTTCTTGCTTTTCCACTGAAAGCTCTGCATTTGCCATCATTATGTTGTGATCTGTTTGTTTCCTTTCATAAATGTGAATCTGCCATTATTTCATATGGGGTGCTGGAGTGGCTGCTTTTCAACCAAATTACAACAAAAATGCAGCAGAGTGAGTGCTGCTTGATCTCTTAATAACCCCCAAGTTTCAAGTATATTGAGCTACAGGGATGGATTTTACAAGTCCCTCCTTGGATGCTCCAAACTCTTTATTTTCCCAGCCATAGGACTTGCAAAGAAAAAAGGGCTCTGCCTCCACAAAGGATGGTGGGAAAGGGAATTGCAGTTCTCTGTGTCTTGTCTCCAAAGGTGATTCACTGGAATCGCTCTGTACTTCCTGGCTCGCAAGGATCTGATTACAAGGGAGAAATGCCATTGCTCAGGAAATCAGTAGAATCAAATGAAAACATGATCATGTGCTGTAGCCAGCTAGCAGCACCTGAACATGGAAAGCAATGTAGATTATTCCAGGACAGGGTTGTGTTTTTTTAATGCCTAAGAATCTTGGATTTGTGTTACTTCTCTAGAAAATCATGATAATGGCCTGAACCAGTGATTTCTGTGCATATCTTCCGTCTGGAAATTTCATTATACATGTTTCTAACTGTTGCAGATTTGGCAGTCACGGTAGCTGTGAATGACCCTTTCAGTATGGTCTTGTCTATTAATTATGGCCTTAAATTAACAAAAGGTCTGAATATTCCTTATAGTGATGCAGCCCTTCATGGCTTACTTCCCACACGTTCAAAGGACCACTTTGCTTGATATGTGCCATTATAAACTGCCAGTCTTCAGACGAGTAAAAGCATCTCAAACATCCTCTGTTATGGCTCCCACTTGGTGGAATGGCCTGCCTGATGATGTCAAGAAGGCTCCCACAAGTTTATTATTCCACAGTAAGTTTAAAATGGAATTCTCTGGGAGTGCATTTTTATAAAGGGAATGGGATTGTAGTCTCTGGAGGAAAATGACAGTTTTTACTGCATTGCTTATATATGTATCATCCAGTTTTTATTTAGTTGCTGATCTTTAATTTTGTAATCATCCTTGAATTTTAGAGAGATATGAACTAGAAATGATGAAAGTAAATAATATTCATTTTAATTACGAATTGGGTGCCCTTTCCTTGAAATTCTTACTCTGTAATTAATAGTATGATACATTTTGGATGTCATGCTTTTGTACCTGCTCGGGTTTTTTTTTATGGCAGCCAAGACCAATAGTGAGTGGCACATGCTCAAAATTTGATTATTTTATCCCTTTAGTCTTAGTAACAAATCATCCATCCTTCCTGATAGTTGAAACTGACTCAAAGATTTTTTAATGTTATCAGAACATATAGAACATTGACCCAGTTTTATCTGGAGTCTAATGATCTAATTATTCATCTGAAGGATGTCATGACTAGGAATAGTTGAACGTTCACTGGATGAGCTCAAGTTCTGCTCACTAGTAATGAGCAGGGAGCCAAGTTTTTGTTGAGCAGTTCAGCTGTTCATGAAGAATCTGAGCCTCTTCAGTGGGTTACTTTCCATGTATTCAAACAGTACAGTACAATGCAATTGGCATGTACATTCTCACACAACCTGATGAATTTCTAGTTTCCAATCCACAGACTTGTCATTGCTTCACACTGCTTTGTAGCTTGCCATGTGTACCGACAAACAAACCAGTCAGTGACCTGAAAATAATAAACATTTTAAAAGGAAGTTTTACCATTAGGTGCTAGTCTAAATCTGAGATCAATGTTATGGGAGTTGTGGTTCCTCTACCTACATCTTTAATTACTTGACCTGATGATCCATAACCCTGAGAGACAATTGATTTCACCTATTGCCCAGATGAAAATTATCTGCAAAGGAGAAGGAAATGAAACTCTACCACAAAGGCGCTTGTACAGCTGCTTGAGGCAAATGTGAGGCTCATCTCATGAATTATCATAGCTATCAAAAACTGTAATTAGCCTGCTGAACCCATTTGCCATGTACACAGCACTACTAAGCATCATACAGCTCCAGTCTCATATGGCTAAGAGCATGATGCCTGTACCTATCCTGGGTCCATGCATAGGCAAGCTGCTAATGCCAGTTTTCCCATATTCATAGCAAACTGTTGCCTACTTCTTCAGTTTAAAGTGATCAGCATAAAATTACTTCATGTAACATTTTCATCACATAGGTGTTGTGACTTCTGGTTGATTTTAAATAGGGATGATCAAGCACCCTCCAGTTCAGCGAACATCTGTTTGCTGATTACAAATATGGAGCTAGTTGTCTTCTGAGTAGTTCTTCGCAAGTAATTCAGGCCTGTTTGTTGAGTTACTTTTCAAGGATTCAAACAGCAAAGTATAGAGCAATCAGCAGTGTTTGTTATGCATGTGCATTCTCACAGAGCCCAATGGACATCCATCCTACTTCCCCACTTCTCACTCCTTCACAGACCTATTGTCATTGCACATCACTCAGAAACCAATGGTATTTTTGATTAAGTAAGCAAATTAATCAGTCAGCCAGCAACTATAAATTTGTTTGTTTTTTAAGTTTTATAATTTGGTATTCATGTGAGTCCATGTTATCAACATGATTTTGTGTACAGATTTTTAAACAGCTTTATGGGAGGCCTAGTTCTTCCCTAACATTGTTTAATGACCTGATGTAACCAGCCATGACCCCAGGTGGAATCATTCTTACCTACTGTACTGATGCAAAAATCCCTGCAAAGCAAAAAATGAAGTGCTACCACCATAAGGAAATAAAATACATCCACAGATACTGCACAGGATCAAAGCTGTTTGACAGCCATTTCAGGTAGTCAAGGGACAGGCAAATAGATGGAACATTTGACTCACAAATGATCGTGGCTGTCAAAAAACGTACATTCAACTATCAAACATGTTTGCTGTGAAATTCACAGTATCTTGTTTTTTTTAAAAAAAATTATTAAAATAAACAGATTACAAATATATACAAAAATATGGAATGTTCATAAAATCATAACATACATTGCCAAATTAAATCCCCTTCCATCCTGCATCCATGGACACATAAAACCCTTTTTCATCACCTGACAATACTATTTCCAATTATACAATTCTTTGTATCACTCTTGACCATAACTAGTTCCCTGGCAAGGTGGGATACAAATTGAAAATAATAATAAATAAATAATAATAAAAGTTCTACTCGACAAGTATCTCTGCTTTTCTTACAAGTGGTTAATTTCACTTGAGTATAGATTTATTTTGTTTTCAGTAACCAATCTTGTAATTTAGGAATTTTTAAAATTCCATTGCCTGGCAAAAACCAGCCTGACAGCAGTAATCATATGTAAGGCAGACATTTACTGATTTCTAAATATATCAGGTAGGTAATTCAGCAACATTGTCTCTGTTTTATGGGGGATTTATTTTTCCAACCCATTTGCTTCCAATAGTAGCTTGCTTCCAATGTGGTCTGGTTAAGTTCATGGTGTGCCTGATCCATGAACCATGAACTATCGCAAACTTTCAGATGCAAAATAAACCACTTCAGTTCATGAGGTTCATGATGTAGTAAAACATGCCCCCCGACATGCTAGAGACACCAAGCTCACTGGAAGTCTCTGGCTGGCTCTTCTCTATCTGCCCTCTATGTTTGATGATTATTGGATTTACGGGATTTGAGTTATGGCCCCCCAAAGAAGGTGCCCCCATCCGCCATCATTTCCAATGGAGGGGGGAAAACAAAACAAAAAAAATCCCACCAAAAAAACAAGGGCAATAGAAGCCCAGCAGAAGAGAATGAAAGTCCCAGAGTCTCTCCACAGTAGAAACTGAAGGTGGGGGCATTTTTGCAAAACCAGAAGCGCAGTCCAATGTGCCCAGCAGAACCCATGCCACTGTGGCACTGCAAACCTAACAGGACTAAAGTCAAGCCAGAGAATCTCTGACTAGAAACTAAAGGGGGGGCATTTTCACAAGACCAGCAGAATCTATGCAATGTGCCCAGCAAAACCAGTGCCACTGTGGCAGCGCAACCCCAACAGTTCTAACATCAAGCCAGGAAAGTGCTTTTGTGGGAAATGTCAGGCACAGGTTCAGAAGTGTGTAGAATGGACCCCCTGCAAGCTACAGACACCAAATGCACAGGGAACCTCACCCTGCCACTCAGTTCCCTACAGTCTCTCCAAGTTGGGGGTGGATTACATTTCTGGGGCCTCAGTTATGGACTCTCAAAAAAGCTGTCCCACATTTATACCCTCCCACCTTACCTGAGTGTGAACATCTCTGTGTGCCATGAAGGTGAAAGTGCAAAAGGTGGTCATCTCCACCCCCTGTGAACCACAGGACCTCATCCCTGAGCCTCAGACCCATCCTGCCAGCCCACTGGAGCTCAATCCTAGCAGGGGATCACCAGGGGTCTCAGAGCCTCCTTCCCCTGATCTGTTCCTGGGGCTCTCCACAGAGGCAAAAGAGTAGTTAGCACTGCCCAGAGACACCAGCAGTTGTTAACACTCTTTGTAGAGGAGGACTCTGACAGAAGTCATTCAGAGGGTGGGGGGAAGCCCACAGTTTGGAAATATTTCCACATTGTCCCCAGTGGGATCTCAGCCAAGGCACCCAGTAGCTTTTAGTTTACTTAAAATACCCAAATCCCAGCAGGGGAGAGGAGTTCACAATCAGGAGGGTATAAAATGCGGGTCCTCAGCCAAGACACCCAGTAGCTAAGCCCCACCAATCAGAATGAATAGAAAGATGGGGTGGCTCAGAGCCTAATACCGAACCCCCAGCAGGAGAAAGGTGATCACAGTCAGGAATAAATGAATGCTTTTAACAAGTTCCCTGCCTCTCTGTATAACAGCCAACAGAAGAGAGGTTATGGAGCTGAGCTAATATATAGCATTCTGTTACCATAGAGCAGAATGGGAACTCTGTTATTGGCAGCCAGCAGTACCTGTTAAGATTTGCTGGGATCCTATTGGTGTTTCTGCCCCCCTGTTGCGTTGAAGTTTTGTAAACATTTTAATTGAGCAGAGATAGTCTATCTGGAAATTCACAAACCACTACAAACAGCATGCAAATTTGTGGAATGTTTGTGCCAGTCACCCTTCCACAAATATCACTTTGCAAACCATGAACCAGCCGAAAGTCATCACAAACTTTAGTTCGTGAGCTGGTTCATGCCCATCCCTAATTCTGACTGTCACTACATCTGCATTCTAGAATTGTTGCTTAAGATCGAATTATCTGGAGATGCCAGGAACTTAACCTAGATTCCCCTGCATGCAAAATTATGGTCCCTCAACAAGCATAGGACTCTTCATGGATTTGTTTGTCAGGCAACATATCAATGTATATATCATCAGAGTACTGGTTAAATAGTCCTTGAAAGACTCAAGAAGGATACTATTGTGCCCTTCTTTAATCTCCACTGTAATGTCTAAACAGCTAATGCTTTCCCACTAGAAAACACTGCATCCTCAAATATAGTCCAAAATACCTCTATCAGATTACCATTCATTGTGGGTGAAAGCATAAAAAATATGAGCTTCTGCTATGATGTTGAATGTTTAGTTTTCATTATGCTTGGGAGGGAATGACATTCACTCCAAGCCATATGGAGAGTTTCGACAAATGCACATCCTGTAGCACAGGGAATTCTGCAAGGGGGAATACATCGAAAGCAATTTATAGCAGTCTTGTAAGTAGCTCCTTTTCTTCCACACATTATTCTGTCAACATTGTATTTTTGTTGGAAAAACATCTACAGTAGTTGTAATCTCTTTACTGAAAAGGAATCTACTGCAGGTGCTTCAGAGTTCATCCATGGGATGAATGTTCCCAAGAAAGGCAAATATATGTCAGTAGTGACTAACTGATTTGCTTGGTTTCTAATCCCCAATATAGCTTTTTGCCCCTGGACTTGGTCCCCCACCCCCAAACTAGTAGGAGAAACAACATCATGCATTTTTGTTATCCACAGGTTTATTTTGGAAATCCTTGTTCTTCCTTTCAGTATATTTTCTTTTCATTCCCACACAAGTGTCCTCCCCTCCAAATAAACAGCCAGTCAACAGAGCTAAAAAAGAACAAGATCAGGAGAAATGTATTTTAAAAATAAATCTTGAAATGAAGTGTACAACCTGAAAGCACACCTTTGTGGTTCTAACGCTGTAATCCTATATAGGTGCTACTTCAATCTAAGACCACTGAAATCAAAAGACTGCAGTAACTCTGTGTAGGACTGCATTGTAAATTATAAATTTACAGGCAGGGGACTCACAAGGATTTGTGAGGGACATCTCATTTCCCCTCTCTTACTATTTTCTCTTTTCCTTCTCTAAAAGTCCCCATAGCCTCTCCAAAGTCCCTGCTCCTCCTTTCCTCACCCACCGGCCAACATACTTTATCCCCCTCCTCAGTTTCCCCTCCTTCCCTTGCCCTGAAAGCCTCTCCCTGGGAAATATATGGCTGAGTTGAGCATTGCTAGCTGCCAGAGCACACCCAGTTGTGTGGTAGGGTGTACTAGGTCCAGAAACCCACAAGGATTTCTGAGCAGCATCTCACTTTCCCTGTATGGTCCTCCTCACACTATTTCCTCCTTTCCTCCTCCTGGCAGCCCTCGTATCCTGTTTCTATCTTTCCTACCAGCTAACCATGCTACTTTTTATCTTTACCCCATCTTAATCTATATTTATTATTTATTTACTACATGTAAACCTTACCTTTTCCCACAATCTGTACCCAAAGCAATGTACATCATTCTCTTCCATTTGTACTTCACAACAACCCTTTGAGGTAGATTAGGTTGAGAATGTGTGACAGACCCAAAGTCAGCCAGCAAGATTCCATGGTAAAGTGGGTATTTGAACCAGGGTTCCCAGATTCTAATCTGAAACTCTAAACTCTACACCATGCTGCCTTCCATGGGGTGGCTGTTGTTAGACAGTAGTGAGCAGCTAGGCCTGAGTGAGTCATGGAACTTGTGTGGTATTAAGTTGCTTGATGGTTGCTAAAAACATAAGAGAAGCTATGCCAGATCAGGTCAATGGCCCATCTTTCCAACATTCTGTGTCTCACAGTGCCCCAATCCAGGTGCCATCAGGAGGTCTACCAGCAGGGCCAGAACTCCAGAAGCCCTCCCACTGTAGCCCCCCAAGCCCCAAGAATACAAAGCATCACTGCTCCAGACAGAGTGTTCCATCTGTAAATTGTGGCTAATAGCCCCTGGCGCACCTCTGCTCTACTCCCCCTTGAAGCTGTGTATGCTTGTAGCTGCCACCACTTCCTGCAGCAGTGAATTCCTGGCTCCACTGGTGGACCTCCTGATAGCATCTGGTATTTTTGGCCACTGTGTGACAGAGTATTGGACTGGATGGCCCATTAGCTTCTCTTATGTTCTTATGTTAATTACTCTTTGGGTGAAAAAGTACTTCCTTTTATCTGTTTTAAACTTACTGCTCATTCATTTCACTCAGTTCCCATGAGTTCTTGTATTGTAAGGAAAGGAGAAAAATACTTCTTTCTCTAACTTCCCTATCCCATGCCTCATTTTGTAAACCTCTATCACCTCTCAGTCATCAGTTCACTAAACTAAGGAGCCCTAATCTCTTTAACCTTTCTTCATGGAGAAGGTGTTCCATCTCCTTAATCATTTTAGTTGCCCTTTTCTGCATTTTTCCAGTACTATAATATCTTTTTTTGTGTTACTGTGACCACCTCATTTGGAATACTGTGTACATCATAGATTTATGCAGGGGCATTATGATACTGACTGATTTGTTTTCAGGCCCTTCCTAATAATCCCCAGCATAGCATTTGTCTTTTTTATTGCAGTGTCAAACTAAATAGACATCTTCAGTTAGTTATCTACCATGGCTCAAAGTTCTCTCTCCTGATTAGCTACCACCAGTTTGGACACCATATTTAGAGTTACAATTTTTGACTGCAATGTGCATTACTTTGCACTTGCCCATGTTGAACCTCATTTGCCATGCTGACACCCTCTCTCCCAGCCTCGACAGATCCCTCTGGAGCACCTCAGTGTCCTCACTGGTTCTCACCACCCTGAGTAACTTAATGTCATCCACAAACTTAGCTACTTAACTGCTTACTCCCAACTCCAAATCATTAATGAACAAGCTAAAAAGCACTGGACCTAGTACAGAGCCCTGCGGTTCCCCACTGCTTACCACCTTCCACTATTTATACTCACTTTCTGTTACATGTTAATTAACCAGTTTTTAATTTATAAGAGTTTACTTATGAGCCTTTGATGAGGAACTTCATCAAAAGCTTTCTGGAGTCTAGGTAAACAACATCTACTGGGTCACCCTTGTCCACATGTTTGTTTACCCCCTCAAAGAACTCTGAAAGTTTAGTGAGACAAGACCTTCCATGCTGATTCTTCTTCAGTAGATTTTCTTCATCAATGTGCCTACTAATTCTATCTTTAATAACACAATAGACTGACCAGCCTGTAATTCCCAGATCTCCTCTGGAATTTTTTTAAAAGATGGGGGTTACATTAGCTACCTTCTACTCCTCAGGTGGCAGATGTTAGTGATAAATTGCATATTTTTGTCCACAAGTTCACATTTGAGTTCTTTCAGAACACTTGGATGTATGCCATCTCTCTCATCACCTCAATCAGACTCAGATATTTTGATGCCCCTCCTGAAATTGGCTGCCAGGCTTAGCCCCAAAGAGTCCTCCCCAAAGGCCCAAACAGACTTGGAGAGCCCATGCCTTCTCCCCTAGCTTTTACTGACAGAAACCAAGGCTTACATGCTAGCAATACCAAGGCTTAGATGCTAGCAATACAGATGCTAGCAATACAGTTATGGTTGCCTAGCAATTGCCATAAAGTGCATTTGTTTCTTAAAGCTATAGGAGCTGCTTCTATTATTTTGGGAGTTGACACCTAGTGTATTTTTTAACATTTTTTTCTGCAGACCTAAGGCTTTTCTTACATTTGTAGAAAGTTCTGTTTTGTCTGTTCACATATCCAGTCTGTAGATTTAAGTACCCACAGATTTGGCAATGTTGAGAATTAGATGTATTGACAAGTGGAGGATCCGCAAAGATTTTTGGGGGCATCTCATTTTCCCCTTGCTCACTATTTTGTCTTTCAGTTCCTTGACAGCCTCTCCCCCTTTCCTGCTCCCTTCTCTCCTTCCTACTCACAAGCCAACCTACCTTTATTACCCCTCTTCTGGTCTTCAGCTTTCCCTCCATCCCTCCTCCTCCAGTACCTAGGTATTTTCTTTTGGGCAAATTGTACCAGTGGAAGGAGACTTGCAATGCAGCCTAAGAACACTTTCCTGGGAATGTCCCATTGACTAGACGTGTAAGATTCTGAGCAGATCTGTTTGGTGTTGTACTGATTGATTAGAAAATAGCACAGGGCAAATGATTAAATGCTCTCCCAGCAATTTTCCCTTGATCCATTGGTTTAAAAAAAATAACACAGGTAAACTTAGGCTTGTCCCGCCCTGTATCTCCCACCATCACAATGATCTACCACAATTCATTTATTAATGTGACAGGATTGTTTGCCATTTATAGTACAACAAACTAATTATTGTTCTGTCCTGGAACTGGCTCCTGTTTAATATTGAAAGCAGTGATACATAAAAATTCTAAAACCTCTGTGGTCAAATTCTCTTTCATAGTGTGAGAGTTACATATACACTCCAGGTGCTGGATGTGGGGCTTTCTATCTTTTTAAAACTTGTGATAGAGCTGATTAATTTGGGGAAACTTTTTCCTATACCTGGGCCTTCATTGGATTGGTTGTTATAGTTGAGGTGTTAGACTCTTTAAAATGACCTTCCTTCACTCTCTCAAATGAGCATCATAATTCTTACCAAAAGACTTCCAAAAAAGCTTCTATCCAAGTTCTATAATAAATAAATCAAAATAATATTCCCCCTGGTAATTTAATGGCCAGACAAGAGTCAAGGCAACAACAAGGGAATCACTGTAAATTACAAGGGGGAAGGGAAGAGAGTGGTTTGGGAACACAAGGTCTCCATATGTCTTTATACACGTCCACATAGACTCCTGTGTATAATTTATAGATACCCCCATAGAACAAGGAACCTGTCTCTAAAGATGAACACATGCTGCAAAGGTTACAGAATGGGTGGCTCCCTGTTTCCTCATATAGCTCTTTTCTCACAGTCTTCTGGGAAACAGCTTGTTTCCAAAAAAGAATCAATTAATGTTTACAAGGCCTCTTTCTACTGAACCCTGAAATATTAATCCTCATTCCCCATGTACAAAGTGATTTTGTTCTAGCCTCAAGAGCTTTCAGGAGCTAGGATTTTTATACTTGCAGTTTGCGGTTCTGGAAACTATTTTGTAAAAAGGCTGCAGGTTCAGCAAGAGTGGAATGGAGAACACGAACATCCATTTTTAGGGATGATTAATTGTCAAATGTATTGCCACCCAACACTTCTTCAATATATTTTCTCGTAAAAACAAGTTGTGTGGATTTCAGTAAAACTGCATTCCAAGTGCATTGTACTTTTAGGTGGGAAACAAAACTTTATTAAATTACTCTAAAAGGAATTTACCATATTTTCTAATATGAACTTCATTGTGGCCTTCCGTCTTGCTTACGATGCAATTAATAAACCAATATTCAGTCAGAGCACATGAATTTGAGCCGATTTATTTTCTGATCCAAATACATGCTTGTGGAAGTACTCATCACTGAGACCAGTAGTACAATTTCCAATTATATGTAGTTAAGACTGAACTACATTGTACTACTAGACCTCCCTCAGTGTGCAGTAATACAATTCTCCCTGAAATTTGGGAAGATTATTTTGAGCAACTCTATCAAGGTCAGGATGAGGATGCAACAGAGGACCTGGATATAGATACCTTACCCTCTTGGCCCCCTGTGCATCTTCAAGAAATTAAGAACCTTATACAGACATTGAGATCCAACAAAGCCCCAAGCTTTGATCCTATATCTACAGATCTGATTAAGAGGAACCTTGAGTGGTGGGTTCCAGTTCTTACTACTTTATTTACAACTATAGATAGAACTGGTAGAATACCTAAGGACTGGGGGGTGGCAATAATTGTGCCTAATTACAAGAAAGGGAATAGAGAGGACCCTGCCAATTATAGGCCAATCAGTCTGCTAAGCATAATAAGTAAACTTTATTCAAAACATTTACAGTGGAAACTAAAAGACTGGATGGAGCAGGAAGGTTTTCTGAGACAGGACCAAGCAGGCTTTAGAGAGGGACAGTCATGTTTAGATCAGTGTGTGATACTGAACCATTTAATCTCCAAATAGTCTTAGAACTCTTTAACCTCATTGCATGCAGCTTTTATAGATTTTAAATCTGCGTTTGATTCTGTCTCAAGAACTACCCTATGAGAAAAGTTGAAATCCTCTACAATAGATAGGTGCCTATTGTTTCTATTGAGAGCTCTCCATAAAAATACTTTTATTAGGGTACGATGTAATCCTCAGGGTCATCTAACAAAGTTGATTAGTTCAGACAGAGGAGTAAAACAAGGATGTATTTTGGCACCTCTTTTATTTAATATTTATATCAATGACATGGTTCAATTTTTGCACAAACTTGAATTCCACCCTCCGAAGCTTGCAGATAGACACATTCTGACATTACTTTATGCAGATGACGCCATTTTGCTTTCTAGGACCCCTAAGGGTTTTAGGAGAGCTCTGTGTGCTCTCTTGCAATACTGCAGTCAAAACTGCTTGGAGATAAACTAAATGAAGACCAAAATAATGGCTTTTGCCAACAAGCCTAGGGTGTCTAACTGGTTTATTGATTCTCATCCCATTGAGCAAGTTCGTTGTTATAGATACATTGGAGTCGTATTTCAGTCATCTGGTCATATGAAAGGCCATGTTGATTACCTGTCAGCTAATGCACAGAAAAGTGCTGGAGCTATTCAAAAGTTCTTTTGGTTCAAAGGAGGTTGTAACTTAAAAACTGCCATTAAGTTATTCTCTATAAAAGTATTACCCCAATTATTATATGGAGCTCCTTTGTCCCTCCAGACAAACTTGACCTTACTTGAAATAATGCAATCAAATTTTTTAAGAGCTATTTTTCAAGTTCCGACGAGTGTTTCAAATGCTACAATCCGTTTAGAGGCTGGCCTGGTTACGGTGAAGGCAAGATTGTGGCTTGCTGCCTTTCATTATTGGTTAAAACTGATTTTCTCACCCACTGTCCTTTCCCAAGATAACTTTGTTCCTTTATGGCGAAAAAACATAGATAATAAACTGGTCTGTTATGGTTTTTCTAAACAGACATGATCAGGCTAGATCAGTTCTAAAACAAAGAATATTAGATGCTGAATGACAGATGGATGTGAGCAGGATTAGGAGCCCTGTATTTGATGTAAGTACACTTAAGAAGATAATTTTGAGACCTTACATCAAATATTTAGCTATCTGTAATCATAGAAGAATTTTTACCCTATTAAGATACAATGCCTTACCCTCAGCTATATTGGAGGCCAGATTTACTAGATCACTGAGGAAAAGTTGTATATGTGGGATGGGAACTGATGAAACATTGGAGCATGTAATTTTCGATTGTAGTATATACCATAACATTAGGAAAGTTTTGATTAAGCCTATTGTTAACTCCTATCCAGGTCGTAATAGAAGGATACTTTTGTCAATTATGCTGGCAGGTGATAATCAAAAGCTGACTAGGATGGTTGCCAAATTTGGTTGGTTGGCATACCAAACTAGGAAACAGATAAAGAAGTACAGATAGGCCTAGATTTAATTTCTGATCTTAATATTAATTTAGCATTTCTGTATTTTAAATTTTTAGATTCCTATTTATAATTTTAGATGCCATTATATTTTATAATTTTACTGCTCCTTTATCTGTATTTATTTGCCTTCTATTATATTGAAGTTGGTCTATGACTGTAATAAAGAACTGGAATAAAGAATTGGAATAGGACTGAACTATCCCTCTCACTGACTACAGTGGAATGAAACTTAAGGTCAACTATTCTGAAGTTCTTTGATCATATTGGATTGGAATTTGTCATTCTGTTCCACTAATGACAGAGCTTTTTGCTAGGAGATGACATCCCTTGCTAATCTGAGAGACTTTTGTTAGTGTAAGCCTCCACTCTTGGATACAAGATTATAGCTCCAAAGACTCTAATCCAGAGACTCTCCCATCATTTTCTGGCAGTCAACAAGTGTTTCTTCTGGATGAGTCAGTTACATTTCAAATCTGGTAGAGGCCTGCCTGATGAAGTGTGTAAAGCACTGTTATTTCAGACTGTGTAATACAGAATTATTTTGGAGGGATGCTACAGTGGCTACTTTTCATGTCTTTTGAAAAAGTACTGATGTCATTTATTGTATTTATTGTTTGATTTATTTGTAATTTTTATAATCTACTTTAAGTCTCAATTGAGTAAGGTGGACTAGTATTACAGTGATCAAATAAAAATAAATACTAGAAAATGAGTAGGATACCATTAATATCACTTTGACAATATGGCTTCTGCAAAGGAAAGTCCTGCCTCACCAACCTTTTGGAGTTCTTTGAGAAAGTGAACAAGCATGTAGACAAAAGCAACCCGGCAGGCATATACGTGAGCCTTCAAAAGGCTTCTAACAAGGTATCTCACCAAAGACATAACAGTCATGGAATAAGAGGACAGGTTTTCTTATGGATTAAAAACTGTTTAAATGACAGGAAGCAAAGAGTAGGAATCAATTAACAGTTCTCATAGTGGAGAAAAGTAAGCAGTGAGGTCCCACAAGAATTGGTATCAGGCCTGTAGCCAGGATTTTGTGGCTTGTGGGGCAAACTTTTTTCTGGTGGGGCTGAAGTTCTACCTATGTGTTCTTATACTAGCAATCACCTTTAGCCTATTAACCATTTAGCCAAAAGAAAGCTGTTATCAGGATAGATCTCTAAATTGCAAACTGTCAGCCACTTTAGATGATAGTTCTCAGCTGTTGCAAGTTAATCACTTCTGCCAGCCTAAGCAACAATTCTGATAACAAGCCAGGAGGTGGGGGTGATGACTTCTATAGTCAAGAAAGCTAACACTTAGGCAGAAAAACTCTCTTAAAGGAGACCATTTTCTTGGCACAGAGTTAGAAGGAATCCTAGATGTCATCTACTCCAACCCCCTTGCACTCTGCTTAAAGGAGCACACGCCTTTAAAAATGTTTTTAAATGATTGAAAAAGCATTTACAGGAGAAATTCTTTAGGGGCTTGTCTTTAAGAAAGGGGGCAGAGCCCCCAAAGCCCCACCATAGCTATGGGCCTGATTGGTATTGGGGCTGGTACTATATAATTTATTCATAAATGATTTGGAACTAGGGGAAAGTAGTGTAGTAGCCAAGTTTGCAGATGACACAAAATTATTCAGGATGGTAAAAACCAAGGCTGACTGTAAAGAGCTCCAAGAGGACCTCGACAAACTGGATGAGTGGGCAACAATGTGGCAAATGAAGTTCAGTGTTGATAAGTATACGGTAATGCACATAGGGACAAAAATCCCAACCTCAAGTATAGGCTAATGGGGCCTGAACTTGCTGAGACTAAGAGGGAAAAAGATCTTGTGGTCATAGTGGTTAGGGATTATTAGGAAAGGGATTGAGAAATGGCTGATATTACAATGTCCCATTATAGATCTATGCTGCGGCCTCATTTGGAATACTGTGTACAGTTCTGGTCACCATACCTCAAAAAGGACATTGCAGAAAGGGCAACCAAGATGATTGGGGTTGGAGCACCTTGGAAAGGCTGAAGAGTCTGGGACTTTTCAGTTTAGAAAAGAGATGACTAAGGGGGGACATGATGAAGGCTTATAAAATTATGCATGGGGTGGAGAGAGTTGACAAAGAGAACTTTTTCTCCTTCTCTCAAAATACAAAAACTCAAGGGCATCCAAGGAAACTGATGAGCTGTAGGTTCAGGATGGACAAAAGGAAATACTACTTTACACAGAGAATAATTAAAATGTAGAATTTGCTGCCGAAGAATGTTGTGATGGCCACAGGAATAAACAGTTTTAAAAGGGGATTAGATAGATTCATATAGGATAAATCTATCAATGGCTACTAGCCATGGTGGCTGAGGGGAACATTCACATTCAGAGGCACTAATCCTCTGAATTCCAAAGCCAGGAGGCAACATCAGGGTAAGTCCTTAGCATCTATACCTTGTTGTTGGAAATCCAGAACTGGTTGACCACTGTATGAGATAGGATGTTGGACTAGATGGACTATAGGTCTGATCCAGCAGGACTGTTCTTATGTTCTTAATATGAATCTATATTTTGAACATGGGAAATTGAAAACTGTGGAGGTGATGGAGAAAATTCACCTTATGTGCAAAAGGATCATCTAGGTCTACCTTAATTTATGTCTTAGGAAGAAATCCACCAATATAAATGAACCATTAAAATCCATTAGAGACAATAAAGGTACTACTTACATCTATAAGACTTCCTCTAGCACTATTTTTACATTCCTGAAAACAGAGTGCTAAGTGAAGCAGCTCTATAAAAAGTATCTACAATACTAGTTTTAATGGAGATGTGTTCACAGTAACACCAGTTCTTGTGGACTCTAATCTGGGAGAACCAGGTTTGATTCCACATTCCTCCAAATGCAGCTGTTGATGTGACCTTGGGTCAGTTAAGAAGTTTTTTTAGAGCTGTTCTCTCAGGAGCAGTTCTCAAAAGAGCTCTCTCAGCCCTTTTGGGAGTCTGTTGTGGGCTGGGGAAGGGAAAGGAGATTGTAAGCCGCTCTGAGACTTTGAGTGAAGAGCAGGATATATGAAGTGGCGGCTGGAGAAATGAGCAATCACCAACTGACTGTATTTGTTAAACTCCTATGCAGAGTGTCCTGGTTGGATCCTCCCAACTACTTCCCTTCCAAGCAGCTGAACCCACTGCTATTGTGGGACATGCCAGCTCTACAGGACTGAGTATCCCCTTTACCCCTTGTCAAGTAGTCCTGAGAAGGTCTGTTTGTCTGGCCAATGGTCCACTGGGCAGTGTGGACAGGGGATCCCAGGATTGCCTACCTGAGGGATGTTCTAGCTTTTTAGCATTACCCAGGGTGCACCACGGGGAGGCGAGCTAGAGTAGTACCCCAAATGAAAGACTCAAATTCTAGGTAGTGGTGTTTAGTGGGACTGCTGCCCAGCCAGTCCACAGGCATGCACTAACCTATTGAGTCAACCCAGGGAAGGCCTCAGAAAGTGAGAGGGAAAGGTGGTGTTTGTCCATCCTGATCCTCCTCTCTTGCCGCAACATACCAGCTATCACTGTCCTATTTGAGGAACCGTAGCCTAGGTGCGGCCAGCTGCCCCTCATCATGGGCCCTTCCTCACCACTACCACCCATTTCTGCAAAGAAAAATATCTCAAGTGACGATATCAATCTTTGTGGCACTCCTGTGGGTTTTGCTGTTTTTTGTCTAGGAATGACCATTTTTCCAGCCGGAGTGAGGACTGTTTTTGCCACTGTTTAAACCAGCATTCATTTTTTGTTTGGGGATGGATACCCAGAGTGAACCTACATCACCCAGTGCTGCACCGCTACAGGGGGGCTATAGAGGTGTTCTGGGGACGGTGGCCTGAATGAGAGAATGAAAGGGAATCTGCCATCAGAATGGTTTGGGGGATGTGGCTCTCTGGTCTCTCTCTAGTTTTAATTTTGGGAAGAGCATTTGTCCCCAAACTTCCTACCACAGACAGAGAGAGGATGCAAGCACAAGAATGTGCTCAGTTCAGTCCCCCTGAAAGTCCAGGTCTGGGAATCCAAACAGTGGCAAGTTGAACTTGAGGAAGACCAACTGCTCTACTGTCCAGGACTTCAGGGGAGAGCAATATGAGCTGATGATGTTGCCTACATGTGAAAAAATGCCCTAACTTTGCACACTCATTGGAGGGCATGAGAGGAGCCCCTGGGCCATGGCAGAGAGGGCTGGACAGACTGACTCTTTCATGGCCGAATAGCTCAGTGGGTAGGTGGACTGTGTCTTGCAGGGCTCCAAAAGGTAGTACCTTATCATCACAGCCACTGTGTCCTGTCTCATGGGCCTACCAATCCCAGAGGAGTCAACAAGCCACCTGATGACTACCATCTCAGCATTCTTCATGGTGGGGACCTCGGTGGGAGGACATGGCCTGGCTGGGGAGGTTGGGGAAGAGCAACAGATGAGCTGCTTTGCCCCCCTCCCACTTCCTCAGCTCCTAGCAACATATCCCTGCTGGCCTGCTTGCATTCAATCTGCTGGGGGAGCACATCTCTCCAGTGATCAAACTTGTTGACCCACTCGGTGAATTTGTCCTTGATGTGCAGGTCACACATGGTTGCCAACATGTATGTCTTCTGCTTGGTGAAGACAAGCAGAAAGCATGCCTCAATCCCTTCTTCCAGGCTCCTCCCCAGTGTGCACACTGCTGGAACAAGGTCTGCATGTCCTGCACCTGGCTCCACCAACTGGGCCAGTCCCTCAAGAGCCTTGTGGATCATGCAGATGACCAGAGCCAGACTAGCCATGTCAGACAAGAGCATGTCTGTGTTAGTCTTGAAGGGCCCAAGAAACTCTACAGTCTGAGAGATGATCACCCACTCCTGGATGATCCAGCTCTCTTCCCGAATGACCACACTCTCTGCAAACCTAACAGTCAGGGCTCTCTTCTCCTCCACCGAGAGCTCAAGCATGGCACAGGTGGAGTTCCAGTGAGTGCTGACATCACTGATTAGGCAGTGCTCCAGCATGTCCAACAGTGTCTGTTTCTCATGCAGCAGATAAGTGTCCTTATTGCTGTGTGAGAAGTGTGCTGCGATGTGCTGGTATTTCTGGAGGATATGCTGGTACATGCAGTACCCAGTGACATGCTAGGGATTCTCTGAATCCTGGCCCAAGGCATCCTTCACCATGAGGTGGAAAAGGTGGGCCATGCAGGGAATGCGCTTGTGGCCCACTGCCTCAGTCACTGCCCATATGTTGGAGTCACCATCTGTCACCATGAAGCCCATGATGATGTCCCTGCCTACCCACTCCTTTAGTTTCCTGCTGATGGTGGACCCAATGTTGGCCCCTGTATGTGGTACATTGAGTGGTTCAGTGTGCAGCAGAGTCTGATGATAGCAAGCCTGAGGGCCCTGTCCCTGCTTATCAGCTATTTCCTGTCCCCCACCCCCAACAACATCACTGGGTTGCCACCAGTGCACAGTCAGCGAGAGATACGCATCATGCACCTGTTTGGAGATCCAGATATCTGATATGAAATGAACAGCCTTCCCTGCAGCATGGGACAACTGCTCCTTCATGAAGTTCCTGGCAGCCCTATAAAGTGAGGGCATCATGGTCCTGCTCATCGTGGTGGAAGAAGGAGCCATGTACCAGGGCACAAAATACCTGAGCATCCTTTGCAACACAGGACTCTCAGCTACTAAGAAGGGGAACCCTTCTATGGTGATCAGCTCAGCAATGTGGTAAGTGACCTGCCTACTAGCCTGCTTCCTCCCCCCAGGCACTCTAGTACCATCCTCACCAAACATCTCAATCAGAGATGCCTGGCATTCCTCCCCTGCCATGGAACTCTGTGGGAGAGCTCTGGAGGTGGTCACTCCATGACTCACCTCCTGGCTGGCTGGTGGTGGCTGCTTGGACACTCCAGCAGCAGCAAGTCTCTCCCCTCAAAGAAGCTCTGCCTGGTGGTGCTTCTTCAGGTGGTTCTGCAACCCACCGGGTGTGAGATGGTGCAGACCCTTCCCACAACTGATCTGGGCCCTCCACACCTGGCACATAAGTCCTCCATTAGTTGGAAATACTTCCACACATTGGAGGTGAAGTGGGACCCATGCTGCTGAACAGCAGCTGTGGCCACCACTTGAGTCTCCTTCTGTGAGGAGCTAGGGGGGACACACCCTGTCTTGGGGGGGAGCAGAAGAAGATTGCTGGATGGAAGGGGGTGGTTGAGATGGCAGCATCCTAGGATGCATCTCCTCCATCTCTTCCTCCTCTGTCCCCTCCAGCCTCCCCACTTGTCCCTCCCCAGAAGGCCTGCTGGATCCTAGAGGGGCCGGAGCAGTAGGCTGGCCCCCCAGCTCCTCCTCCAGTCTGTCCATAGCCCTCTGAGTCCATGGAGTGATCCCTGGAGACAGAGAACTGTCCCCAAAGCACCCCAAAGACAGCTCTTGCTGTCCCTCCTCCTGCCACTGAGCCTCAGCAGCAACAGCTTGAGGAGGGACTGCCTGAGCAGCAGACCACTGCCCAGTGCCAGCACCTGCAATCACCTCTGCTAGGGCCACCCCAGAAGCCTCCTTAGGGAAGACGGCCATAAGAACATAAGAGAAGCCAATGTTGAATCAGGCCAATGACCCATGTAGTCCAACACTCTGTCACACAGTGGCCAAAATATACTAGGTGCCATCATGAGGTCCAACAGTGGGGCCAGGACACCAGAAGCCCTCCCACTGCTGCCCCCTCCAGCACCAAGAATAGAGTGCATCACCTGCCCCAGACTGAGAGTTCCCATCTATACCCTGTGGCTAATAGCCACTGATGGACTTCTGTTCCATATGTTTATCTAATTCCCTCTTGAAACTCTCCATGCTTGTAGCTGCCACCACCTCCTGTGGCAGTGAATTCCATATGTTAATCACTCTTTGGGTGAAGAAGTATTTCCTTTTATCTGTTCTAACCCGACTGCTCAGCAATTTCATGGAGTGCCCACGAGTTCTTGTATTTTGAGAAAGAGAGAAAAGTACTTCTTTCTCAACCTGCTCAATCCCATTCATAATCTTATAAACCTCAATCACGTCACCCCTCAGCCGTCGTTTCTCCAAGCTAAAGAGCCCCAAGCATTTTAACCTTTCTTCATAGGGAAGGTGTTCCAACCCTTTTATCATTCTAGTTGCCCTTCTCTGCACTTTTTCCAATGCTATAATATCCTTTTTGAGATGTGGTGTATTTATATTTAGGATTTTTGGCTCCAATGTGCATCACTTTGCACTTGGCCACATTGAACCCCATTTGCCACGTTGACGCCCACTCACCCATCCTCAACAGATCCCTTTGGAGTGCCTCACACTCCTCCCTGGTTTTCACCACCCTGAACAACTTCATGTCATCTGCAAATTTGGCCACTTCACTGCTTACTCCCAATTCCAAATCATTAATAAACAAGTTAAAAAGCATCGGACCAAGTACTGATCACTGTGGTACCCCACTGATTACCACTCTCCACTGAGAAAGTTTCCCATTTATACTCACTCTCTGTTTTCTATTTATAAGCCAGTTTTTGATCCACAAGAGGACTTGTCCTTTTATCCCATGACTATTGAGCTTACTTAGGAGCCTTTGATGAGGAACTGTATCAAAAGCTTTCCGGAAGTCAAGGTAAATAATATCTATTGGGTCCCCCTTGTCCACATGTTTGTTCACTCCCTCAAAAAACACTCGCAGGTTAGTGAGACAAGATCTTCCCTTACAGAACCCATGCTGAGTCTGCCTCAATAGTTTTTGTTCATCAATGTGCCTACTAATTCTTTCCTTAATAACAGTTTCCACCAACTTACCCAGTATCGATGTCAGACTGACTGGCCTATAATTTCCCGGATCTCCCCTGGAGCCCTTTTTAAAGATGGGAGTGACATTAGCTACCTTCCAGTCCTCAGGAATGGAGGCAAATTTTAAAGAAAGATTACATATTTTTGTCAGGAGATCCATAAGTTCACATTTGAGTTCTTTCAGAACTCTCGGATGAATGCCATCCGGGCCTGGTGATTTATTAGTTTTTAAATTGTCCATCAGTCAGAGGACTTCCTCTCTTGTCACCGCAATCTGATTCAGGTCTTTCAAACCCCCTCCCGAAATCGGTGCTTCTGGAGTGGGCAAGCACTTTTCCTCTTCCACAGTGAAGACAGAGGCAAAAAATGCATTCAGCTTCTCAGCCATTTCCCTATCATCCTTCACTACTCCTTTTACCCCTTGGTCATCCAAGGGCCCCACTGCCTCCCTGGCTGGCTTCCTACTTCTAATGTATTTGAAGAAAGTTTTATTGTTGGCCTTTATGTTTTTTGCGATATGCTCCTCATATTCCTTTTTTGCTTTCCTGATCACAGACTTGCATTTTATTTGCCATAGTCTGTGTTCCCTTTTATCAACCTCACTAAGATTAGCTTTCCACCGCTTAAAGGAATCCTTCTTACCTTTTACAGCTTCCATTACTTTATTTGTTAACCAGGCAGGCTTTTTTATATACCTATTTGTACCTTTCCTAACCTGCGATATATATATTTTCTGAGCTTCTAGGATTGTATTTTTAAATAGTCTCCAAGCTTCTCCAATGGTTTTGACCTTCTCCACTCTTCCTTTCAATTTCTTCCTCACATGTCCCCTCATACCAGAGAAGTTACCCCTTTTAAAGTTAAAAGTGGTTGCGTCAGTCTTTTTGGGCAACTCCCTATCTGTACAAATGTTAAACTCAATGACATTATGGTCACTGTTCCCAAGTGGTGCAATCACTTTTACATCTCTCACCAGGTCTTGGGTGTTACTTAGGACCAAATCCAGGATCGCCTCTCCCCTGGTAAGATCTGTGACCATCTGTTCCATAGCACAGTCATTGAGAGTGTCTAAAAACTCAATCTCTTTTTCCCGACTAGAACTCATATTGACCCAATCAATGTGTGGGTAGTTAAAGTCCCCTATTATGACACAGTTATTCCGTCTAGCTGCTATCTTTAATTCAGTCATCATTTTATAATCCTCCTCTATCTTTTGATCTGGTGAGCAATAACAAACTCCCACTGTCAAGCTTCCTTTTGGACCCACTATTTCAACCCATAGCATTTCCAGAAGCAAATCCAATTCTCTTACCCTCTCAGTCTTACTGGATGGTATACCCTCTCTGACATACAGAGCCACCCCACCTCCAACCCTTTTCCCCCTATCCTTCCGATATAATTTATAACCAGGAATCACCTTATCCCACTGATTTTCCTCATCCCACCAAGTTTCTGAAATACCCACAATGTCTATTCCCCCCCAACACCAAGCATTCCAACTCCCCGATTTTACCTCGGAGACTTCTAGCATTTGTGTATAAACACTTATAGTTTCCCACATTTGTTAAGCCCATAGCCTTCCTCTTGCTGCCTTGAGACCTTGCCAGGCAGTTCCTATCGTTAGCCACAGTCTCAGTGGACAATTGTAATCCATTTTCCTTGTACAAAAGTAATAGCTACCCCTTCATCTCTTTGAGATGAGCCATCCCGAACCAGAGACTTTTCATCTCCTGTCGGCTTTCCCCCATAAATGTATGGCTTCTTCTTGTACAACTCTAGCCAGAGGTTGGAGTGGTGCCAGGTGGCTCTGGAGTGGTTCTGCACACAGGTGTGTGTGGGGGGGACCGCAGTCTTCCCCCTAACCCTCCCTTCCATTCCTTTAGTCTTCTGCTTCACCTTGCCCCAAAGTTCCCTCTGTGTTCCCATCCTGCAACTCATCGTGTCACCCTGGGCCAAACTCTGACTAATCTGTGGGTAGGGTTTTTAGGCACCTAACTAACTGCACTGAAACCTGAACCTGGCAGAGCCTGATACCTTTTTAAGAACCCTCACACCTGATATCTATTTTGCTTTTCAGAGGACCCTAAGCTATCATTTCCTCAGGGGTTTTTTTTTCTTTCTTTTTTTTGGGGGGGTACTGATTTAAAACTTGATGATTCTGCTTCTCCCTAACCGAAAATTTTAAGAAGCTATCCTTGAGATGGAAAGCAAACCTTTTTAGAAGCGCTTGGATCTCTTTATTAAACTTTTCCTGGCTAGAATCTACTGGGACAAACCTGATTTCTTGTAGGAAGGAAATACATGTGTCCCCTAATGAGATGAACTTAAAAGCTGGGGTTCAACCTAGGCAATGTATTTCTGATAAAGCACCAGCCTTCAGTGAATGTCAGGCACACAGAACACTGTTTTGTGTAAGTAGTAGGCTACTTATCAGTGCTGCTTTTAAGAAAACCCTTCCTCATCTCTTTTAATAGTATTCTGTCTCTTGCCTAGTTAGGTATATGAACTAAAGCCCTACACTAGATTACTTAGAAGAGTTTAAAAATAAATAATTCCTGAGCAGACCCTTATTAGAGTGACCTATTTAAATTAATAGCCCTAACAAACTAGAAAAACCCATCAAGCCTAGTTAAACCTTTTTAAACAAAAAAAAACACCCTAAACCAATGCCACATAACTGAACAAACACAGAAAGCAGACCAGTGCCACTAAACAAACCTTATCAGAGAACAACCAACAACAATCCACACCTCACCTCACCAGTCCCCCCCAGCAGCCAGAAAGAAATCAATCACTTCTACCTACCTACCTACCTATTAAACAGGAAACTATTAAACTATTAAATGGGAGAACTTCCCAAAAACCCAACCTACACAACATCAGCACAACAATAGGCCCAACCCAGAACTAATGAAGAAGAAAACCAGGGCACACTATATTGGACAACAATGAACAACATTACAACAATTAGCAATTAACACAAACCAAAAAAATGCCTACAACTGAAGAAGAAAAACCAGGCCCCCCTCAGCAATCAGAAGGAACAAACAAGATAAACTGGAAAACTTTTCAAAACCCACCCAACCTTCACACAACAACAGTTCGCACAGACAGGGAAAGCAAAAAAAAAAAAAAGCAAGCAGTACAACAAGGCACAACTGTGGGTGATTCCGCACTAGACCTTAAATCCTGGTTCAGCCCTGTCCCCAAACTTACATTCTACATTATACTCGAGTTCACCCCTGTAATTATCTTGGGGTATTTTTTGTTTCCACATTACATTGAGGTTACCCCGATTTTGCCTCATACTTGTCCCAGGATAAATGGATGCTGTTATAACCAGGGATAAATGCAAGGTATTGTGTCGCAAGTTGAACTCTGATAAAGCCAGGGATGAGATCCAAGTGCGAAAAGGACCTGTACTGAAAAACCCACACCCCATACCCAAGCAACAGTAAAACTTTTAAAGACAAAAAAGAATTTTTAAAACTTTTAAAACAGTTAAACTAGCAGTAACAGACCCAATCCCCCCAACACCCACCCCACAGAACCCACCTACCCAGATCAATCCACCCACCCAACACAGAGAAGAAAAACCCTTTAAAACACAGAGAAAAAAACCTTTAAAAACTTCCTTAAAAAAAAAATCAAACCAGGTGATGTTTTCTTTTCTTCAGTCCAGGAGTCCACCAGCAGGGAGAGTAGGGCAGGCCAGGTACAGAGAGCAGCCAGCAGCTGAAGCCAACAAGGCCAGTATCAGCACAATCTCTCTCAGCCAGGCACCAGCTACCATCCAGGAAGAAATGAAGTCTAGCCACTAGGCAGGACTCCTTATATACTCTCTGCCCATGAACAGGACAGTTTCAAAAAAGAATACTGTTCTGTGATTGTCCAAAGAGGATGCAACTTACCCCTATTTGGAGAGTTGCGAGTTCTCCCTCCCCCCCTTCCCTAGCAACACCATCCTTGCAAAAGGTTGCACATGCATTTGCCACTTGCAAATGCATGGCAGTGATTGGCTGTGAGCTGGTCTTTTCTCCCTCCCCTTCTTCCTTAGCTCAGAGAAGAGGTCAGAAAAGGCCAGTTTTGTTGGGAAAGGCAGAAAGAGGTAAGTGTGCTTTCACTTTTCCCCTTTCCTAAGCCATTTTTTGGGGTCCCAAATAGCTGTTGAATACTTGCTGAGAGCCAGTTTGGTGTAGTGGTTAGGAGAGCAGACTCTAATCTGGAAGAATCAGGTTTGATTCCCCACTTGTCCACATGCAGCTGCCTGGGGTCAGTCACAAGTTCTCTCATGAGCAGTTCTTGAAAGAGCTCTTTCAGCCTCACCTACCTCACAGGGTGTCTGTTGTGGGAAGGGGAAGGGAAAGGAGATTGTAAGCTGCTCTGAGACTCCTTTGGGTAGTGAAGGGCAGGGTATAAATGCAATCTCCTCTTCTCCTTCTTCTTCCAAATCAGATCAGAGAATCTGATTCGACATTCAGCCAGGCTGAATAGGGCTGAATCAGCTCTATTTGGCCAATTATTCAGCTCAGCTGAGCTGAATGCACATCCCTAGTTATGACCAGGGCCTATGGTGCTTTCCATTCTCAACCCAGAAGGTACACTATGATGGATCCATCAGTATTTGTGACCCATAAATTTTGTAAAGACAGGGAACCGGCTTATTCTTATTGTGTTGGATTGGTGATTTTTGTGTTGGCTGCACATCCGGTGGTACGACTGGCGGCCTGATAATTGTGAAGGCAGCCAGGCATATCCCATCATGATGGTGCAGCATATTCCGGTGCTCTTGGGGAGGGGAAAGTTTAGCGGTGGGTCTGGGCATGTTGTCAAAGGAAGGTCGTGGAGACGGAAGGAGGCTCGGCGCCCTTCCAGCCTTCGGCCCATCCCAAGGGTGGTCAGCGATGGGGCCAGGATTGACCCCTCCCCTCTGTCACTGGTGTTGTGTAACACCAGATCCATCAATAATAAAATCTCAACTCTCCAGGACTTTGTCCTGGATCAACAAGTGTACCTGGTGTGTATGACCGAGACCTGGGTGAGGGAGGGGGAGACATTGGCTCTTACCCACTTGGCCCCGCCAGGTTACTCAGTCCTTCACCAGTCACGGACTAGGGGGCGGGAGGGAGGAGTGGCTATCTTCATTCGGGAGGCTTACTCCTTCAGGGCGTTCCCGTCTGTGGAGATCGCGGGCATAGAATGTGTCAGTATGATGCTGGAGGCTGTGGAGAGTTTGGCTATCTGGCTGGTGTATCGGCCGCCTAATGCACCGGTCAATAGCTTGCCGTCCCTGCTGGAGGCCGTATCAGGCTGGGCGTTGGACCAACCTAGGCTGATTGTCCTGCGTGACTTCAACGTCCAAGCTGAGGACGCGGCCTCTAGCCAGGCTACGGACCTAGTGTCATCCATGGCGGCCCTGGGACTCTTGCAGTATGTATCGGCCCCCACGCATCGGGCTGGTCACATGCTCAATTTGATCTTCGCGGCGGATGTAGAGGTGGACCGGATCACTGCTGAGGCAGTGCCATGGTTGGACCACCTGGCCCTGAGGGCCCATCTGAAAGTTCCACCCCAACCCTTTGTGGGCAGCGAGCAGATTTATGCTCACCCGCGGGTTCAGATGGACCCTATGTGGCTCCAGAGGGCCTTGCGGGATCCAAGGCCCCCTGGTGGCTCATTGGATGAGCTAGTGGAGGACTGACATGTCCGGCTGTCCGTAGCCATCGACGAGATCGCTCCCAGGCGCCCTCTCCAGGCTCGGCTGAGGTGAGCTCCCTGGTACACCTGGGAGCTGCGGCAGATGAAACAGGAACTGAGATGGCTAGAGAGACGGTGGCGCCGTGCCCGTGACAAAGCATCAAGAGCATCTTATAGAAGAAAAAGAAGAGATTGGATTTATACCCCGCCCTTCACTGCCCAAAGGCGTCTCAGAGCTGCTTACAAACTCCTTTCCCTTCCCCTCCCCACAACAGACACCCTGTGAGGTAAGTGGGGCTGAGAGAACTCTAACACAAACTGTCCTTGAGAGAGCAGCTGTGCCAGAGCTTGTGACTGACCCAAGGTCACATCAGTAGGTGCAAGTGGAGGAGTGGGGAATCAAACCGGGTTCTCCCAGATAAGAGTCCACACTTATAGGATGTTTATGAGAGCCTATGAGATGGCAGTCAAGGCGGCTAAGAAGGATTTCTTTGCGGATGAGATTGCATCTGCGAGCTCACGCCTGGCCCAATTATTTAGCACAATTCGGACTTTGACGGACCTGCCACAGGGCAGGCGAAATGTTAGGGAATTGGATATTGGCTGTGAGGCTTTTGTGAGCTATTTCACAGATAAAGTCTTGACGCTCCAACGCAACCTCCCTGCCACGATTGAGACAGTTAGTGAACTTGAGGCCCCTTGCGTATCTTCGGTTCCGGGTTTGGAATGTTTCGGCCCGCTCAGCTTGGACGAAGTTGACAGATTGCTAGTTACTGTGCGCCCAACCACATGCGACCTTGATCCATGCCCCTCCTGGATCTTCAAGGCGGGCCATGAGGAGTTTCGAGTTGCTCTGCGGGAGATTATCAACAAGTCCCTCAGTGAGGGCCGATTCCCCAGAGCACTCAAGGAGGCGATGGTCTGCCCCCTCTTAAAAAAGCCATCTCTGGATCCAGTCGAATTGGCCGACTACTGGCTGGTGTCCAATTTGCCCTATTTGGGCAAATTGATAGAGAGGGCGGTGGCATTACAGCTACAGGGCTTTCTGGAGGATGCTTCAGTCCTGGATCCCTTCCAGGCTTTCACCTAGGCCTTGGGACAGAGATGGTGCTGGTCGCCCTGACTGATGATCTCTGAAGGCATTTGGATTGAGGCGTCGTGGCGGCATTGCTGTTGTTAGATCTGTCGGCTGCATTTGATACGGTCGACCATCAGCTGCTGACCCACTGCCTCGTCGACGTGGGGATTCAGGGACGTGCCCTCCAATGGTTCGCCTCTTTTCTCCAAAGGCGGGGACAGAGGGTGGTGATTGGGGATCAGCGGTCCCAGAGGCATCCCCTTGAGTGCAGGGTGCCTCAGGGGGCGGTGCCTTCCCCAATGTTGTTTAACATCTATATGCGCCCCCTCGCCCAGATTGCCCGGAGCTGTGGGCTTGGGTGTCATCAATATGCAGATGACATCCAGCTCTATCTGGCCCTATGACCTTCATAGGGCATTGCAGGCCGTGGCTGGTTGGCTCAGGCTGAGCCGGCTGAAGCTAAATCCAGCAAAGACAGAGGTCCTGGGTCTGAGCTGGACTAGTCTGGGGTTGGGGCTCCCACTCCCATCCTTCGATGGGGCACCGCTGGTGCCATCATTGGGGGTTAGGAGTTTGGGGGTGCTCCTGGATGCCTCCTTAACGATGTAGGCCCAGGTGGCAGCCACTGTCAAATCAGCATTCTACCATCTGTGGCTGGCTTGGCAGTTGGATCCCTACCTCGATCGCAATGACCGGGCCACGGTGATCCACGCGACGGTCACCTCGAGGCTAGACTACTGCAATGCTCTCTACATGGGGCTGCCTTTGTCACAGATCTGGAGGCTGCAGCTGGTGCAGAATGCAGCGGCTAGGCTGCTGATGGGTCTCACTAGATGGGACCATATCCAGCCAATGCTGAAGGAGCTGCACTGGCTGCCAATAGCGTACCGGATCCACTTCAAAGTGCTGGTTCTTACCTTTAAAGCCCTACATGGCCAGGGTCTGGCCTACATGAGGGACCGCCTTTCCCCATATGTTCCCTCAAGAGCACTACTGTCAGGGGGACAACATCTGCTGGTCATTCCAGCCCCCAAGGTTGTTAAATATGCTGCGACCAGGGCCAGGGCTTTTTCGGTGGCAGCCCCTACCTGGTGGAATGAGCTCCTAGAGGAGATCAGGGCCCTGCAGGACCTTATGCAGTTCTGCAGGGCCTGCAAAATGGAGCTCTTCCGCCAGGCTTTTGAGTAGGGGCTGCCACCACTATGATACCATCATTGTATAGCCACTCGAGGCACTTTGGCCCTGGCATGGGATTTTAGCTTTGTGAGGGCACCTTTGGAGTAACGCCAACTGTGTGTACTAGTGCGTTGTGTAGTGTGGACCCTATAGTGGTTTTTTGCTGTCACCGCTGTTTTATTGTTAGTTGTAATGGAGTTTTATGGCTTGTATTTATTCTGGGCTTGGCCTTTATGTTTTAATCTGGTTGTATGGCATTTTGCCCTTGTTTGCCGCCCTGAGCCCATGTGGAAGGGCAGGATATAAATCCAATAAATAAATAAATAAATAAATAAATAGTATTAAAAAAACCCACTGAGAGGTCTAGGAGAGCCAATAGGGTTGCCCTTCCTCTGTCCATCTCCCACTGCAGGTCATCCACCAGGGTGATAAAGACATTTCAGTCCCATAATCTGGCCTGAAGCCAGAATGGAATACATATAGATGATCTGCTTCATTTAGGAATCCTTAAAGTTGCCTAGTCACCAATTGTTTAATCTCCATGCTTAAGAATGGTACATCTGAGACTGGACAATAGTTATTCAGCTCTCTCAGGTCCAAAGTGGGTTTCTTGAGGAGTGGGCACACCACTGCCTTCTTCAAGGCAGGGGTGATAACCCCCTCTCTCAAGGAGACATTTACAGGTTCCCTGACCCAGTCTGCTACCCTTCCCCCTCAGGAGATTTAAGCAGCCAGGAGAGTTAAGGGTCATACAAGCAGGTGGTAAGTCTCAGACTTCCATGAATCCTGTCCATGTCCTCAGACTGAATAAGCTAAAAGATATCTCACACAACTGGACAAGTTGGTACCCTGGGACGATATCATCCTGTCACTGGTACTGTTGAGTCCAAGTAGAAATGAATGTGCGACATTTTATCTGGACAGTGTTGAACAAAATAGTGGCAGCAAGCTGTGGAGCAGCCAACCTCCTCTCATAGGTATCCCATGCATAATTTTGTAAACCTCTGTCATTGTTTCTCCAAGCTAAAAAGCCTAACGTCTTTAGGAGCAGTTATATAGCTTAAGGGTACTGCTGAACCTGGGTCTCCTGTTGGATAAACAGGTGACAGTCATGGCCAGGAGTGGAGCCAGTTGCAATTCTTCTTCAGCAAAAAAGATCTTGCCACTGTGCTATATGCTCTATTAAGATATAGATTTGACTACTGTAATGCACTTTACATGGTGCTGTCCTTGAAGACTATCTGGAAGCTATGGTTGGTACAGAATGTTTCAATTAGTATGGAATCTCATTTCTACAGCATGACTTGGGCACATGTTTACCCAGTCCATGTGAGGATAAAATGAAGTGAATGTGAGGATAAAGTAAAGTTGTGAAGATAAGTGAAATGAGTATCGTGCACATTGGAGAAAAAGAACTGAACAGCAATTGAGATGGGCATGTCTTAAATAGATGACTATTTCATGAACTATCATTTCCAGCTTCATTTCAATTGTCTTTTCTTTTCATTCTAAATGTATGACTTTTATATTGAATGAATGATAACAAAGGTCTCTGGCATCCCACAGTCAAAAAGAGATGTATTCCATTACTTATATTTAAGTACCAACATATTTTCTCTTGAGCACAGTGTGTGCTGTTCGTTTATATGCATGTGTAAGGTACCCCCCCAGCTGCAACTAGAGATTCATTACAGAAACCACAACAGGAAATGCTCATTTTTTTCAATCCTTATAAACCTTTCAATACCCATTACCTTTGACTGGAAAGAAAATTACTCTCCAATTAATTTTAATAGAGATATATTGTATGCCAACATTAAGCGTATTTGTTCCAATCACCCCTTCACTTTGAAGAGCATTACATGATTTTGTCTTGCAAGTATGATAAAGACTTTACTCCTTTAGATTTTTTCTTGCCTGGTGGAATTGCCATCTTTTAATAGTCATGAGCACAGCATGAGATCTTTATAGCATCAGTATGCAAAGATCTAAATGAAAAATCCTTAAAAAATAGTTGAGGACTATCAAATTATCAGCATTATTTATCCTTAAACATATTGATTTTCAGCCTGTGTGTCTGGAAACCCCTGGAAGTCATGATAGACACAGTTTTCTGAATAAGTCCCTACAAATAAAGTACTGCAGGGATGCACATTAAATGTTTGAGATTATGTTCTCTGTTCACATGATTGAAGCTGAACAGGCCCATGTGAACCTTGTGTGCTCCTCAAATCATTCTCCAGAACTCTTTGCAAAGTGCATAGGTTCTATCACAGACATTCATGAGTTCTTCAGCAAACAAATCAATGCTGAAAATGAAAGCAGAAAATCTGGAAAATATTCTTCACCAGAAATGTATTCAGCCAAATATTTATTTATTTAGTGCCATCAATGTTCACAGCACTTTACAGCATATGAGAAAACATGTCCTTTCCATAAGAATATTAGAAGCTAAAATCTGATAGTGAAAAAAACAAAACAGTGAAAGAGGTGGAGATGTGTATAAAAACAGAAGACTCTTAATTCATTGATTATATGTTGGGCTTATAAGAATGGTCAAAACTCAATATATGTCAGGATTTGGTACATTCACTCGAAAATCACTGCTCTGTCTAGCTGGCCCCAACATTAGTTCATTTTAGATCAGTTTTGTACTTTTAGAAATTATTACCAATTTACTACATGCTTTAAGGTGGTTTAATTTTTAGTCACCCAAAACAGAGCTGGACTCAAAAGTCACTGTAGAGTCACCAATCCTTTGTGCTAGGAAATGAAACAAAACATTACTGAAGATACAGAAATACTATGGAGGTTTGCACAGCTGAGATTTCATCTCAGCTCTTCATAATTCATACTGCTGAAAAAAATGGGCTACAATGGTTTGTCCAATATATGAAAAAAATCATACAGATTAAAATATCTCATCTAATCAGTGAAGAATACTCTACTGAGATACCATTAGTATACTAAGCAGGTAAACAGTAGGGGAAAAGGCTTATGTTTTTCCACTGTCCCTAAACTTATCTGTGTTTGTCAAAAAGCAAGTTGAAGAGAACTAGAAACTTCTTCCCTTTGGCTAGTCTCAGATTCAATCCCAAGAGGATGGTTTATTTTACAGTTTATAGAATTACCTGATTAGGTGCCACATGTTTTGCAAAACACAAAGGCAAATGTATATTTGACAGTAGCTCCATTTGGTTTACTTTAGAAGTGAACCAATTAAGGATTTTTAAATCCACATAGTAACGTCCATATTTTTGAAAAGTTTGTCAGATTATTTGATTTAAATCAGCATTCTTTGAAGTGCTGTCTGCACATTTAAGTTATATCCTGTGTTATTCTTTAGTTCTTGAGATACTGTGGTATGTCATATGAGATCAGAACTGGATTAACTCTTAGGCTAACTATGCTATATAGCAGGGCCTCATACTGGGAACTTACTGTGGTATAATTTTTCTTTGATGTAATTATCAGGTATAATGTCTTCTTAGAATCTATAGCCCCGTTCACACGGAGCATTTGCCCCGCTGAAGGCATGGGAGCCCCGCGGACTTTCTGTGCGTGATCATATGAGCACATCTGGGAGGCGTAGCGCTCCCGTGGCCAACCCGCGGCTTCCCTCCGAAAATGCGGAGTAAAAAACTACTAGGGTCGAAGTACTCGTTTCCGGAAACCCCGGGGCAAAGGCTGGCGTCTGATCGCGGGAGCGCCAGTATCCCATGGCTTCCGACGCTGGCCCATGTCCTGCGGTTTCCGGATGTTGTAAGTTTCCATGGGATGTGCACCAATGCTGAATGAGGCATGCGCATAGGCAAGACACCGGCAGCGCCCCCCCCCGATGGCACATGCGCACTTCGCAACAGTGCGGCTTGCGTGGTCTGCTGCACCACTTTTTTGCCGCGCTGCAGCAGCGTGGTGTGATTGGCACTTGGAGCTGGAGCGTGGCAACCTGGTGGCCGATGTGATTGGGCTACCATGCCTTATTTTGCTCCGGGGCGAACTGCCATGCCTCCCCCCTCCCCCGCGTTTTCTGGCCCGTATGACCGGGGCCTGTATTGGTTATAGTGCTGGTTTCTTTTTAAAATCCAGTGGTTAAGGTTACCAACTTTAAGTTGGTGCCTGGAGTTTCCCTGAGGACATGGCAGCTTTGGAGCAGTTATTCTATGACATCGTACCCTGCTGAGCCCCCTCCCCAAACACTGCCCTTCCCACACTCCAAACACAAATCTCCAGGAATTTTCCAACCTGGAGTTAACAACCCAAACTACAGTCTAAGGACATGTATAGCAAGAGGCAGTGGTCATGTACTAGTCATTGGGGCTGGGGGATGTGCAACATACTGGTAGCTTTAACAAAAGATGAAGCAAAAGTTTTATAAGCAGGAAGAGTTCAGAGCACAACTGAATGGTGGCGATTGTTTTGGGGAGGTTGCATATGGCCATAAGATAAGGCATGGCATATGGGTCAGAGAACTCCCCCAGAACATGATTAATGGTCATTGAAACTTCTAACAAGGACTTTCCTTAGTTCATTGCTGCAATGCTACTGCTGATGTGATATTAACAAACAGTTCTTTAGTCAGTCAGTTTTTTGTCTATCTGTCTTTCAGTGGCAGCTTACGGTGTGACATGCAGAGAATATCCCAGCTTTCACTACTGTGTACCACTGGAGGAGGAGAGAAGGGCAATATCCTTACTAGATGACAATGGAAAGTGGCACCATTGCTGCTGGGGCCATGGCTGAAGTACCATGCAGGGATCCAGATACTGAACAGCTTTGGGTGATGACATCACTTGCTGGCACTGGGTTCTAGTACCCTTCTAGGCCCAGCTGTTGGAAAATTTGGTAAAAATAGCTAGATAGTCAGAGCTTGCAATGGATCTTTGTTCACTGGAGAGGAGGCATTTTCTTTCTGTGTAAAAATCTTTATTTATAAAGGGAAAGGTACATGGGAAATCTACAAAACAACAAGCACTTAAGACTACATCCTTGCTGTTACTAGTACACAACAGACAGACTGACCACACAGTTGGTAATGGAGATTCTTCTTTCTTCTTTACCCCTAGAAGGAAATCACCTGAATACATTAACCAATGATTGTTAATAAATAGGCTCTAGTTTCCTGGGCTTTCTCTCCATTAGCTTTCTGCCAGGTTCCCTTCCAGGTCAATCTAAACAATAGCACACAAGATAAATGCATTAACCCTATAATGACTGAATTTAGACCTTGCAACACACATATTTCCACCATCAGCAGCAACCACCAGATAACTTTCCACAAGACTTGCATGACTCACCGAGGCGCCACTGCTTGCTGCTATTTAGCAGCAGCAATCCCACAAAAGCAGGTCCATAGCCAGGATTTTGTAGCTTGTGGGGCAAAAAATTTTCTGATGGGGATGCCATTATTTGTATGTTAGCTCCAATCTGCCCCTAAGCCTGACTGCCGGTGGCCACCCTTCTCCCTCCCCTCCTGCAAGATTTAAAGGGCACTTCAGCTGATCGACAGGGAGCATGTGGGCCCACAATCAGCTGGAGGGCCCTTTAAATCTTGCAGAAGGGAGGGAGAGGGGCACGTACCATCCCCTACTTCTTCTCAAAAGCATTTAAAGGATCCCTTTAAATGCTTTTGAGAAGAAATGCAGGATGGCAGTGGTCCTCCCCCTGATTCTTCTCAAAAAATCTTCTCAAAAAAATCTTGCAGGGCCAACCTTTTAAGGAAAGGAGCAGAGCCTCCAGTAGCCACACTGTAGCTATGGGCCAGCACAAAAGCCAGTGTGGTGTAGTGGTCAGAGTTTCAGACTAGGATCTGTTACACCCAGGGTCAAATTCCCACTCAGCCATGAAAGTTCAATGGGTGACACATTGTCAGCCTAATTTACCTTACAGAATTGTTGTGAAGATAAAATGGAAAAAAGGAGAATGTTCTTTATAGATCATTTCCCATTATAAAGAAAGGTGAGGTATAAATGAAATAAATAATGAATAAAGCTGAAGATGGTGGGCAGATGAAAGGTAGGTTTGTTGTTGGGTGGGAAGGAGAAAAAGAAGCAGGGAAAGATGAGGATATGGGGTGTTGTGTCCTGAGATCAGGAGTATGAGCTGGCGAAATGCAGCCAAGCTTCGCTCTCTGAGAACAATAGGGACTAGGCTCCTGAGCTCGCCAGTAAAGAACCAATGGCAGCATTGGCGGGCAATTCAAACCCGCCAATAGGAATGTGGGGCGTCCCCCCCCTTACTGTATATAGTTGGCCTCTGGCCATTACTGTTTGTCTTTGTCTTGTGTGAAGTACGAATAAACGCGTCTTCTCTTATGTCGTCGTCCGAGTCATGAGGCCCGAAACCCAATACTTTACAATGGCGACGAAGGTGGGATTTCAACGCCTTCCTTGACTCCATGAGCGACGAAAAGGACGACAAGGCCACCCGCCGAGCATCGCATTGCTGACCCCGAGAGCAGCACCACACCGCTCGCCGAGCATCGCATCGCTGACCCCGAGAGCAGCACCGCACCGCTTGCCCCGTCGCATGCCTTCCCAGACGGAGCTATGGCCGCCACGCATGTAATACTCAAGCGCTTCGATCCGTCTCAGCCAGAAACCTGGGACGCATGGGTCGACCAGCTCATAAGCTACATGGAACTCAACGAGATTCGCGACCCTGAGAAAAAACGGTCACTCCTGCTGAGCTCGTGCGGCACCCAAACAGTCCGCCTCGCCAAGAGCCTCTTGGTGCCCCGCACGGCCTTGGAAAGCTCCTTTGGGGAGATCCTGGATGTCCTCAATGCGTACTTCAGCCCCCGGCCTACCTTCCTGGCCAAGAGGATGGAGTTCCAGAGGCGAGTCCAGGCCCAAGGGGAATCCGCTGCCACCTTCCTGGCCGCGCTGAGGGCGCTCGCGGTGGACTGCGGGTTCCCGAAGGTGGAAGACAACTTGCTGACGCAGTTCGTGTGGGGCCTGGTGGTCTCCAAGCTGCGGCGCAAGTTGATTGGCAACCGGCGGCTCACCCTGGACGAGGCCATCGACGCCGCAACCGCACACGAGGCCGCCGAAGGGGAACGCCCGGCCGCGGCTGCCCATGTGGTCGGGAGGGGTCCCAGCCCCGGGAACTCAGACACCGAAGAGGTCTACGCCCTCAGACCCCAACACCGCCGGCCGGCGCAGACCCCGCAGGCCGACAGGGAGCCAGCCAAGCCTTCCGGCAACCGGACCGTGTGCGCCAGCTGCGGGGAAGGCCACGGGAGGAAGACTTGCAAGTTCTGGGATGCTGTCTGTCACGGGTGTGGGAAGCCAGGACACCTCGCACGGGTCTGCCGGTCCAAAGGCCCCCGGAACTCGAGATCGTTGGCCCCACCGCACCGCGCATCATCCACCGCCTACGAGACGACGGAAGAGGTCGCCGAGCTGTACCATCTTACGGATCAACCGCTACAGGTACTTCGCCTCCCCAACCCCAACCTCTCCTCCACCCCGAAGATCCAAGTAAACGTGCGGATCGAGGGGTCCCCCTGCTGCATGGAGGTGGACTCGGGATTGGCTGCGTCCATAATTTCCGTGAACACTTAAAAAACTTTGCCCGTCCGGGGGACCCCCTCTCCGCCCATCGCCGCTTAGCTTGGTGGACTTTCAAAAGAACCCTGTCCCCATTCGGGGAGTCGGCACTTTCCGAGTGCAATACCGAGACTTTGAGGGGAACTTGGACTTGGTGGTGGTAGAGGGAAACCTTGTGAGTCTCCTGGGGCGTGCGTGGTTCGAGGCCCTAGGCATTACGATCAGGGGAGTGAATAAGTGCGGGATGCGTGACTGGGGGGCGGTGTGCAAGGAATTCCCCGAGGTCTTTGATGGGAAACTGGGGTGTTATAAAGGGGCCCCGGTGTCGCTTCACTTAGACCCAACGGTGACGCCCATCCGGCAGCGCTTCCACACCGTGCCCCTGGCCCTCCGCCCTAAAATAGAGGCAGAACTGGACCGGTTGGTGGCCCAGGGAGTCCTAGAGCCCGTCCCTAACGCACGATGGGAGACCTCGATTGTGACACCCGTGAAGCCGAACGGGGAAATCCGCATCTGCACGGATTACAAGTGCACTATTAACCAGGCACTTCAGGCGCACGCATACCCCGTACCCGTGGTCAGCCACGTATTGACCACACTGGTGGGGGCGCGCATATTTGGTAAGCTGGATCTCACGCAGGCGTACCAGCAACTCCCTGTGGATGAGGCCACTGCCGAGGCACAAACCATAGTAACCCATCAGGGGGCCTTCAGGGTGAAGCGGCTGCAGTTCGGGGTCAGTGTGGCCCCAGGGATCTTCCAGAATCTAATGGATGATTTGTTAAAAGGGATCCCTGGCATGACGCCGTTCTTCGACGACATCCTCATCGCCGCGGCCACCCCGGAGAACTTCGCTGCCCGCCTCCGAACTGTCCTGGGACGCTTCCAAGCCGCGGGGCTGGAGGTGAAGCGGGAAAAGTGCCTCCTCGGGGTGCCGGAGGTGGAGTTCTTGGGGTACTGGGTTGACGCAACGGGCCTGCATCCAGCGAGGGACAAGGTGAAGGCCATCATGGAGGCCCCCGCCCCGAAGTCCAAGGCGGAGCTCCAGGCGTTCTTAGGCCTCCTGAACTTTTACCACGCCTTTCTCCCACACAAAGCCGCCGTGGCAGAACCCCTGCACAGGCTGCTGGATAAGGCGACACCTTGGGCATGGGGAGTGAGGGAGGAGGTGGAGTTTCGGGGAGTTAAGATACTATTGATTTCTAATGCTGTACTCGCCCACTTTGATGAAAAGCTCCCAGTAATCCTCGCATGCGACGCATTGCCGTATGGGGTCAGGGCAGTCTTGGGCCACAAGCTACCAGACGGGAGGGAAGTTCCGGTGGCTTACTACTCCCGCACGCTATGCACAAATAGACCGGGAGGGCTTGGCCCTGGTGGCGGGGGTAAAAAAATTCCACAACTTTGTGTATGGGCGGCCCTTCACACTCGTAACTGATCACAAGCCACTCCTGGGACTGTTCGCGGCGGACAAACAAACGCCGCAGGTACTGTCGCCCCGGGTGTTGCGCTGTTCCCTGTTTTTAGCTGGCTATCAGTATCGGTTGGAGCATCGGCCGGGCAAGGCGCTGGGTCATGCCGACGCCCTGAGCCACCTGCCGCTGCCGCAGACAGGGGAGGATCCGGCCCCAGCTCCCGCAGTATTGTTGATGGAGGAGCTGCCCAACCCCCCCCCTTCAGGCTGCAGACGTGGCCGCCCGCTCGTCCCGAGATCCCATTATCTCCTGGGTCTTAAACTGGGTGGTGAGGGGATGGCCAGTGGAACAGACAGGGCCAGAGTTCACAGCATACAAAGCCAGGAGGGAAGAGTTATCTGCCTTGAAAGGGTGCTTACTATGGGGGGACAGGGTGGTCATCCCAGGGCCCATGAGACAAGGGGTTCTAGAGACGCTTCACGAGGCCCACCCTGGCATTGTACGAATGAAAGCTCTGGCAAGGCGCTACGTGTGGTGGCCCGGGATAGACTCAGAAATTGAAACCTGGGTCCGGGGGTGCACACGGTGCCAGGAAGTCCGCCCCAATCCCCCGAGAGCACCAACCCAAAGCTGGGAGTCCACCCACAAGCCGTGGTCACGCTTACACATCGACTTTGCCGGGCCGTTTCAGGGGTTCCAGTTCTTGGTAATGGTAGACTCCTACTCTAAGTGGGTGGAAATAAGTCCGGTGGCTACCACCTCTGCAAAAGCGGCAATAAGGGCCCTGCGCAGAATATTTGCTACACATGGCTTGCCAGACACGATCGTGTCGGACAACGGGGCCGCGTTCACATCAGCGGAGTTCCAAGCGTTCCTCGCAAGGAACTTAATAAAGCATATACGGTCCGCGCCCTTCCACCCGGCAACTGATGGACAGGCGGAGAGGATGGTACGCACCGCCAAAGAAGCCCTGAGCCGCATAACTGAGGGGGAGGGGGAGTTCTGGCTGGCCCGCTTCCTCCTCACACAGCGCACCACCCCGAACCCCATCTCTGGGTATTGCCCCGCAGAATTATTGATGGGCCGCCGCCCCACGACACTGTTAGACAGGCTCCACCCGGACCGAGCCCCAGAGAGAAAGCTGGTCAAAACCCGGGAGGCGCCCAGGAGTTTCCACCCAGGGGAACCTGTCTACTTTAGGAACTATGGGGCGGGTCCTCAGTGGCTGGCCGGGCGCATTCTCAAACCCACCGGGCCAGTTTCATATGAGTTCCTGGCAGACGGGGACAGGGTCCTCCGGAAGCATGTGGACCAACTCCGGAGGCGGCAAGACCCCATCACAGGAATCAGGGCCCCACTACCGGAAGGCACCGAGGCCGCCCCAGCAACCGATCAGCCGCCGGTGCCTGTAGCGGAACAAGCATCAGAAAGTCCGCGGAGCACGGAGGGGGGTCCAGAGCAAGCCGAGCCTCCACCGTCGCCGGCATTGCCGGACATCCAAGCTCCTAGTGCGGGAGGTCCACCAGATGGGGGCCCCGCCAGTCCGGTTCCGGCCCCCCGAAGATCACTAAGAGAACGGAGGCCACCAGCCTACCTAAAAGACTACGTCACCTGATAGGAGACAAACTATGGGGGGAGGGGTGTTGTGTCCTGAGATCAGGAGTATGAGCTGGCGAAATGCAGCCAAGCTTCGCTCTCTGAGAACAATAGGGACTAGGCTCCTGAGCTCGCCAGTAAAGAACCAATGGCAGCATTGGTGGGCAATTGGAGGGAAGGAGAGGGAGGGAAGGAAGAAAAGAAGGAAGCTAGAAAACTGGAGAAACTATAGGGGCTTTCAGGGAAGGGGAAAAGGAAACAGTGAAGGGAAAATGAGAGGTCCCTCACGAGTCCTCACAGGTCCCTCACTTGTCCTAATGTACAATTGTTATGAGGCTAAGAACGGTCACTTTCAGCATCACTGAGTTATGGTGAGATGCAAATAATAACAGCAAATAAATATACAAACATAAGGGAAAACTTTGTACCCATTTTCTGTCTGTTAGAACTAGATGAATGTTAACGTTAATATTCAGATCACTGTACAGTTCAGTTTTGGATTGCTGTTTATCAGATGTGTCCAAACTTCATCAATATATTTCAGTTGCATCAGAGATCTTTGAATGAGGAAACCAGTCCCTGATATATGCAGGTCCCAAAGTGCTCCTATCTTTGTCCCTCGTGGTAAGCATGCTGTTCTTGCCCACCCACCAATGCACGCTCTACAACATATGTTCTCTTAAATTTTTACTGCAAAGGTTTAAATATCTTTAAAATAACTCAGTAAAAAGAAACCTCTCTAAATGTGTAACAGATGCACAAACAGACCGCAGGCAGAGAACTGTCATCACGCCTCCCAAGCTGCATTTTCACCTGCTCATGTGGTATACACCTGTAATGTGTTAGCTGGCAGGGCATCAACTTCAGTTCCAGGGTGGGCGCACATTAATGATCTGACATATGTGACTTTAAAAAGAAACAACCCTTTGTTATTTTAAATCAGATGGGCAACTTCTGACAAGAACAAATAAGATATGTCATCTTAGATTTAATTCATAGTTACTACTGGCTTGGTTACCACATGCTGTGATATCACAGGGATAATCATAATAAAACCACCACCCCTCTCTCTCTCTGTAGCTTCTGATAGGGAAGCAGGTCCCATTTCTATCAATCACAGGGCAGGATGCATCTTGTCACATGAGCAATATGAATGAAACTATTGAGGCAATTGAGTAAGTGCCTATTTGGTTATTTAAACAGAATGTTGTTGTTGTTCAGTCGCACAGTCGAGTCCGACTCTTCGCAACCCCATGGACCAGATTACGCCAGGCCCTCCTGTCTTCCGCTGTCCGCTGAAGTTTGCTCAATTTCATGTTCGTTGCATCGGTGACACTGTCTAACCATCTCATCCTTTGCCGTCCCCTTCTTCTTTGACCTTCAATCTTTCCCAGCATCAGGGTCTTCTCCAGTGAATGCTCCCTTCTCATTTGGTGGCCAAAGTATTTGAGCTTCAGCTTCAGGATCTGGCCTTCCAGGGAACAATCAGGGTTGATTTCTTTTAGGATTGACTGATTTGATCTCCTTGCAGTCCAAGGGACTCTCAAGAGTCTTCTCCAGCACCATAGTTCAAAAGAATCTATTCTTCAGCGCTCAGCCTTCCTTATAGTCCAACTCTCACAGCCGTACATTACTACGGGGAATACCATTGCTTTGACCATGTGGACTTTTGTTGGCAAGGTGATGTCTCTGCTTTTTATCATGCTGTTTAGGTTTGCCATCGCTTTCCTCCCAAGGAGCAGGCGTCTTTTAATTTCATGGCTGCAGTCACCATCTGCAGTGATCTGGGATCCTAGGAACGTGAAGTCTGTCACTACTTCTACGACTTCCCCTTCTATTTGCCAAGGAGTGATGGGGCCAGATGCCATGATCTTAGTTTTTTTGATGTTGAGCTTCAAGCCCACTTTTGCACTCTCCTCTTTCACCCTGAGCAAGAGGCTCTTGAGGTCCTCTTCACTTTCTGCCATCACAGTGGTATCGTCTGCATATCTGAGGTTATTGATCTTTTCCCCAGCAATCTTAACTCCAGCTTGTGATTCATCCAGGCCAGCATTTCGCATGATGTACTCTGCATATAAATTAAATAAGCAAGGTGACAATATACATCCTTGTCGTACTCCTTTTCCTATGCTAAACCAATCAGTTGTTCCATATCCGGTTCTAACTGTTGCTTCTTGACCCTTATACAGGTTTCTCAGGAGACATATGAGGTGGTCTGGTACTCCCATCTCTTGAAGAACCTGCCATAGTTTATTATGATCTACACAACCAAAGGCTTTAGCATAGTCAATGAAGCAGAAGTAGATGTTTTTCTGGTACTCTCTTGCTTTCTCCATAATCCAGCGAATGTTGGCAATTTGATCTCTAGTTCCTCTACCTCTTCGAAACCCAGCTTGTACTTCTGGCAGTTCTCTATCCACGTACTGTTGGAGCCTAGCTTGTAGGATTTTGAGCATGACCTTGCTAGCGTGTGAAATGAGTGCAATTGTGCGATAGTTTGAACATTCTTTGACGTTGCCCTTCTTTGGGATTGGAATGTAAACTGACCTTTTCCAATCCTGTGGCCACTGTTGTGTTTTCCAAATTTGTTGGCAAATTGAGTGTAGCACTTTAACAGCATCTTCTTTTAAGACTTTGAATAACTCAGCTGGGATACCATCACCTCCACTAGCTTTGTTGTTAGTAATGCTTTCTAAGGCCCATTTAACTTCACTTTCAAGGATGTCTGGCTCGAGGTCAGTGATTATACCATCGTGGTTGTCAAGGACATCGAGGTCCTTCTTGTATAGTTCTTCTGTGTATTCTTGCCATCTTTTCCTAATCTCTTCTGCTTCTGTTAGGTCCCTACCGTTTTTGTCCTTTATCATGGCCAGCTTTGCATGGAACGTTTCCTTGATTTCTCCAATTTTCTTGAAGAGATCTCTAGTCCTTCCCAATCTATTGTTTTCCTCTATTACTTTGCATTGTTCATTCAGGAAAGCCTCCTTATCTCTCCTTGCTGTTCTCTGGAAATCTGCATTCAGTTGGGCAAATCTTTCCTTTTCCCCATTGCCTTTAGCTTTCCTTCTTTCTTCTGCTATGTGTAAAGCCTCATCAGACAGCCACTTTGCTTTTTTGCATTTCTTTTTCTTTGGGATGGCGGTGAGTGCTGCCTCCTTTACAATGTCATGGACCTCTGTCCATAGTTCTTCAGGCACTCTGTCTATCAAATCTAGTCCCTTAAACCTATTCTTCACCTCTACTGTATATTCATCGGGGATGCGATCTAGGTCAAATCTGAATGGCCTTGTGGTTTTCCCAACTTTCTTCAATTTAAGTCTGAATTTTGCAATGAGTAGCTCATGATCTGAGCCACAGTCAGCTTCAGGTCTTGTTTTTACTGACTGGATAGAGCTTCTCCATCTTTGACTGCAAATTATATAGTCAATCTGATTTCGGTGTTGCCCATCTGGTGATGTCCATGTGTAGAGATGCCTCTTAGGTTGTTGGAAAAGGGTGTTTGCTATGACCAGCGTGTTCTCTTGACAAAACTCTGTTAGCCTTTGCCCTGCTTCATTTTGTTCTCCAAGGCCAAACTTGTCTGTTATTCTGGTTACCTTTTGATTTCCTACTTTAGCATTCCAGTCCCCTATGATGATGAGGACATCATTTTTTGGTGTTAGTTCTACGAGCTGTTGTAGGTCTTCGTAGAACTGGTCCACTTCAGCCTCTTCTGCAGCAGTGGTTGGGGCATAGACTTGGATTACTGTGATATTGAATGGTTTGCCTTGGATTCGGACCGAGATCATTCTGTCATTTTTGAGATTGTATCCCAATACTGCCTTTCTCACTCTCTTGTTGACTATAAAGGCCACACCATTTTTTCTATGGGATTCCTGGCCACAGTAGTAGATATAATGGTCTTCTGAGTTAAATTCGCCTATTCCTGTCCACTTTAGTTCACTGATTCCCAAGATGTCAATGTTCATTCTTGCCATCTCATTTTTGACCACGTCAAGCTTACCTTGATTCATAGATCTTACATTCCAGGTTCCTATGCAGTATTGTTCTTTGCAGCATCGAACTTTCTTTTCACCGTCAGACACATCCACAACTGAGCGTCCTTTCGGCTTTGGCCCAGCCGCTTCACTCTTTCTGGGGTTACTTGTACTTGCCCTCTGCTCTTCCTCAGTAGCATATTGGACACCTTCCGACCTGAGGGGCTCATCTTCCGGTGTCATATCTTTTAGCCTTTTGTTACTGTCCATGGGGTTTTCTTGGCAAAGATACTGGAGTGGGTTGCCATTTCCTTCTCCAGGGGATCACGCTTGGTCTGAGTTCTCTGCTGTGGCCTGTCCGTCCTGGGTGGCCCTCCACGGCATAGCCCACAGCCTCATCGAACCACGCAAGCCCCCTCGCCACGACAAGGCAGTGATCCATGAGGGAGTTTAAACAGAATATACTACATAAATATCAGTTACCAGGATTTTAGGTAATTCAATATATAGTGTTTGAAATCTCACCTTCTAGAGCTATGTTTTGGTGTTCAAGGTATAAGTGAATGTGAGGAGGGGGAGAGTCAGGATCATGTCCACTGGTCTTGTTCCTCAATGGAGCCTATGTGCTCCATGCACACAACCAAACATGCATAGGCTCCTTTATGCACAGCCCAGAACTCTCTACTTTGTATGGTACGAAAACCCCATACATATTCACCAGTATTTGCATAGACAGATTCTACACAGGCTTCCAGTACACAGGACCTTTGAACACATGGAAGTCAGGGGCAGTGCTAGAAGACATTAACCTGATCACCTCCTTACATGCATTAACAAAGCCTCAATACAGGTTACAACCAGATTTCAAACAGTAAAGCAAATGTAGATCAGCCTGTATAAAGACAGGCATCTCATTTGATGTGCCTCCTAACATTGTTGTGTCTAAATCTGTTATCAGCTAGAAAGAGAAACAAAGCAATCCTATGTAGAACTATTCCAATCTGATCCCATTCAAATCTAATCAGAGTCTACATAGTGCACTAGTCTAAAAAAGAGGATCACAAATGCGCAAAAGTTTGCAACTGCTTCAATATGAATGTCTGAAAGATAAGCAAATTTCATATATCACTGTTGTTCAAATGGCCACCAGGAACATTTAATGTATTCCAATTAATGTAATCTTCCAGAGCTCTGCCTCATGTAGCAGCTTTTCAGAAAATCCTCCAAAGTTAGAAGCAGGACCTTTACTTCAGTAGCCCTGGGATTACAGAACAATCTTCCAGAGGTTTCTCTTTCACAGGTCATTTGGCAATTGATAGTGGTGAAAACAGCAGCTATGATGTTGTTTCCATGTCTCAACATAAACACATGAGACACCTAGTTACAGGTCAAGCTAGGTTTAGTGAACATCTCATCTGTATTACTATAGTTTTACTTTTTAGTGTGGAATATGCTAAGGGCAGCCATACTGGCTGCCAGTATTTCTGGGCAACACCTCCCTGGCTCCAAATTCATCCAGCATTGCTTCCAGCTTTGTTTATCCCAGCCTGTTCAGAAAACTGTGCTGAGAGGTGCCAAGCCTCCTCTCCTCTGCCACATGCTTTAAAATAACTAAAGGTTTGACTGATATTGTTCAGTACCAAGGAAACCCCCTCCAGCTGTATAAAAATGATAAGTTAAATTAAAAAAACCACTTCTCTTTGTCATCAGATCCTACAGAGTTGTAGCCAATTATCCCTACCCAACTACAACCTAACCAGTCGAAAGATCACTCCCATGGGCTTATATTCACCATGCAAAGCAGGACAAAAAAGGCCCCATTACAGCCCATTGGAAGGAGATCCAAAACAAAAATTCAGTCATGTTTTTGAAAAATGATCAGTTAAATATTATAAATATTATAAAGACATAGTGTGTGAAAGAATAGTAGCCGCAAAAAAGCAATTGCTACCGGACACAGAGTTTCCAGATTTTGTGTTCAGGTACTATTTATATCTTTATTTCTTTTTCCCTTTCCATCTTGTTGGCCTTTTCCCTTTCTCACAAAAACTGAGAGGGGGGGAACTCAACCAAAGATATGGCTGTGATGTATGAGGGTCAAGCTAACAAAATAAGTTATTATAAAAATACAAATATTTTTATGGTGTACACCTTTGGGTAGTGAAGGGCAGGGTATAAATCCAATCTCTCCTCTCTCTCACATTAGTAAAGGATATAATAGGTTAAAAGAAATGATCCAGATATCAAATTCTTAAAACTTTTTACACAGAGACCTGATAGTTTTACATATACAATTGATGGGTATATCTTATGACCAGTAGACCATATGTGTTTCAGCCCCTTAGGGCCTTCCTCAGTGGTCAATATTACTATGTAAAACAACACACATCCAGAAATAAATATATGAAAAAAGATTTTCTTTAGAGCTAGGTGTTGCTTTCTTATGTGATGTGCAATTGCTAAAAGATTACACAGTAGGCCATGGATAATCTCTCATTATAACTGCACATGCTCTCCAAATTGTTCTGGTAACAATTATCCAATGTGTCTGGATGTGTGTATCTTCCATCAAAGTAGTATGCTCTGATCTGATCCTGTGTGTCTGTGTCATCTCCCTCATAAAGGGAAGGAGATCTTCTAAATAGCCCATAAGACCCTCTGCCCATCAACCTTGATCAGGGGTGTCGAACTCATTTGTTATGAGGATCGAATCTGACATAAATGAGACCTTGTTGGGCTGGGCCATGTGTGTCACAAAATGTAATGCTAGGTAGTAGAGATAAAACCTTTATAAAGGACACAGGCAAACACAATTAAATATTTTGTTTAGACTTTAAATAAAACATGCTTAAAACACTAGGGCTCTTGAAATATTTTGTCTATTTAACAGTCTCTGATAACTGATGCCTCTTGCTCTGAATTATTGCATGTCTGTGCTGAAGCAATCCTGAGTATGCTGTTCAGATGTGTATCTGTAAGCTGCAAACCTACGTTTGACTTGTTGACATTCATTACAGAAATCTCATGCTCAGTGTTCTGACCAAGGGGAAAACATGAAATGGCTGGGCATTGCAAGCTTTTGTACATAAGTTGTTTCATGTGCTGGTCAAGAACATGAGAAGGCATCCTGACACAGACTGAGGGCTGTTTGCGTGTCTACAAAATTATAGTCTTCCCCAGAGAAATAACAACTTCCTACAAAGGAAGTGTGCTTAGTAAATTCAGTCTGAACACACACTCTCAACCTAATCCACCTCACTGGCTTGTTGTTATTCCTCCTCTAAAATAGTTCACATTGCTTTCAGGGCCGGCTCACCCACTAGGCAAACTAGGCATTTGCCTAGAGTGCGGGGTGGCCCTTAGGACACCAAACTGGACCGGGGTGGCGGCAGCGGAAGAACCGAGGAGGAGGAGGAAGACTCGTGAGTCTACTCCAAGAACCTCAAGATCCACAAGAGGACACACACAGGTAGGTGGCGCCCTCTCCACCCTGGCCCTGACGTGCACGCAGCCATGTGACGCTGGGGGGGGTTCACGAGTAAGGGAGGGCGATGAGGGGTGCGGGGGCTCTGGGGCTTCTAGGTGTCCTTACCCAGCTAAAGGGCATGGGCACAAGCTTTCCCAGGCTCGCCAACTCCTGCAGCGGCCCAAGGGTGACCAGGGGGCCCAGCTGAAACCTCTGCGAGCGAGGAGGAAACCAGCTGGCTGTCTTGCCTCCAGGCCATGAGAAAGAAGAAGGGTGTTCCTTTGCCTCTCCGGCCCTGGGGCCAAACTGAAATCATCCACAAAATGAAGAAATTGAATGGAAAGCAGGGGAGGGGGGAATGCAAGCTGCTCTCGAGTTGTGCCCTGCCAACCCGCAGTCCTTCCGCCCACATCCCGGCTTGCCCCAGCCACTGAGTACTGCCTGCCGCTTCGCTTGTGCACTCCAGGCACCACTGGCTCTCCTCCATCTGCTTGCCCGCCGCCAGCTGCAGTCCTCCTCCGCGATCCAGGCCAGGGTTTTGCTGTGGCCACGCGGCACAATTGGCTGGCGTTGGGCCCCTTCTTTGTTTAAGGGCTGAGTCTGGAGTGCCCCTGTGGGACCGCCACTGCTGTGGGAAGGGGCTGGAGAGGAGACCAGGGCCAGGAGGATGCCACCAAAAGTCCTGCAGGAGAAGCAGGAGCCAGGAGGATGCCTGGCCAGGGTGCAGGAGGTGGCGCCGCAGCTCACCTGCCCTCCGCCCTCCCCTCTCGGGGGGAGGAAGTGGAGGCAGCATGGTGGCAGCCAGTGGAGACTCGCCACCACCGCCAGTAGAAGGACGCCCGGCCGGGGCGCAGGAGGCACCACCGCAGCTTGCCCACCCTCCCCCTCCCCCTGGGGGGGAGGAGGCAGCGGCAGCAAAAGGGTCTCCAGGCCCCACCAGGAGGTTGGCATCTGCGCCTCACCTAGGGCGCAGAAACACCTTAGAATCATAGAATGTTAGAGTTGGAAGGGACCTTGCAGGCCATCTAGTCCAACCCCCTGCACTCTGCAGGAACACAGCCGAAACCTTGAGCTGGCCCTGATTGCTTTCTTACTGAGAAAGACTGGATCAGGAGGGAATGAACTCAGTGAAAAGGGGGAGGGAACCCAGCTGCACCCAGGAGAGCCCTGGCATAAGGAGCCCAACAGAACACACACACAAAGCATAAAGAGCCCAACAGAATACACACACACTGTAGCAAGGCACACAAAACTGATCCCTTGAATAAAAAATTGTTGGTCTTAAAGGTGCCTGGTATTTCTCCTGTGCAATTGAGGCAGCCCAGCAAAACAAGCTCTCACTCGTTCCCGCCCTCCCTCCCTGCAGAGAGGAGCTTTAGCCAGTGGAAAGAAAGAAAGGCTTCCCTTTATCTCCTGTATATGATAGAGGCAGCCTAGCCAGAACGCAAGCTCTGGCTGGTTCCCTCTCTCTCCTTGCGAGGAGGAGGGGGAGGAACCTCAGCCAGTGCTTTACCAGACTCTCTAAATCACACAGGAGAGGCTTGCTTATCTATCTCTCCTGTGCAATTGAGAGAGACTGGTAAAGCAAGCTGCGATGTGGCAGCAGCAGCAGCAGAACTGGAAAAGGAAGCAGGAAACAGCTAGTTCCACTGAGGGCCTCATAGAAACCATACGAGGGCCTGATCTGGCCCATGGACCACATGTTTAACACTCCTGATCTAGGTCACCTCAGAGCACAATGAAGCCTAAATAAGGAATGCATATTTAAACTCTTTGGGTGATTTCCCACTAAAGCTGCCGCGGGGTTGCGCCGCCGTTTGCCCTGAGATTTTTAGTCAATTTCACACCCGAAGCCGCGGGGCTGCATTTTGACCCGCGGCTTCGCCCGATTTCCCCGCAGTTTCGTAATCCTGTTTTTTGAGGATTACGAAACTGTGGGGGAAATTGGGCGAAGCCGCGGGTCAAAATGCAGTCCTGCGGCTTCGGGTGTGAAATTGACTAAAAATCTCGGGGCAAACGGCGGCGCAACCCCGCGGCAGCTTTAGTGGGAAATCACCCTTTGTGTAATATTTCTCAAAGTTCCTTTTGCTCATCAATATTCTATAACTCCAAGAGTTAAATTTATATTTTAAATGTATTTAATTGTTTGCAGCTCGTGCTATGCTAATTTTATAATGCCATAATTAACATTACAGAACTCTAAGAAATCATTATAACTTCTAAAATGTTTGGTAAGGTTTTTATACATATGGATGATTCAATTAATAGTTCATCTCTTTGTCTTTTATCCTGGATTGTTAGCATCAGCATACAATTACTTTTTGAAAAAGAACAAAAGTAAAATAAAAGAAAACATGAAATTAAAATGAAAGTCTGTTTTAAAAGCAATTGTTGTAGGCAAGAAGCCAATCTTCATGCTTTGAGATTCTTGCAAGAGATCAGTAGCAGCTTTGCTCTGCTGCTAGTTTCTCCCTGGTTGATGCAGGTCTAGGGGACAAGCTCTTACTATCACACAGATATATAAAAGGGATTTTTCTTCCTTTTACCTGTCACTTACATAGTGACATTATTGTCTTCAATAAAGATCTTAGCATAATCAAACAATAGATTGTATCAACTAACTATCAACTCACTGATCAATGGACAATATTTGACTGGAAATTTTTCTAGCGTACTAACTCTAGTTTAAGTCTCTGAGCTGGATTCACCTAACTTTCAGCAAAGTCTTCTGCATATTGTCTTTCCTTTTGAACTAGTTCGATGTTGCTTCCCTAGGGACTTAAGGCCTACCAAGGGTCTAAGCTCCTCCCTTTGTGGAGGAAGAGCTTACATCATCACCAGCCAGTCCTTAATCATAGTCCAGAGATTGTCTCCTCACACTTCTCAATGCTGTGATTCCTCTGATAGCATTATCCTCACACTTCTCAGCACTGTAGACCCTCTGGCTTTCTCCCAAGCTGTTTCTTCCACAGATTGGTTTTACTACTTTCCCTCCAGACACTCTCAATGGGGTACTGGGGATAAAAAAGCTATTCCTTGACTTTCTTCCTACTGACCGGCTCCTGACTGTCCATTGTATTGGTCTTTTCTTCTCTATAACTTTCTTGTTTTAAGTGTCTCTGCACTCGTTGGGAAGCTTTGCTTATGACATTTCTGCCATGGACCAAGGCATTTTTGGTTCACCAGCTATCTATTCAATGTCTCTACTCTGACATCCTGGCTCAGGATGTCATAGTCTAATTTCCATAAAATGAATTTCACACAAAGTCTACTTTCATTCATACTGCAGGTGGTTCATGACATGCATGCCTATTCCATCATGCATGTACCTACCTAATAGACCCCTGTGCCATATACATGGAATGAAATAAACGCATGTGCATTTAAAATGTGTGTTGATGTCTGTGACATGCACATCTGTATAGTGCTGAATTAGATCTAATTAGGCCTATAGGAAGTCAGCCCTTTTTTGGAGTTCAGGCTGTATAAGGAGACATAAACAGTAAGCCAATTTAATACATTTGTTTACATTTATAATACAGATGTAGCCTTTGAGATTTCTGAGATCTCTGAATTACAGCTTGTATGTCTAAAGAGTTAACAGTGTTCTTGATATAGGCACTAAATACAAATCCAGAAATAGATTAAAACGCTGTCATTTATATTCTGTTGTAAGAAGTAGGGCTTTTGGGTTGTTGTTGTTTTTAAAGAAAATCTGTATAACCATAGAGCTGTGCTGGAAGTTGACATGTGGATTTCATGGCACCTAGCCATCCTAAGCTTTTTTTCTCTTTGTCAGTTCTGCTTACTGTAAGATAAAAGAGGACAAGAACTTACTAGGCAGGCTTGTTGGTAGGGGTGAAATCTGACAATTGCCAAGAATTGTTTTTGGAAACAGTGCAAATCCTATACTCAAACGTTGTTGGCATGCAAGACAGCCTTTTCTTTTTACTACGAGGCCCAAAACTAACATTTTCATAATAATTTTCCAGTATCAAAGTGATAGGTTTTTTTTCACCCAAGACAGCTGAATAGTGCAGAACTGTATAACAATCATCCTGTGCCAAACATGTGCTATGTATATATTTTAACACCTTTGATAATAATAAAAAATGCATGTTCCTAGCCACTTTTGTTCAATAACAACATCCTTTGGTTGATGTGTTTTGTTTTTCTTTCATATTATTTCGAACCTGTGTTTAATTCTCAGTGCCAGGTTGGCTTTTTAACCTCTTTCTACATTCCACTAGTAATGTCTGATTAAGAAATTTAGTCTTTCAAGTGCTATTTTAAAAATCCAAGAAATACAGTAACACTATACCATGGAAAACTGATATAATCTTTTCAAAACTATAAAAATTGGTCACCCAGAGGAACATCTGCATGGTAAAAATTTTAAACAAACTGCAGGGGAATCAGATAGCCTATAAAGAACCAAGCTCCTAGGAAGCCCATTGGTCAGGTCACATTTTTTGCTGTCATCCTGATTCAGACAGGACTATCTCTCTAAAGCCCATTGCTCCAGTGCTAGTTACCAGCATCTGGAACAGATTCCGGGATGAAACTCTGACGTTTTTAAAAGGAAATTCAACCTTACAATAATCATTCCTTAAATCATTAATATGGCAAAGGAGCCAGATGTAAAAGCATGAAAATAAAACAAAAACAAATAAAACAAAACACACTCCCAGATATCCGTCAAATCCCTAACGGGCATCTGTCTGTGTTCTCAGATCATTGGTATGGGTTGTAATCACTGATATTTTCCTTTCAGAGTAAAGCTTCTATTCAGTTATTAAGTTGAGGCTTGTTAGAGCCCTTCTCAAAATAAATCTGGCTCAGCAACTTTTGAGTTATCAGACTTTTGAAAAGTAAGCATCTTCTTAGCAGAAGATGGCAGGGTATTTTCAAAATCCAGTTCAATAATTTATCAGGTTATACAGAAAGTCCATAGTTCCCCCTCCTATCCACTAAACATCAATCAAAGACACTCTAAATCTGGGCAGAAAAGATTTCAATATCTGGATGTCCCAGAATATTATGAGCAGGCTGGTTGGCTGACTGCTAGTTGAACAGATAGATTATAATATCATATGTAATGACTACTTCATACTTTTACAACAGGAGGAAGACATTATCCATTCTAAATCTCTTGCAAAGGAACTAATTGTTTATATGCACAATATGAAAAATTCTTGATTTCATGTATTTGAATTCTTAGAACATAAGAACATAAGAACATAAGAGAAGCCAATGTTGAATCAGGCCAATGGCCCATCTAGTCCAACACTCTGTCACACAGCAGCCAAAATATACCAGGTGCCATCAGGAGGTCCAGCAGTGGGGCCAGGGCACCAGAAGCCCTCCCACTGCTGCCCCCTCCAGCACCAAGAATAGAGTGCATCACCTGCCCCAGACTGAGAGTTCCCATCTATACCCTGTGGCTAATAGCCACTGATGGACTTCTGCTCCATATGTTTATCTAATTCCCTCTTGAAACTGTCCATGCTTGCAGCTGCCACCACCTCCTGTGGCAGTGAATTCCATATGTTAATCACTCTTTGGGTGAAGTATTTCCTTTTATCTGTTCTAACCCGACTGCTCAGCAATTTCATGGAGTGCCCATGAGTTCTTGTATTGTGAGAAAGGGAGAAAGGTACTTCTTTCTCAACCTGCTCAATCCCATTCATAATCTTATAAACCTCGATCATGTCACCTCTTAGCCTTCGTTTCTTCAAGCTAAAGAGCCCCAAGCATTTCAACCTTTCGTCATAGGGAATGTGTTCCAACCCTTTTATCATTCTAGTTGCCCTTCTCTGCACTTTTTCCAATGCTATAATATCCTTTTTGAGATGTGGTGACCAGAACTGTACACAGTATTCCAAATGAGGTCGCACCAATGATTTATACAGGGGCAGTATGATACTGGCTGATTTGTTTTCAATTCCCTTCCTAATAATCCCCAGCATAGCGTTGGCCTTCTTTATTGCAGCTACACACTGTCTAGACATTTTCATTGAGTTATCCACTACGACTCCAAGATCTCTCTCTTGGTCCGTCTCTGCCAGTTCAGACCCCATCAATGTGTATTTATATTTAAGATTTTTGGCTCCAATGTGCATCATTTTGCACTTAGTCACATTGAACCCATGTGCCACGTTGACGCCCACTCACCCATCCTCAACAGATCCCTTTGGAGTGCCTCACACTCCTCCCTGGTTTTCACCAGTCTCCCTGTCTGCTAATACTATATTTTCAGCCTGCCATATTCCAGGCTTTGATAACAACATTGAGGATGTCCTGTCTCACTTTCAGGAGGAGAGTCCCAATGTGAACAGTGATCCAGATCCCCTTCCAGAAGACCTCTGGTTGCTTAGCAGAGATCCATAATGCAGGGAGTGATGAATTCAGTCACTACTTCTACAGAACTTGTGGTTGCATGGGCTCCACAATGAACTTCAGGAATGGTTGCAGCTGTGGTAATTTTGATGGGAGACAGATGTTTTCACTCTGGTTGGGGGTCTCCTTGTGGGATCTTGGGGACTGAGGCTTCTGGAGGCATGCCTAGCTGAAGGCTGTCAGGCTTGCCTTTTCTCCAGGTGCCAAGGGAGATATGCAATGGCATACACCCATGTGCACTCCAACTGTCCTGCCATCCTAGGGTCTTCCCTTCAGTGGGAGAGCTGAATCATGAGGCCTTTCATGAGCTGGCAGACAGGCTACCTGATAGTGGATCCAGAATCCCATGCCAAGTCAAACTTCTACACCTATAATTAATAAAAGTTGTGGACATTTTTATAGTCCACCAAATGTGTTGTGTGTTGTTGTCCTCAATATTACCCCCCCACACACACTCTGGCTAGGCCAGCCTTGGGGCCAGGCCTGGGTAGGTGGACCAAGAGGGCTAGTCCCCTCTCAAGTCTGCCTGCCCAGCATAAAAATGTTCCCTAATGCACCGGGTTCATGAAATCTTTGGCTGCCTTCCCACTTTCCCTTCCTTGGCTAAGCTGGTGTGGTTTCTTGGTGTTTATCTCGATGGATTTTGCTTCACTGTGTCTGTCTTGCTCTCCTATCAATGCATGGTGGGTGGTTTTGGCATTGGGCTGGATCCATTTGAGGGGAAGATTGGGCTTGTATGACCATCACCCTGCTTGGGGTCTCTTCAAGGGACATTGGTGATGGAGTCTTCTGGAGGCATGACTAGCTTGGAGGGCTGTTGAGCAATCCTCATTCCCAGGTGTCAGGGCATGTACCTACATGCACTCCATCTGTTCTGCCATCCCAGGGTGTTCCCCTCAGCAGGTGAGCTGAGGGATAAGGCCTTTAATTGGTTGGCAGACAGGCTACCTGATGTCCGAGGGTTGCCAGACCTCCTGGACTGGTGGGGTTCACCTGCTTTTTGGGGCTTCAACCCACCTGCTGGCCAGCTGGCCAACAGGAAAAACCCTACCCCAAATCTGAACAGCTGCAGCCACGCCCCTTCTCTTTTGAGGGATTTAAAGGACCCTCCAGCTGAAAGCTAGAGGGCCAGTTAAATTTTGCAGATGGGAAGGAGAGGGGTGGCTGTGGGCACATGGGACCCCACTGGCTGGAAGTGCTTAAAGGGTTCCTTTATGTGCTTCTAGCTAGTGGGGACAGGACCTACATGCCTGGTTTCTAAGCGGCAGTGCCTCTTGGAGATCGGGTGCAGGGCCCTGCTGCCTGGACACGCTTAAAGGGTCCCTGTAAGCACTTCCAATCAGCAGGGACAGGCCCTGCAATGCTGCTTGGAGATCAGTTGTGGTGCCCCACTGATGGGACATGCTTAAAGGGTCCCTTTAAGCACTTTCAGCCACTGGGGAAGGCCCTGCATGCCCAGTCTCCAAGCAGCAATGCCACTTGGAGATCAGGTGTGGGGCCCCGCCAGCTGGAAATGCCTAAAGGGTCTCTTTAAGCACTTCCAGCCGACGGAGATTGGCCCCGTGTACCTGAACTCCAAGTGGCATTGCTGCTTGGAGCTCCACTGCACTGCTGCCAGCCACCCCCTCCCTCCCAGCTTGCAAGATTTAAAGGGCCCTCCACCTGGTTAGCGGGCCCTTTAAATCTTGCAGGAGGTTTGGGAGAGGGGTGGCTGCTGGTGATTTTTCTTGGGGGTGGGGCTTGAAGTGGGACATCCCCAAGGTGATGTCATCATGTTGGGGACACCCCACCCCATCTGGAAATGCCCCCCCCCCAAAGTCCCCCATTGGGGATAAAATCAGACCTGGCAACCCAACCATCCACTGTCCCATGCCAAGCCAAATCTCTACAGATGTAATCAATAAAAGTTGTGGCCTTTTTATACCCCACTAAATGTTTTGTTTTCCTCTGTACAACCCTATTCCATGCTGGGGTTGCAATGATCCTATTGCATACATGAGAGTCATGGCCAACTTTGTATTCACTGGGCTTCATTTGCCAGTCACAAAAGGATTGTACAATTGTCCATTTCTAGTTATCAAGATGTGGGAGGACTTTATTCTATGTGCAGAAGTTAGGTTGCCTGATGTAGTATTGTGGAATCGTAGAATTTACCTGAGAAAGGAACATAAGCAAAATTGTGCTGTTGCATATGTGGACCATGGAGAAGCTGTGCACTTCTGGAGAGATTTGTTTGGTTGTGAATCTTATTTACAGCACAGTGTTCTCGGGCTTGGAAATTAGAACATATCAAAGAAATGAATAAATGGAGATTGTACACTCACACACTATGATTCATGTATAAAGGGAAAGGGGGAACAGAAAAGATTTGATAGCTTGCCAAGTAATTCAAAGGTACCTCAAATAAGAGCCCTGAAATGCTTATGTGCAAATGTGAGATGTATGAGAAACAGACGAGGTTAACTATATATGCATAAATGTGGGATGCTGGATGGCCTTCATATAATTGTAAGGCAGGAGGGGAAGGATGAAAAAAATGGAAGCAGGATGCAGGAGGGAACACTCTGTTCAGATCTGATAAAAGGGAAGCAACAAAGGATTCCAACACTTTATGTAATTTAAGATTCATGGATGTTAGAATTCAGGTACAGCTGTTAGATGATTGGCTTCATGTGTAATCCTAAAGCACTACTAAAATATTCCCATGAGCAATGACTTTCAAAAGATCTGTATCACATAGCCTCAGTACAACAACTCCAGCATACAACATTGGAGCTCTGATGTAAACCCAAAGCTCAGTGAGGTAACATTTCCCTCATTACTTTTTATGGTTAATATTTCAAATGAAATATTTCCCTGGATAAAAGGAAGCTGTTGTGTGACCTGGGTGAACCATTGTTATCTTGGCTGACCATGCTGCTGCTGCCCTGCTGCCCAGCTCTACAAAGCTGAGAGAAAGATTTTATTTTCCAAGACTGCAGTCCTAATGGATGCTAATCTGGAAGTAATCCCCATTGAGCATAGTGGGACTTACCTCATATAGGATCTGGTGGCTGAATACAAATAACGATAAGAGCTACTTTTGTAAGTCTGATTGTCACACAAATTTCACATGATGGATTGTGACAGTTTCTTCAGCTGTAGCTTCCATTGTGAAAGCTCCATATGATTAAATCCAAGCATAACATGATCAAAATTATCTATGCTTCATCTGAAAGGCAATTTCCAATCACAGTGGAGGCAGCAAACAGGATTCCTCTGAAACAAGTAACATCAAAAATAAACCAAGGCCATTAACTGAGTATTATGAAAAGGAAGGTTCAAGGAGTAGGATGCAGATGCAAGCAGTGGATTAGGCAGGTCAAAGAGAAGAAGAGATGGGAAGCATGTCCAGTACTTAAGCAGGAAGGCAACAGTGCTGGAGAAGTAGCCCAGAACTCACAAAACTTGTTGCTCAGGCAAACAGCTACTGTCTGTATTATTACCTGGAAATGCCAGCCTGCCTCAAGATGGGCCATACTATATGCATGTAACAGAGAACCTCTGAGGAGTCAAGCCTTCAGCAGGGTAGAACAGTGGAGTCACTGATTATTTGTTTGTTTGTTTGCATCTCCTCCTTTCTCCAAGGAGGAGAGATTACTTAAAAACATCATTAACAGCACATGATCATCAGTGCTATCATATCTTGATTGATGCCTGATGCTTCACTCCAATTCCTGTGGCTGTGGGTATCCTGCTCCCTGCCACTCCCTCTGGATCTGCTCAGCCCATGACCTCCTGAATGCTTTGTGCACAATTCATATAAAGGGAGACACACTGTACAATTCTAAGAATGTTGGAGGGGGGGGCTGGCTCTCCCTCTAGTTACAGCAAGAGAAGATCAGAACCCATATATAAATGTCTTATACTTGAATGCAGAATACATTGCATGTTACTTTGAACATGATTTTTCATCTATAGTTGGCAGAAGCATAGCAAGAGTGTAGAAGAAGGCAGTCTTCGATTTGTGTGTCATACTATCTGAGCTGGTTGATTATTGAGGAAGTCTCTAAAAGTCACTAAATTGGAATGTTCATCATTTTGAAAAAACATGCTGGCTTCAGGATAAGCACGGAAGGAAAATATTTGAATGATTTCTTTTTGCCTGACTCAGAGTTTACTGCTGCAGATTTATGAACTGGCTTGCTATGACTTCCATATTTCTTTCTTTTTCTTTCCATTATTTTATCTTAAAGAAACATCAGAATATTACCTGGTAAACTGCAATAGATTGTTAGTACTGGTAGCCAATGTAATTAGTTTCATATAGTTCACGCAGCAAATACTTTATATTATAAGAGTTTTTCTTTTTCTTTTTCCTTTCTTTTTCTTTTCTTTTTCTGTCTTTTTGGTACACCTGTTAGTACTCCTATTTTTATACTGCATATATATTGTTTACTTGACATTTTCTATATGGAAGAATGTATTTTTCTGCTACTCTTGTGTACGTGATATGAATGACATTTGTATCTTTGTTGAAAACCTAATAAAATATGTTGTACAAAAACAGAAAGAAAGAAACATCATTGGGTATGAGATTAACATTTCACGTGCTGCATGTAACAAACAGAAGAGGCCGAGGTAGACAGAATGATTTTGGTATGAGATGAAACCACAACAATTGCTCAGTCCATGTGGTACTTATTTACTTACTTCGTTTAAAAGATGTCTACACTGCGTTTCAGCCAAAGGCTTCTAGAACCATTTCCAAATAAAATACATATAAAATCACACATTTAAACAATTTAAAAAATTCAACAAAATAAAGCAATCAAAATTACTATTATCTAGACACATTGACTAAGACCAGCATAAATCAAAGGAGAGATACCCAGAAGCCTGTCTGAACAGAAAGATCTTAGCCTGGCAATAAAAGACACCAGGTACTAGAGGAACATCTTGGAGAAAGGAGTTTCACAGTCAAAATGCTACCACAGAAAATTCCCTGTTATAGGTAGCTAGCCACCTACCTCGCCACCGACAGTAGGGTAACCTAAAGCAAGGCCTTAGTAGATTATCTGAATTTTCAGGCAGGCTAAATGGGAGGAAGCAGTCTTTTAGGTACTGTGACCCTGAAGTATTTCTGCCTAGAAACAGATCCCCTTCCCCTTCTTATGCATTTAGCAGTAAATCTTGGGCCAGACCTTGCAACAATAAATCTAGACCACAAAGGTAACAAGATTCAGATATTAGGAGCTGTGGCTGGTTATGCACAGTTCTATAGGTCTGATAGATTTAGCTTTAGTGTTCTATACCAAAAACAGTTATAAAAAAGAAACTGTCAGATATTTAACTATGTCTGGTAGATTAATTTAACATTATACCGTGCCATCCTTGACACAACTTAGGGTTGCTATCCTCCAGGTTGGTGCTTAAAATCAAAAAGGTGGCAGAGCAGTTTTTAAACTGAATATTGGGAGAAAGCCGACAGGAGATGAAAAGTCTCTGGTTCAGGATGGCTCATCTCAAAGAGATGAAGGGGTAGCTGTTACTTCTCTACAAGGAAATGGATTAGAATTGTCCACTGACACTGTGGCTAATGATATGGACTGCCTGGCATGGTCTCGAGGCAGAAAGAGGAAGGTGGTGGGCTTAACATGCATGGGGAACTATAGGTGTTTATACACAAATGCTATAAGTCTCCAAGGTAAAATCGGGGATTTGGAATGCTTGGTGTTCGGGGGGTGGGGGAGGAAATAGACATTGTGGGTATTTCAGAAACTTGGTGGGATGAGGAATGTCAGTGGGATACGGTGATTCCTAGTTATAAATTATATCGGAAGGATGGGGGGGAAGGGTTGGAGGTGGGGTGGCTCTGTATGTCAGAGAGGATATACAGTCCAGTAAGATTGAGAGGGTAAGAGAATTGGGTTTCCTCTGGAAATGCTATGGGTTGAAATAGTGGGCCCAAAAGGAAGCTTAACACTGAGAGTTTGCTATCACCCACCAGATCAATGGGCTTCCCCATTGGAAACAATGGAGGTAATGAGGGTAGCTTGTTTGGGTGCCCATAGAATTAGGCCCATTGGTCCAATTGCTTTGAGACATGGAAGTGTATATGGGGAGAGGCTCCAGAAGCTACTCTGAAAGTTTGAAGCCTCTCTCTCAAACCTCCTCCCCCCCAGAGCTACTAACAGCACTGTGGGAAAAAAGTAACTTTTTTCCCCACCATAGAGAACAATGGAGGGAATGGGGGCAACCTGTTTGGGGGCCCATAGAATTGGACCCCTTGGTCCAATGTTCTTGAAACTTGGTGGGTATCTTGGGGAGAGGCTCCATCAGCTACCCTGTGAGTTTGGAGCCTCTCCCTCAAACCCCCTCCCCTCCAGCCACCAGAATATACCCTATATATACCATATGTTTTCACCATTGACTTCAATGGCCCATAGGATATAATGGAGCTGAAATGGACATTCGGCTGCCTGAAAGACTCCAGGGACCTGGCAGGGGGTGGGGCTTGGCTCCTGAGCTGCCTGAGCTGCGCTCCAGTGTGCTCTCCCCCAAAAGGACCCCTGAGTAGGCCCATTAATGAACAAAAACTATTGAGGAAGCCTCAGCATGGGTTCTGTAAGGGAAGATCTTGTCTCACTAACCTATTAGTGTTTTTTGAGGGAGAAAACAAACATGTGGACAAGGGGGACCCAATAGATGTTGTTTACCTTGACTTCCAGAAGCTTTTGATAAAGTTCCTCATCAAAGGCTCCTAAGTAAGCTCAGTAGTCACAGGATAAAAGGTCAAGTTCTCTTGTGGAACAAAAACTGGCTAATTAATAGGAAACAGAGAGTGAGTATAAATGGGAAATTTTCTCAGTGAAGGGTGGTAAGCAGTGGGGTCCCACAGGGATCAGTATTCGGTCCGATGCTTTTTAACTTGTTCATTAATGATTTGGAGTGGGGAGTAATCTAAATTTGCTAATGACACAAAGTTGTTTAGGGTAGTGAGAACTAGGGAGGATTGTAAGGCACTCCAAAGGGATCTGTCGAGTATGGGTGAGTGGGCATCAACATGGCAAATGGGGTTCAATGTGGCCAAGTGCAGAGTGATGCACATTGGAGCAAAAAATCCTAAATATAAATACACATTGATGGGGTCCGAACTGGCAGAGACTGACCAAGAGAGAGATCTTGGCGTCATAGTAGATAACTCAATGAAAATGTCTAGACAGTGCGCAACTGCAATAAAAAAGGCCAACATTATGCTGGGAATTATTAGGAAGGGGACTGAAAACAAATCAGCCAGTATCATCATGCCCCTGTATAAATCATTGGTGCAACCTCATTTGGAATACTGTGTACAGTTCTGGTCACCACACCTCAAAAAGGATATTATAGCATTGGAAAAAGTGCAGAAAAGGGCAACTAGAATGATAAAAGGGTTGGAACACTTTCCCTTTGAAGAAAGGTTAAAACGCTTGGGGCTCTTTAGCTTGGAGAAACGTTGGCTGAGGGGTGACTTGATCGAGGTTTATAAGATTATGCATGGGATATAGCAGGTAGAGAAAGAAGTACTTTTCTCCCTTTCTCAAAATACAAGAACTCATGGGCACTCCATGAAATTGCTGAGCAGTCAGGTTAGAACAAATAAAAGTAAGTACTTCTTCACCCAAAGAATGGTTAACACATGTAATTCACTGCTACAGGAGGTGGCGATGGCTACAAGCATGGACAGCTTCAAGAGGGAATTAGATAAGCATATGGAGCAGAAGTCCATCAGTGGCTATTAGCAACAAGGTATAGATAGTAACTCTCAGGCTGGGGCAAGTGATACACTGTATTCTTGGTGCTTGGGGGGGGGCAACAGTGGGAGGGCTTCTAGTGTCCTGGCCCCACTGGTGGACCTCCTGATGGCACCTGGGTTTTTTGGCCACTGTATGACAGAGTGTTGGACTGGATGGGCCATTGGCATGATCCAACATTGGCTTCTCTTATGTTCTCATGTTCACCTCTCACGCAAGGACCAGGCTGGGCTCTGCTTCTTCTGCTTAACCTCAAGTTGGCTGGTCGCCTCCTCTTCTGCTTTGCACGGGGCTTGGCGGGTCAGGCAGCTTGACCCTTCTGTCAGAGGTCTGGCTGCCCCAGGAGGGAGGCTGGCCAAAGGTATCCAGGTGTTCTTAATTAATTAATTAGTATGGTCCCTGCCTGTGAAGTAAATTATGCTCAGAATGTGGAACTGGCCCAAGGTCACCCAGTGAGCTTCCTCAGAAGAATGGAAATTCAAGTTCCAAGTCTTGAAACTCTAACCCTAGGGGTCACCAACATGGTGCTCACCAAGTGTTTTTAGGAAGTGGGTATGGGGCTCTTCTCCAGGAGAATTTCTGGCCCAATTCAAAGTGTTGTTTTTCAGCTTTTCAGCTTGTCATAGGGTCTCCAGGCATGGCCAGCCAAGTGGTGAGAATCGGGGGGCAGTGGGGGCAGTGGGGGCAGTGGGGGTGCCATTGGCAATGGCATGACATCACTTTTAGGGAAAACCCCCAAAGTGACATCATGCCTGTCTGGGAAACACTGGAAATTCTATGGTTCTAGAGAATTTCTAAAGAAGACTACTATTAGTACATTTTTTCTCCCTGGATGTAATGTCGCACCTTCAGCAGAAGTGGGTTTTTTTTGACACTGTTTTTCTCCCACCTGCCACAGGAATGGCAACTGGAAACAGGACCTGGTGGCAGGTGATCCCATTTCCCCAGCAGGAAAATGGCAGCTCTAGCTGTGGGCTCTCATGCATCTTGAATTGCATCTCCTGTTATATGCCTGTGTGCTAGTTATGTTACTTGGATAGTCTTCTCCTGGATGGTCCACTTAGCAACAGGTAGGTCATGGGTATTCTGTAGATCTATTCCTTTGGCATGGCCTACTGGAGTTGGTGCTGTGATAGCCTTCACTTCCCACATTCAAGAACCACTGTAAGACTTTTCTGTTCCAGAGGACATTTAGTGGAAGATAATTTTTAACCTGTGTTTTTAACTGTGTGTATAGGCTTTTAAGTTGTTTTTAAATTGTGTTTGTGTGCTGGTTTATCTTGTTGGATGCACGCAGTGTTTTGTCCTTACATATTTTGCTGTTTTGTCAGCCACCTTGAATTTGCTAAGATAAGGAGGGGCATACATATATACATACATACATACATACATACATACACCAAATGAGGTGGCAAGTAGCCACAAGTATTTCACTAAGCAGGATAACAAATCAAGCAACCAGGAGTGGCAAGCACAGCTACAAAGTTGTTCATTGGGCATTAGAACAGTTAAGCACTGAACTGAACAGATCCTGTATTCATCTCAATCTGATCATGGCTGTTGAACCAGGCATGTTCCATCATTGAACAAAAAACATATTTGTCATGAAATTCACAGCATCTCTACCCGATACAATGATTCTAGCCTCTTGCCAGAACCCAATTACATGCATTGCAACTATCTTTGTAATGTGACATTGCAATCATTATTTTAGAAGATAAAAATATAAGCCCCACTGAATTTGTGGAGTCAGTGTTTCTTCAGATTGTGGTTTATGGCTGCAGTGTTCGGTGTACTTACAGGTATGCAAGTAAACATACTTCATGAGACTTAATATGTGCATAACTGAGAGTTGAACTGCAGCTTAGTTTACTCTGGTAAGAGCCGGAATTTTAAAAAGAAACATAAGACATTCTGAAGTAGTCCAACTTCCTGTCATGAACACAATCCTAATAAGGATTTCCTGCCTTTGTAAAGAGTCTCCTTGATAGTGTGGTAATACATGCAAGAAGAAAAAAACAACAGCGAATCTCCCCCTTTTTGTTTTAATCAAACTTTAATATAGCAAGGCCACCAAGGAAGTACTCCAAGTTCAGAACATTTTACCACAGAGCAATTTCAAATAAAATAAAAGATGAAGCCTTGCAAACTACAGCATTCCTCTGGTTTCCATTCCACTCTGTACATGTACATTTGTTATTAATCATCAGTTTGCACATTAAATGCAGTGAATTTTAACAGTAAAGCAAGATATTCCATCCTAGCAACTTATATTAATATTTGTTTGAATAATCTATTTAAGATGATGTCTGGCCAGCAGTGTGGTCTCATTGGCAGTACTCCAGACTCCCAGCTGATGGTTTTAATATGGTTTGTCCTCTGCTACTTTTATACTATGTTCCAAATCATCTTTCTTTGGATTGGTCCACTCTTTTCTTGCAAAATGTCTTCCATATTCTGGTTAATCTCTGCAAATTTCCGTTTGTTTCTAACTATAGCCTAAGTCAGGGAGCTCAGTCAGGACTTTCTTCTGCATTTATTTTCATATAGCTCAACCTGTATATTTTGTACTTTGTAATTTGTTCTGAGCCAAAATATCTAAACTCTGTGATCAAAATATCACCTCCATGTAAATTTTCTTACTACTTTGGCCTAATTGTATTAATGAGAGTGTTTTTGCTGAACAATAACAACCATATATTAGATTGGTTTACACACTCTCAAGTGTAGTGTTTCATAAGCAGGAAACTTTTTAGATAGTTAGAGTCACAACACAGTGCTCTGCCTCCATGAACACCAGATCAGTTCTTGCATCATTCTTATATCTTATAATAATCAAGTTTGGGCCAATCTGTGACACCTCAGTCTGTGAATCAGACTCACACTAACAGAAAACAGATAGTTCTGTAAACTTGGGAGCCCCTCCAGGTTTGCAAACAAATTTGAAAACTTAAAAATGAAGGTTTAAATCCCCCCCAAATCAGAGTGTTGTTCACATATACTCAAACAACAGACCTACCTTCGTTCTGGAGAACTGGTGGCAGTGATGTCTGGGAGCCATCCCAGGCCCAGTCACAGTAGTAGCAGAGTCCAGGAGCTGCTTTGGGCCCAGGTGCAGCAGTGGCAGAGACTTGTGATTCCTGTATTAATATTAGATAGGACTATTATTCAGGGCTCAGTTTGAAGCCAGACTCTCTAGGTCTCCAATTCAAAAGTCATTTTCAAATATCAGAGTTCAGAACATGTCGAGGGAACATTACTGTACTTGCACCTCCCATTCACGTCTAGGGTTGCCATCCCCCCAATGGGGTTGGGGGTTCCCCTGATTTCGGGGATCCCAATCTGCCATTGGGCAACTGGTCTGGGGGAGCCTCACCCCTGAATAGCCTCACTGCACCTGACATGTCTGTAGAGTTTTTGGCCAAATGCTACATTGTCCCCTGCATGACATGCCTGGTGCGATGACAGCACTTTCTGGTGACATCATTGTGCAGGAACATCAGGTGCGTGCCAGAAGATCCTGGGGAGTGGTATGGAGTCCCCCCACCCCATCAGCAGGAGGTAAGCACCTGGCAACCCTATATGTCCTTGCTAGAACCTTGGTGTTATGGTGTTACCTATCCTGCAACATTTCCTCCAGCTATGTCTCTTTCACACCTAGAATTACAGAAGGAAAACCAACAGCTTTTTTTCTAATTTTTCTCATGTCATGTTTCCAGATCTGCTTTGAAAGCAATGCTCAAACCCTTAGTAGAGATTACATTTCATGCTTTCTGTACAGAAGCTAAAGAAGAAGAGGTCTATGAGAAGGAGCAGAATGCTGCAGTTAGCCAATTGTCAATCTTTTCATTAGAAGGCATGGCTTCTTGGTTAGACTGTGTAGTTTTGAAGCTAACACACTTTCCACAAAAGTACTGATTTCCCTTGTAATGACACTCTTTCTGAACAATAACTTTATGACTAGAACTGAAATTTGCCCTGTAGTGCAAAGAGAATAGTTTTCACTGTTCATGTTAATTTCCTTGGGATTTATAAGAGCAGTTATGGAAAACAATGGTGGTTGGGAAGGCAGAGTATTTGGCTGGATTTGCTCTACCAGCTTTAGATGGGATGAAGCTCTCTTTAGCAGATCAAGTTAAGAGCCTGGAGGTGCTCTTGAATCAGCCTAGTTGGTGAATAAACTGGCCAGTGCTGTTGCTAGGAAATCCTTCTTTCAATTACATCATGCTCATAAACTGAACCTTTATTTAGAGTTTAAAGGCAGCCACATTGATCCACACTATCATAATCTCCAGACTGGACTGCTGTAATGCCTTCTATGTTGGGCTGTCTTTGAAGACATCCAGAAAGTTTAAATTAGAATAAAAAGTGGCAGAGACTTCTGGCTGAGTACAGACTGGCAGTTTGCTCCGGTAGCCAGTTGTAGCAAAAAAGTCCCAGAATAAACTATACCAGGTTTTCCTGTTCACACAGCGGGGGCCGCTGCCGGAAGATATGGGATGGAGGCGCATGGGAGCGTTCATACTGCTGCGCCGGAGGCGTGCTATATTCGCCGTTTCCCCAACCCGCATTGGGCAGTGGAGCGGAGCACAGCCAACCACACCGCTGCTGCCTTCTACCCAATGCGGGTTGCTCCTGGCTTTTTGGCTGCGTGTTCAGACTCCCCGGAAGCGGAGAAACGTGTGACACACGCGGGCTTTCGGATTTGCTACGTGTTTTATCAGGTATCTTTTTAATCCGGCAGTGAAGCGCAACAGCACGGGTTGGCTACGGGTGGGGGACTCCAGGCAGATGTGCCTGTGTGAACACCCCATTTACTCCGGGATTGAGTCGTCGCTGGCCTGGGTCCCTACCGGGGCAAATTGCCAGTCTGAACTCAGCCTTCTATCTGGGGACAGCTGCCCAGAACATATAACTCTAGTGCCGTGTCAATTGAACTGCTTACCTATTTGCTTCCTCACCCAATTCAAAGTGCTGGTGATTAATTTTATTACCTTTACATAACTTTTAGGGTACCTAAAGAAGTTCATATACTCCCATGCATCACATTCCTCAGACATCTTCTCTTAATGATGCCCTCTGTTAATCTGGCAACGAACGGGTCTCAGACTTTTTGTGGTAAGCCCAGTCTTTTGAAATGGTTTACCAGAGTATGTGTGTGGATGACATCTTTACTTACTGCATTTAGGAAAGCATGTAAAACAGTTTTATTTTAAAGGGCATTTGGTGGAAGGTAAATTGCATTGACAGTTTTAATTTTGTCCATTTTTTAAAAATTAGCATGTTTATTTGTGTGCTGTTTTTAATTTGGTAATGGATTCTTGTGATGTGTTGTGCCCTTGCAACCTGTTGTTGCATTGTTGGCTATCTTCACTCTAAGGAAATAAGGCTGTATATTTTTTGTTAAAATAATGGGAATTTTCTATCATCTGGATACTGAAATAGATCTAATGAAATACACATAGGTTAACTGAAGACCAAATCCTACTCAGGCTACACTTTCATTTCATGAGTGAATATAGACTGCAGCCATGTTCAGCACAGAGAAGACAACTACTATGAAGTACAGATTCTAGCCATTTGGCTCTTAAACCTGTGGCGTTCCCACAACAAAATCTATTGAGATATATTGTGCTTTGTACATCCAGTTCCTTTTTGCTGGCTTATAACACAGCTGCTATATATTATCTTATACACTGGGCCACAAAGGTGCATTCTATAGGCATGATTGATCCATTACGGGCATCCTTTCCCCTCTCATTCACTGCTTTTCAGGTTAATGTTTGGGGACCCTGTTCTCAGCCACTTGTACATTTCAGCACTTGAAACATACCAAGAGGGACAATCAGCTAACTAATATCTCTCCCCCTCCTCTATGTTTCTCTAGCTTTCCCAATCCATTGTGCTAGCCAATTGTGCTATCATAAAGCTGAGAGTTGGGGCCTGTTTTGTGGTGATGGAGAACTGTGCAATCACAAGCCTTATTGCATACCATCCCATATAGTGACCCCCCCTCCCCCCACCCTGTTCTTGTCATGAGAGCCCATTCAAGGGAAAATTACACCAGACTTCAGTGTGGGCGGGGGGATGTGTCCCTCTGTTTCTGAGCCTATTCAGTGCAGCAACCACAAAAGGTGAGAACTACAGGACAAGCCTCTTCTGCTTTAATTGTGAACTGTTTTGAGCAAGTAGCAAAAAATCCCTATTGAGATCGGGTGGTCCCATTTCCCAGAGACAAGCAAGTTCAATAATACACTGGTCAACAGAGTTACCCTATCCTGAACAAGCTTTTGTTTTCCTCCCAAAAGGACTAAAATAACCACTTGGAGCAGTTAAGCCAAGGCATGGCATTTTAATACGAAAATGGAAGTCTAGTATATTTTGCTTCTCTATCACAATGACTGCCCTCAATTAGATCACTTAGGTTTGGCAAATTGGTTTCTGCAGAGGCTCCTAATCATAAAACATCATCCATCCATATTTATGGCAAGCTGCTTTTTCAGACTTGTTTTTACTCATTCCCATAGTAACAACAAGTGCCTGTTCTGGCTTTCTGCCACAATATAATATTCAAGAATGTTCTTTTCATCAGTTTTTGAAAGAGAGAAAGATATGAATATTTATATTACACTTTACATTTTGATAATTTGAAGTATGTGCTGGCAACCTTTCTATTTACTCTTGATTGAAAATGTGAATTTTTATTACACCAAGGACACCTAATTTAGCACTTTTTAGTGCTGTTTATAATGATCTCTAATTTTGAGATAATTTCTAATGGTCCAGGTCTCCCAGGGGGATTCATTGACAAGTTTACCCACACAACATTCGGGTTTCAGATATGTAAATTGAGTGGCTAGACAGGACACGGTTCATCCATTGCACTTATTCAAGTTGCAGAGAGGACAGCATCTTATGCTGGCCAAGGACTAGTTGAGATTCATAAATACTTCATTTTAAAAATAAACAAAAAGATAACACATTTACCTCATATGAGTGTAGTTGAATTAGAAGAATCTAGGTACAAACTTTTTAATCACTAAAATGAAGAGAGTAGAAAGAGATGCTGAACTCCATCCAATCTAACACTGAAATATGATCCTATGTATTAGGTATGTGCACAAAAAAGCCTGGTATTTTTTTGGTTCGGGTATACCAAACCCAAAAAATATCAGTAGATACCGATATTCCTGAAACCCAATATCAGTATGATATTGGGATCTGGGAACTAATCAGAGTGAAGGGCATGAAGGGAAGCACTGAAATGGCTTCTTCCCATTTAGACTGAACAGCATGACAGGTCCACCTGTCAGCTGATTGGTTTAAATACCTTCCTTTCACTCTCTGAAGTGTGCCACAGTGTGACTTAGGGAGAGAAGGGAAGGTGTTTAAATACTTTCCCCTCCCCAAGTCACACTGTGGTGGTGGCACAACTCAGTGAGTGAAGGAAAGGCTTTAAATACCTTCTCTTCACTTGCTGAGGCATGCCACTACCATGGTGTGACTTGGGAAGGGAAGGGAAGGGAAGGTATTTAAAATCTCTCTAAAAACCTTCCCTTCCCTCTCCAAGTCATGCTGTGGCTGCAACATGCCTCAGTGACTGAAGGGAAGGCATTTAAAGAGACTGCAGTCTACTGTTCCCTTCACTTGCTGAGATGTGCTGTGGGAGGAAAGGAAAGGCATTTAAAGTTTAAATGCTTGACTCACCTAAAAGGTGGATGAATTTGCACCACTTCAGCTAGTGAAGCTAAGCCCAAATAAAAGCCGAATAACTAGATCAGTAGCTGAATCAGATTAAAAAATCTGATTCATCTGAATAAATACCCCCAAAATACTGATAAGGTATTTTTCAGGAATTTACTCAGTTTGGTATATACCGAGTACATACCCCTACTATTTACCCAACATCCTCGCTAGATTAATCCAGAAAAAGCTTTGAAGGAAAGGTAGGTTTATGCAGAGGATTGAAAGAAGGGGGGATGTTGGCTTAACAGTTAGAAAGAGCGGGGCAATTCCAAGCACTTGGGCAAAAGATACAAAGGAAAAAAAGGAGACCCACAGCTAGTATAGATAGCAGCAAATTAGTGAACAAAACTTCTGCAGTGGTTGTGCAAGCAAAGAGGTTGTGCATCATGCTCTCATGACTAAGCTTCAAATAGTATATTCTCTTTTCGATTTTTAAAATAAATATTGGCTGTTTGGATTTTTTTTCAAAAGGATATACGCCAGACTGAGCTAAAAATTAAAAGGCATGATGAAAGCATTACTTTCTATAGGCTGTGCATTACAGGAAGTCTTCATGGCTTTAGAATTTATGATTCTATAAAATATTTTATGCATTCCATTCATGAAAAATATCTCTCCATGTATGGAGTAAAAACAGCCTTTCAACTCAAAATCATCTTTCAGGAAGCCTGATGACACTTTTGTACTGCTGTAGACCTTTTCCCCTAGATGTCAGGTACTAAAACAGAGTAGCTTCATTGCATAGCTGTAGTATGGCAGTGGCATACATAGCAGTGTACCTAGCAGTGGCATACATAGCCTATATGGTGCCCAGGCAGGATAATTTTTAACACACCCCTCCTATATTTATTTATTTTTTACTGTTAAGTCACAGCTGACTTATGGTGACCCCATAGAGTTTTCAAGGCAAGAGACATTAGGACATGGTTTGCCATTGCCTGTTTTCACATCAGCCCTGCTTTGCTTCTGTGATTTGACAAGATCAGGCTAGACTGGGGCTATCCAGGCCAGAGTTTCTCCTCTATACAACAAAATTATTTTCAGTAATAATTATGAAATAAAACAAATAATAATAATGGCCAGAAAATAGATTCAAGTGGGTAGCCATGTTGGTCTAAAACAGCAGAACATAATTTGACCTTAAAGGTGCCATTGGATCCAAACTTTGTTTAAATAGCCAGAAAAGAAACACAGACAGTGAAACATCTATTTTGTGTGTGTGTGTGTGTGTGTATATATATATAATCATACCAGTAAAAAAAAAATCCAAATGACACACATGCTATTCCATCACGAAAGCCAGTGTGATATAGTGGTTAGAGTGCTGGACTAGGATCTGGGAAATTCAGGTTCAAACCCCTACTCAAGCCATGGAAGCTTGCCAGGTGACCATGGGCCAGTCACATTATTCTCAGCCTAGCCCTGATCTGGATAATCCCAGGACAGCCTGATCTTATCAGATCTCAGAAACTAAGCAGGGCTGACATGGAGGCAGGCAATGGCAAACCACCTCCAAATGTCTCTTGCCTTTAAAACCCTACAGGGTCACCATAACTCAGCTCTGAATAGATGGCCATATATATATATATATATATATATATATATATATATATATATATCCATCATGCCACTTGTGTTCTGAGCAGGCGCTTGGGAGAGCTTCTGTTCTGCACCTTAAAGCCAAAGAAATTACCATCCCAAACATCTACAAGTCATTTTTGAGAGCTAGGAGTCTGCCTTTGTACTAACTTTTACTAACTAATACTAGCCAAAGCATCATAAAATAGTGATCACAAGTTTAACCAAACTGGATGTTAAGAAACACACTACCCCCCCGAAAGAAGATGCCCCCATCCTCCATTGTTTCCAAAGGACTAAAATCAAACCAGACAATCTCTGCAGTAGAAATTGAAGGTGGTGAGGGAGCATTTTTGAAAGCCCAGCAGAATCAGTGCAATGTAGAGTGCCCAGCAAACCTAGTGCCTTCTGTTCATAATATTAACAAAGGTTTGCTGCTATACTACTCTTAAATATGTTCTGTCACCAAGCAGGATGGGATGAAAAGGTCTTGAGACCAAGAAGTAAAAATAAAGGGGATGGGACACAGAAAAATTAGGTGAAGGGAGACAGAAATGAATGAGAAATGTGTGAAAAAGAAGAAATTAAGAGAAAGAAAGGTTGTTTTATCTTGCTGCAACACCTTAACTACTGCTTTGCAAGATCTAGCTGACCTGGGTGCAGAGAAAGGAAGAGAGAAAGGCTAAACTATTGGAGAAAATGATCTGCAGGCTGGCAATTACTGTAGCAGTTATCAGCATGCTCTGTTAAGGAAGTTTGCTTCAGTCTTTGAGAAAGGGAAGTCTAGCCGAAGAGTGTTTTTTGCCATGCTCAGACCTCTCTGTACTCCTTTTGGCTGCAGCCAGACCTGCATTTTAAGAATAAAAGGAAAGATGTTCAGCTGGATGCAGCATGATGCAGGCTTCAAGGGCCCTCCTTCAAGGGCTTTCATCAAGCACCCTCTGCCCCACCTATGGTACTCCACTGCATCCTAGATCTCTGAGAGCTGCAATACTAGTGTCCCCATGGCTTGTGTGGGGAAGCCAGAACTCTCTGCCTTTTCACCTCTATCATCAGACTGTCACTAAAGCTGCTTCTGCATGAAGGTGATTCCATGTTTTCCCCTCATTGCTGCTGTTGTGTCCTAAGATCAGGAGTCTGAGCTGGCGAAATGCAGCCAAGCTCCGCTCTCTGAGAACAATAGGGACTAGGCTCCTGAGCTTGCCAGTAAAGAACCAATGGCAGCATTGGCGGGCGATTCAAACCCGCCAATAGGAATGTGAGGGCGCCCCCCCTTACTGTATATAGTTCGCCTCCGGCCGTTACTGCATGTCTTTGTCTTGTGTGAAGTACGAATAAACGCGTCTTCTCTTATGTCGTCGTCCGAGTCATGAGGCACGAAACCCAGTACTTTACAGTGGCGACGAGGATGGCATTTCAACACCTTCCCTGACTCCATGAGCGACGAAGGCGACAACAAGGCCACCCCCGAGCACTGCATCGCTGACCCCAAGAGCAGCACCGCACTGCTCGCACCGGCGCATGCCTTCCCAGACAGAGCTATGGCCGCCACACATGTGATCCTCGAGCGCTTCGATCCGTCACAGCCAGAAACCTGGGATGCATGGGTCGACCAGCTCATAAGCTACACGGAACTCAACGAGATTCGCGACCCTGAGAAAAAACGGTCGCTCCTGCTGAGCTCGTGTGGCACCCAAACAGTCCGCCTCGCCAAGAGCCTCTTGGTGCCCCGCACAGCCCTGGAAAGCTCATTTGTGGATATCCTGAACGTCCTCAATGCGTACTTCAGCCCCCGGCCTACCTTCCTGGCCAAGAGGATGGAGTTCCAGAGGCGCGTCCAGGCCCAAGGGGAATCCGCTGCCGCCTTCCTGGCCGCGCTGAGGGCCCTCACGGTGGACTGCGGGTTCCCGAAAGTGGAAGACAACTTGCTGACGCAGCTCATGTGGGGCCTGGTGGACTCCAAGCTGCGGCGTAAGTTGATTGGCAACCGGCGGCTCACCCTGGACGAGGCCATCGACACCGCAACCGCACACGAAGACGCCAAAGGGGAACGCCCGGCCACGGCTGCCTATGTGGTCGGGAGGGGTCCCAGCCCCGGGAACTCAGACACCAAAGAGGTCTACTCCCTCAGACCCCAACACCGCCAGCCGGCGCAGGCCCAGCAGGCCGACCGAGAGCCAGCCAAGCCTTCCGGCAACCGGACCGTGTGTGCCAGCTGCGGGGAAGGCCATGGGAGGAAGACCTGTAAGTTCCGGGACGCTTTCTGTCATGGGTGTGGAAAGCAGGGACACCTCGCACGGGTCTGCTGGTCCAAGGGCCCCCGGAACTCGAGGTTGTCGGCCCCACCACACCGCGCACCATCCACCGCCCACGAAACGATGGAAGAGGTCGCTGAGCTGTACCATCTTACAGATCAACTGCTACAGGTACTTCGCCTCCCCAACCCCAATCTCTCCTCCACCCCGAAGATCCAAGTAAACGTGCGGATCGAGGGGTCCCCCTGCTGCATGGAGGTGGACTCGGGATCGGCTGCGTCCATAATTTCCATGGACACTTTTAAAAAACTTTGCCCGTCTGGGGGACCCCCTCTACGTCCATCGCCGCTTAGCTTGGTGGACTTTCAAAAGAACCCTGTCCCCATTCGGGGAGTTGGCACTTTCTGAGTGCAATACCGAGACTTTGAGGGGAACTCGGACTTGGTGGTGGTAGAGGGAAACCTTGTGAGTCTCCTGGGGCGAGCGTGGTTCGAGGCCCTAGGCGTTATGATTGGGGGAGTGAATAAGTGCGGGACGCGGGACTGGGGGCGGTGTGCAAGGAATTTCCCAAGGTCTTTGATGGGGAGCTGGGGTGTTATAAAGGGGCCCCGGTGTTGCTTCACTTAGACCCGACGATGACGCCCATCCGGCGGCACTTCCGCACCATGCCCCTGGCCCTCCGCCCTAAAATAGAGGCAGAACTGGACCGGTTGGTGGCCCAGGGAGTCCTAGAGCCCGTCCCTAATGCATGTTGGGAGACCCCGATTGTGACACCCGTGAAGCTGAATGGGGAAATCCGCATCTGCGCAGATTACAAGTGCACTATTAACCAGGCACTTCAGGCGCACGCATACCCAGTACCCGTAGTCAGCCACGTCTTGGCTACACTGATGGGGGCGCGCATATTTGGAAAGCTGGATCTCGTGCAGGCGTACCAGCAACTCCCTGTGGATGAGGCCACTGCCGAGGCACAAACCATAGTAACCCACCGGGGGCCTTCAGGGTGAAGCAGCTGCAGTTCGGGGTCAGTGTGGCCCCAGGGATCTTCCAGAACCTAATGGATGATTTGTTAAAAGTGATCCCTGGCGTGACGCCGTTCTTCGACGACGTCCTCATCACCGCGGCCACCCCGGAGAGTTTCGCCACCCGCCTCCGAACGGTCCTGGGTCGCTTCCAAGCCGTGGGGCTGAAGGTGAAATGGGAAAAGTGCCTCCTCGGGGTGCCGGAGGTGGAGTTCTTGGGGTACCGGGTCGACGCAAAGGGCCTGCATCCGGCGAGGGACAAGGTGAAGGCCATCGTGGAGGCCCCCACCCCGAAGTCCAAGGCAGAGCTCCAGGTGTTCTTAGGCCTCCTGAACTTTTATCACGCCTTTCTCTCACACAAAGCCGCCATGGCAGGCTTCCAGTCGGAGTTAAAATGGCGAATTAACGCACTTTGCGATTTGTGCAAGGTGGACGGCAGTATCTGATGACAGTTTGGGCTCTACCTGGCCCAACGCAGCACTCCCCAGGCGGGGGAGTGATGAGCAAGCAGCCAAGCCTGAGAGGGAGTTGAGATCGGTGTGGATAAGCTTCGGAGGAAGCTTGTTTACACCTTGATCTCCTTCCACGAAGAGGGCAGTTGCAAGACAGCACTACAGATACCAGCCGGGCTGAGAATTCAGCATAAATCCGCCATCTACCGACCTCTTTAACATCAAGATTAACATCGATTGCAGAAGAAGCACTGCGAAACCCTGAGATTACAAGCAAGGTAACAATGAACGTTTGCTTACCGGTGTGAAGAAGAACGCAAAATTAAAACATACGGATAAGCGTATAAGGCTTTAAGGAACTAATCCGCTTGATTTAAAAGTAAAAAGAAGGCTTTCCTTCGGAGAAAACGGCAGAAAAGTGATTTTGTTTTGCATTCCTGTGGTCAGCTAAGACTAAACTTTGCGTAGTAGAAACGAAACTGACTGTGATTCTATGGCACAGGAAGTAGGCTAGAGTGGATGTTTTAAAGTTGTCTTGCTGGAAGTAGATGGACGTTTTAAAGTGTAACACCGGAAGTTGGATTACCAAGACGGACAGCTAAACAGGAAGTTTCAAAGGAGCCTACTCTAGCCAAAAAACCATAGAGAAATTGTGCCCGCCATTTTGAGGAGGACTAAATTTTAAAAAGTTATTTTTAAACCAAAAAAGCAACGGAAAAAAGTTATAAAGGTGGCAATTTGACTTTACGATTGACAATATAAAGATTGGTTAGTCTTGAATTTGCCTCCAAGACGGATTTGAGGTCAAGACCAAGGGCCGCCTCATCACCAAGTCCAAGAATGTCTGCAAAAGAAAAAAAGGAGTGGCAGGCTGCCATGGAGGCGATGGAGAAAAGGATGACAGAGGTGGTGCAGAATTTAGAAAAGCAAATAGAATCACAGTTGCAACAACAGATGCAAATACAACTGGAGCAAATAGAACAAGTGCAAGTCCAAGTACAGGAAAAAAATATGGTAAAGTTGAAAGAACTGGTACTAACAGAAGTGGCAGGGATAAAAAAAGATACAGAAGAAGTTAAAAAAGAGGTTCAAAGTCTGGTGACAAAATCAGCAGAAATGGAACAGAAAGTGAAAAGAACTCTCCAAGAGAATACAAGATTGGAGTCTATGATGGAATATAGGGCTACCCAGAATCATCTGAGACTGAGAGGAATAGAAGAGGAGGAAGACCAGGATATACGTGCGTTAGTAATAAACACGTTGACAACTTATATAGGAGAGGATCAAGGAGATTTGGATTCAGACTTTGACTTAATTTACAGAGTAAACTCAGCTTATGCCAAGAGAAAGAAATTACCCGGAGATGTGATTGTTCAATTTGTGACAACAAAAATGAAAGAGGACATCTTCAAGAAGCAATTTACACAACCGTTGGAAATTAATGGAAAGAAAATAATAATCTTAAGAGAAATTCCGAGAATGATTCTACAAGACAGAAAGAAGTTTAAAAAACTAACTGATAAGCTAAAAGAAATGGGCATCAGGTTCAGGTGGGAGATCCCACAGGGACTATCATTCTCGTACAATTCGGTGAGATTTACAATTAAAACAGAAGGAGATTTGTGTAGATTCAAAGAGAACAATTTTGATGATTTTAAAGACATTTAACCCAAAACACTGATGGATTACAAATTTTTATCTTGGAATGTAAATGGACTAAATTCACCAAATAAAAGAAGACTAGTGAACCATTGGCTAGAGAAACAAAAATGTAATATAATTTGTTTGCAAGAAACACATATTAGGAAACAAGACAATAAGTATCTGATTAATAGAAAATTGGGAGAAGAATTTCATTCATCAGCAATTAATAAGAAGAAAGGAACAGTGACATATATTTCTAAAGAATTGGAACCCAAACAAATCTTCTCAGGCAATGAAGGAAGATATGTTGGTGTGGAAATAACGATGTACAGAAAAAGGACATTGCTTGTAAATGCATATGCACCCAATGGAGCAAAAGAGACTTTTTTCAATGATTTGACAAGAGAGTTGGACTGTTTAAACTATGATCAAATAGTTTTTGCAGGAGACTTTAATGGCACGGTCAACAATGTATTGGACAGAAAGTCTAATGCAATTGGAGAAGCGATTGGAAAATTGCCAAAAAATTTCTTTCAGTTGATGAGACAAGAGAAACTAGAAGACGTTTGGAGGAAATGGAATCCTAAGATTAAGGATTACAAGTTTTATTCTAACAGACATAATTCCTTTTCTAGAATCGATATGATCTGGATGTCAGAGGAGATGGCGTTAAAAACTCATAAAATTGAAATTTTGCCAAAAAATAACTCAGATCATAACCCTTTACTTTGGATGTCAAAAGAAAAACCAAAACAATTATATTGGAGGATTAATGAAGACTTACTGGACCAGAAATTGATTAATGAGACATTAAAAAAAGAAACGAGAAATTTTTTTGAAATGAATTTGAATAAAGGTACAGATATACAGATTGTTTGGGATGCATACAAAGCGGTAATGAGAGGTTTGCTTATTTCATTAAACACTAAAGATAGAAAGCAAAGGATGCAACAACAAAATGATCTTCATGAAAAAATTCAACAAAAAGAAAAGGAATTAAAGAAAAGACCAGGGAAGAAAAAAATTATTAAAGAGATTCATCTTCTACAGGATCAATTGAATGTCTTACTAAATAGAGAATTATATTGGAACTTGAAAAAACTACAACAAAAAGCATTTGAGGGTACAAATAAACCAGGAAAATTTTTAGCGTGGCAGTTGAAAAATAGAAAAGAAAGAAACTTCATAAGTAAGATTATTGAAGAAGGAAAAGACGTTGTGGATTTGAAAGGTATAAAAAGAGCTTTTTTCAAATATTATGCAAAATTGTTTAAAAAGAAAGGAATTGACCAACAGAGAATTAAAAAGTATTTGGACAATATTGAAATACCAGAGCTGGGACAACAAATTAAGGAACTACTCAATGGTTTAGTAACAAAGGAAGAGGTAATAATGGCGATAGAAGATGCAAAATTGGGCAAAGCTCCAGGTCCAGAAGGCTTTACAGCAAAATTTTATAAGAAATTCAAGGAGGAGCTAACCCCTATTCTAGTACTTCTGTCAAATGATATAAGAATGACCAAACGGATTCCAGACTCATGGAAAGAAGCAAATATTTCACTTATACCTAAAGAAGGTTTGGACTTAACTAATGTAAAGAATTACAGACCAATATCGCTATTGAATAATGATTACAAATTATTTGCAAAAATAATTTCGGAAAGGTTGAAAAAATATTTGAAAGATGTTATAGCAGAAGAGCAAGCTGGTTTTTTACCAAATAGACAAATAAGAGACAATTTGAGAGTGGTGATTGATGCAATTGAATATTATGATAAACATCCAGAAAAAGAAGTTGGATTCCTCTTTCTTGATGCGGAAAAAGCTTTTGATAATTTGAACTGGGATTTTATGCTGCAAGTAATTGAAAAAATGGATATAGGACAGTCTTTTTTAAACATGATTGTGGCAATATATTCAGAACAGAAAGCAGCTTTGAATATAAATAAAGAAAAAACAGATTTTTTCCAAGTCCAAAGGGAACACGACAAGGCTGCCCGCTGTCCCTGTTATTGTTTATTTGGATATTGGAAATATTATTGGCAGAGATAAGAAAAGACAATAATATCAAAGGACTTACACTGAAAGGCTTTACGTATAAATATAGAGCATTTGCAGATGATGTAATGTTTATGATTCAAGATCCAATTGAGAATATACCACAATTGATGGGAAAAATTGAAAAATTTGGAACAATTGCTGGATTTTACGTTAATAAAAACAAAACGAAAGTGATGTGTAAAAACATGACGAGACAGAGACAAATTGAACTTCAAGAGAAAATTAAATGCGAAGTAGTTACAAAGACTAAATATTTAGGAATCGAATTGACTATGAAAAATATTGATTTGTTTAAAAATAACTACGAAAAAGTTTGGTATAAGATCCAACAAGACCTGAAAAAATGGAATACCTTGAATCTATCGTTACTGGGAAGAATTGCAACTGTAAAAATGAATGTTTTGCCTCGTTTGATGTTTTTATTTCAGACTATTCCAATATTAAAACAAAGTAAAGTATTGGATACGTGGCAGAAAGAAATATCGAAGTTTGTATGGGCAGGAAGAAAGCCAAGGATTAAAATGAAAATTCTATGTGATGCAAAGGAAAGAGGAGGACTACAACTACCAAATCTAAGACTTTATTATGATGCCGTCTGCTTAACATGGTTGGAGCAGTGGATTAATCTTGAGAATAAGAAGTTGTTGGCTTTGGAAGGTCATGATAATAAGTTTGGATGGCATGCATATTTATGGTATGGAAAAGTACAAATAGACAAGTTTTTTAAACACCACTATATAAGACGATCACTGTTCGAGACTTGGATGAGATATAAAAAATTCTTCTCGGAAGAGCGACCACTTTGGATAGTGCCGGCAGAAGTGATTAATCCATATTCAAGAAATCAGGGTCTAGATTGGTTACCTTACAAAAGCCTCTTAAAAATAGAAGGGAAAAACTTTGTATTAAAAGATAGAACTGATGTTGAATTTGAATATGATTGGTTGAGGTACAGACAGATTTATGATTTATGTAAAGCTGATAAAAGGAAATATGGCTTTAGAGAAAAAAATAATGAAATTGAAATTGTATGGGTCGAAAAGGATAAAAGAATGATTTCAAAATTTTATAAGGTGTTATTGAAATGGTATACTGAAGATGAAACAGTAAAAGAGCAAATGATAAAGTGGGCAGTAAATATAAATAATGAAATATCTATGTCATCTTGGGAATATTTGTGGAAAAAGTCAATGAAAATTTCAACCTGTATAAATGTTAAAGAGAATTGCTATAAAATGATGTACAGATGGTATATGACTCCAAAAAAAATTGCTATTATAAATGATAGCATGTCTAACAAATGTTGGAAATGTAAGAAAAAAGAAGGGTCTTTTTACCATATGTGGTGGACTTGCGATAAGGCAGTAAGTTACTGGACTGAGATTCATAATGAGATACAAAAAATTTTGAAATGTACTTTTAAGAAAGACCCACAGATGTTATTGTTAGGTCTTAAAATGGAAGAAATAAATGTAACCAAGAGAACATTGTTATGGTATTTGGTTACAGCAGCCAGAATGACTTTTGCACAAAGTTGGAAGCAAGAAAAGACACCTGAAACATGGGAATGGATTAAGAAGATGCTGTTTATGGCAGAAATTGATAAATTAACAAGAAAATTAAACAACGAAGAAGACGAAAAAATTTTTGAAGATTGGAAAGACTTTCAAGAATATTTGTTGAAAAATTGGGATGTAAAACGTGGTTTGATTTGTTTTGACAACTACTAAGGAGAAATTGAAAGGGATTAGATTTTTAAATTGTTACCATTAGTAAGACAAAGTAAGTTTAGTTTAAATGTAACTGAATAAGAGATATCAATGGGGTTGGAGCACTGCGGGAAGCCTTGTTTGGGGGGGAGAGGGTAAAAGGAAATGGATATGTATTTACCTGTTTAATTTGTATGATCGTGGAAAATATATCCAATAATAAATAATATTTACCAAAAAAAAAAAAAAAAAGCCGCCGTGGCGGAACCCCTACACAGACTGCTGGATAATACGACGCCTTGGGCATGGGGAGCGAGGGAGGAGGCGGCATTCTGGGGGGTTAAGACAATATTGATCTCGAATGCTGTACTCGCCCACTTTGACGAAAAGCTCCCGGTAATCTTTGCATGCGATGCATCGCCGTATGGGGTCGGGGCAGTCTTGGGCCACAAACTACCGGACGGGAGGGAAGTTCCGGTGGCTTACTACTCCCGCACGCTGTCCCCCGCGGAGCGTAACTATGCACAAATTGACCGGGAGGGCTTGGCCCTGGTGGCGGGGGTAAAAAAATTCCATAACTTTGTGTATGGGCAGCCCTTCATGCTAGTAACCAATCACAAGCCGCTCCTGGGACTGTTAGCGGCAGACAAACAAACGCCGCAGGTACTGTCGCCCCGGGTGTTGCGCTGGTCCTTGTTCTTAGCGGGCTATCAGTACCGGTTGGAGCATCGGCCGGGCAAGGCGCTGGGTCATGCCGACGCCCTTAGCCACCTGCCGCTGCCGCAAACGGGAGAGGACCCGGCCCCAGCTCCCACGGTATTGTTGATGGAGGAGCTTCCCAACCCCCCCCCTGCAGGCTGCAGACGTGGCCGCCCGCTCGTCCCGAGATCCTATTATCTCCCGGGTCCTAAACTGGGTGGTGAGGGGATGGCCGGTGGAACTGGCCAGGCCAGAGTTCACAGCATACAAAGCCAGGAGGGAAGAGTTATCTGCCTTGAAAGGGTGCTTACTATGGGGGGACAGGGTGGTCATCCCGGGGCCCATGAGGCAAGGGGTTCTAGAAACGCTTCACGAGGCCCACCCTGGCATTGTATGAATGAAAGCTCTGGCAAGGAGCTACGTGTGCTGGCCCGGGATAGACTCGGAAATTGAGACCTGGGTCCGGGGGTGCACACGGTGTCAGGAGATCTGCCCCAATCCCCCAAGCGCGCCAACCCAAAGCTGGGAGACCACCCACAAGCCGTGGTCACGCTTACACGTAGACTTTGCCGGGCTGTTCCAGGAGCTCCAGTTCTTGGTGACGGTAGACTCCTACTCTAAGTGGGTAGAAATAAGTCCAGTGTCTACCACCTCTGCTAAAGCGGCAATAAGGGCCTTGCGCAAAATATTCGCTACGCACGGCTTGCCAGACATGATTATGTCGGACAATGGGGCTGCGTTCACATCTGCTGAGTTCCAAGGGTTCCTCGCAAGGAACTTAATCAAGCACATACGATCTGCGCCCTTCCACCCGGCAACAAATGGACAGGCGGAGAGGACAGTCCGCACCGCCAAAGAAGCCCTGAGCCGCATAACCGAGGGGGAGTAGGAGTTCCGGCTGGCCCGCTTCCTCCTCACACAGCGCACCACCCCGAACCCCATCTCCGGGCATTGCCCCGCAGAACTATTGATGGGCCGCCGCCCCATGACCCTGTTAGGCAGGCTCCACCTGGACCGAGCCCCAGAGAGAAAACGGGTCGAAACCCGGGAGGCGCCCAGGAGCTTCCTCCCGGGGGAACCTGTCTACTTTAGGAATTACGGAGCGGGGCCTCAGTGGCTGGCCGGTTGCATTCTCAAACCCACCGGGCCAGTTTCATATGAGGTCCTGGCAGACGGGGACCGGGTCCTCCGTAAGCACGTGGACCAACTCCGGAGGCGGCAAGACCCCGGCACAGGGATCCAGGCCCCGCTACTGGGATACACCGCGGCTGCCCCAGCACCTGATCGGCTGCAGGCACCACCAGCGGAGCAAGTGCCTGAAAGACCACGGAGCCCGGAGGGGGTCCCAGAGCAAGCCGAGCCGCCGCCGTTGCTGCTGCCGGAAATCCAAGCTCCTAGTGCGGGAGGACCACCCGAAGGGGGCCCCGCCAGTCTGGTGCCGGCCCCCCGAAGATCATTAAGAGAACGGAGGCCACCATCCTACCTAAAAGACTACGTCACCTGATAGGAGACAAACTATGGGGGGAGGGGTGTTGTGTCCTAAGATCAGGAGTCTGAGCTGGCGAAATGCAGCCAAGCTCCGCTCTCTGAGAACAATAGGGACTAGGCTCCTGAGCTCGCCAGTAAAGAACCAATGGCAGCATTGGCGGGCGATTCAAACCCGCCAATAGGAATGTGGGGGCGTCCCCCCCCTTACTGTATATAGTTGGCCTCCAGCCGTTACTGCATGTCTTTGTCTTGTGTGAAGTACGAATAAACACGTCTTCTCTTATGTCGTCGTCCGAGTCATGAGGCACGAAACCCAGTACTTTACAGCTGCTATAAATGCAAAGAAATTTTAAACAGAGATTTTCACTGTTCCCTCCTGTCAGACCTCAGCTTACTCTTCACTTGCCACCTGCAGTCTTTCCCTTTTAAAAAGGTATCTATAGTAGGTATACCTGATTTGTTTTTAAAAGATTGCCAGATGTGGACAAGGCTCTGTGATACTTCAGAGCTTAAGGCATTGTTCATTACTTAGCCACACAGATTCACAGCTGTATATAAGCTGTGAGTTTAAAATCACTTAAAAGCATTGCAGGAGCCCAATTTAGATTGGGACTGTTATGTCCGCTGACCACCACTAGGCATCAGCGACTTACAGCAGAACTTGACTCTCAGAGAACAATAAGGACTAGGATCCTGAAACCTCACATGGGCACCAATAGGAACCTTGGCGGGAAGTTTAAACCCTCCAATGGGACCTGTGGATGGTCCACGGGGATTGTATATAGTTGGCTGTCTGGCTGGGATTCTTTGTTCTGTTGTGTGTACTAGTAAACTATGAGCTAACAATCACACTGTTTCTTCATGCGTTGAACCCACTACACAACAATGGTGACGAAGGTGGGATCCCGCTGAGCGGCCGGGCCATGGAAACTGCAGAGGAAGACCAGTACCTGAGGATCCATGAATGCTGAAGAAGACCAAGCGAGCTCTGCGCCTTCTTCACCATCCTCTTCATCTCCTCCCACTCCACACAGTATGATGGCACTTGCTCCAAGATCAGGATTGGTCCCTCCATTCGCCCCGATTCGCCCACAGCACTGGGAAGCCTGGGTCAAGGGACTCCAGTCCATCTTGATCTTTTATGAGGTCACCAGCAAGAAAAGAAAAAGAGGTCTCCTCATTGGATCTTGCGGTCCTGCCAAGGTGGAGCTAGCTCACAGACTGCTTTCCCCAACCAAGCTGGCCGATGCCTTGTTCAAGGACATAATCGAGAAGCTCCAGGCCCACTTCATCCCCCAGTCATAAAAGATTATACGTGACGTGGCTTTCCAATCCCAGCAACAACAACCTTGGGAGTCAGTCACCGCATACTTGGCTGAGCTCCGCTGGCTCGCCTCAGACTGCACCTTCGGGCCCCAACTCGACACAGCCCTCCGTGACAGACTTGTTTGTGGCCTGAGCGATGAGAAGCTCTGATAGCAGATCCTCAAGGATGAAAAATGCTCCCTCACATCCACCCTCTCCACCATCACTGCCTGGGAGAGGAACCATCCCTTAACTTGACCAGGTTGACCCAGACTGGGAGGAAGTCCACCGCACTCAGCAATCCACCAGATACTGGGATCCAGCACCAGCAACTCGCTCCATTTCCCTCCACAAGCCGGCTCTTGTGGTCCCGCCATGGTAGAGCTAGCTCGCAGCCTGCTTTCCCCAACCAAGCTGGCTGATGCCTCGTTCAAGAACATAATCGAGAAGCTCCAGGCCCACTTCATTCCCTGGCCATCAGAGATTATGCGTGACATGGCTTTCCACTCCCAGCAACAACAGCCATGGGAGTTGGTCACCGCATTCCTGGCTGAGCTCTGCTGAATCACCTCGGACTGCACCTTTGGGCCCCAACTCGACACGGCCCTCTGTGACAGACTTGTTTGTGGCCTGAGCGACAGTGGATCCTCAAGGATGAAAAATGCTCCCTCACATCCACCCTCTCCACCGCCACTGCCTGGTAGAGGAACCATCCCTCAACCACAACCACCACGCACTAGGCAAACCTCGACCAAGTTGACCCAGACTGGGAGGAAGTCCACTGCACTCAAAAATCCACCAGATATTGGGATCCAGCACCAGCAACTCACTCCATTTCCCTCCACAAGTTGGGTCTCCAGGAATGTGCGAGTTGCAGGAATAAGCACAACCAGAAAACCTGCTGGTTCTGGGACGCCAAGTGCCACAGTTGTGGCCCTCGGGGTACATTGCAGGAGCCTGCCATTCCCGGGGGTCCAAAGCCCATCCAGCGCTACCACAGCACCACCGAAAAGCAGCCACTCACTATGAGAAAGACGAATCCAAGGAAGAGCTCTACCTTCTCGCAGCCAACCCAGCCAAACAGGTACTGTGGCTTCCGGGCCAGTCCTCTGCCCCAAAGATCCAGGTCTAGGTTCAAATAGAGGGGTTCCCCTGCACCATGAAGCTTGATTCCAGCTCTGCTGCCTCCATTATCTCGGAGGCGACTCTTAAGAGACTCTGCCCCCAAGGGGGGCTCTGCCTGTGCCCTTTACCCTCACCCTGACAGACTTGCAGAGGAACCGTGTTCCAATAAAGGGTGTGGGGAGTTTTTGTGTGCAGTACAAGGGGTTTGATGGCCACTTGGACTTAATTGTGGTCATGGGAGACCTGGTCAGCTTCCTCGGCCATGCCCCAAAAGTGGCCCCCATTTGGATGCACTCCAGTTCGGTCCCATTCACATTGCACCCAAAAATAGACACGGAACTAGACCATCTCATGGGGCAAGGAGTCCTGGAACCGGTCTCCCACGCTGCATGGGAGACCCCCATAGTCACCCCGATGAAGCCGAACAGGGAAGTCCGCGTCTGCGCTGATTACAAGTGCACATTAAATAAGGCACTTCAGGACCATACTTACCCAGTCCCAGTCGTGAGCTATGTGCTTGCCTCCCTGGCAGGGGCAAAGATTTTTGGGAAACTGGACCTCGCCTAGGCCCCGGTTGACGAGGCAACTGCCGTTGTGCAGACTATCATCACACATAGAAGGGCTTTAAGGGTGAAAAGACTACAGTTGGGGTGAGCGTGGCCCCAGGCCTTTTCCAACAACTCATAGACTCTGTTGAAGGGGATCCTGGGTATCACGCCATTTTTCGATGATGTGCTGATCGCTGCGGCAACACCTGCTGAGTTTGCCATCTGGCTGTGCACCGTCCTCCACCATTTCCACGAGGTGGATCTTGTAGAGAAAAGCCGATGTTTCCTGAAGAATTTATTCCTTCTTCATTGCCATTATCTTAATGTCTGATAAAAGTCTGGAAAAATCCTTAGATGTTGCAACTGTATACCAACATTAGTCTAATATATATGTATTATTCAGATTAAAGAAACTGCAGTTTCTTGTCTCTGTTTTTTGAAAAGTACCTTTCCTCTAATTCTATTTTTAAATGTAGGACATGGAAGCTATCGTATGAGCTCTCCCACTGAGCAAGAGAAGCTTGCTAGTTTCAGTGTTCTTGCTGAGCAAAATCTTTTCTCCTCAAGTATTTACCATTAATTTTGAGGAGTTAGAAAGGAGAGTGGAAGACTTTATAATGGGCTTAGCAACTTTATATTTCCATTTCTAGTTTTACCAACATCCAAAGAAGAAAGCCAAGGAGAGAGCACAGTTTTAGGTGTGTGATGGTGACAAGATCTGTGGAAGCAGGAGCTCTCAAACAGTAACCAATGCAAAACAGAGGAAGCCCTTGATCTTGCATTTATCTGTAATCTAGTTAACTCACAAGCTCATAAAGTACCAGATGATCTCAATAGGGTTCCATCATCTGTGAAGATAAGTTTGCCCTAGTTAAGATCCATAGGTCTGAAGAGGACTGGCCTGAATAAACGCTACTGCAGAACTGACATTTCTAAATGGCAGACAGCAAGATTGAGTCTAGTATAAGATCCACTTAGCGGCACAGGCTTGCTTGCACCAACTTTTAATGGTTCCTAAATTTACTTGCTTATTTGCCCCCCCAGCCGGAATCAAAAGGCAGACAACAAGATTGGGTACTAACGGGCCACTTTATTAATGTAAAACACAACGGAAAACATAATGGAAAGGGAAAACAGGTTGCAGCATGGTCAAGGCCAGGGGTCACTAGACCCCTCCATCGCCATATGGTCTAGGGCAAGCCACCTAGCCCCAGATGCCAGACAAATAATATGACTCACATCCTGCCAGAACAGCAAGTGGAATTGCCAGGGAAATCCGAACCCCAGAGCTGCCCAGCTCAAAGAGAGCATAACCCCAGGCAATCCCATAGGCAGTCTGTTTCCCCGCCCTGGGCTACAGAGCCCAAAGACTGTACTGACAAGACCCCTATACCCCAAAGGGGTTATAAGCCAGTACTCACCATGCTGCAATCTGTCTTGACTAACATCCTGCCACCTCAAAGGTCAAGCCTCTGCTTGTGTCCCTTGTGTCCATTATAGACCTAAAGCTCCACAAATACTCTGCCGCAAATCTTCAAAAAAGATATCCATTCCAGCCTCCGACAGATGTATGCCGCCGTTCCTAAATAGGTTTGCAGAACCCACATTTATGCCTGGATGGGGCAAATACATGCCCAGGCCCCCTTCAAGTGCCCTGTGAATCTCCCAATTAGCCTTGCAATGAGCCTTGTCAATCACCAAGGGGCTACCAGACAATAACTGTCCCAGGCCACCACCGCCTGATGAGTTGGAAATCTGACTGTGCCTGCAGAATCAGGGCTTTACCTTTAATCAAGCCCAAGTCATAACCCCCCAAATGGATCAACAAAACTTGAGGAGGAGGTCCAACCCTACCCTTGAACAACAACTGTAACAGGCCAGGCCACTGTTAAGTCCTGGCGACCACGTCATTCGACCATGGCCAGCTGGCTGAGCCCCAGCTGGGAGCCGATGGGCGTCCTCTTGGCCCAGTGCACTGCCCAGAATATAAAACTATGGCTGCAGATGAGGACATGTTTCCATTCCATCCATCCTGCCAGACCTCTAACAAGAGAACAATAAACACAGAAAAACGCAACACGATTAGCAATACTCACAGACTAGCCATGGGGTGAACATACGATTTATACACCGCTGATCTCCACCGACCCAAGCGTTGTATGTCCCGTGCTGGGTAACCCATGGCTGTGGCAGTAGAGGCAGCTCCAATCCTAAATAAATGGGTGCAAAAATGAACCCCAACCAGACCCAACCAACCCAAGGCCTGAGCCATGACAGCCCAAAATTGGTGCCTGGTCAAAGGGGTACTGTCTTGATGGTGGAAAAGGACACCATCACCCATCCCCCTCAAAGCCAGGTAAGCCGCCAAGGCAGAAACCAGACACAACTCTTTCTCAGCACACTGCCCAATAGTTACCACAATCCTGCACCTCAGCTGGTCAGTCTTGGAGTGTCTCAATGTAAAAAGAGCCCTATCACCCTGCAAGTGAATATCACGTGCCTCCAACACCCGACCGGAGGTATCTGTCTTAGAATGTGCCACCAACTTGCTTATATGGAGGGCCCCGAAAAAAGCTACCAGTGCTGCCACATGAAAGAGGCAAGATTCATAAGTGGAAGTGCAAATCTCCCTCCAACCAGCCTGTAGACCCCTCAAAATCCTTGGGGAAGTCAGCCTCCTGCTATCCATATGGGCCCCTGGACCATCCCTCTAGCACCCTAGGGACCCAAAAATCACCTGTACAGTCTGTAAGCCCTTGGGCCTTACTGTTGTAAGCCACTGCCAAAAGCAATCCCTTGATAGAACCGACAGCCATTCCCTTACCTTTAATCACCACACAAAAATGTAACAAATGGTCTACAGCCACTGGCCACAGATCCAGGTACCCTCCCTCTTTTCTAAATTCAGCAAACTGGCAGACCACATGGTCATACACCCACTTTGTGCCAGGGGCAATGGCTAGGCCAATTGCCCTACGAACCTCTGCCCTCCAAGTGACCACATCTCTTGCGGCATTCTCACTGGCTGCAGGTCGGCATCTGGAGCCAGCTGATGGAATCTCTCCATCTGTTTATGAGACAAAGCGTCAGCCACCCCATTATCAACCCCAGGCACATGCTTGGTGAGAAACAAAATATTGTGCCGTAGGCAGCAAAGCGTGAATACTCGCACTAAAGCCATGACCCATGGTGATCTGGAAGAAAGGGAGTTAATGATGTGCACAACTGCAAGTTTATCACACCAAAAATGAATGGTGTGATTGGCCATCAAGTTCCCCCAAAGCTGGACCACCACAAGGATGGAAAAGAATTTGAGCAAAGTAAGATCGCGCAAAATGTCCACCCCTTTCTAATCTGCCGACCACTCCTCAGCACACCAGTGCTTGTGAAAATAGATCCCAAAACTGAGTGACCCCACAGCATCAGTGTGGATCTGCAGACCCACATTCAACTGCAGGTCAGTCCTCCAAAATGAGACACCATTGAAAGAATCCAAAAAGTCAAGCCAATCACCCAAGTCAGCTTGAATCCCTGCTGTAACCCTGGCCCTGTGGTGAGGAAGGCGCAAGTACTTCAACCCATCACACAACCAGCACAAAAAGGCCCTTCCCAGGGCAACCACCTTGCAAGTGAAGTTGAGATGCCCCACCAATTGCTGAAACTCACATAAGGAAGCCTTTTTCTTGCGCATAAAACCAGACACCTGAGTCCGCAAGTCAGCCAGCTTGGCTGGAGGCAGCCGTGAGGCCTGCACTACCGTGTCAGATTCTATGCCCAAAAAAGTCAGCCGCTGTGCAGGGCCCTCAGTCTTCTCATGCACCAAGGGTACGCCCAACTCTTCCGCCAGGCTGAGGAAATTATGAAGCAAAAAATCACACCGCCCAGAACCTCCTGGGGCCACAAACAAGAAATCATCCAGGTAGTGCGCCACTATGGAAAGCCCTGTGCGATATCGGAGGGTCCACTCGAGAAAAGAGTTAAAACACTCAAAGGCAGCACAAGACACTGAGCAGCCCATTGGTAAAGCCCTATCCATGTAAAAGTGACTCTCAAAATAAAACCCCAGCAACTCAAAGTCACTGGGGTGCATGGGAAGCAGTCGAAAAGCAGACTTAATGTCACATTTGGCCATTTCTGCCCTGATCCCGCAGCGGTGCACTACCTGCACAGCCTGGTCAAAAGAGGTGTACTTGACTGAACATAGGGATTCAGGAGTGGTGTCATTAACTGACGCCCCACATGGATAAGAAAGATGGTGAATCAACCTGTATTCCCCTTGAGCCTTCTTAGGCACAATGCCCAATGGGGAAACCCGGAGGTTAGCTACTGGTGGGGCGGGAAAAGGTCCTAAAATCCTACCTTCGGCCCTCTCTTTTTCAATCTTCTGCTGAACTATGGGCTCCATGCCCCATATGGAAGCCAAATTAGGTGCCATAAAGGGGGCCCTTGGACCCTGACAGGGAATGCAAAGACCAAAATTGAAACCACGTAACAAATATAAACTATCCTCCTGGTCGGGGTACACCCTTAACTACTGTTCAAGAACTCTCTGTGGGACTGGGCCCCTTTTCAAGCACCTGCACCTTGTCCCCCGCCTTCGAATTGCTTATGACCCTCGTGGGGCTTGCCCTTAAAACATGCTGAGAAGGGGTGCGGGCCACTGCACAAGGGGCATTCATGCTGGTACTGGCAAGCTTTTCTGGTACAGACTCCCTGTGCACCAAACTCCCAACAAATCTGGCAGGGTTGAACCACCTGCCCTGCGGCAATGTGGGGGTCAGAAGACACTGCCTGGTGCTGTACCAGGTGCCCACTGTGTGATCGGTCTCCAGCATTAGGGCAGGCTGGAGACATGTTCTGCAGCCAAAGGGTGTACCTGGTCCCAGCACATAGAAGGGTTCATGGCCACCCTCATCCTGAATTCCTCATTATACTGCAGCCAGGCAGGGCCAGTAAAGCCTGTGTAACCCTTATAAATTATATCAAAATACTGAAATAAGGATGCTGCCCTCCAAGGTTGCACCTTCGCTAAGACCCCCGCATAAACTAGAAACCCAGCCACCCAGTTGGCCCAGGTTCGATCCACCCGCATCTTCCTAAGCTTCTCCTTGTCCTTATTGTCAATGTCATCCTTGTCCTTCTTTTCCAATTCCCAAAAGAGAAGAGTAAAGAAGTCAACATACTCGCCCTTGCAGATTTTTTCCCTTGTGGCTGGCACCAAATGATCACCCAAATGTAATGCCACATCTCCAAAGGGAAGTGCTGAAGCCGGGGTATCTGCATAAGAAACCCCGTGCTAGCACAGGGAGCTACAACAATGACCTATCCCAGCCAGTGAATGCCCAGTACACCTACCAAAGAGGCCAGGCATGGGCGGCTGCACAACTGATAACCTCCAAGGTTGACCTAATATATGTGTGTGGTGCATATTAGCTGTACCTGTAACTGGGGTAACTGAGCCCCAAAAGACCCCCAAGGCCAGGAAGCCGCAGCCTGAGATCCCACTACCAACTTACCCACTGCATCAGGCACTGGAACCAAAGCTGGATTGGAATCAACAGTGCTTTGTGAAGGCCCAGAGCCAGGTGGGCCTGCCCCGTCATCATCCTGGGGGCTCGGTCTTCCCAAGCTGCTTCCGGCACCTGCAGAAGCCTTGCTCTCAACCAAAGACAAACAAGTTAGAACCTCAGCCTGAAACCACTTATTCAATAAAGAGCAAGTCTCCTTCCTTCCAGCCTGACCCTGACTCTGAGTGGACTGGTGGGTAGGCAATCCAGAGGCCTGCTCAACCACCAGCAACCTCAAGAGGATAGCCTGTTGCACCTCGTTCCCACCCTCCTCATCTGAAGAAGAAAGGGCAGGTGCAGGTCACTTTGGTGGAGCCTTAGGTCCTGGTTGTTTACCCTTGGAATGCCCAGTGCCTTTCTTGGGTGCCATCCTAAGGTAGTACAACACTAGAACGGAAAATTCTAGTAAAATGCCCAGACCTGTGCAAAGGCAAGAAAACAACCTATGCCCTTGCAAAGATGGGTCCTCAAAATGGCCACCACTGGCTTCTCAAAATGGCCACCCCTAGCCCCTCAAAATGGCCACCACTGAGATACAAAACGGCCACCCACCAAGACCAGCCCAGCAGCCCAAAGCCCAGATGGCATAAAAAGAGGGATCCCACTTATGGCAAAACGAGACCAAAGAAAGGTGGGCAAGGGAAGGGAAATAGTGGCCTGCAGACCAGGCCGTGACCCCCACGGCTGAACACGCTCACACACTACCGACAGGTAAGCCCTGCTAATGTTGCAGGACCTGGCCCGCCTACTCACTGCTGGGAGCCGCTCAAGCTCCGAACGCTGCAGCTGTGCCCAAATGGGCATCTGCTGCTGCCCCTTTGGTGCCGCCACTGCACTGCTGCGCCACTCACATGCTGCCGCCAGCCTGAACTGCTGCTTGCCCACATGCCACTGCTGCACACCTACTGACACCGCTCAATCTTGCCGCCGCCACTCACACATCCAAGCCGCTGCTCACCCGCCCAAACTGCCGCTCGCTCAATGCTGCTGCAGCTTGCACGCTCACCACATGCACCCTCAAGCCGCCCTCAATCCAGACAGCTCAGGAGCTCCAGAGCTCCTACGATGCTGAGCAAGAGAGGGCGAAGGAAGGAGGGAGACAAGGGCCAGCTAACAAAACTACTGGCTCTGCCCCCTTTTAGCACCCAGATGCGGCTTGTGCCGCGTCATGCTGTCTTCGCTCCTCACAGGAAGGTAAAGACAACACACAGGCAGCACGCCCAAGGGGGCGGTGGCCCGTGAATTGAAATTTCTGCCATAATACTCTTGTTTTGGAAAGGCAAATGTTTATATACTATGATAGTTTACTGTCTTTCCACCTCTTTTATCAGATGCTGCTGAGCATCAAAGTTTTAGACCTACACCAAGTAAACAGTGTGTTAGTGATGTTGGACCAATTTTGTGTTGTGTGAGACCACACTAAGCACATATATATGCTCACCTTTCTGCTGAAACAGTCAAGACCCTCATTGGGTAACAACACCACCTATATATTAAATAAACACCTTTAAAATCAATATAAAAATACAAAAAAACAAGCAGTCAATCATTCAGCCTTCAGACTGACTCATAAGCTGTTCTAATGAACTCTGTTTTATGTCCTCATTGGAAGGCAATTGTGATGAGTTCGGTGTATGAATAAATGGGGTAGCATGTTCTGGTTTTTATTTTGCAACCATCCCCCTCACCCTTCCTTGGTTAACCTAAAACCATATTGAGTGGTTAACTACATAGTATCTGGTATACATAGATTCTAAGGCATGTGAAAATTCACTCATGACATAAAATGTAAGTTTGTTCAGTGCTTCCTTCCAGCCTTCTTGAGGTGTGTAAGTGTTATATGTCTTTTATTCTCCTATTTTTGGTTGTTGAGCCTGCTTCAGCAGGGAGGGCGGGGTATAAATCCAATAAATAAATAAATAAAATAGGAAAGCACCTTGTCCACCATATAACCACATTGGAGACCTGGGTTTAAAAAAGAACAAATGACATTTATTTCTCTGGGAATGGTTTAGTAAGGTTTAGTAAGATCTTTGAGGCTTGAAACTATGTACAGATGTAACACACCACTTCAGCTGGGCACAAAACATAAGAAACGATTACCTCACAACAACCCTATGAGCATGCATGGCCTGGGAGTGAAAACCTCTAAAAAGGCCCCCCCTGCCTGCCCTGGGTCCACCTCACCAAAGTGGAGAGGGAGGATGGAAGAGGCAGCCTGCATGATCAGTTGACTGAGTGCTGCTTCCCTGGTATTGCATGGGGCTTGGGTGGGCTGGAGGCTGCCACCTTCACCCATCCTGCATGAAGCTTGGGTGGCCTAGGGGCAAGGATGCTTCCCACAGAAGGCAAGGAGAGCACCTTTATCTTACTATATCCCTTGGGAAGCAAAAGTGATTGCTTTGCTAAATTTATTTCTCTTTCTTCTAACTATTCCTGATACAGTTCAATAAATATTTGGGTTGTTTCTGAGAGCCAGTTTGGTATAGTGGTTAAGAACAGCGGACTCTAATCTGGAGAAATGGGTTTGATTCCCCACTCCTCCACATGAAGCCAGCTGGGTGACCTTGGGTCAGTCACAGTTCTCTCAGAGATCTCTCAGCCCCACCTACCTCACAGGGGGCCTGTTGTGGGGAAAGGAAGGGAAGATGAATGTAAGCTTCTTGGGGACTCCTTTGGGTAGTGAAAAGTGGGGCATAAAAATCAATCTTCTCTTTTTCTTTTTAATAGTATTTAGTAGATATTTATTTATTTGCTTCATTTATACCACTCTTCTCCCCAATGGGCCTAACATTCTTCAATTCTTCTTCACTGATTGGCCAAGGTCATCCAGCTAGCTTCTGGTGCAAAGTGGGAATTCAAACCTGGGTTTCCCAGATCCTAGTATGACACTCCAAGCATCCACCACAGTGGCTGGCTACAGGATTCTATGCCCACCACCCACTCATTTCTAACCTCAGCATGGGACACACAATGGGAGAAGATTAAGAGGCCCTCCATTGTCTTCATGGCTGTGCTTTAGCAAGGGGAAGGGGCAGGCTTCTCCAGGTTCACAGTTCCCCTGTTCTCTGCTGGCATGCAATCAAATAAGTAGGCTAAAGGCAGGGCCGGTCCCAGGGTCTTTTGCACACTAGGTGAGGCTACCTTCTGGTGCCCACCCCCCCGCGTGCCCACTAGACTGGAATGAGAGTTCCTCAGAGTGGAATGACAGCCCCAGAGGGTAGCAGAAGCATTCTGGAACTGGAATGAGAGGCCCCAGAGTGGAATGACAGCCCCTGGAGGTAGCAGGAGTGTTCTGTGACTAGAATGAGAGACCACGGAGTGGAATGACAGCGCCTGGGGGTAGCACTAGTGTTCTGGGAATGGAATGACAGGCCCCAGAGTGGAATGATAGCCCCTGGATGTAGCAGGAGACTTCAGAGACTGGAACGAGAAACCACGGAGTGGAATGACAGCTCATGGAAGTAGCAGGAGTGTTCAGGAACTGGAATGAGAAACCACAGAGTGGAATGAGAGACCATGGAATAGAATGACAGCCCCTGGGGCTAGCAGATGTGTTCTGGGACTGAAATGAGAGTCCACAGAGTAGAATTACAGCCCCTGGGGGTAGGAGGAGTGTTCCAGGAATGGAATTACAGGCCCCAGAGTGGAATGAGTGACCCTGGGTGTAGAGGCAGTTCTGTGCAACTGGATTTGCAAACTGTAGAATGAAACACTTTACATTTAAATATTTCTCAAATGTGTGTAGCTATTGTCAAATCAGCTCCATCTCAGTAATTATACTGTCTGTCATCTCCTTAGTTTCCTTACAAATTCATGAGGTGGATGTGAGCCACCTCTTCCATTGTCAGTTATAACTCTTGCACTTGTCCCTCTGCCTGTTCCAGTGTCCAGTTCTGCTCCCTTCCTGACCTCTATGTTCCCTTTCCATGAGGTTGATGTGAGCCACCTCCTCCATCGTCAATTCCACTCTGGGGCTTGTCATTCCAATCCCTCAATACTCCTGCTTCCTCTAGGAGCTGTCATTCAAATCTGGGGCCTGTCATTCCAGTCCCAAAGTATATTTTGGCCCAGAGACCCTACTGGAAAATCCATTCTGCATTTTCTTTGCAACTCTACTTGTACTGTATTTCAATGGAGCCCATTCCCAGAATACTCTTGCTACCCCCAGGCGCTGTCAGTCCACTCCGTGGTCTCTCATTCTAGTCACAGAACACTCCTGCTACCCCAGGGGCTGTCATTCCACTCTGGGGAACTCTCATTCCAGTCCCAGAAAACTTCTGTTTTCCTAGGGGCTGTCATTTGAAGCTGGGGCCTGTCATTCCAGTCCCAGAGTAGTCTATTTTGGCCCAGAGACACTAATGGAAAATCCATTCTGCATTTTCTTTGCAACTCTACTTGTACTGTAATGTATTTCAAAGGAGTCCATGCAAGTCAATTGGCATTCCTGGCACCCATTATTTCCAATGGGCCTTCAAGCGTCTTCCATTGTTTCCAATGGCAGTCCTGTCCTTCCTTTTAGTACATCCCCAGAGAAAGGGCTTGCTTGAGTCTCAGCCGGCTGCAGTGGTGCGGACCAAATTTGTCACCTGTAGTCTCGAGGGAAGGGCAGGCAGGGTGAGGCGAGGCTGGCCCCAGCAGCTGGAGAAGCCCCTTTCATCTGGGTGGTGGGGAGGCTCTCCCTCACAGCTGTGCCCAACTAGCCTTAAATTCCAGGGGCTGGGAGCACAGACTCCTTCAAAATTCAAGACTGGGCAGGCGGGAGGTGCAGCAGAGCAGCAGCAGGTGGCTGACGGGCAATGTGCACAGCATGTGTGCAAGTGGAGCAGTGCACAGCCACAGGGCTTTTGTTTGGTGGGTGCCGGATGGGGCAACAGTGAGTGACAATGAAGGAGCAGCACTGGCTGCGCAGGCACTGAAGCACACAGGCAGCCAGGCAATGAGCAGAGTGGCATGCGCGGCGCACTGCGCAGGCAGGGCTTTGAGGGGAGGAAGGGGAGGGGTCGGGCAGCAGCATGCCATTCTGCCACCTACCAGCGGGGGTACTCTAAGCAAGTACCTAAAATTTGTCTATGATGGTCTGGCCCTAGCTAAATGAGAACAAAGAATAAGTGTTGCTGAGATTAATTACAGTGGGCAGGGATGAACCTCATGAATGCATTGAAGGGGTGGCTACATGCCAAGGTTCTAGCAAAATGGAGCATGGGGCAGCCACTCAGCATGAGTGATATGTCCAAAATGATTGTTAAGACTCAATTATGTCTGGGATTGCTTCCGTCTGGCAGCTAGCATCATATGGGGTACAAACCAGAACCTGAGGCATACTCAGCCTGTGCCTTCCTTTCTCTACAGTATTTCCTTCCCTGTCATATGTATCTGGTTCTGATGACCCAGGAGAAGCTTAGGAATGCCAGGCCCCCTCTTTCTGCCAGGGGGGTGTATTCTGGGACCTGGAAGTGAAATCATCACGCTGGGGATGTCATGCAAGGATGCTTTGGTTTGAGGGCAAAACCGGCTTAAAACCATAGAGTTTTGCCCTCAAACCAGAGCATCCCTGCATGATGTCCCCAGCCTGATGACATCACTTCAAGGTGATGTCATCACATTGGGGATGTGGCTGTTTGGGGGCGGGGTTTTCCCAGCTGGCCAGCTGGCCAGCAGTGGGCAGAAGCCCACAAAAACTGGAGGAACCCCTGCCCTGATCTGAGGACTGGCAAGCCTGGAGAAGCTATGGGTTTTACATTTAGAGTTTCTTCTTCCAAGTGAACGTTGATGTTTTCTGTGTGATATGGGCCCTTTCTGCAGTCTCCTTTTAATCCATGTTCACTGCAGTGTCGAACAGCCATGCCTTTCCTCCATCTTTTTTCTCCATTTTTACATATATCATGTTAAACTGGATTGAAACCTGTCTGCAAATTCCAGATTTCCCGTTTTGAATATGTTTTAAAGCTATTTAATCTGCCATTAATGTCATTGCTATGTTCTTACAGTAGATGGCATCAAATGGTGTCCTGAAATGAAAACAGAACAGATATTTCTCACCAACAACCATGGCTTGGAGTGTGCCCCACTTCCCCTGCAGGCTTGATACATGTTGTCTGTGGGGGTGGGTAATATCGCCTCTGAGGTATATTTTCTATGTGTGGATAAGTCATGACTGCACCACCTGCTCAGTAAAGGCAAACAGCTATCAGAAGCAGGTATCTGAATGAGAATGTGGATTTGTAGGCCACTCTTAAACTCTGATTGAAGGGTGGGGTTATAAATCCAATCTCTTGTTCTTCTTCACCACCAGAGAGGGGAATGTACTACAGGATTTCCCATTGGAAACAACGGGAGAGCCTAAAAGGCCCATTGGAAATAATGGGAGCCAGGAATGTAAATTGATTTGCATGGGCTCCATGGAAACACATTACAGCTCAAGAAGAGTTGCAAAGAAAATGCGAAATAGATTTTCCATTAAGGTCTCTGGTCCCATATACACTACCTTGGGACTGGGATGACAGCCCCCAGAGTGAGATTACAGTCCCTGGTCATAGCGGGAGTGTCCTGGGACTGTGATGACAGGCCCCAGAATGGAATGACAGCCCCAGGATGTAGCAAGAGTGTTATGGGACTGGAATGAAAGGCCCCAGAATGGAACGACAGACCCTGGGGGTACATCTGCTACTCTCAGGGGCTTTCATTCCACACTGGGGCCTGCCATTTCAGTCCCAGAACACTCCTGCCACTTCCAGGGGCTGTCATTGTACTTTTGGGCCTGTCATCCCACTCCCAGAACACTCCTACTACCCCCAGGGGCTGTCATTCCACTCTGGGGCCTATTATTCCAGTCCCAGGACACATCCGCTACCCCCAGGGGCTGTCATTCCACTCTGGGGCCTGTCATTCCACTCCCAGAACACTGCTGCTACCCTCAGGGGCTGTCATTCCATTCTTGGGTCTGTCATTCCAATCCCAGGACACTCCTGCTCCCCCCAGGGGCTGCCATTCCACTCAGGGGCCTGTCATTCCAGTCCCAAAATACTCCTGCTACCCCCAGGGGCTGTCATTCCAGTCCCAGAGTAGTGTATATGGGACCAGAGACCTGAATGGAGAATCCATTCCACATTTTCTTTGCCACTGTTCTTGAGCTGTAATGTATTTCAAAGGAGCCCACCATGCACGTCAGTTGGCATTCCTGGCTCCCATTATTTCCAGTGGGCCTTCAAGTCTCTCCCATTGTTTCCAATGGGCACTCCTGTCCTTCCTTTTAGTACATCTCCCAGAGAGGGCAAAGCCCTACAACCAGTAGTGAAGCAGGATACCTGTCTGTTCTTTTGGCAGGGGGAGGGATTATGGTTGCCTGAATTTTGTCTCAGTTGGAAATGAGGTTGCCAGTCCCCAGGTGAGGGCTGGGTATATCACAGAACTGAAATTCATCTCTAGACTACAGAGATCACTTCCCAGGAAGAAAATGGTAGCTTCAGAGGGGGAAGTGTATGGTACACCCCTAGATTCTAGATGGAATCCCTCTGCAAATTCCTCCCCCCACTATCCCTGCCCCCAAATATCCAGGAATTTCCCAGGAAAGTCTTGGAAACACAAGAAGGTATGGCACTCAATAGGATCAAGATGCAGAGCCCCACCTACCTCACAGGGTGTCTGTTGTGGGGAGGGGAGGGAAATGAGTTTGTAAGCCACTGGATATAATTTGAATTTCTTCTGCTTCTTCTTGTCAACATTGCATCTACACAGCACTTATTCCAGGATTTACTTCAAGGGATATGGGGGATATGGGGACTTGGTAATGCGTGTTTGGTCCTAATTAGACCAGTATCCAAAGAATGTGGAATGCTGCACCTGCTGCAAAGTTTTTATGTCCCCCAGCCTGCTTCAGATGCCTTGTGCAGCCCCCCCCCCCAAAAAAAATCTGCCCCTTAGGGGTTGTGACTCCACAACAGGGTATCTGCTTGGCATTTGCACACCAATCTGGTAATGTGTGGATGAAGGAACATACAGGAAGATCCAGTGTTGTAGCTCCTTTGTAGCTTGGGAGCCACTGGGGTGGACTGGTTAGGAGTGGTGGATTCTAATCTTGAGAACTGGGTTTGATTCTCCACTCCTCCTCCCCATGAAGCTTGCTAGGTGACTTTGGTCCAGTCACAGTTCTCTCTGAACTCTGTCAGCCCCACCCACTTCACAGATCCAGAGGAGTTAGCCATGTTAGTCTATTGCTGCAAAATAGTAAAAAGCCCAGTAGCACCTTTAGGACTAACAAACTTTATTGTAGCATAAGCTTTCGAGAAACACAGCTCTCTTTGTATGCTTTGCTGTCATGATATTAAAGTTTTAACTGTACCATCTGTACAGAAAAAGTCTTTTCTGAAATTCTCCCTGCCTGGGCCAGATGGCCTTAGCTGCTGACACTGCAGTGTGACTTTTGTCACCTGAGCAGATGGTCTACCAAATGGCCAGGCCTCATATCCAAATACAAGACACTTTGACACCTTTGCTGGGGCAGAGAGACATGCAAGCACCTTCCCAAGCATGGAAAGAGCTATGCCCAGTACATTTGCACATCAAAAGCATTCTCTGACATGACATGTGGGACGTAGGCCCTGGCTATGCATGATAACCAGAGATTGGGCACACCCACCCTCTCTCTCACTATTGGGTAATGGCCATACCTGGTGGTGACAGAGAAGGGGGTATAATTGTAATGACCCTATGGGAAAAGTTAGTTCCACTCTGGAAACAAAGAGTTCCTTTTGGACTGGTTACTTGCTTGCATGGATTTTTACTGCTAGGTAGCCAAGCTGGACTTAGCTGCCAACAGCACCATGGAGTTCCTTCTCAAGATTCTTTGGTAAGACCTTGGACTGTTTGCACACTGAATCATCTGATGCCTCTGAAAAGCTGGTAACTATGGAATACCTCTATTGCGTAGTTAGAGCTGAACAAGCTATAGATATCATTTGTTTTCTTATCTTTTGTTAGTCTCATATTATATGCGTGCTTCTGCACTGAATAAAGATAATATATAATCAATATTATCTGGACTTGTTTCCTCTATTGCAACTTGATCTCCAAGACTAAATCTTGTGCCTAAGCTGTCTCTGCTGATGAGGCTACCACTGTGTAAATTAATGGTTTGTAGCCTTGGTACAGATTGGGTCAATATGAGTTCTAGTCAGGAAAAAGAGATTGAGTTTTTAGATACTCTCAATTACTGTGCTATGGAACAGATGGTCACAGATCCTACCAGGGGAGAGGCAATCCTGGATTTGGTTTTAAGTAACACCCAAGACCTGGTGAGAGATGTAAAAGTGATTGCACCACTTGGGAACAGTGACCATAATGTCATTGAGTTTAACATTTGTACAGATAGGGAGTTGCCCAAAAAGACTGACACAACCACTTTTAACTTTAAAAGGGGTAACTTCTCTGGTATGAGGGGACATGTGAGGAAGAAATTGAAAGGAAGAGTGGAGAAGGTCAAAACCATCGGGGAAGCTTGGAGACTATTTAAAAATACAGTCCTAGAAGCTCAGAAAAAATATATACCGCAGGTTAGGAAAGGTACAAATAGGTATAGAAAAAAGCCTGCCTGGTTAACAAATAAACTAATGGAAGCTGTAAAAGGTAAGAAGGATTCCTTTAAGCGGTGGAAAGCTAGTCTTAGTGAGGTTGATAAAAGGGAACACAGACTATGGCAAATAAAATGCAAGTCTGTGATCAGGCAAGCAAAAAAGGAATATGAGGAGCATATCGCAAAAAAAATAAAGGCCAACAATAAAACTTTCTTCAAATACATTAGAAGTAGGAAGCCAGCCAGGGAGGCAGTGGGGCCCTTGGATGACCAAGGGGTAAAAGGAGTAGTGAAGGATGATAGGGAAATGGCTGAGAAGCTGAATGCATTTTTTGCCTCTGTCTTCACTGTGGAAGAGGAGAAGTGCTTGCCCACTCTAGAAGCACTGATTTCGGGAGGGGGTTTGAAAGACCTGAATCAGATTGCAGTGACAAGAGAGGAAGTTCTCTGACTGATGGACAATTTAAAAACTAATAAATCACCAGGCCCAGATGGCATTCATCCGAGAGTTCTGAAAGAACTCAAATGTGAACTTGTGGATCTCCTGACAAAAATATGTAATCTTTCTTTAAAATCTGCCTCCATTCCTGAGGACTGGAAGGTAGCTAATGTCACTCCCATCTTTAAAAAGGGCTCCAGGGGAGAACCGGGAAATTACAGGCCAGTCAGTCTGACATCGATACCGGGTAAGTTGGTGGAAACTGTTATTAAGGAAAGAATTAGTAGGCACATTGATGAACAAAAACTATTGAGGCAGACTCAGCATGGGTTCTGTAAGGGAAGATCTTGTCTCGCTAACCTGTTTGTGTTTTTTGAGGGAGTGAACAAACATGTGGACAAGGGGGACCCAATAGATATTATTTACCTTGACTTCCGGAAAGCTTTTGATACAGTTCCTCATCAAAGGCTCCTAAGTAAGCTCAATAGTCATGGGATAAAAGGACAAGTCCTCTTGTGGATCAAAAACTGGCTTATAAATAGAAAACAGAGAGTGAGTATAAATGGGAAACTTTCTCAGTGGAGGGTGGTAAGCAGTGGGGTACCACAGGGATCAGTACTTGGTCCGATGCTTTTTAACTTGTTTATTAATGATTTGGAATTGGGAGTAAGCAGTGAAGTGGCTAAATTTGCAGATGACACGAAGTTGTTCAGGGTGGTGAAAACCAGGGAGGATTGTGAGGCACTCCAAAGGGATCTGTCAAGGATGGGTGAGTGGGCGTCAACATGGCAAATGGGGTTCAATGTGGCCAAGTGCAAAGTGATGCACATTGGAGCCAAAGATCCTAAATATAAATACACGTTAATGGGGTCTGAACTGGCAGAGACGGACCAAGAGAGAGATCTTGGAGTCGTAGTGGATAACTCAATGAAAATGTCTAAATGTGTAGCTGCAATAAAGAAGGCCAACGCTATGCTGGGGATTATTAGGAAGGGAATTGAAAACAAATCAGCCAGTATCATCATGCCCCTGTATAAATCATTGGTGCGACCTCATTTGGAATACTGTGTACAGGTCTGGTCATCACATCTCAAAAAGGATATTATAGCATTGGAAAAAGTGCAGAGAAGGGCAACTAGAATTATAAAAGGGGTGGAACACCTTCCCTATGAAGAAAGGTTAAAATGCTTGGGGCTCTTTAGCTTGGAGAAACGACGGATGAGGGGTGACATGATCGAGGTTTATAAGATTATGAATGGGATTGAGCAGGTTGAGAAAGAAGTACTTTTCTCCCTTTCTCACAATACAAGAACTCGTGGGCACTCCATGAAATTGCTGAGCAGTCGGGTTAGAACAGATAAAAGGAAATACTTCTTCACCCAAAGAGTGATTAACATATGGAATTCACTGCCACAGGAGGTGGTGGCAGCTACAAGCATGGACAGTTTCAAGAGGGAATTAGATAAACATATGGAGCAGAAGTCCATCAGTGGCTATTAGCCACAGGGTATAGATGAGGAGCTGCGGTGGCTCAAGTGGTTAAGACATTGAACTGCAGGCTGTGGAAGGTCAGTAGTTCAGCAGTTCAAGACCCAGGTGCCGCAAGATGGAGTGAGCTCCCATCTCTAGTTCCAGCTCCTGCCAACCTAGCAGTTCGAAAGCAAGAAATTGCAAGTAGATAAATAGGTACCACTTTGGTGGGAAGGCAACAGCGTTCCATGCGCCTTGGTGTTTAGTCATGCTGGCCACATGACCATGGAAATGTCTTCGGACAGCGCTGGCTCTTCGGCTTGGAAACGGAGATGAGCACCGCAACCCTAGAGTCGGATTCGACTGGCTTTCGAGCAAGGGGGATAGATGGGAACTCTCAGTCTGGGGCAGCTGATGCACTCTATTCTTGGTGCTGGAAGGGGCAGCAGTGGGAGGGGGCTTCTAGTGTCCTGGCCCCACTGCTGGACCTCCTGATGGCACCTGGTATATTTTGGCCGCTGTGTGACAGAGTGTTGGACTAGATGGGCCATTGGCCTGATTCAACATTGGCTTCTCTTATGATCTTATTTTCTTATGTTCAGAGCGGGTAAAGTTAAGTCCTATAGACCAAGCAGGAGTTGGGATCTCTGCTCTTGATCTTTGGTGGGGACCTTTTGTGTGAGAGATCCTGGTGGCAGTGACTATTGGTAACCCTGGAGGGTATACAGACATTCTCCTTGGGGTTTGTTTAATTGTGAAGGAATTCTTGGTTTTTAACTCTCATCCATGGACTGGGGTGAGAAAAGAAAACCATGACACCATCACATTCTGCCGACAGCTCAGAATTGCCAAAACACACCTTAGTGAGACATTGTCAGGTTCCTCAGTCAGCTCACACAACACAGGGCTTCTTCAGAAGACAATGTTTAATGGTGAAACAGAACTAAAGACACGTATACAGCTTGTGTCTATAATGGCCAAATACAATACAGCCAGTTAAGATATACTACATTCAAGCATCCCTCCCATACAGCAGAAGCCAATAAATAATGTTCACCCATGCGGGCAATAGCAGCAGCAAGCAAGCAAAATAATCTAGAAACCGTTAGGTTCCCAGCCAAACTCCAGCAGCTGGAGAAGCAAGGTTGAAGACCTGATAAGAGACAGTGAATGAAAGTTCAAAGAATGGGAGACCGGAGTACTCCCTCTGCATACCATACACATCACAGGTCTACCTGACATCCATCAGCAGTCTTTCATTAAATAGGTTGATGGTGACCTTCTCAGAGCTTTGTTTCAAAGTTTTTAAAAAAGCATTCTTCCTGGTGTTCAGTGGGCAACATATCAGTAAAGAATTCTGCAATTTTTAAATAACAAAGCTTTTAAATTACATGGCTTAAGTGGTTTTTCTGCAGTAAGCAGTTCTTGCAAAATTAGCATTGTCAAGCTGAATGCAGGAAACAGGTCTCAGGGTGTCCTTGCAAGGTTTTAACCCCACAGCATCAGGCCAAGAGTAGGGGAGGAAGCTTCTTTCCTCGTTAGTTTTGTCCTAGTTTTGCTTGCTGAGTAACACTGGGTACTGAATCTGATTATTTTTTTCTCTATTTAAAACATTACTATAGTGTTCTTGGGAACACATTTACCTACTATGAATCTAAATACTGGCTTCTAGCTCACAGTACTCTTGCACGCTTCATGCTGACTTCTTGCAGTGTTTAATTTCTTTTGTATAAGTCTTCTTTTGTAAATGTACCTTTACAGCAACACAATGCAAATGTTGTCTATATAAGTTTTATCTTTATTTCAACCTTAATGTACAGTTCAATGCAAATGGTGGTTTATTAGTTGAATATTTTTGAAGGACAAGCAGGCTTTCGGTCTGCCCCACCCTCAGCTCGATGCATAAGAACTGTGGGGGAAAGAGCAATTGGCTTCCATTGCCTCAGGTTGGCTGGGGATAGGGATGCCAACTCCAGGTTGGGAAATTCCTGCATATTTGAGGGGTGGTGCCTGGAAATGGTGGGGATTGAGGCAAGAAGTGGCTTCAGACATATATAATACAATACACTCCACCCACCAAAGCAGTTATTTCCTCCAGGGGAACTAATGTTGCCAGCCTCCAGGTGAAGGCTGGAGGGGGGGGGAGAAAGAGAGAGTAAGAACAGTGGTGGCAGGAAGGAGAATGGTGTAAACTGCTCACCTTCAGTTTCTCACTAGCAGAATGAAGGCCGTGGGTGCCAGCTTGCCTTGACGGGAGTCTGGGATTGGAGTGTGGTTCTCCCCCAGTCCAACCACCGCATCTGTTGCTGCTGTGGGGGGGGGGTGAGGGGGTGATGCCTGGAAGGCCCAGCAACTATGAGGGAGAAGCCACCCCACCCTCAAAAGCATCCCATGCCCAGAAAAGCTCCTACAGAGCTTGCAAGGAAAATGAGAGGGGAAGGAAGACTTAGCTGGGGGGCAGATAGAGAGAAAGAGAGAATGATGGGATTGGGTGGTAGAAAGAGGACAGAATGAGAGTGATAGGGGCAGAAGGCAGTAATGGGAAGAGAGTAGGAAAAGGGGTGGCAGGATGCTTAACTACCACACACATGTCCATGTTGCAAGTTACTTGTCCAGGAGCAATGCTTGGATCACCTGTAAAGAAGTGGTGTAGGTGCTGGAAGTAGGCACATTATGCTGGGGAATTCCCTGCTGTTTAGTTTGCCAGATGAGATGCAGGAGAAGAAAGAGAAGAAAAAGAAAACAAGGAAGATAGGAGAGCCCACATTATTCCCTGCCCTGCAAAAGTTGATTGGCTGAAATTTGATACTGCTGGGTGGAGAATAGTATAGGTGAGTGCCATCTCCTGCCTGAAAAAAATACCAAGGGAGATAGGGGAGGGAAAATGGGCAATGATTCTACATGTGTGTGCTGAAACCAGTTTATATGAAAAAATCCATTGCAAAAGATGTCTCAAAAACTCATAGCAATTGTGTAACGAAGCTGGTTTGGTGATGGAATCATGAAAAACACATGTAGAATAAACATTTTAATGCAGGGCAATTGTGGAGCGAAGGTGGAGAGTGATATGGAATGCAAATCCTCAAAGTGCTCTGAATGCAGAGCAAAACACCAATGCAAAAAAGGCCATGGTTGGAGCATTCATGCTTCCTTCCCTGTATGTCCATCAGTCAAGGAAGAATATACTTCCCAACTAGATTCAAACACCACCTGCACAGTTCCCAGAAATGTGGTATTCACACAGCTCCTAGCAGACATATAACATTCTCCCATATAGTAGAGGATGCTGTATTTCCTTTGTTCCTTATTTTAATGCGTTGTCCTGTCAATGGAGGTAAGCTACTATCTGTGACACAAGGTGTAATCAGCATGCTAGACCATGTTACGTAGATGTCATCAGTGTTGTTGTAGACTCTAGTGCCATTACTATACACTTAGTTTCTTGAAGGACCTTTCTTGCTACTTCTTTTCTCTATTGAGAGAGCATAGGACACTGACTAGTCTCTTCAGTGCCATTGTTAATGATGTACTAGCACCCCAAGCTAAAAATTGAGCTGTGCAATTTCTGTATCAATAGATCTTCAACTGATGCTATTTTAGACCTGCTCAAATCATGGCTTCTTAGATAGTTCTTTAATTGGTCATTCATTTCTGTTGCAAAAGTGGAAATATCAAGTTGCATAAAGTCACACTACTTTCAATAATGCATTCATGTGAGAAATTATGTATAAATTTCAAATCAATATGATTTACTGACCATGCTGTAAATCTTGCAAATGAACAGAATGCTGCAAATCATAACCAGTGAACTGCATTAACTTACATTATACATTTTGTGATGCTGAATCTTCAACAAATAAAATAAAATAAAATAAAATTTCTTCTCTTACATTTATTTATCCACAGGTCAAACAACATTATTTTATCAGTTCTGGGTTTTCTTTTTCCTTTTATAGTCATGGAAGGAGAAGAGAACCTGGACAACTGTTACTACATTTATTGGTAGGATCAGCAAGCTATTTTTCTTGCCCTAACTATGAACTCTTGGAATGGAATCAATTAGTTAAACATTATCTGCTTGGCTTTAATAAAGGGCTGTTCAACAGAGAAAAGAACTGATAAATGGCAAAGAGAATAGCTTTGGTTTCAGAGATTCCTCAAGTACCATTTTATTACATCCAGGTAACAATTTGATAGCAATACATTTTATAGTTAGCTAGATAGATCACTTCAGGTTTGAGGGTAGCATAAGGAAGGAATTACAACTGCATATTGGTTTATTAAATCCTTAACAGTCTCCATTTGAGAAAAAGCACTCAGGCAGAGGTGGACAATGAAAGTTCCTCCATTTTGCTGATTTTCTTGATCGCCACTGTTCTTTATTTAGGACCTCTGTGGTTATAGACATCCATTGACAAATGAGGGGAGGGAACCATGGCGCAGTGGCACAACATATGCTTCCAATCCCTGACATCTTGGGTCAAGAATACCCTAGGCAATCACTAGACTATGATAGACGGATGTCAGCAGTGTTGCTGGGGCCTCTGCTGGAGTTGGCATATTCTTAGCTCCTTGAAGAGTCTTTTTTTTTGCTATTTCTTTTCTGTATTGAGAGAGCAGAGAACGCTGACTAGGCTCTCCAGCGCTGTATCAGTGTCAATGATATGCCAGCACCCAAAGCTAAAGATTGAGCTGTACAGTTCTATATCAATAGACCTTCAACTGGTAAAAAGATAAAGTATGCTAGACTGACTAGTGGTCTAAGCTGGAATAAATAATAAATAAATAAGTGCCACTCCTTGATTTATGTTAACAGTTGTTAATGAAGATAAAAAGCTGAATAACATTGAGGAAAATGTGTGAGGAAACCCCATCTTTCATCTTTATTATTTTCTCTGATAGTGAAATATGACAAAGTGGTTAAACAATGTAATGGGTTCCATATTCATTCATTATCTTTAGTAAGTGAAAAGTACTGAGACTGACAAGTTATTTCAGCTCTCACATACTTTATTAGTTGAAGAACAAGACAAGAGAAGCTGGCTCACAGGCCGGCTTTTATTCCCAAGGAAACCCACACCCTACACACACCCACACCCTGTGATTGGGCTATTTACAGTGATTGAGTTATTTCCTAGGATTCTGGCTCCCCAATTGGAAGGGAGCTAGGATCCTGCAGTCCATTGTCTTTTGGAGTAAAGTTCAGGCCCTTCACCTGGCTGCATGTCGGACCAGTTGGAACCAGTCCGAGCACATGGCTATCCTGAGCACATGTTCTTTGGTGGATACATTACACCCCTCCCCCCTTGGTCCAAAATGCACCTGCAAACAAAGTCTTTCAAATAAGCCAGAGGCTTCCTGTCCCTTGTCAAGCGGCGGGTAGCTGGGGCTGGTAAAGACGCTGGCACCTGGGTTCTGGTTGGGGAGCCTACCGGTGCTGGTGAAGGGGGCGTGGCCATTGAGGAGTCGTTTGAGGTGGTCGGGGCTTCCGTAGGTGGGGTGATGGGTGCAGTGGCTGGGATCTCTGCCAGGCTGGGCACCTTCGGGGGAGGTCGTTGCTCCTTGGCCTCTTGGGTTTCGGGCTTTTCGGAGTTGTCCGGCTCTAGCAGTGCCACCCTGCGACGGAGTTGGTCGATGTGGCGGTGGAGCACGGTGCCATCTTCACAGGAGACCTTGTATGAAAGGGGCCCTCTGAGCCGTACCACCCATGCTGGGACCCACGATGGGCCTGCGGTGTAGCTCCGGACATACATGGGGTCTTCTGGGAAGAAACCTCAGGGGGTATCCTGGTCCTTGGTTCCCAGCTCATGCTCTGGGGCCTGGTCTGGGTGTAACCGATCCATGCACATCATGAGGTGGTGACCCAGGAGGAGTTCCACCGGACTACGTCCAGTGGTGGAGTGTGGGATGATACACTGCCTGAAAAGGAAGGATGCCAGTTTGTAATCCCAATCTGGGGAGTCGAACCGGCATAGGGCGTCCTTGGTGGTCCAGACCATCCTCTCCGCTTGGCCGTTCATGGGAGGGTGGAATGGCGCAGAGTGCACATGCTGGATCCCGTAATACGCTGTGAAGTCCTGGAACTCCCAGAAGGTGAACACTGTGCCATTGTCCATGACCAGCATGTCTGGCAGTCCTTGGGCACTGAAGATCCGCCACATGGCCCTGATTTTGAGGAGGTGGATGGCACGGGGACAACCTCTAGCCACTTACTGTATGCGTCCACCAGTATGAAGAAAAGCTGCCCTTGGAATGGCCTCACAAAATCCAGGTGAAGCCGAGACTAGGGGCAGTGGGAGGACTCCCAGGCTCTCTCTGGAGCTCATGGTGGTTTGGAGCACAAAGCCTGGCAGGGCTGGCACTGTTTCACCCTGGCCTCGATGTCCTGATCAAGGCCTGGCCACCAGACATACCTCCTCGCTAACGCCTTCATCCGTACCACTCCCGGGTGATGTTCATGTAACGCCTCAAAGATGCACTGCTGGAGCAGAGCTGGAATCACCACCCGGCCTCCCCACATCAAGCACCCTTCGTATGTAGACAGTTCATGTTTTTGGGTAGCAAATGGGGCAAACTCAGGCCCTCCTTGGCCACTGGCCAACCCCTCCCCACCCAGTCCAAGACACGACAGAGGACGGGATCCCGAGCCGAGAGGCGGGCCACTTCCCGCATATGGACCGGCTGGTCGGGAAGCGCCTCCACGAGGGCAACCAAGTGCTTAGGAGTGGGGGCAGGGTCCATGGCAGCCAGAGGCAGGCAGCTGAGGGCATCCGCATGGCCCATCACCTTCCCAGCCCAGTGGGAAAGGGAGTAGGAGTACCCCGCCAGGAAAATGGACCACCACAGGACCCTGGGGGAGACCATCTGTGGCGTTTGGCAATCCGCAGCGAGGAGACCCAGGAACGGCTCATGGTCTGTCACAATTTCAAAAGGCCGGCTGTAGAGGTGGTGGTGGATTTTTTTGACCCCCGGCCACTATCACCAACGCCTCTTTGTCAATCTGAGCATAGTTCCGCTCCTCAGAAGACAAAGTCTGTGAATAATAAGCAACCGGGACCTCCCTGCCATTGGGCAACCAGTGGCCCAGGACCACCCCGACCCCATAGGGAGAGGCGTCACAGGTGAGGACCACCGGGAGTGATTCCATGAAGTGGTGCAGGACTGCGTTCAAAACGAGTAAGACCTTTACGTCCTGGAACACCGCCGTGTGCGTCGGCCCCCAAACCTTGTCCAGGAGGCTGTGAAGCGGCTCCGCCATGGCTGCTTTAAGGGACAGAAAAGCGTGGTAAAAATTGAGCAGGCCTAAGAAAGCCTGCAACTCTGTCTTGGATGAGGGTGGGGGGCGTGCGTGATGGCCTTAACTTTATCGTCCGTGGGGTGGATCCCCTGGGCGCCCACCACAAACCCCAGGAACTCGATATGGGGCACTCCCAGGAGGCATTTCTCCTTCTTTACCTTGAGGCCAGCAGTGTCGAACTGCTGTAGAACCTGGTGGAGATGGTCTGCAAAGGAGGCGGGGTCTGGTGCCGCGACAATCACATAGTCTAGAAAAGGCTGAACTCTGGGGATGTCTTTCAGGAGAGAATCTATAAAAGACTGAAAGATGCTGGGAGCTACACAAACCCCGAACTGTAGCCGCGTGACCTGGAATGCCCGCTTGTGGGTCACGATGGTCTGGGCCTCCGTGGCGGCTGCATTAACGGGCAACTGCTGGTAAGCTTGTGCCAAATTGAGCTTACCGAAGATCTTGGCCCCCGCCAGCGAGGCGAGGACATGGCTCACCACCGGGACTGGACAAGCATGGTCTTGTAAGGCCTTGTTCAGTGTGCACTTGTAATCAGCACAGATCTGCACATCTCCGTTAGGTTTAATGGGTGTAACAATGAGGGTCTCCCAGCACGTGGATGCTATCGGCTCCAGCACCCCTTGCTCAACCAGACGATTGAGCTCCACTTCGATTTTAGCACACATTGCAATGGGAGGGATCCGGGCCTTGATATGAATGGACCTAACGTCTGGGTCCAGATCCAGCGAAATGGGATCCCCGGTGTACTTCCCCAGAGTCCCGTCGAACACTTTGGGAAATTCCCGTCACACCACCTCCCAATCCGCTGTCCGGATCTGGTTAAGCCCCATTATCTGGAGGCCCAGTGGTTTGAACAATGAAAGTCCCAATAGGCTGGTGAGCCACCCTTCCACCACCAACAGGTCCAGTCTGCCCAAGAAGCCCTTGAACTGGACCTTGAACTTGCCCCAGCCCTGGATGGCCACAGGGTTCTTATTAAAGTCCCGTAACATGAGACCCTGTGGCTTGTGCAACTGGCCCCCCCCCTTCAGGCATAGGGAATGGCGGGTCTTGGTTGATATGATCTAAAATGACGAGCCCGAGTCTATTTCCATTTTATAGGGGGACCCTTCAATCCGGACAGTCACATGCACCTTGTCCGTGCTGTCTGGGGGCAAGTTACATACCATTTGGCAGTGGTGGATTGAAACGGTATGCAGGTCCTCTGCGTCGAGCTGTGCCATGAGTCTCCGGGAGTGGCAGACCTTCGCGATGTGCCCCGCCTTGTTGCACATCTGGCAGATGGCGGAGCAGAACCGGCAAGACCGTTGCCTGTGTGTGTTGCTGCAGCTCGTGCAGGCTACAGAAGGCTGTGCTTTGGCCTCTTGGGCCCATTGAGGCCGCTGGGACAGGCGTCTGTGGACCTGGAGCACTTCCTCATCCTCCGATGTGTCAGAACCCCACGTGGCTTGAGTGTGGTGGACCGCCTTGCTGGGGCGGTCTTGGTGTGCTTTTTCATAGGCGGTGGACTCCCGGGTGGCCTCGTTGAGGGTGAGGTCATTTTTGCTGACCAGTTTCCGCTGCAGCTTGGGCTCGCATAGGCCCACGAGAAACTGGTTAAGCAGGATGTTTGTGAGGCTTGGGAAAGTGCACCTCATGGCCGCCTGCCGGAGACCGGCCAGAAATTCCAAGGTCATCTCATCCGGGCCTTGGATCCTTGCGAAGAACCCCAACCACTTCACGAACTTGGTGAGTTTGGGCGAAAAGTGGTCAGTGAGGGCCTTCACCAGTACCTCATAGGTCTCCTCCTTGGTGGTCTTTGGGTTGATGAGGTCACTCAGAAGCAGGAAGGTGTCCATGCTGCAGGAGCTGAGGAACAAGGACTTCTTTTTCCCAGCCTCCACCACGTCGTGGTAGTCGAAGTGATTTTCTAGGGTCTCCAGCCAGGTGTCCCATTGCTGGGACCCGGAGATATCGAACGCCTGGATGTTGCCTTGAGGAGCAGCCATCGTTCCATGTGGAGGCAATGGCGGTGGTGAGAGTGGCGGAGGATGTAGAAGCCGGGCGTGAGCGGCGCTGCTTTCGGGGTCAGCAGGCAAGGCTCGGGAGTGGTGCAGTGAGCGGCAGGGCTCGATGCGATGCTTGGGAGAACAGGCGGTGGCAGTTGCGGTGAGCGGTGTTGCTCTTGGGGTCAGCGATGCGATGCTCTTCCTCGTGGTCGTTGTTCATGTAGGGAGTTAGATCCCATCCTCATCGCCAGTGAAAAGTACTGAGACTGATGAGTGATTTCAGCTCTCACATACTTTATTAGTTGAAGAACAAGACAAGAGAAGCTGGCTCGCAGGCCAGCTTTTATTCCCAAGGAATAAAACACCCACACCCCATGATTGGGCTATTTACAGTGATTGAGTTATTTCCTAGGATTCCGGCTCCCTGATTGGAAGGGAGCTAGGATCCTGCAGTCCATTGTCTTTTGGAGCAAAGCTCAGGCCCTTTGCCTGGCCGCATGTTGGATCAGTTGGAACCAGTCCGAGCACATAGCTGTCCTGAGCACATGTTCTTTGGTGGATACATTACAGTAAGTTTCCCATATAACATATCTGCTGATTCCTGAATCAGCATATAATATACAACCACAGGGAACTCAGCCTACTCCTCTGGTTACAGGGCTCAAAGCAGTCTCTGTTCGTTTCATACCCTGTCCCATATGTTTACCTAATGACTTATACTTGCTGCCCACTACCTCTTAGTTCCTTCTCTGAGACACTTAAAAGTTAACCTGGAAGTAGTTTTTAGAGATATTTGTGCAGTTTCCTAGCAACCAAAAATGGTTATACTCTCTTCTCTTACCCTAGAATCTTCCAAACAAAATGATTAACAGATGAACAAGAACTGGGTGCTGACTTTTTGTAGCTGGGTATGTGGCACAAATAAAGTTCTTAAATGATAGTCAGCTTTAAATACCCAAATCCTTGAGTTAATTGTTGTCCATGATGCTGGGGGCAAGTCTGACGACCACTCCATCAGGCTATAATAATGAAGCCTATTGAGTGGCTGAAGGTCTCTTTTATCAGTACATATGGTAGCACAAGACCGTATGAAATAAATTCCTTAGTCCTGTCATGTGTCTTATTTCTAACATTTGGAATGGTCAGTCCCACCTTTCCAGTCTCCATGCAAGTCAGCATCTCTTATGCTAAAACAATGACTGATGGATTAGGTGCAGAGACTGGAGTATTGTGGCCATTATAATAATACTAGGCAAAAAAGGCATTGCATCGTCATGGTATCCTGACTCTAGGAATGCACAACTGGAAACTTACAGTTGTACTTTTACATAGTGTTAATGGATCTAGCATATGCCTCATGGTTTAGCCAAATTCTCAATTCCTTCTTGCTTAAATGACTTAGTTTTCATTTTCTTTGGGAGAAATAATCTGTTCACATTTTTACAGCTCTTTTATAAACATTTCATCACAAACTACTAATGAAATGAAGTGATGTGAAAAGTGTCAAATAAATTCTGTGGCCAGTAAGGAGGGAAATGGTCTGAGATCAGTTACAGTAAAGCAAGCCAAGTAGTAGCTATAGAAAGTGTCAAGATATTGAAGCAAGAGTGTGAGAATTCCTTGGAGGACCTGTTCTGTAATAGAAACAAGGAAACAAAGACATTAAAATCGTGAATGTCCCAATAAAGGTTGTTCTAATATTTTGATTTAATTTTGTTCATGAATTAGGGTACAATAGTAAATATTTAAAACTTTTCCATTAATGAACAATTATCTAACAAATTCCATTGTTACTAAATCCAAATGCCAATAAAACATTGGGGACACAAAAAAACTTGTGTGAGGGTATAAGCATCAATTATTTTTCTGTGTGATTTCTTTACATATAACTATGCACCAGTCTGCAGTCTGTGTTCCATATCAAAGATCAGATTTTTATTTCATTTTTAATAAAATAAGCCAATTTTTGCAAATTTTGTCAACAGTGTTAAATTTGCATTAAAAATTGCATTCTCTCTCTATTTTAGTGATTTCCCCCAGTGATTTCTCTGAAAAGAGTTGAATTTTTTCCCTTATACAGGAAGCATTTCTTACTCTGATTTGGCTTTTTCTACCCATGGTGATTTAGCCACATAACAAAATCTGATAGGCTAATAGTACCATAACCTCATGTGTTTTAATTTTCTACATTTTGCCACATATGTTTCCCTTTAAAAGTTCTTTAAAGTTTTTAAAAAAGCAATTATTACTTGTTACTGTTATGAAGAAACAAATGTACCCTTAGAATAACACAGGCATATCTGTTGGGATAATACTAATTGGGTGCCGTCAAGATGCAACCAAGTCATGGTAACCCCAGAACCATAGGGTTTTCAAGGCAAGGGTTGAAGTGAGGTGGTTTGTCATTGCATTCCTCTGCATAGCAACCCTGGTCTTCCTTGGTGGGCTTCCATCCAAGTACTGTGGCCAACCTTGCTCAGCTTCCAAACTATGATTGGATCAGGCTATTCAGGGCTATACTGAAATAGGGACAACTAAATCCTAAAATTAGATCACGGGGAGAGGAGAGCCAGGTATACAGTGAACCAACTAAAGGGAACTGAATCCTAGCTTCAAAATGCCATTTGGCCAAGCTGTCAAGTGCCATGATGGATCATTACTGATTTCCCCCTTTTAGTGCCTTAACCAGGCTTGAAAACAAACTTTGGACTCCTAACTCTTTGATGGGTTACAAAAGGAGCTCCCAGGTTTCACGGAGATCTATAAACCTGTTATTTTGGATTGGATTTATGTTGTCAAGACCAGAATCCAGACTTGTGTCAACAATCTGATGGGCCCTGTCAGGCTGTGCTAAGATGCCCATACCTAGGAAGGAATGTTGATCTTCTTTATAAGTACAGGATTAGTTAGCAAGATATCTTTTCATATATGTTTTCAGCATTCTGCCTAAAGCTTCCTTTGCAGTTATCTGCCTTTCTAGGATGTATCCAGAGTTATTAAAGAGTTATTTTATTATTGTGAACAAAATGCTTAGAAAATTGTACCCATGATGCTGAAAACTGCTGGGTTATGCTTCCCAACTCTGTCAGTATAGTGAATAGGAATGCTGATGAAGAGAGAGAGGGCAAGAGAATGGGAGAGGGAACAAAAAATCCAGAAGTCTCCTGCTCACCCTCATGAATACATACACCATACCACCACCAAAAACAATTTTGGTGTGCAAAATAGCCATAAAAGCATAAAAGGAGGAGGGAAATTCTCTAGATGGCAGCAGCTCAACTATTAGAGTAACAACCTAGGTTAAGAGGGGTTGGAAAAGAAAACAATTTTAAACAGCCAAATCCCCTTGACAAAGAGTGGCTAAGGAATGAAAGAACAGTTGTGGCAGTTACCATCCCAACTTTTATAGACGTTTGGAGACAACTCAACCTCTCTTATGCAAAAATACATCTGGTTCTTTTAAGCAGTACAGAACATGAACCACATAGTTATGTACAGTTCAGTTTTAGAAGATCTAATCCAAGGCACAGTGAGGAAGTAAAATAAATTTATTTTTAGGACATATAACATGCAAAGAAAATGAAGTATTTCAACATCTGCTAAAAAAGCAATATCTGCTCTGGGAAGGTTAAAAACAACAAAATTCATACATCATATTTTACAGTTCAGAGAATTAAAGTCCATTTCCCAAGCAGAGACCTGGAATGTAAGCAAGTACCTTAAGCGGAACCCATTTTATTCAGCACAACGAAGCTCCTGCCCACCCGGCAACACCGCTGGTGGGCGGGGGCTGCTTTGCCACCCTGAGGAATCTGGGCAGCAACAGCAGCCGGGACTGATTCGTCCCAACGTGGCGGGGGGCAGAGCCAGCCGTTCTAAAACAGCTGGGGCTCCATCCCCACCTTGTCAGTTGCTTTGTGCGCTCGCCCACCCGCCCTCCCTGTTCTTAGTGTAGGCTGTTACTGGTCGCCTGTGGGGCCAGGTAGGAATTTTTCGCTTCTACCCAGATTGGCTCAGTGGGTGGAGGTGTTTTCGCCTACCTTACACTGAGGGCAGCGGATTACGGGACATTGTGGTGGACGGCGGTTAAATAGGATGGTCACTTGGCAGGTTTGTGCAAGCAAGAAAATGGAACTGGTGAGCACCTCACGGCATATCCCGTTAGGGAACAGGGGGTCATCAGGAACTGCCTTTGGATTTAGAGGTCCAGGGTGGGGAATGGTGATCACCTCTGGGAACCTTTTGGGGCAGGCTCCTCCCTGCAAGTTGAAAGGCTTCAGGGGTAGGTGCTCCTAGAGGGCAACCAGTTGCTGGGCTGCTGGCCACGAGCCATTGAGTAAATGGCTCACGGCTGGAGCTGGGTGACCCGCCCTTTAAGGGCAAGGGGGTTGGTCAGGGAAGTGACGCCTGCCTTGCCTGTTCCATGCTTGCTTAGTTTTCCATTGCTGCAATGTTCTGATAAATAGTTAATAAAGTGGCCCTTGTTTAATTCCACACTGTTGTCTGCCTCATTATTCCGGCTGGGGGGCAAAGGACTGTACAACGTTTTATTGCAACTGAAGATGAACACATATATCCACTGGACTTTTTCCCACAGGAAAAAGATTTCAGGGGGCATTTTGGGCTGCCACGGGAGGGAGTAGGAAGAAAGTCAGGCTCCTTGCCTGCAAAAACAACCCAGGTAGGTGTAAACCGAAACCTAAATTTCCTTGAACCAGAGTCCAGTTTGTTCAATACAAAAAAACCCTATCAGGATAAGGGAAATGTTATCTCTAGGTACTAATGAAGCAAGGCATTACATCATTGATGAAGAGGCAATGCTTGGGAAAAGCCAAGTAAGCTTGCATAAGGCATGAATGTCTCTTATGCTTGAAATAAGTAACAATGAAGTAAATAAATAACTCTGAGTGGAGAACTTCTTAGCACCAAGAGGCTTAGCATTTCATATTGACAAATCCCATGAAAGAAAGATGAATATGCAGAATCCATATGACAATGTGCCTGATCATGTGTAAGAAAAACAAGATTTCAGACCAAAAAATCTGAACATACCCACCTACAGTAACTGGAACCTTCTTTCCAAGCCTTCTATCTCCAGATCAGTGTTTGGGGCCTTTCAAAAATGGAAACTAGCTAGATCTTAAAAATCATAAGAACATAAGAAGAACCCAGTGGTCCATCTAGTCCAGCATCCTGTCTCACATAGTGGCCAACCAGTTCCTCTAGACAACCAACAACCAGACATACAGGCTGAGACTTTCACCTGATATTGCTTTCTGGCTCTGGGATTCAGAGGTTTAGTGCCTCTGAATGTGTTCTCCTCAGTCACCATGGCTAGTAGCCACTGATAGACCTATCCTCCATGAATCTGACTAATAAGACTGTTTATTCCTGTGGCCATCATTATATCCTCTGAAAGCAAATCCCACATTTTTATCACTCTCTGTGTAAAGAAGTATTTCCTTTTGTTCATCCTGAATCTACTGCCTATGAGCTTCATTGGATGCCCTTGAAGTCTAGTATTTTTCAGAGAGGGAGAAAATTTTCTCTTTGTTAATGCTCTCCACCCCATGCATAATTTTATAAACCTTTATCATGTCCTCCATTAGTTGTCTCTTTTCTAAACTAAAAAGTCCCAGACTCTTCAGCCTTTCCTCATAGGGAAAGTGCTCTAACCCCCTAATCATCTTGGTTGCCTACCTCAATAATTTTTTCCAGCTCTGCAGTGTCTTTTTTGAGATAACAGTGACCAGAACTGTACACAGTATTCCAAATGAGGCTGCATCATAGATTTATACAGGGGCATTATAATATTGGCTGTTTTATTTTCAATCCCTTTCCTAATACACCCTAATATAAAGTTCGCCTTTTTCACTGCTGCAGCACATGGGGTTGACACTTTCATTCAGCTATCCACTACAACCCCAAGATCTTTTTCCCTTTCAGCCTCAGCATGTTCAGACACCATTAACCTATACTTGAAGTCGGGATTTTTGTCCCAATGTGCATCAGCTTGCACTTACTAATGCTAAATGTCATTTGCCACATTGTCGTTCACTCACCCAGTTTGTGGAGGTCCTGTTGGAGCTCTTCACAGTCAGCCTTGGTTTTTACCATCCTGAATAACTTCATGTTGTTGTGTAGTGGGTTCGACTCATTAAGGAATCAGGAAACAGTGTGATAACCAGCTCATGGTTTACTAGTACACAATGGAACAACAAATACCAGCCAGATGGCCAACTATATACAATCCCCGTGGACCACCCCCAAGTCCCATTGGTGGGTTTTAACTTCCTGCCAAGGTTCCTATTGGTGACTGCTTGAGGTTTCAGGATCCTAGTTCCTATTGTTTCTTGAGCTCCAAGCTCTGGTAAAGGTCGCTGTCACCTAGTGGCGGTCAGCGGACATAACACATGTCATCTGCAAACTTAGCCACTACACTACTCAGCTCTAGTTCCAGAACACTGATGAATAAATTAAATAGTACTGGTCCCAATATCCATCCTTGTGGGACCCCACTGCTTAATTCCCTCCATTGTGAGGACTGTCGATTGATTCCTACTCTTTGCTTCCTGTCATCTAAACAGTTTTTAATCCATAAGAGAACCCATCCTCAAATCCCATGACTGCTAAGGTTACTCAGGAGTCTTTAGTGAAGTACCTTGTCAAAAGCCTTTTGAAAGTCCAGGTATATAATGTCTACTGAGTCACCATTGTCTACATGCTTATGCACTTTCTCAAAAAACTCCAAAAGGTGGGTGAGACAGGTATTCCTTTGCAGAAATCATGCTGATTTTCCCTCAGCAGGCTTTATCTCTCTGTGCGCCTAACAATTCTATTTTGGAGAACAGTTTCTACTAATTTGCCTGGGATAGACATTAGGCTGACTGGCCTGTAATTTCCTGGTTCCCCTCGATCCCTTTTTAAAAATTGGTGTAACATTTGCCACTCTTTAGTCTCCTGGTGCAGTGATTGAATTTAGGCTGCGGTCACACATGCTAAATAATCCACTTTCAATCCACTTTCTGTGCACTTTTCAACTAGATTTTACTGTATGAACTGGCAAAATCCAGTTGGAAAGTGGATTGAAAGTGAACTGAAAGTGGATTATTTAGTGTGTGTGACTGCAACCTTAGTGATAAGTGACATATATGGATTAGTAGATCAGCTATCTCAAATCCGAGTTCCTTAAGAACTCTTGGATGTATGCCATTAGGATGTGGATGTGGACTTCATATCTGGTCACCTCAATTGGCTCAGTTCTTCAGACTCCATTTCTGAAAACAGAGGCTGTGGCATGGGGGGTACATGCCCCACACTTCCACAGTGAACACAGAAGCAAAGAAAGTCACTGAATTTCTCTGCCATCTCTCCATCTTTCTTTAGCAATCCCTTCCTTTAGTCCCACTGCTTCTCTAGCTGGTTTTATGCTCCAAACATTTTAAAAAATGTTTATTGTTTTTCTTGATGCTTTTAGCAACCTGCTCCTCAAAATCTCTTTTTGCATGCCTTTTTGCATGCCTTATTATTATCTTTTCCCAGAGCCTGTGGTTCTTCTTGTTCAATTCGTTGGGGCAGACCTTTTGGTTTTTAAAAGAAGCCTCTTTACTTTTAATAGCTTCCTTGACTTGTGTTGTTACTCACAATGACCTTCTTTTAGACTTGACAGTGCCTTTCCTAATCTGGGCTTCAATTAGTATGGTTTTAAATAATTTCCAAGCATCCTATAGGGATCTGACTCTCTTGTGTTTTCCTTTCAGCTTCTTTTTAACTATTCCCCTCATTTTTGTAAATTTCCCTCTTTTGAAATCAAATGTTACAGTTTTGGACTTAACGGGTAAATTTCCATTGACCTGAATGCTGAACTTAATAGCATTGTAGTCACTGTTCCCAATTGGTGCAACAACCTTTACATTTCTCACCAGTCCTTGAGACCCGGTCAGAATGAATTCCAGGATCATTACCACCCTGGTAGGCTCTTTGATCAACTGTTCCAGTGTACTGTCATTTATGATGTCTAGGAATCTCATTTCGACAACATGACTCAAGCACATGTTTAACTAGTCAATATGAGGGTAGTTAAGTCTCCCAGTATAATAACAATCTGCTTTAGTCACTTCCTTTATTTCCTTCTCCATCTCAAGATCAGCCTCAAGGGTTAGATCAGGTAGGTGATAATACACCTCCACTCTTAAGTAACTCTTAAGACTCAGTATTTCCACCCATATTGCTTACATTGGAGAGTTAATACCCTTAATGTTTTCTAACTTATTTAATTGTATGCCCTCTTTGATGTACAACGAAACACCTCCACCAACCCATCCCTCTCTGTATCCCATAGACTCCCCCATTCTACCATGTTTCTGAGATACCTGCTATATTTAAATTGTCATTGAACACCAAGCACTCCAGCCCCTCCCCATCTTGGCTCACAGACTTCTAGCATTGGTATATAGACACCTATAACACTTGGCCCCCACACAGTCGCCATCCTACCCTCACTCCCAAATTCTATTACACTCCTATCAATATTACCCTGAGTGTTTATGCAATCATTTCTTCAGAATGACTTCTCCCGAACAGGAGGCTTCCCAGCACCCATTGACTTTCCCCCCAGGAAAAGTTTAAAAGCTGCTCTGCTACCTTTTTGATATTGATCACCAGCAGCCTGGTTCCCTCTTGGTTCAAGTGAAGCCAGTCTCTTTTGTACTGGCTCGACTTGTCCCAGAAAACTCACCAGTGCCTAACAAATCTAAACCCTTCCTCCTGGCACCAGTTTCTCATCCACGCATTGAGACCTCTGATCTGCACTTGTCTAGCTAGTTCTGTGTGTGGAACCAACTGAACTTCTGAGAACGCTACCTTTGAGGTCCTGGCCTTTAACTTTCTGCCTAATAACCTAAATTTTTCCTCCAGGACCACTTGACTACATTCCCCAATGTCATTGGTGCCACCATGCACCATGACTGATGACTACTCCCCAGCACTATTAACCTATCTAGACAGTGCATGATGTCCACAACCTTCACAACAGACAGACAAGTCACCATGCAGTCAGAATGTCTGTCATGGACCCCACTCTCTATATGCCTAGTCATTGAATCACCCACTACCAAAAGCCCACCTCCCCAGCCCCTGAGGGGTATCCTTGTATGAGAGGATATGAGAGGATCCTTAGAAATTCATGACAATTATAGGCCTGTATTGGCATGGAGGTTGCTTCAGTGAAGTCCATAGATACTCAGTAGAACTAAGAAAGAACATAAGGTGAATTGTTGGCTTCTACTATAATTGCTTGGATAATCACAAGGAGGTCCAGCTGATCCATCCCCTTATTCCCATAGGTCTTCACCTGTCACCACCTGTATCTCAACACTTATGCTTTGGAGAAAGAGCTAACCACAATTCCCTCACAGGAGGAAGCTCTACCATTTCCCAATGTTAACCATTCTTCTAGATGGGATGTCTTTTCCTAGAGCTTCCTGCACTAGTAGAAAGGAGCATCACAGACACTGTCTAAGCACTTACTAGCTTGCTCCCCTCCTTGCTCACTCCAGTGTTCAATATGTTTTGTACCGAGCATGTTGTGTCAATGACTTCCCTGCTCTTTACCCAACATTTAGATTCATCAGCCTTATTTATTTAAAACATTACTATGCTGCCTTTTCAACCAATTCATGGTTCCCAAGGTGACAAACATTTAGACAACACATTGAAACATTTTATACATTAAAAAGCATCTAAAATACAAATCTATATAATACGTTTTAAACCATTAAATAAAACATACTATAAATACATATAAACACAGAAAGTTAATAAAAGTTAGTGAGGGAACACCCGACAAAGAGGACCAGCTGATCTGTCTCTACTTGTGGGTTGTTACACAACAAAACTTTTTTGTTGGTGATAATGGGCCCCATAGGCTCTATGTGTAGAGTCACGGTGCAGGGAGGTGGTCCAATGGCTCCCGGCTAGAGCCTCATTAATAAAATTTTCTCAACAGATATTGTTCTCTCTCAGTGACATTGTGATTTTGCAGTCAAATCTCATGGCCTGTGCCAGTACCTAATTATCTGGGATCCCTCATCTGAAGTTGATGATGACATAGAAATAAGGAAAAAAAATGGCAGTGAAGCAACAGCAGATAGGGAAACTAATGGCAGTGAATAGGACTTTTAAAAGGTGAAGAGCCTTACACTTCATGATTTTTAAGGAAATATTTGTGCCTCCCTGGAATCAATATATTTGAACAGAAAATGTAAATGGGGGCTTCAAGGCAGCCCCAGTAGTAATATTGCTACCAGGTAATTCAGTATATATACGGCCTGGGACCAACATACCTAAGGGGCTGCCTCTTCTCATATATGCCTCAAAGAGCATTGCACTCTGATAGTTAACACCTCCTGATGATCCCTGGCCCAAAGGACGTCCAACTAGCCTTGACCAGGGCCAGAGCTTTTTCTGCCACGCCCCCCACTTGGTGGAATGAGCTCCCTATTGAGATCAGGGCCCTGCGGGAACTTATTCAATTCTGCAGGGCCTGCAAGACAGAACTGTTCTGCCAGGCCTTTGGCTGAGGCAGCGGGCATCCACACTTGGCCTCCCTGAGGTAGCTGTCTCCCATCCACTGATAACTGGCCATATTTATCTACATCAATAGGCCAGTTTCTTCCTACAGCAAGCTGTTATTATTGATTTTATATTTTTATTTTATTTATTAGATTTTTACCCTGCCCTTCTGGCCAAGCCAGCTCAGGGCAGCTTCCACAACAATATAAAACAGCAATATAATATAAAATATAAAGTCCATTAAATACACAAATTCTTAAAACTATAAATATGACAACATAATAAAGTGCTAGTACTTAATTCCTCATCATGCAGTCAGCTCCTTGATCTGGTTTGGTGTAGTGGTTCAGTGCGTGGACTCTAATCTGGGAGAGCTGGGTTTGATTCCCAACTCCTCCACTTGCACCTGCTGATGTGACCTTGGGTCAGTCACAAGCTCTGGCACAGCTATTCTCTCAAGGACAGTTTCTATCAGAAGTTCTCTCAGCCCCACCTACCTCACAGGGCATCTGTTGTGGGGAGGGGAAGGGAAAGGAGTTTGTAAGCCGCTCTGAGACACCTTTGGGTAGTGAAGGGCGGGCTATAAGTCCAAACTCCTCCTCCTCCTCCTCCTCTTCCTCCTCCTCCTCCTCCTCCTCCTCCTCCTCCTCCTCCTCTTCTTCTTCTTCTTCTTCTTCTTCTTCTTCTTCTTCTTCTTCTTCTTCTTCTTCTTCTTCTTCTTCTTCTTCTTCTTCTTCTTCTTCTTCTTCTTCTTCTTCTTCTTCTTCTTCTTCTTCTTCTTCTTCTGATGTCCAAAGTGATCAGGTTGGGCAGTAAGTGGGGGATCCAGAAGGATCAGGCTCTCTCTTCACAGGCTGTCAGACGTGAGTAGTGGTGGCAGCTCCAAAGGCCTGGCAGAAAAGCTCCATTTTACAGGCCCTGTGGAACTGCAGCAGGTCCCACAGGGCCCTGATCTCCTCCGGGAGCTCATTCCACCAGAGTGGAGTCGCCACTGAGAAAGCCCTAGTTCTAGTAGCCACTAGCCTGGCCTCCTTGATATTCTGGGTCCCTGATTGCTGCACTCTCTGGGGAACATATGGAGAAAGGCAGTTCCTCAGGTATGCAGGTCCCTGGCCATAAAGGGCTTTAGAGGTAATAACCAGCACTTTGATAGGGAATGTAGATACTTAAAAACCCAATTGCGCAATGTCTTTAGACAATACCGTGAGACCACTGACCCATTTTTTTCTGATAGAATACTTTAAACTTAAGAGCTAACTACAACAGAGTATGAACAGAAAGAAGATTGAATATATTAATACACAATGGGAACAATTATACCAGGCCACAATTTTAAATAATACAAAAAAATTCTGGGCCATAGTCTCAGGGTCATGTCGTGCAGAGGCCCCCTCTATGTTTGCTATTTCTCCCCAATGTGGTATCAATATTTTTCAACATTATTCCATCAGGATGATGTCCACACTATGGAACCCTCAGATTTTCTGTCTGAGGACTTACCTGACTGGCCTCATGTAACACCCGATGAAATAAAACAACTGATTGGCCAATTAAAGCCAGGAAAAGCAGCTAGCCCTGATATAATTCTCCCAGAAATTTTAAAAATAGATCCTGATTGGTGGGTGGCCCCCCTTGCATCCTTTTTGCAATGATTGATAAATCTGGTCTTATTCCTGATGCATGGTTAAATGCAATCATAGTCCCAATTTACAAAAAAAGTGATTGCTCAATTCCTTCTAACTATAGACCAATCAGCCTGCTTTCCATTATGGGCAAACTGTATGCCAAACATCTACTATCTAAGCTGATCATATGGATGACAGAACAGAGAGCCTTAGGCCCGGAACAGCTGGGATTCTGTAAAGGGAAAACTACTTTAGACCATTGCATTATATTAGAACATCTGATTAATAAGTATGTTAAAAGAAGCAATGTAAAATTATACGCTGCCTTCATAGATCTTTTTTTTTTTAGTAAATACAATTTATTATTGGATATATCACATACTCATACATTTTCAACCAACATATATATCCATTTTTCTAATTTCCCTTCTACCCCCAAACAAGACTTCCCGCACTGCTCCAACCCCATTAATATCCCTCTTGTTCTGTTACAGTTACTTCTAAACCTATTTTCTCTTACTAACGGTAACAATTCAAAAATCTAATTCTATTTCATTTTCCTCTTAATAACTATCAAAACAAATCAAACCACGTTTAATGTCCCAATTTTTCAACAAGTATTTTTGAAAGTCTTTCCAGTCTTCAAAGAACGTTTCATCTTCTTCGTTGTTTAACTTTCTCGTTAATTTGTCCATTTCTGCCAAAAACAACGTCTTTTTAATCCATTCCCATGTTTCAGGTACTTTATCTTGTTTCCAACATTGAGCAAAAGTCAATCTTGCAGCTGTAGTCAAGTACCATAGTAATGTTCTCTTGGCTACATTTATTTCTTCCATTTTAAGACCTAACAATAACATCTGTGGGTCTTTCTTAAAAGTACAATTCAAAATTTTTTGTATCTCATTGTGGATCTCTGTCCAATACTTTGCTGCTTTATCACATGTCCACCACATATGGTAAAAAGACCCTTCATGTTTCTTACATTTCCAACATTTGTTAGACATACTTTCATTTATGATAGCAATTTTTTTAGGCGTCATATACCATCTGTACATCATTTTATAACAATTCTCTTTAACATTTACACAAGTTGAAATTTTCATCGACTTTTTCCACAAATATTCCCAAGATGTCATTAATATCTCATTATTAACATTTACAGCCCATTTTATCATTTGCTCTTTTACAACTTCATCCTCAGTATACCATTTCAATAACACCTTGTACAGTTTAGAAATCATTTTTTTATCTTTCTCAAGCCATACAATTTCAATTTCGATATTCTTTTCTCTAAAACCATGTTCTCTTTTATCGGTCTTAAATAAATCATAAATCTGTCTAAACTTCAACCAATCATATTCAAATTCAACATCAAATCTATCTTTTAACACAAAATTTTTCCCTTCAGATTTTAGAAGATTTTTATAAGGTAGCCAATCTAGTCCTTGATTTCTTGAATATGGATTGATCACTTCAGCTGGTACAATCCAAAGTGGTCTTTCTTCTGAGAAGAATTTTCTATATCTCATCCATGTCTCGAACAGTGATTGTCTTACAAAGTGGTGTTTAAAAAATTTGTCCATTTTTACTTTTCCATACCATAAATATGCATGCCATCCGAATTTATTATCATGCCCTTCCAGGGCCAATAGCTTCTTATTCTCCAAATTAATCCACTGTTCCAACCAAGTTAAACAGACGGCATCATAATACAGTCTTAGATTTGGTAGTTGTAGACCTCCTCTTTCCTTTGCATCACATAAAATTTTCATTTTAATCCTTGGCTTTCTTCCTGCCCATACGAATTTAGATAATTCTTTCTGCCACGAATCCAATACTTTCCTTTGTTTTAGTACTGGAATAGTCTGAAATAAATACATCAAACGCGGTAAAATATTCATTTTTACAGTCGCGATTCTTCCCATCAATGATAAATTCAAAGTGTCCCATTTCTTCATATCTTGCTGAATTTTGTGCCACACCTTTTCATAATTGTTTTTAAACAAGTCAATATTTTTCATGGTTAATTCAATTCCAAGATATTTAGTCTTTGTAACTACTTCACATTGAATTTTCTCTTGAAGTTCTATTTGTCTTTGTTTCGTCATATTTTTGCACATCACTTTGGTTTTACTTTTATTAACATAGAATCCCGCAACTGAACCAAATTCTTCAATTTTTTCCATCAGTAGTGGTATTTTCTCGATTGGGTCTTGAATCATAAACATTACATCATCTGCAAATGCCCTGTATTTATAGACAAAACCTTTCACTGTAAGTCCTTCAATACTGTTATCTTTTCTTATCGCTGTCAATAATATTTCCAATATCCAAATAAACAACAACGGGGATAACGGGCAGCCTTGACGTGTTCCCTTTTGGACTTGGAAGAAGTCCGTCTTTTCTTTGTTTATATTCAAAGCCGCTTTTTGTTCTGAATATATTGCCACAATCATATTTAAAAAGGACTGTCCAATATCCATTTTTTCAATAACTTGCAGCATAAATTCCCAATTTAAGTTGTCAAAAGCTTTTTCCGCATCTAGGAAGAGGAATCCAACTTCTTTTTCAGGATGCTTGTCATAATATTCAATTGCATCTATCACCACTCTTAAATTGTCTCTGATTTGTCTGTTTGGTAAAAATCCAGCTTGTTCTTCCGCTATTATGTCTTTCAGATATTTTTTCAGTCTCTCTGAGATTATTTTCGCAAATAATTTGTAATCATTATTTAATAGCGATATTGGCCTGTAATTCTTTACTTGAGTCAAATCCAAACCTTCTTTGGGTATCAATGAAATATTTGCTTCTTTCCATGAATCTGGGATCCGTTTGGTCTTTCTTATCTCATTCGACAGAAGAACCAAAATAGGGGTTAGCTCCTCTTTAAATTTCTTATAAAACTTTGCTGTAAAGCCATCTGGTCCTGGAGCCTTGCCCAACTTCGCATCTTCTATCGCCATTGTCACTTCTTCTTTCGTTACTAAACCATTTAATAATTCCTTAATTTGTTTTCCCAGCTCTGGAACTTCAATCGTCTCCAAATATTTGTTGATTCTCTGTTGATCAATTCCTTTCTTTTTGAATAATTTGGCGTAATATTTAAAAAAGCTCTTTTTATACCATTCAAGCTCATAACATCCTTTCCATCTTCAATAATCTTGGTTATAAAATTCCTTTCTTTTCTATTTTTCAATTGCCATGCTAAAAACTTTCCTGGTTTATTTGCACCCTCAAATGCTTTTTGCTGTAATTTCTTCAAATTCCAATATAATTCTCTGTTTAGTAAAACATTCAGCTGATCTTGCAGAAAGTGGATCTCTTTAATAATCTTCTTCTTCCCTGGTCTTTTCTTTAATTCCTTTTCTTTTTGTCGAATTTTTTCATGAAGGTCTTTCTGTTGTTGGATCTTTTGTTTTTTGTCCTTGGAGTTCAGAGAGATAAGCATACCTCTCATTACTGCTTTATATGCATCCCAAACAACTTGTATGTCCGTGCCTTTATTCAAATTCAGTTCAAAAAAACTTTTCGTTTCCTTTTTTAAAATTTCATTAATTTGTTTTTGATCCAATAAATCTTCATTAATTCTCCAATATAGCTGTTTAGGTTTTGCTTTAGATATCCAAAGTAAGGGATTATGATCAGAATTGGTTTTCGGTAAAATTTGTATTTTATAAGTTTTTTGCGCCATCTCCTCTGACATCCAAATCATGTCAATTCGAGAAAAGGAATTATGTCTATTCGAATAAAACGTGTAGTCCTTAATCTTAGGATTCCATTTCCTCCAAACGTCTTCCAGTTTCTCTTGCTTCATCAGTTGAAAGAAATTTTTTGGTAACTTTCCAACTGTCTCTCCACTTGCTTTAGATTTTCTATCCAATGTATTATTCACTGTACCATTGAAGTCTCCAGCAAGAACAATTTGATCACAGTTTAAACACTCCAACTCTTTGGTCAAGTCACTAAAAAAAGTCTCTTTTGCACCATTGGGTGCATATATATTTACAAGCAATGTCTTTTTTCTATTCATCCATATTTCCACGCCAACATACCTTCCTTCTTTGTCCGAGAAAATTTGTTTAGGATCCAAATCCTTTGAGATATAAATCACTGTTCCTTTTTTCTTATTAACTGCTGAGGAATAAAATTCTTCTCCCAATTTTTTATTAATCAAATATTTGTCGTCTTGTTTTCTTATATGTGTTTCTTGTAAACAAATTATATTACATTTTTGCTTCTCCAGCCAATGATTCACCAGTCTTCTTTTACCTGGTGAGTTTAGTCCATTTACGTTCCAAGATAAAAATTTGTAATCCATAATAGTGTTGGATTAAATATCTTTAAAATCGTCCAGATTGCTCGCTTTAAATCTATATAAATCTCCTTCAGTTTTAAGAGTAGTTCTCACCGAGTTGTACATAAATGTAAGTCCATATGGAATCTCCCATCTAAACCTAATGTTCATTTCTTTTAGTCTGTCTGTCAATTTCTTGAACTTCTTCCTGTCTTGTAGAATCAATCTCGGAATTTCTCTCAAAATTATTATTTTCTTTCCATTTATTTCCAACGGTTGTGTAAATTGTTTCTTGAAAACGTCTTCCTTCATCTTTGTTGTCACAAATTGAACAATCACATCTCTGGGTAGTTGCTTTCTTTTGGCATAAGCTGAATTTACTCTGTAAATCAAATCAAAGTCTGCATCCAAATCTCCTTCATCTTCTCCTATATAAGTTGTCAATGTCTTAATTACTAGAGCCCGTAGATCCTGATCTTCCTCCTCTTCTATCCCTCTCAATCTCAGGTGATTCTGAGTAGCCCTGTAATCCATCATGGTCTCCAGCCTTGTATTTTCAGACAGAGTTTTTTTAACCTTTTGTTCCATATCTTCAGATTTTGTCACCAGATTTTTGACTTCTTTTTTAAGTTCTTCTGTATCTTTTTTTATCCCTGACACTTCAGTAAGTACCAGTTCTTTCAATTCTTCCATATTTTTTTCTGTACTTGAACTTGCACTTGTTCTATTTGCTCCAATTGACTTTGCAGTTGCTGTTGCAACTGTGATTCTATTTGTTTTCCCAGGTGTGATTCTATTTGTTTTCCAAGATTCTGCACCACTTCGGTCATCCGTTTTTCCATCGCTTCCATAGCTGCTTGCCACTCTTTTTTTCCTTTGCAGTCATTCTTGGGCTAGGTGATGAAGCAGCTCTGGGTCTTGTTCTCAAATCCGTCTTGGAGGGCACTTCACTACTAATCAATCTTTATATTAGCAATCTCCAAGCCAAATCGCCACTTTTATAACTTGCTTAAACACATTTTCGGCTTAAAAATAACTTTTTAAATTTTAGTCCTCCCAAAAATGTCGGGCGCAATTTCTCTATGGTTTTCCGGCTAGAGTAGGCTCCTTTCAAACTTCCTGTGCCTCTGTCCGTCTCTGTAATCCGACTTCCGATGAGGATAGTGTCACACAGTAAAATGTCCATCCGTTTCAAACACAACAGCCTCTAAAATCTCCACTCTAGCCCACTTCCTGTATCACAGAGTCACAGTTAGTTTCGTTTCTGCTACGTAACGTTTAGACTTGGCTGACCACAGGAATGCAAAACAAAGTCACTTTTCAGCCTTTATCTCTAAAGGAAAGCTTTCATTTTACTTTTAATTCAAGCGGAATAGTTCCTTAACTGTTTCAGCGCTTATCCGTGCGTTTCAATATCACAATCTTCTTTAAACCGGTAAGTGCTTATTCGTTTGTTCGTTTGTTACCTTGCTTGTAATCTCGGGGTTTCGCGGTGCTTCTTCTGTAAACGATGTTAATCTGATAGTAAAGAGATCGGTAGATGGCGAATTTATGCTGAATTCTCAGCCCGGCTGGCATCTGTAGAGTTGATTTACAACTGCCCTCTTCACGGAAGGAGATCAAAGTGTAAACAAGCTTCCTCCGAAGCTTATCTCCACCGATCTCAACTCCCCCTCAGGCTTCGCTGTTTGCTTGCCACTCTCCCGCCTGGAGAGTGCTGCGCTGGGTCCGATAGAGCCCAGACTGTCGTCAGATGCCGCAGTACACTCTGCACAACTCGCAAAGTGTGTCAATTCGCCATTTTCTCCGACCGGAAGTCTTGCCTTCATAGATCTTAAAGGGGCATGTGATTCAATTGACAGGGAACTCCTCTGGGCTAAACTACAACTACTAAACATAGATAAGAGACTTTTTAACCTTAAAAAAAAAGCTATATACATCAACAAAATGCCAAATCAAATGTTCACTGACAGGGAAATTAACTTCAAAATTCCCATCAAATAAAGGAGTCAAATAAGTATATTAGCACCCTTTCTATTTAACCTGTTCCTTAATGACCTCTCCCCTTACCTCAAAGCTGTTGATTGCCATGCTCCTAAACTGGGTTCTGTCCATGTCCCTCTACTATTATATGTGGATGACATGGTACTATTGCTCTGCTCCAAAGTTGGCTTAAAGCATTCACTAAATAGATGTCTTTCATATTTTATAACAAATAAATTACTTTTAAACCATGAAAAATCAAAAATACTTGTGTTTTCCAAAACTTGGAAACCATTCAAATGGACAATTGGAGGCAAACCAATTGAACAAGTTAAAAATTTTAGATACTTAGGTCTGCACTTCCAGTATAATGCATCTTGGGCTATGCAGAGTAATTCAGCAATAAATATGGCCAACATAAATGCTTCTGCCATTTCTCGATTTTTCTACATCAGATGCAATTAATTCATACCAGCTGCATTAAAAATCTTCAAGGCCAAAGTAATCCCCTAATGTATGGTATTCCAATATGGATAAGTGCACTTAATGGCACAATAGACAATGTTCAATCTAAATTTCTTCTAAAGATCATGGGAACGCCATGCTGTGTACCTTATGCAGCCTTGTGTTTAGAAATGGGGTTAAATTCTGTGGAATCTGGTGCATGGCTAATGACAATAAAATATTGGCTGAGTTTACATTACAATGTAGACCAAGGCAGCCTTATACAACAAATGCTCACAGAGTCAAACATGTCTAACTGGCTACCACACATTGAGAACAAAATAACTGCCATGGGCATCCCATTGGGCTCACTACTTATGTTCCCTTTTATGAGTGCTTTCAGATGATTAAACATAGAGTCCTTGACATTGAAACACAAAGGCTATACAGCTTAGCCAACAAATCTTGCTCCCCTCTGAACTTTGAGGTTCCCCTCACGATAGGCCAAATGGCCCCATACCTATCTGATATCCAAGCACCACAACAGCATGGAGCCTTTTCACTAGCAAGATTCAATGCACTAACATCAGCAATCTTGCATGGGAGATATAATAATATAGCATATACGTCTAGACTTTGCCATTGTAACTCTGGATGCATTGAGACAGTTTCTCATATCTGTTTGCACTGCCAATTTTATGTAGATATATGTTTTAGACATTTAAACCCTGTTTTAGCCAACATGACAGATCTTCCTGATGCTTAAAAGTGCATCGTCTTCTAAATGACTCCACTACTGAAATATCAGTGAAGGTAGCCATGTTTTTACAATCAGCTATAAAGCTACGTCAGGAAAAACTATCAAAATGAGTAACACTTCGTAACAAATTGTTTTATGTAACATTATTCAATACTATGTAGTTTGCAAAATATTTGGCTTTATATGTATGGTTTTATATGTATATTTTCTTATAGTAATCCTCTTTTAAGGTATTATTTTATGCAGGGCTCTTTCTGTAGCAGGAACTCCTTTGCATATTAGGTGACACACCCCTAATGTAGCCAGTCCTCCAAGAGCTTACAGAGCTCTTCTTACAGGGGCTACTGTAAGCTCTTGGAGGATTGGCTACATTAGGGGTATGTCGCGTAATATGCAAAGGAGTTCCTGCTACAAAAAGAGCCCTGGTTTTATGCCATTAAAGGCTAACTAACTAATTAACTAATAACCAGCACCTTGAACCAAATCTGGTATGCTATAGGCAGCCAGTGCAATGTTTTTAGCAAGGTTGGATGTGCTCCCGTATAGAGAGTCCCATCAACAACCTGGCTGTGGCATTCTGCACCAGCTGCAGCTTCTGGATTTAGGCCAAGGGCAGCCCCATGTAGAGGGCATTACAGTAATCCAATCTCAAGTTAACCATTGTAGAGCCAGTTTGGTGTAGCGGTTAAGTGCATGGACTCTTATCTGGGAGAACCGGGCTTGATTCCTCACTCCTTCACTTGCAACTGCTGATGTGACCTTGGGTCAGTCACAAGCTCAGACACAGCTGTTCTCTCAAGGACAGTTTGTGTTAGAGTTCTCTCAGCCCCACCTACCTCACTGGGTGTCTGTTGTGGGGAGGGGAAGGGAAAGGAGTTTGTAAGCCACTCTGAGACGCCTTTGGGCAGTGAAGGGTGGGGTATAAATCCAAACTCTTCTTCTTCATTGCATGGATCACTGTTGCCAAGTCACTACGTTAGAGGAAGGGAACCAACTGCCATCAGCCTAAGATGATAAAAGGCTGACTTGGCAGTGGTTGCTACCTGGGCCTCCATTGTTAAAGAGACATCTAGAAGCATTCCCAGACTCCTAACATCCGGGGCTGGCACCAATGGTGCCCCATTGAAGGTTGGAAGCAGGATCCCTACCTCTGGACCATTCCAGCTCAGGCACAGGACCTCCGTCTTCATCAGATTCAATTTCTTTTTTAAAAAATAAGTTTTTATTGATTTTCAAAAACAAACACACAAAACAAACAAACATACATAAAAAGAGAGTAATACCTTGTAGTACATTCAGTTTGTACTCTCCTATATAGCTTGAAACAGAGGATTTATCTAATAAACTAATAATATTTGCAACTATGCATGTCAAACAATACATTGTTGATTTCATTTATGAATTATCTAGACATTCTACTATTATTATTAATATTTTAGTAATATAAATTCAAGGGACTTTAGTACAGAGTATTCATACTTTCCCAACCTATTCTTATCTTTAATAAAGTCATTTCCTTTATAGTTCTTATTGGAAATACAATTTTCCCTGCAAAACACATATACAAATCTATTTTTTATTCTACATAGCTAATTTATTCTTAATAGGATATGAAGATGAAGAATCCTTCTTTAAAGTTTAAGTTCACATAGTAATCTTTATAATCTAATATTTTCCAAAAAAGAAAAAAGACAAACAAACAAGAGTAATACCTTGTAGTACATTCAGTTTGTATCTCTTCTATACTGCTTGAAACAGAGAATTTATCTGATAAGCTAATAATATTTTGCCACTATGAATATCAAAAAATACATTGTTGAGGAGATCCGGTTCCGGTTTGGTGGAGAGCAGACGTGTGGGATTCACTCCGCACAGCTTTGCTCTTCCAAAAGGTTTTTTTTTAGGTTTTTCCCAACGCCTACCTCTCTTTTTTGTAGGAAAAGAGGGGGCAGGGGACTTCAACTCAAACCAGGAACGGTGGCGACCCTCCTGGTTTGGTAGTTTTGTCCTGGGCAAGAAACCTTTTTGGACGCCCACGTGAGTATCTCTATGAGCGCGTGTGTGCAAATGAGCCAAGCCTGCATGAGCCGACTAGGAGCCTTTCGAGGGAAGACCAAAAGCGGCAACGACCACACCAAGGAAGCTAAGTAATATTTAAACTTCATTGAGGGGAAGAAGTATAACGGGCATTAATTTGAGAGGCGGGAAAACGGAGGGAGCGGCAAGGAGACGCCCGAGTGGGAAAGAGAAGATTGAGAGAGGGGAAAAGCGGCTACCGTTTAGATTAGAGCCCGGGTGTCGCCCGCAGCTCCCGTTAAGATATAATCAGTAAAAGACCACAGACCTTTATTTTAAGTAGACCTAAGGTGCTGCATAATCTTCTCTCTTTCCTTTTTCTTTTTTTTCATATGTTATACGAGCGGTGACGATAGTAGCGGTGACTTTAAGATCTCGGAAGCAAGTCTTACCCGGAAATTGTGAAAGGAGGAGGAGCGGCAGAAGCGGGAGCCCGTCGAGGTCGTGAGGAGAGGGCGGAAGAAGCCGAATGGCGCGGGAGAAGAAGGGCAAAGATCCGTGACGCAGCAAGCCAGAGTGACGTGGAAGAGAAGAGCTAAACAAGGGCACTGAGGAAGGGAGGAGACGCGGCAGAAGGAGACACAAGGAGACGGAAGCGTAAAGAGAGAGACGGAGAATAAAGAGCTAGCGGCAAGACGGACTTGGCGAGTGCATAAAGAGAGTAAATTTGATACAGGACAGTGGTAGAGTCGTATCAGGACTCTTAAAGGGGAAGTTATAATTAAGGATTCGTTTCAGTTAGCGTAAAGAAGGTGATTTCTCTGACCTTTTTTTTTTTTTTTTTTTGTTAATTAGTGTAATACCTGCTGCTTGATAGGACTTTGCACTTGTCAGAATCCAGTCACACAGCCTACATAGATTACAAAAAAGCATATGGCAACAGGATCGGATAGCTCTAGAAGACCCTCTATCCCCTCACCAGGACAAATAGGAGTAGCAAGTCACTTAAAAACTAATATGGCAGGCCTTTCTGTAAAAGAGCTTAAAGCCTTGATGAAAGAATGTGTAACCCAATCTATACAGCAGCTAACAGATAACACCCTTCCAGCGCTGATAAAAAAAGAAATTGAACCATTGAAAGAATCGATTCAACAGCTAACCGAAAAGACATTACCAGATTTAATTAAGACCGAATTAGGACCAATACAATTAAAAATGGATGAAATGGCAGAACAAATCAAAGCAGATACTGATGAAATTAAAAAACAGATGCGTGAAAATAAGGAAGAAATATTAGGCATAGTTAAAACCACTAACGAACTAGAAGTGAAGATACAGGATTTAGACGAGGAATTCCACGATTTAAAAATTAAAAGTAGTAAAATAGAGGATACTATAATTAATTTAGAAATGGAAAGAGCAGGATTTATACTGAGATGCCAGAACGTACCAGAAGAGATAGATAAAAACCTAAAAGAAGAATTAGCAGAAAATATAGCAGAACAGTTAGATATAGGTCATAAGGAGGAGCTAATGGCTGAAATCGATACAGTGTATCGAAGAAATTCTGTATATGCAAAAAGACATAAGATCCCAAGGGAAGTCCATATCAAATTTCATAAGAAAGAGATTAGAGACAAAATTTTGAGAGCTTCTTATGAAAGTAACATTAAGATAAAAGAGTCAGAAGTAAGAATTTTGAAGGAGATTCCTTGGAGGGTACGTGAAAGAAGACAAAACTACTCTGTATTGGTCAATGTATTAAGAGAAAATGAAATACTATATAAATGGTTGATACCAGAAGGACTCCTATTTACGTGGAAGGAGAGAAGATATAGAATAGATTCGGTCTTTAAGGTGGAAGATTTTTTGTTAAATCAAGGAGAAGATCTGGGCTGGCGACGAGAAAAAGAAAGAGAGGAGGAAGATGAAGAGGAGGAAGAAGGAGAATGCTTGGGAGCTACAGGAAGGAGCGGGAGGGGCCAGATGCAAGAAAAAGATAAACCTAAAGATAAACCTAAGAAACCTCAACGTAAAAAGGATACTGGAATTAGAAGTACGACTCCTTGGCAAATGATGACTAGATTCCAATACAAGAATAAAAATGCAGATAAAACAAAATTTAGGAATGAAAAGTAGATCTATAAAATTACTCTCGGTAAATGTGAATGGCTTGAACAACCCTCAAAAAAGGAGAAGAATTTTCCATCAAATAAAAAAATCGCAACCGGATATAACATGTTTGCAAGAAACCCATATAAGAGAAAACGATGTTAAGTACTTAAATGTTAAAAAAATTGGTGTTCCCTTTATAGCTGCTGCTAAAAAGAAAAAGAGAGGTGTAGTAATATATGTTAAAGATTTTTTAGGACCAGATCTGTATTATAGCTCAAAGGATGGAAGATTAGTAGCGGTTTCAATTGTAAGAGAAGGGAAAAAGATGTTGATAGTGAATGTCTACGCGCCTAATCAAAACCAAAATAGCTTTTTTATAGAATTAAGAAACCTATTGGCGAAGGGAAATTTTGAGGATATATGCATTATTGGAGATTATAACGCCGTCTTTGATAACAAAATAGATAGGAAACGTCGAGGGATAGGAAAAAAGAAAGGGAAGACCTTGCCTAAAGTATTCCTACAAATAGCTGAAGAATATTCGTTAATAGACGCGTGGAGAACTAGGAATATCGATGAAAAAGATTATACTTATTACTCGTCTAGACATAAAACCTGGTCCAGGATAGATATGGCGTGGCTTTCAGTAACCATGTTAAGAGAAGTTAAACAGGTTGAGATACTTCCGAACACATTCGCTGACCACAACCCCCTCTTAGTGACATTCAAGATGGTAAGAAAGAAGACCAGATGGAGAATGTATAATGATTTGCTAAAAGATAAGGAGATAGTATCCAAAACAAAGGAAGAAATATTAGACTTTTTTAAAAGAAATATCCAACCAACAACCCCTATAAACATAGTTTGGGATGCCTTTAAAGCCTTCTTGCGTGGTTGGTTTATAAGCCAAAATGCATGGAAAGTTAGACAAAAAAATACATTGTTGATTTCATTTAAAAATTATATAAACATTCTACTATTTCCCCCTGATAATATAGATTCAAGGACCCTTACTATAGCATTTTCATATTTTTCCCAAACTATTCTTATCTTTATTGAAGTAATTGCCCTTATAATTCTTCTTGGAGATTCAATTTCCCCTGCAAAACACATATACAAATCTATCTTATATTCTGCATTACTGGTTTATTATTAATAGGAAATAAAAATGAAGAATCCTTCTTTATGGTTTAAATCCACATAGTACTCTTTCTCATCTATTATTTCACTGAAAATCCTTACGCTATCTCCTCTCTGAATTTAATTACCTTTTAATAAGAATTTCCTAGGCCAGTCTTATAGGGAGAGAGGTTAGGATTTCTTAATAAGATTTTATACATGAAGCTTGTTTTTTTCCTTTTTTGTCTGGTATCTTTTCCTCATTAGGATCTTGTCTCTGTGTCTTTTTCTCTTGTAGACTGCAGCGGTTGCTTTAAAGTTGACAGTATATAGCTTTGGGTAGTATTTGATTGCAAGTTTTCTATCTTTTTTTGTTTCTGGGTTGATTTTTGTTTCAAAGGTTTGGTTGTTCCAGTAGGTAACAATCTCTTTGGTTTTATAGACCATGTTTTCACAAGAGGTTTAGCATCCTTTCGTGCTGTAATTGTCTTCTTGCAGAGTATCTTCCTCTGTTTTGAAGGAACATCCTCTCGTTTGCAGTTTTGTTCTGTGTCTCTCAAAGTTTGGTGCAGCAGTTTATCTGTGTTGCTTGTGTGTTTATCTGTGTTGCTTGTGGATTTCATTGAACTAATAAAGTTTTCATCATATAGTTTGGCACAGGTTTCTTTAATTGCTAACTTAATTGAAACAGCAATCATATGTTTAAAGTCATCCCATGAGAGCTGAGTCAGCTTAACATCAGCCGAGTAATCTAGACTTGCAGCCTTAAGTTCATTTTCTGCTTGGAACTCCATTTTATAAACAATGTCTGTATTTGTAGTACAAGAAAAAATGGAAATATTTCCTAGCCAAACATCTAGGAGCCAAACCACAATGCTTAGTTGGTTGCTATACAAGACCTGTTAACCTGAGAGCCTTACAACAGAATCAGGTGGTTATTGTTATCCAAAGTCTTCTGGGAATATAGCAAGTAGTTGTATTTCCATATAAGGAAGCTCCATTTTAAATGCTTCTATTTTTCCTTCTCTTTTTAGTAAAAATCAAAAGCTTATTCAATTTATAATTCCAATAGAGAGTGGTAGAATGAAGAAATAGCAGTATTTATGTCCCTTTCCCCCCCTTGCTTGTAATTCTATAAAGAATGTTATATCCACATCTTTTACTCACCGGTTACATTGAGGAGGGGGGAAATATCACTCTCCTTTCCTTGTCTTTATAGATAGCTCATAGCTCATGGAGGGGGGGGTTAAACAAAAGGTCTCAAGCAATGTTCCCTCTAAGCTGTGGAGTCTTGTGAGCAAAAATTCTACGTTGTGAGCTCCTGGCAATAAAGTTGTGAATGAGCAATTTGGCTACAGCATTTGCTCTGGAGGCATCCTTCCTGAGCTAAGACAAAAATGTGTGAGCTGGAGGCTAAAAAACTGTGAGCTAGCTCACACTAACTCAGCTTAGAGGGAACACTGGTCTCAAGATTCTTTAATGTTGCTTAAAATCTGTTATTGTTTAAGGTTCCTTAGTTTTCAGTCTCTGTAGAGAAAGTCTTCTATTATGCATCCTGCTCATCTCACCCTCTTTGTCCGGTAGTGACAGCTGTGGCTCTGGGAGGAGCCTCTAATCCACTCAGAGCTTCAGAAATGCTGGTTTCCCCCACTGCTGCCACTGGTCTAGGGGTACCAAGCAAACTCCCATGTACCCCGCTCTCCACCAGAGAAGCGGGGAGGGTCTCAAAAAACCTGAGACCCTTATCCAAAGCAAGAAAAGCTGGAGCAGCGAGAGAGCAATTCTCCGCTGCATCTGCTGCACTGCACTGCAATCAGATTCAATTTCAGCCAGATGTGTTTTAATGTCTTTTAAATTTTATACTGTGTTTTAAATTTTATTTTATTTATCGAAATGTTGTAACCCGCCCTGAGCCCATCTACAGGATGGGTGGGATATAAATGCAAAAAATAAAATGAAATAAAATATCTCCATAGAAATAAAATATCTAATAATTGTTTATCCCAATTATATAACTGGGGGCCCTTTAAACCCCTGCTTTCTGTTCCCTGTGAAAGCTGCAAAAACAGTAGAGTGGTGTGGAGGTGTTTCCCACCACTCAGCTGTTTCGGGCTGTCTTGTGCAGTTCCTTTAAGTTTTAAAAGGACTGCAGAAGACAGTTTGAAAAACAGCAGGGAAACAGCTGAGTCACGGAGAGACTGCTTTTCATGTCTCAGCTCTTCCCCCCACTTTCTTTTACAGTCCCTTTAAAAAGACTGCAAAAGAAAGCAGGGAAACAGCTGAAACATAGGGAGACTGTGCCTTGTGTCTCAGCTGTTCCCCCCTGCTGTCTTCTACAGTACCTTTAAACCAGCCTGATTTAAAGGGACTGAAGAAGAAATCAAGAAAAACAGCTCAGCTGTTTTTGCTGAACTTCCCAGTTTCCAGAAATATCCAGGATTTTTTTTTTTTTTTGGGGGGGGGGTTCCCGAAAAATCCCGGATACTTTTGGGATTCCAAAATAAACCCCAAAAATGCCAATAAAGTTTTTTGGGAGGGTATCTTTTCATTTCAAGAAGAACCAAATGCACACCTCTAGTCTTGAGGACCCTATATAAAGATTGTTCCTTGGCTTTAAACTGCATTTTCCTGGTCCATGCCCATCCCTAATAAGATAATCTCCATTAATCTGATATTAAGGAACATTTTATATTCTAATAGTGAAGTTGGCAAAATCTTTGGATGCTTAAATCTGGTGACTAGAGCTGTGAATAGGTAAGACAGAAAGGGCCCCAGGGTTGCAGAAAAATCTGAAATCTTAAAAAAAAAAAAACCACATTGTGCAGACAAGTGGAGAAGAGAGGAGGAAGCAAAGATGGGGGGAATGGGATATCTGTTTCCATAAATTTCTTGCAGGTTCCCACTAGTATATCCTAATCTATCAAATAGTGATATATCAATCAATTTATTGATATGGTCATTGACCAAATACATAAAGGAACAGAAAAGACATCAACCGATAAAACATTAAAATACATACAGATACGATCCAGAATATCAGACATTAAAATGTTAGGGATAAGAATAAAATATTATTAAATAATTAAAATCTCTGTTTACTATCTAACTACTAATTGCTTGCCTCCAGATTTTGATAAGCCTGCATGGCAAATTTTGCCATGTTTAAAGTAGTTTCCTGCTCTTTGTCAGCCAGCAACTTATCTAAGTAAAATCTTTCATTTCTCCCAGGAGATTGAGAACAAATTGGGGTTATGTAAATGTCTCTAATACTTTGATACATTTTACATTCGAACATCACATGTTCCCTCATTTCTACCTTCCCCTTTCCACAGATACACAAAATAATGCTATAAATTATTCAATGCTCCATGTCTTCATGCTTAATAACTGCACCAATCCCTGAAAGTTCATAGTTCTGCCAAACCTGACTTCCACTAGATGTATCTTTGTAGAATTGCCATTCTCCAGGTGGGGCGTGGAGATCTCCTGAAATAGTTCCCCTGGACAAAATGGCTGCTTTGGAGGGTGGACTCAATGGCATTATGTACATTGTCCTCCCCAACCTGCCCTCCCCAGGCTTCAGCCCCCAAATCTCCAGGAATTTCCTGACCCAGAGTTGGCAACCCTATATAAAGATTGTTCCTTGGCTTTAGAGCACAGAAATAGTGATTGTGTCCAGATTTTTGTTACTGAATGCAGTACAAAGATTACACTGGACCAAGGCTATACTTGTTTGCCTTGTGTGGACTAGCCAGTGGAAAGGGGCAAGGAGCAGCTATACAAGCCATTTTTGCCTCTCTCCTGAAGGCCACCCTCCATTCCTCCCTTTTGCATAACATGAGATTAACAAATTGCCTTGTAGAGGTGTAGAACTCCTTTGGATCTGGGGCCAGATCTGACATAAATGTCACTTTGTCGGGCCAGGCCATAAGTGCCATAAAATGTAATGTAAAGAACAAGAGTTATAAACTATAAAGGAAACAGACAAACCCAATTAATGATATTATTTTTACTCAAAATACAAACAAAAACAATTGATTTACTGGGGAACTCACAAAAGCCCCAATAAATATTTTATTTAATCATATGCAAGACTAGTTTTTTCCAAGGGATACCGTAAAATGAACTTTCCTCCACAAATTAGTTACTTTGTATATATAGCACTTTTAGGAGACAAGCAACCTTTCTGGCAAGTAAATAAAGTAGTTTTTCAGCACTTTTCCCAATGCCCAGCCTCAGCAGCTGAGCACAGCTATGATCCATTTCTCGCTCTTTGTTTCCTCTCTTCCCCCATCCTACCTCTGAGTAACTTGAGGTGTCACACTGGACTCCCCACTCCAGGAACCCATCCCCCCACCAACAACAATCCTGTGAGATGGGGCAAGGCTGAGTGACTGGTCCTGGATGACCCATACAACAGGGTCCTGGCTTAGGAGGAGGGGGGTCTGAACCCGGCTCTTCCAAATCTCCCTACCCACAGTTCTCATCCCTCCTGTGTTTCCCAAAGAAGTGACAGGGGTGAGGGGAAGGCCTGATGGGGAGGCTGTTTCCAAAACCTCTGGGGCTTTTTCCCTTTGTTCCTCCACTAGCTTCTTTCCCCTAACAGCAGCACACACACCACAGCCCAGTTGCCTAACAATCCACCCACCAGCCCTCCTCCTCCTCTCTCTTCCACCAGACCTATCCCTTGCACCGCTTGGGAACAGTGACCATAATGTCATTGAGTTTAACATTTGTACATATAGGGAGTTGCCCAAAAAGACTGACACAACCACTTTTAACTTTAAAAGGGGTAACTTCTCTGGTATGAGGGGACATGTGAGGAAGAAATTGCAAGAAAGAGTGGAGAAGGTCAAAACCATCAGGGAAGCTTGGAGACTATTTAAAAATACAGTCCTAGAAGCTCAGAAAAAATATATACCGCAGGTTAGGAAAGGTACAAATAGGTATAGAAAAAAGCCTGCATGGTTAACAAATAAAGTAATGGAAGCTGTAAAAGGTAAGAAGGATTCCTTTAAGCGGTGGAAAGCTAGTCTTAGTGAGGTTGATAAAAGGGAACACAGACTATGGCAAATAAAATGCAAGTCTGTGATCAGGCAAGCAAAAAGGGAATATGAGGAGCATATCGCAAAAAACATAAAGGCCAACAATAAAACTTTCTTCAAATACATTAGAAGTAGGAAGCCAGCCAGGGAGGCAGTGGGGCCCTTGGATGACCAAGGGGTAAAAGGAGTAGTAAAGGATGATAGGGAAATGGCTGAGAAGCTGAATGCATTTTTTGCCTCTGTCTTCACTGTGGAAGAGGAGAAGTGTTTGCCCACTCCAGAAGCACCGATTTCGGGAGGGGGTTTGAAAGACCTGAATCAGACATTGCGGTGACAAGAGAGGAAGTCCTCCGACTGATGGACAATTTAAAAACTAATAAATCACCAGGCCCGGATGGCATTCATCAAAGAGTTCTGAAAGAACTCAAATGTGAACTTGTGGATCTCCTGACAAAAATATGTAATCTTTCTTTAAAATCTGCCTCCATTCCTGAGGACTGGAAGGTAGCTAATGTCACTCCCATCTTTAAAAAGGGCTCCAGGGGAGATCTGGGAAATTACAGGCCAGTCAGTCTGACATCGATACTGGGTAAGTTGGTGGAAACTGTCATTAAGGAAAGAATTAGTAGGCACATTGATGAACAAAAACTATTGAGGCAGACTCAACATGGGTTCTGTACGGGAAGATCTTGTCTCACTAACCTGTTAGTGTTTTTTGAGGGAGTGAACAAACATGTGGACAAGGGGGACCCAATAGATATTATTTACCTTGACTTCCTCATCAAAGGCTCCTAAGTAAGCTCAATAGTCATGGGATAAAAGGACAAGTCCTCTTGCGGATCAAAAACTGGCTTATAAATAGGAAACAGAGAGTGAGTATAAATGGGAAACTTTCTCAGTGGAGGGTGGTAAGCAGTGGGGTACCAAAGGGATCAGGACTCGGTCCGATGCTTTTTAACTTGTTTATTAACGATTTGGAATTGGGAGTAAGCAGTGAAGTGGCTAAATTTGCAGATGATACGAAGTGGTTCAGGGTGGTGAAAACCAGGGAGGATTGTGAGGCACTCCAAAGGGATCTGTCGAGGATGGGTGAGTGGGCATCAACGTGGCAAATGGGGTTCAATGTGGCCAAGTGCAAAGTGATGCACATTGGAGCCAAAAATCCTAAATATAAATACACGTTGATGGGGTCTGAACTGGCAGAGACAGACCAAGAGAAAGATCTTGGAGTCGTAGTGGATAACTCAGTGATAATGTCTAGACAGTGTGTAGCTGCAATAAAGAAGGCCAACGCTATGCTGGGGATTATTAGGAAGGGAATTGAAAACAAATCAGACAGTATCATACTGCCCCTGTATAAATCATTGGTGCGACCTCATTTGGAATACTGTGTACAGTTCTGGTCACCATATCTCAAAAAGGATATTATAGCATTGGAAAATTGCAGAGAAGGGCAACTAGACTGATAAAAGGGTTGGAACACCTTCCCTATGAAGAAAGGTTAAAATGCTTGGGGCTCTTTAGCTTGGAGAAACAACGGCTGAGGGGTGACATGATCGAGGTTTATAAGATTATGAATGGGATTGAGCAGGTTGAGAAAGGAGTACTTTTCTCCCTTTCTCACAATACAAGAACTCGTGAGCACTCCATGAAATTGCTGAGCAGTCGGGTTAGAACAGATAAAAGGAAATACTTCTTCACCCAAAGAGTGATTAACATATGGAATTCACTGCCACAGGAGGTGGTGGCAGCTACAAGCATGGACAGTTTCAAGAGGGAATTAGATAAACATATGGAGCAGAAGTCCATCAGTGGCTATTAGCCACAGGGTATAGATGGGAAAACTCAGTCTGGGGCAGGTGATGCACTCTATTCTTGGTGCTGGAGGGGGCAGCAGTGGGAGGGCTTCTAGTGTCCTGGCCCCACTGCTGGACCTCCTGATAGCATGTGGTATTTTTGGCCGCTGTGTGACAGAGTGTTGGACTAGATGGGCCATTGGCCTGATTCAACATTGGCTTCTCTTATGTTCTTATGTTCTTATGTTTATCAGCAAACTGCCATTCTGTGCACTCACTCTCACCAACCTTCCTATTGTCACCATTTAAAAAAATGAAATACAATTCAATTTGATTTATTACATTCAAAGATCAGCATATATCTTAAAATGTTACATATAGTTAACAACAAAAATACAACCAAACAGTTGATACTGATACAGATAAAAAATTTAAATAAGAAAAAAGTGAATTTTAAAATTTCCTAAGAAGTAATAGTCTTCTGTCTGATTAGGATGGCCATAGGACAAAACCTTGCTACCTTAGCAGTGGTTTCATTACAAATACCAGCTAAAAGAAGAGTAGAATAAAGCTGGTTAGACCTTCCTGGGTAGGTGACAATTATTGGAGTAATATATTTAGAATGAATCTCATGATAAAATGTGAAGCTGGTTGGTGGAGTGGGGACAGTATTTTGGGGATTTGGGCACCCATATTTAGACCTAGTCTTTGTGACTAGTTATGCCATAACTAGGGATAGTAGACATTAAGTCTCATTGATTGGGGGAAAAGTAGGATATAAATATTTTAAATAAATTAAATAAATAATGCAGGATGCTAGAGCACAACTATAGCTAATTGGCAGCCATCCAGAGGCATCTAAGGATGAACAACTGATCCCAAGCCAGCCCATCAGTATTTTGTACTGCCAGGTGTCTTTGGAGGAGGACTCTCTTTGTGCCGAACAGCATCTCTCAGCACATGGGGGAGAAAGATGGGGCTTAACACCTATCAGCACACTAAGAAATGCAAGCTAGTATAAATGAAGCTGGTGGTAATACTGGACAAGTTTGTAGCCAGGATAGGGTTGCCCCCAAGAAGAGAAGAGAAGAAGAGACTGGATTTATACCCCACCCTTCACTACCCAAAGGAGTCTCAGAGTGGCTTACAAACTCCTTTCCCTTCCCCTCCCCACAAGAGACACCCTGTGAGGTAGGTGGGGCCGAGAGAGCTCTGACAGAAACTGCTCTTTTTTCAAGAACTAGAAAGGAAAACAACAACTGTGATGTGTTACATCACAAAAGTCTCCACAGACTGAAAGTTTCTTGTTCCAAAATTCAGTTTACTCAATGTAATTCAAACACCACCACACAACGGATTATGCATATTATCTCGTTTAATGTGCACCTTTGTCAAGCAGAATAGTGTTGAAATATCAAAATATCAAGATTAATTCATTTAACAATCTTACAGCTAGTGTCTCATGGTGAGACTCATTGTATCCATCAATGTAATGTCAATATAATGTATTAAAATTGTGAACTCCACTATTCACATTTCATCTAGGGTTGTACAATAAATCTACTACTTGTCTGGGCTGAAGACAACTGTCATAGAAATTTTCAGTTGTATCTCCCAATGCCCTCTGGTAAGGGCCCTGTATCTCCTTCCTCCTTCAGTGGATGTAGCTTTCATTCTTCTCAGTGACCCACCATGTGAGCTGCTGCTGATTCCAAAAAACAGGTATTCATTCCCACTACTAAGAAATTCTCAACCATTAAACCTGTTCTGTTCACAGTCTGCTTCACTGAATTCCATGGAGATGTCTGTACTCCACTTCTGAGATATAAAGATGGCAATATATGTAAGGGTTGTTTGTGTATTCCACATTCTCTCTGAAAGATGGCCATGTATCTAGGAATCTTGTGTTGAAGCTTGTATTGAATCTAGGGTTCTTGTGTGGGTTTACTTAGGCAGAGAAGCACTATGCCTCACAGTTAATGCATGTGCAGAACATCATAGGAAGATTTACTGCTCAACAACTTATTGTATGAATGAGTTATCATTCATGGATACCGTACTGTATTTGCTGAGCTGATAACATTGGATGTTAGTAACCTGGAGAGCCCCCCACCCCATATCCTATTGGTGGGTCCCAAAGTTCTGTTCTGTTTTTGTAGTTCTTGGACTGGAATTTCTTCATCAGCATTGCTATTTGAATAACCTTTATGTGTGCCTTTGGTTTTTTGGCATGTTGAGATCCACCATTTTCCTGCTGTTTTTGTTACATAATTAATCAACTGGAAAAGTTGTGTCTATTAATGTTGCATAGAAGGACACGAAGTCAAATAAATAAATACATCTGGATCTGACACCTGTCATCTTTGGCTCTTGGCCATCTCAGTGTCAGAAAAAAGTCTATTTGATGATTCTCACTGAATCCATTGTTATGTGTTCCCTATTCCGCTTTGCGCTTGCGTAGGTATGCAGGCAGTAACGTGGGAGCTTCTTCCCTGCCGCTTTTCCTTATCACGGTGGCCTTGAATGTAGGCTTTGGGCTATTCTTGTGTTGATGAGAATTTTCCAGTCCTGTGAAGGTGAAGGGAGGGGGAGAGTCGTCTCCCGCTCATGAAGTAATTCTCCCGCCGGGAGTTTCCCGCGCGCGCGCTTACAGTTCATTTGCTAGTCGCACTTATGCATCATACTATAACTCTGCTTGCATTGCTCTTGCCCCCCATTCCTGACAATGACCTTCTACTGTGGGTTTTAGCACTATAATCCAATAAAGCCTTACTTTTGATCAAGAATGCTTGGACATACTTGCTTTTGAACCTGACAGAAATTGTCAGGAATCATTCATCACTTCACCACCTTCAGCACCTGCCTTCCACAACGATGAGCGGGGCTGGGGGGGAACACCGGTGACGGTCCCAGTGACTACCACACCGGTCACCACGGTTCCGGTCACCACCGTGGCAATTCCAGTGACCACCACTCCGGTTACGACCGTTCCGGCTACCGTTGTTCCAGTGACTACGACTCCGGTAACCACAGCTTTGGTCCTGTACTCTACGGCTGGACCAGTAACCCCTTCTTTGACCAGTACAGTGGGAGCATCGTACACTCTCCCAATCTACAGCCCCAATGGGCCGACCCAGAGTCATGGAGGAGCGATACCTCAAACCTACTTTCTTGGTGCCCCAACTCCTTGGGACAAGGGGGTTACCTATCGGAGGTCGCGTGATTGGATTAAGAATCTTTTGGATACTACCCAGACTACCTGGTCCTTACCGGGGAGCCAGAACCGGGATAGTTTACTGGATCCATGGGGAAGTTTCAGGCTTCCCCAGGGAAGGATGTCCCGTGGATCTCCCAGATCGGGGTCCAGCCCAGATGCTGATGCCCGCATGGACTCTGTCCAAGATGATACCTGACGTTTAATGTGGGACATGGGCAAGCTGATGCAGTCCCTACCGCAGATGATGGACCAAGCAATTCGAGCCCACCCGCTGACTCAACCGAGACCGGCTCCAGCCCCTGCACCACCAGAATTGCCCACGTGCCCCTCCCTGGCCAGCCTGTCCCGGGGCAGCCAGCACCAGCAGCACACGTGCCAGGCCAGCCGGCTCCTGGCCAACCTCCTCCGGCTGGCCCATTGCCGGGAGGGCCCAGACCTGGGCAACCGGGACCCGTCCAGCCTCCACCTGTTCTACCACCGCCTCCAATTCCTGCTCCAGCTCCCCTTCCGCTGCCTGCTCCGGTACCTGGCATGGGTCCCATCCCCCCAATAATTCGCCCCAAAGACATGTTGAAGATTACTTTTGACAGGGACCCTGAGACTGTGTCTTTCTTTATATTACAAGTCGGGAAATTCATACAGCGATGGGGCTATGTGTTCCCGGACGAGGAGCAACAGGTGGAATTTATCACTTCAAGGTTCTGGGGAATTGCTACCAGTTGGTACGTAGCCCTCCACGATCTGGAGGCGGTGGAGCTGGGGAATGTCGATGACTTCATGTGGGCTTTGAGGAATCATTTTGAAGACCCGGGGGCGGCCCAAAAGGCGGAAGCTTTTCTCCGCACCTTCAAGCAAGGCAAACTGACTGTGCGGGAGTACTCACGGGAATTTCAACGACATGCAGTTAAGATTCGAGACTGGACTGACGCTGTGCTGGCTCAACAATACCGGATGGGACTAGCAGTGGATGTCCGCCACAATGTTCTCAGCTCCAAAGAGCCACGCACCCTCCAAGGTTGGATGGAGGAAGCTGAAAAGGCTGAAAGCCGACTGCGCCTCATGAAGCTGGACTTATCTCTTGGAAACAACCATCTGAGCACCTCGGCCACCCCGATCAGAAACAAGCCAACCTCCACCCAGGGTGGGGTGAGAGACCAATGCATGCGACAGGGCCTGTGTCTACGATGTGGGGAGAAAGGGCATTTCGCAGCATCCTGCCCCAAGGGGGACCCTGGCTGAGCCCTGACCCAAGAGGAACCCCAACGATGGCCAACTCCCACCCCGAGGAAGGGTACAGCGAAACCACGCAACCCGCGGGCCCTTTTTGCCAACCCTGACCCAGTGGACGCCTTGATGTTGGAAGAAGATGAGAGCGAGCCGCAGGGAAACGAATTGGTCCTGTTTGTGAGTGGCGCTACACAACAGGACCCTGCCCCTGAAGCACCCAAAATGGTGAGCAATTACCCCTCTCTCTTCTTTGTGACTGTTCTTATAATGAACCCAGCAATGATGACCCACATCAGGGTCCGAGCTCTCATTGACTCGGGGTGCGGGAGGGATTTGATGAACCCATCACTGGTAACGGGTCTAGAGGCGGCGGTTACCAGTTTGAAAGACCCTATTACCTTTACCCAAATGGATGGGTCACCGATGAAGGAACCGTGTCGATTTGAGACTATTCCCTTAAGGGTGGGCACAGGAGAACACTGGGAGCTGCGTTCTTTCATAATAGCTCCACAAGCCCAGTTCCCATTAGTGTTGGGCAGCCCGTGGTTGCATGGGCATGATCCATATATACTTTGGGACGAAGGGACAGTGCAATTTATCTCCCCGAAATGTGCGGAACATAAGTGGGACCCGGGGTGGGGAAACCCCCCAAACAAAGATCCTCCACGGGCCTGCTTAGCCACAGAGGACCTTAACCGCATTCCCAAAGAATACCGGCATTTGGCCCGTGTGTTTGAGGAGGAGGAAGCTGACGAACTACCTCCCCACCGTAACTCAGACTGTGCGATTGAGATCCTTCCAGGCCACAAATTGCCTAAAGGGAAAATTTATGCTATGAGTTCTATGGAAAAGGAGGAGCTACACAGATTCATTGACAAGAATCTGGCCTGTGGATTTATCCGACCGGCTTCGTCCCCCTTTGCGGCCCCCGTGTTGTTTTGTAAAAAGAAAGATGGGGGGCTGAGACTGTGCACTGATTACTGGGGCCTTAATGCAGTTTCAGACACCAATGCTTACCCCATGCCCCTCATCAAGGATCTGCTGGCGGAGGTGGCGAAGGGGAAGGTGTTTTCCAAATTGGATTTACGTGATGCCTATTTTAGAGTCCGCATTAGGCAAGGTGATGAACACAAGACTGCCTTTAATACCCCGTTGGGACAATTTGAATATCGAGTTATGCCCTTCGGGTTGCAAGGGGTGCCTGGGGTATTCATGAACTTAATAAATGAGGTGTTGCACCCCTACTTGTTCAAGGGGGTGGTTGTTTACTTGGATGATATCTTGGTGTACAGCCCAGACCAAGAAACTCACACCAGACTGCTTCAAGAGGTATTGGAGAAGTTATTAGAACACAAACTGTTTGTTAAGCTGTCAAAGTGTGAATTTCATCAGAGCCACATTGACTTCCTAGGATATCACATATCCTCAAACGGGTTGGAGATGGACCCAAAAAAGGTCCAGGATGTGTTGGCTTGGGAACCCCCCAAAACCAGGCGGCAGCTCCAGAGTTTTCTCGGTTTTGCCAATTTTTACCGTCAATTCTTGCCTCACTTCGCCCAGGTAGCCCTCCCTCTCACAGATCTCCTAAAGACTAAAGGGAGAGGGGTCAAAGCTTCCATGCCGGGGGCCCTTTTCGATTGGACACCCCAGTGTCAGGAGGCATTTGAACAACTGAAGCAGTTATTTACTTCCGAACCAGTACTGGCACACCCAAATGAAACCAAAAAAATTATTGTCCAAGTAGATACATCAGATACCGCAATGGGGGGGGGGTGATCTTATAAGAGGACACCCAAGGGCACCTGCACCCTCTCGCCTATGTTTCCCGAAAGTTTAATGACACGGAGAGGTTCTGGCCCATTTGGGACAAAGAAGCAGCTTCCATTCGCTTAGCCCTAATTACCTGGAGGCACTGGTTGGAGGGAGCCCGGGTACCCTTTGAAATCTGGACTGATCATAAGAATCTTGAGGTACTTCAAAAGCCTCGGAATTTAAATGCCAAACAGTTCCGACGGGCTGAGTTTTTCTCCAAGTTTCAATTCACCCTACACCATTTCCCGGGCAAGTCCAATCACCTGGCAGATACCCTCTCACGCCTTCCCCAGCACCTTAGCAAGAGAACGGAGGTGAGAGAGTCCTTTTTTACCCCAGATCAACTGGTTGGGGCTGTATTAACCCGCAAACAAAGACAATCACAGCCCGTAACCCCGAATCAAGGACTGCCATGGGAAAGCCGATTTGCCACCGACATCACTGACCAGGAGAGAGTTGAGCTAAAAGCTCGAGATGATGTAGAATGCAAACCCAATGGTTGCTGGTACAAAGGCAATAAACTGTTTGTCCCAGAAAGTACGCGACTGCAAGTACTGCAATCTGCCCATGATTCAAAATCTGCTGGGCACTTCAGGTATGTGAAGTCGCTACACCTATTGCAGCGCAATTTCTGGTGGCCCCAAATGAAACGAGATTTATCACTCTACATACAATCTTGCCCTACATGTAGCCGTTGCAAGACCAGAGCAGGAAAAACCCCTGGTCTATTACAGCCGTTACCCACCCCAAGTCGCCCCTGGGAAGTGATTTCCATGGATTTTATCACTGATCTTCCCCCCAGCAAACACATGACTGTCATTTGGGTGGTGGTGGACTTATTTTCTAAACAGGCTCACTTTATACCATTTCCTAGCCTGCCAACGGCCAAAATCCTTGCAAGAGCCTTTTTACAATATATTGCCCGACTCCACACTTTACCTCTCAAAATAATCTCCGACCGTGGGGTTCAGTTTGTTTCCAAACTATGGACAGAGTTAATGGCCCTCATGGGCACTGAGCGTGCTTTAAGCAGTGCATACCACCCGGAGACCGATGGGCAAACAGAAAGGGTGAATCAAACATTAGAGCAATATTTGCGTTGTTTCACTAACTATCAACAAGACAATTGGGTAGATTTATTGCCATTGGCAGAGTTTGCATACAACAACTCCTGGCATGCTTCTACTGGAATGTCTCCCTTCAAAGCTGCCATGGGCTATGATAGCCCCCCTCTTCCGTTTTTAAAACCCGGGGGGACTGGTGGGAGAGTCACAGAATGGTGTAAGTCTTTTTGAGAATCTTGGCCAATGATTGTAGAGACTTTAAACGAGGCCAAGGCTCAATATAAGAAACATGCAGACAAAAAAAGGGCGTGGGGATGGAACCTTCAACCAGGGGATTCCGTATACCTTTCTACTAACAACTTACGGCTATCGCAGAAGTCACGGAAGCTCGCTTGGAAATATATTGGTCCATTCAAAGTTGTTCACTGTATTAATAAAGTGACTGTTCAACTGGACTTACCTAAATCACTTAAAGCAATTAATCCAATTTTCCATTACAGCCTCCTCAAACCGGCATCTCCCCCGACTAAGTGGCATCCAGAGCTTCCGGCACCCCCGCCCCCGCTGATCATCGATACTGAGGAGCATTATGAACTATCTGACATCCTGGACTCTAAATTTATCCGTGGACAATTGTATTATCTGGTTGAATGGGTACATTTTGGGCCCCAACACAGGGAATGGGTGAAAGTCTCTGATATTAATGCACCTGATCTCCTGAAGGATTTTCACACCCGCTTCCCAGCCAAACCAGGGGGCCCCATGTTCTCCCATTCCTGAGTGGTGGGTGGGAGGTATTTTGGGAAGGGCAGAGTGTCAGAAAAAAGTCTATTTGATTATTCTCACTGAGTCCATTGTTATGTGTTCCCTATTCCGCTTTGCGCTTGCGTAGGTATGCAGGCAGTAACGTGGGAGTTTCTTCCCTGCCGCTTTTCCTTATCACGGTGGCCTTGAATGTAGGCTTTGGGCTATTCTTGTGTTGATGAGAATTTTCCAGTCCTGTGAAGGTGAAGGGAGGGGAGAGTCGTCTCCCGCTCATGAAGTAATTCTCCCGCCGGGAGTTTCCTGCGCGCGCACTTACAGTTCATTCGCTAGTCGCACTTATGCATCATACTATAACTCTGCTTGCATTGCTCTTGCCCCCCATTCCTGACAGTGACCTTCTACTGTGGGTTTTAGCACTGTAATCCAATAAAGCCTTTCTTTTGATCAAGAATGCTTGGACCTACTTGCTTTTGAACCTGACACTCAGTATGAAGTTGATGTTATTACATTATCACTTATATATCTACTATCTCTCAAGAGAGGAGTTTGAGAACTTCATTCCAGCTCCTGGTCCCAGTAGTGTGCACTGGCTCACAAAGTCTAATTATGTAATGGGGAACTCTAACCATATGGTTGATTGACATATCCATAGAGAAAGCAAAGTTTGTTAATCTCCCTGTGAGTATGGAATTTCATTTACTTTTCTCCTTAATTCTTATATTAAAGTATTACTATTAGTGAGACACAAACTTTCTCCACTAGAATTGTATTTGCAAATAATGGGGGGTTTGGTTTGTAAAGTTCTGATTTCACTTTTAATTCATGCACATTCTCACAGTGCTTCTGTTTCATATAAAATCAATGTTGCCTTTGAAGGGACATAAATTTCTTAAAATTATGGTTGTGCTAGACATACTTTAAATTGGTTGATTTGCTGTTGAGGATCCCCCTCCCCCAAGAATTGTTATGCAAAGTCTTTTCTGTCCTAACCTTGGTGCATTTATACTGTCATCCCACACTGTTATGCTGTTGTAAGTTCATCTATAGGGATGGGCACAAACCAGGGAAATGCAGTTCAGTTTGGTTCATGGTGTGCATGGTTCACAAACCATGGACCATCTCAAACTTTTTGATAATAGATGAACTGGTTCAGTTTGTGAAGTTAATGATGCAGTAGAATCCCCCCTGGCATGCTAGAAATACCAAACTTGCAGGGGATCTCTGGCTGACTCTCCACTACCTGCCTGCCAAGTTTGGTGATTAATGGATTTACAGAGTCTGAGTTACAGCCCCCCAAAGAAGGTGTCCCCAGAAAAGTGTTTTTTAGGAAAATGACAGGCGCAGGTTCAGGAGTGAATAGAACAGATCCTATGCAAGGTAGAGACACAAGATGGATCCAACAAAGACGGAGGTCCTATGTCTGAATCGGAGTGGCTCGGGGTTAGGGGTCCCCCTTCGGTGGGGCACCATTGGTGCCAGTACTGAGGGTCAGGAGCTTGGGAGCACTCCTGGATGCTTCCCTGACAATGGAGGCCCAGGTAGCAGCTACTGCCAAGACAGCCTTTTACCATCTTCAGCTGATTAGGCAGTTGGTCCCCTTCCTCAAATGCAATGATCTGGCTTCAGTGATCCATGCTATGGCCACCTTGAGGTTGGACTACTGTAATGCCCTTGGGGCAACTCCAGAAGCTGCAACTGGTGCAAAATGCTGCAGCCAGGCTGCTGATGGGCCTTCCTATGCGGGAACACATCCAGCCTGTGCAAAAGTCGTTGCACTGGCTACCAATAGTGTTCTGGATTCACTTCAAGGTGCTGGTTTTGACCTTTAAAGCCCTTAATGGTCAGAGACCTGCCTACCTGAGGGACCGCCTTTCCTCGTATGTTCCCCAGAGAGCACTGTGATCTGGAACCCCCTGGGCCTAGGGACGCCAGGTTGGCGGCAACTAGGACCAGGGCATTCTCCCTGGCAGTGCCAACACTCTGGAATAAGCTCCCTAGTGAGATTAAAGTTCTGCGGAAATTCCAGCTATTCTGCAGAGCTGTGAAAATGGAGCTATTTCACTGGGTATTCCGGTAAGAACTGATATTACCAGTTGTGTCACACTGGCACTCTATTACATGTTGCTGTCACATTTCAATTGTTTAACTGTTTAACCGTATTCATTGGAATTTTATGCAATTGTATTTTAAGTTTGAATTTTGCTGGTTTTAAAATTGTGTGTTGTTTTTAAACGTGTATGTAAACTGCCCTGAGCCACTTTGGTGGGAGGGTGGGTTAGAAATCTAATAAATAAATAAATAAATAAATAAATAAGACCTGCTGGGGATCTCTGGATGTCTCTCCTCTTCCTGCCATCCAGGTAGTGAGGATTGGATTTACAGGGTCCAAGTTAAGCCCCCCCCCAGATGGTGCCCCCATCCTCCATTGTTTCCAATGGAGGGAGAAAATAGCAAAAAAAAAAAAAAAAAAAAAGCAAGCAAGGGCAAGGGCAAGGGCAAGACAAGCCCCACAGAAAAGAATCAAAATGATGACACCCAGCTGTATTTGCTATTGGACAGCCAGCTGGCTACCACCACAGAAAATCTGGCTGAGGGATTGGAGGTTGTGGTGGGATGGCTAAAGAATAGCAGGCTGAGACTGAATCTGATGAAGATGGAGGTTCTGTGGCAGGAGAGGGGGGGTTTGAGATGGTAGTTCAGACTTCCAGCTCTTTATGGGACCCCTTGATATTGGGGCCATCCATCAAGAGTTTGGGCGTGACTTTGGATGCCTCCTTATTGATGGAGGCCCATGTCATGCATATCACCAGGCTCGTGTTTTTCCATGTTTGTCAAACTCAGCAACTGGCTCCTTTCTTGTCGTGGCCTGACCTAGCCATGGTAATCCATGCAACAGTCACCTCCAGGCTAAACTTCTGTAACTCACTCCACGTTGGCCTGCCCTTGAAACTGACCCGGAAACTCCAGCTGATCCAGAACATGGCGGCATGAGTCCTGACAGGAACATCATGGATGGCACATATTTGACTTGTGCTGCACCAGCTACACTGGCTTCTAGTGGAGAACTGAGTCAGGTTCAAGGTGTTAGTATTTACCTTTAAGGCCCTAAACAGTATAGGACCAACATATTTATGGGACCGTCTCCTCTGGTATGTCCCTGGAAGGGTTTTGCACTCTACTGATAACAATTTGCTGGTGATCCCCAGCCCTAGGGATGTCCAGCTATCCTCAAGCAGGGCCAGAGCCTTCTCAGTCCTGGCCTCAACATGGTGGAACTCTCTGCCAAATGAAATGAGGGCCTTGCAGGATCTTATGCTATTCCACAGGGCCTGTAAGGCAGAGATGTTACACCAGGATTCTGGTTGAGGGCAGCAACAGTTTTTTCCTTGGCTGGCTCCCTCCCTTCCCTCTCGCCTCCGAATTGCTGCTATGAATTCCCTCTGCCTCTGCTCAGAAACTGGCCTGGTAGTCCAGAGTTGGGATAGAAATTTCCAGGATGCCATCCAGTGTTCCCTCTAAGCTGAATTAGTGTGAGCTAGTTTATGAATGGGAGATTATGAATGGGATTATGAATGGGATTGAGCAGGTTGAGAAAGAAGTACTTTTCTCCCTTTCTCACAATACAAGAACTCATGGGCACTCCATGAAATTGCTGAGCAGTCGGGTTAGAACAGATAAAAGGAAATACTTCTTCACCCAAAGCGTGATTAACATATGGAATTCACTGCCACAGGAGGTGGTGGCAGCTACAAGCATGGTCAGTTTCAAGAGGGAATTAGATAAACATATGGAGCAGAAGTCCATCAGTGGCTATTATAGGGAATAGATGGGAACTCTCAGTCTGGGGCAGGTGCTGCACTCTATTCTTGGTGCTGGAGGGGGCAGCAGTGGGAGGGCTTCTAGTGTCCTGGCCCCACTCCTGGACCTCCTGATGGCACCTGGTGTATTTTGGCCGCTGTGTGACAGAGTGTTGGACTAGATGGGCCATTGGCCTGATTCAACATTGGCTTCTCTTATGTTCTTATGTTCTTATGTTCTCACAGTTTTTTAGTCTCCAGCTCACACATTTTTATTTTAGCTCAGGAAGGATGGCTCCAGAGCAATCTAATTAATGCAGTAACTAAATTGTTCACTCACAACTTTAATGACAGTATTTCACAAAGGAGAATTTTTGCTCACAAGACTCCACAGCTTAGAGGAAGCATTGATGCCATCATCATGGACTCTTTGGGGTCTTTAGTTTTATTAAACTGTTCTGTAGAATTTTGATGTTTTATATGTTTTTGTGGCATTATGCCCTCATGTACATCGCCCAAAGCCCAGTGTAAGCTGGGATAGGGTGATTGATTGATAATAATGACAAGAAGAAGAAGAAGAAGAAGAAGAAGAAGAAGAAGAAGAAGAAGAAGAAGAAGAAGAAGAAGAAGAAGAAGAAGAAGAAGAAGAAGAAGAAGAAGAAGAAGAAGAAGAAGAAGAAGAATTCCATGAAAATCTCTGCAGCAGAAACTGAAGGTAGGGGCATTTCTGCAAGCCCAGCAGAACCAGTGCAATATGCCCAGCAGAACCAGTGCCATTGTGGCACTGCAAACCCAACAGGACCAAGGTCAAGCCAGAAGAGTGCTTTGGGGGGAAATGTCAGGCACAGGTTCAAAAATGTATAGCATGGACCCCCTGCAAGCTACACAAAACAAATGCACAGGGAACCTCACCCTGCTACCTGCTCCTCTGCAATCTTTCCTTATATTCTTGCTGCTTTAATTTAATTTAATTTAATTTAATTTTAGCATTCGATGAAATTGACTGTAGTCTACAAAAGCTCATGCTCTTAAAATAAAACAACCTTGTATTTTTATCTATATGGAATATGATTCAACCAGGCATCTCCCAGGGTAACTTGAAAGGCACGCTGTAAGAAGTCTTCAATAACAGCTATAAATATTAGAGTTTTATTGAGTTCCATTCCCTTAACACATTTTTACATGGCTGAGACAGACAGTGCTGGTTGCCACTTCATTGCGTTATTTGGATTCCTGATAGTATAACTCACAAAAACCCATAAATATTTTGTAAATGTATTGGCTTTTCAATATAATATAGCCAACTACTTAGTTTAAGTCTAAGGCCATCATTAGCTGTATTTACTAGCTGGAAACTGAGCTACTGCATGTTCTCATGTACCATGGAAGTTGTCAATTGATTAATCTATCTATCTAAGTTATTACAGTAAGAGCCAATAAAACAGTACAATTCTAATATAAGAAGGATTAAAACAGTAATAACATGGGAACAGTATAAAACAATTAACATGGGAATAGTATAAAAACATTAACAGGAGAAAATTAATAAAAGTAGTAACATAAAATAATATTAATAATAATATTAATAAGAGAATCATACAGTTTTCCAGCTAAAATAAGTTTGCGTTTCCTAATAGCTAAGTAACAAGATTTTACCACAGCATAAATCACTGAGCTCTGAACATCTTCTAAGAGGAATTTATGAAGGACTTCTGGCCTAAAGTCAAGATAAGACTGCAGAAGGCTGAATCTAGATGGAAGGGTATAAGATGGTCTTGTTCCTCCTGATGGAATCTGCAGAACAGGAGGATATGAGTAACTGATTCCACCGTGTTAGCCATGCATTGGAACTCGATTGAGTTTACCTTGCAGGACAGCAGAGGGGAGTGCCTCAAAATGGGCTCTGGAAAAGGCCCATCTATAGGGCTCATAGGTAATGTTAACTAAATAAGGGGCAGCAGTAAAATTAGGCCAAGATTTTATATTTCTGAAGTCCTTGGATAGCGAAGCTTCTTCATTTTGTAATTCAATATCATAAAGCCTCTGTGCAACAGCTGTTCTTGCCTTGCATAGGCTTCCATAAAAGAGATCTTCTGGGAATAGGCCAATCTGATTTAACTTATTAAGAATATGTGTGGACTAGACAGGGTAAGGGTCTGAGGCTAAAAGGTAAGGTATTAAACCCTTCAGGTTGTAATGAATTTTTAGCCAGAGTGTAATAGCCTGCTCACAGACCTTTGCTTCGACTCTGAGTAGCCCAGCCTCTTGCCTAAGTGTTATGTTAGAAGTGCTTCTAGGAACACCAAATAGAGATCTAAGAAATTTAGACTGAACTCTTTCAAGGGTCTTTAGATTGGCAGAAAGTCTGATTTGTGAGCCATATAGGAGTTGAGACAATCATTTTGCCTGAAAGGTTTTTAAGGCCATGGGAAGAAAACCTGCACCTTTTCTTCTAACTAATCTAAGAATGGCATTTGCACTTCTCTCTGCCGAGTTAGCTGATGAGGACAGATGTGCTGAGAATTTGGAATTATAAGAAAAGGTAATGCCTAAATATTGAAAGTTCTTAACTTGATCTATGGCATTTCCTTTAATGTTCCAATTAAACTTCCTGAATGAGTTACCAAAACAGACAATGTTAGTTTTAGCGAAATTAATAGTTAATGATTCGGTGTCACATTGCTCTTTAAATTTTATCAGGGCTCACTTCAGGCCAATCTTTGTCAGGAATAAAAGAACAGTGTCATCAACATACATGAAGATTGGAACCTTTCTGCTACCTGAGAATGAGGGAGCATGAGTATCAATTGAATGATGGCATGTGATTAAAGAGTTAACATAGATTTTAAATAGGAAGGGAGCCAAAAGGCAACCTTGTCTGACTCCTTTTTGCACTGGAATTTTTTTTAATATTTTCCCATCTTGTGTGAATCTTATTTGGATGTTATTATTTTCGTGCAGTTTAATTAATAAAAGCAATAGCCTTCTATCAATACCCATGTCAGCCAATTTGGCCCAAAGCCTTCCTCTAGAAAGGCTGCTTTGAGGTCCACAAAGGCTGCATACAAGGTATTCTTCTGATGTTTCACATATTTAAAAATAAAATAATCTAGGACCAAGCAATGATCAATAGTAGCATGCCCAGATGTGAAACCAGCTTGTTCAATTTCAAGTAAGTTGCTATGATCTAGCCATTCACACAGCTTCTGACAGAGGTGTTTAGTATATAACTTACAAATCACATTCAGAAGACTAATTGGTCTGTAGTTCAATGGATCATAGGGGCTGCCCTTTTTAAATAAAGGGACAATTATAGCCAAACCCCAGTCTTTAGGAATTTGAGTTGAGGTATCTATATATCTCCTGCCAACCTAGCAGTTCGAAAGCAAGAAATTGCAAGTAGATAAATAGGTACCACTTCAGTGGGAAGGTAACAGCGTTCCATGTGCCTTGGTGTTTAGTCATGCTGGCCACATGACCACGGAAATGTCTTCGGACAGCGCTGGCTCTTCGGCTTTGAAACGGAGATGAGCACCGCAACCCTAGAGTCGGATTCGACTGGCTTTTGAGCAAGGGAACCTTTACCTTTATCTATATAGGAGAAAGGATTTGCTAAGACTGGGGCCCACCAATCTAAGTGCGATTTTAAAAGCTCAGCAACTATAAAGTCACCTCCTGGGGCTTTTCCAGGTTTCAATTGTGATATTAACATGGTAGTTTCAGATACAGAGACTGGTGGCCATTGTGTGGAGTGATCTAAAAGAATATCAGGAGGAGCAAGATACCGCTGATCCCTAAATAAGCTATTATAATGCTCTTCCCATGCTTCAGCAGAGATAGGATTGGGAGCATTAGAAGTCTTGATTTGTGAATTGGAGATGATTTTCCAGAAGCTGACATTATCTTTTTCTCTAGTGGCCTTAATAAGGGATTGCCATAAAAGGGAAACAGCAGCTCTTTTTTTTGGCTTTTAACAGCTCCTTATATTCCTTTTTTATAAATTGTAGTTCTAGTTTAGCAGTTGGATTTGGATTTTGTTGAAAGGCCCTAAAGTACCCTCTGAGCGTACTAGTTTAGCAGTTGGATTTGGATTTTGTTGAAAGGCCCTAAAGTACTCTCTGAGAGTCAATTTCGCTTGGATGCACTCATGATCAAACTATTTTTTATTGACGGAGATCCTATCATGTTAAAGATCTCTAGGTCTCAAGAGGCTGGAGATTGGAAATTAATAGGTGGTAATAATCAATTAGAGAGATCACCCCATCATTATTAGCAGTTAGGACTTGCAGGAAGAACTGGTCATTAGCTGATTGTGTCCAGAGAGAGAAATTTTCATTGATATGAGAGGACTATTTAAGTCTAATCCTCCATGTCTGTTCTGAAAGCTTAGTCACTTCAGGACAGAGTTAGTCCTAGTGGACCAAAACTTTTGAGGGCTTAGGGGTAAATGGTCACTTTCTGTTCTTATGTCAATCAGAAAATCGATGTGATCATTATAGAGATCTTGTGAGATAAGAATGTAATCAATGGTCAAGTGCTTTAAGCCTGACTAATAGGTAAATTGGCCAGGACAAAATTTAGCCTAAAAGCCAATTGAAAAAGGCATGTGCCAGCAGAATTGACAACAGGGTCTAAAAAGAAGTGCCTGAAGAGTGGTCAGGATTCATCTTCAGAGGTGCGGCCACCTGTACCACTCTCGTCAATCAGCTGTTCATCAGTATGACCTAACCTTGCATTAAAATTACTGCCAATAATTATGGCGGATGAAGGAAACATCCCTGATATGTGACAAACATATCCTTCCAACTCTTCCCAAGCATTTTTGATATCAGACTGTTTCGTAAAAGGCTGGATGTACACATTAATACAAATTATCTTAAAATTATAAAATGATAAACTAACAGCCAGAATCCAATTCTTATTACTTTCCAATTTCTTTGGAAAGCTATTTAACAATGAAGACACCAAAATACTCAGTCCTCCTGAGGGTCTTCCCCTTTTTCGACCGATTGAAGCACCTGAATGAAAAGCCAGGTAGTTATAAAGCTCAAATGGGTATTGCATCCAAGTTTCTTGTAGAAAGATGATCTTAAACTGTGAGATGATCTTAAACCCCCTCCAAGTCTCCAAAGGCAGGTTCTGAATGACAGAAAGGAAGACATCCCCACAGTTTCAACAGGGGCTCCCCAAAGTTACCTCATAACAGCTTGGCAGGCACCCCAGCCCCACTAGCCCAGTGGAAATCACATTTCAGTTTTAAGTGATGGAACGACAGGCAGATATCACAAGAGACTTCTGATGGGGGTTGCCCTAAGATGACAACTTGGGGGGCCCCAACCAAGCTAGACCAATAAAAATCAGAGTTTTCTGTTTAAAGCTATCAGTGATGCCAACTGCCTTGCATAATAAAGAAAGACTGAACAGTTTCCTCCCCAACCAAGTGTTTATGGATTGAAGTGTTGACATATGTTCATACACTGAAATAATGCACAGGGACTATTTCAGCTTGTTCCTAGGTAGTAGTTGTGCCTCTAGGGTTGCTTCCATAGTGAATGTTCAGACTGGCTCCTCTACAATCTCCCCAAACTGAAGGCGGATTACATTTCTGAGTCCCAATTACAGGCCCACCAAAAAGGTCTCCCACATTTATACCCTCCCACCCCTCCTGAGGGTGAACACCTCTGTGTGCCATGAAGGTGAAACTGGATACACCATGCAAAGTATGCTCATAGTGAGAGGAAGAAGTCCTCCACACCCTGCATAACACAGACCTTCCCCCCAGGCACAACCCATCCTGCCAGAGCATCACTAGGGGTCTTGGTACCTCCTGCCCCTGATTGGTTCCTGGCCCTGGGGCTTTCTGCAGAGGCAAAATAGTTGTTATTGGCACTGCCCAGAGAAACCAGCAGTTGCTAACACAGTCTGGAGAGGAGGACTCTGACAGCAGTGATTTATAAGGTGGAGGGAAGCATTCTCCCCTTCTACATCCCAACTCCCTGTTGCTGCTCCTGCCTCGAGTACACACCTCCATAGCCCCTCCCAGCCCAGCACCAGAAAGCAGCTGTGCCTACCACTTTCTCCAATCCTGGGGCCAGAGCTTTTTAAAAAATCCACACCCTCTGTATGTCAGGTACACTGGCCTGCACCTTTCCTGCTGAGAGCGTCTCAGCTCTGATGGTGTCTGGGGTCTCAGCAGCAGCACTGGGGAATGATGGCAGGTTGGGGGCAGAGTCCTGGGGCTCTGGAACAGTCTGTATGGATGTAGGCAACTCCACGTGGTCAGGACAGTCCCCTGCATGTGGCGCATCCGCCTTTCTGCTGTGCTCCGACAGTGGCGGTAGTGGTCCCTGGCAGCTGGCCTCTGTGGCGGCTGATGCTGGGTTGGCTACCTCTGGCAGGAGACGATGGCGAAGCTAGTCTATGTGCCTGTGCAGGACCTGTCCACCATTGGAAGAGACCTCATATGAGAGGGGGCCAGTGACTCTGATGACCCTGACTGGAACCCAGACCAGACCATTGGAGAAATTCCATCTGTAGACGGGGTCACCTGGGAAAAACCCTCTGGGCGCTTCCTGGCTCTTTGATGACTGGTGATGCTCAGGGGCTTGGTCTGGGTGCAGTCTGTCCAGTCACATTAAGCACCTGCCCATAAGGAGCTCAGCAGGGCTGCGGCTGGTGGCTACACTCAGGGTCACCTGGTGGCCAAAAAGGAATGCTGCAAGCCTATGGTCCCAGTCCCCGTGGATGATCCACCTGAGGCATTCCTTTGTGTCCTTTATGCTTGCCCATTGGTGACCAAGGTGAAAGGGTGCAGAGCGGATGTACCGTATGAGGTAGCAGCCCAAGAACTCCTGGAACTTCCCTGAAGTGAAGGCAGTTCCGTTATCCATCACAACCATGTCGTGTAGGCTGTGTGTGCTAAAGATTCATCTGAGGGCCAGGATTACCGCTTTGGAGGAGGTAGAGGCAACAGGCATGATCTCCAGCAATTTGATGTAGGAGTACACCAAAATAAAGAATATTTGTCCTTGGAAGGGGCCGGTGAAGTCCAAATGCACCTGGGACCAACATTTATGGGTGGACTCCCAATGCTGCACAGGAGCGTGGGGTGGTTCCAGCTGGGTCTCTTGGCAGGCCTGGCAGTGCTGGACCCAGGCCTCTATTTTGCTGTCCATTCCTGGCCACCACACATAGCTCTGGGTGAGTGCCTTCATCTGCACCATTCTGGGGTGTGTTTCATAAAGGTCCAACAAGACTCGCTGGCGCAGGGGAGCAGGAATCACTACCTGACTGCCCCAGAGTTAGCACCCTTTGTGAGCTGAGAGCTTGTTCCTGGCAGGATGAGAAGGCTGTAAAGTCCGGGCCCACCTGGCTGGTGGGCCAGCCCCTCCCCACCCAGTCCAGAATGAGGAAGAGGACTCAGTCCTTTGCAGTGTGGCAGGAAATGTCCATGGCATGAAGAGGGGGTTAGGAAGCTCCTCCATGAGCAGGACCTGGTGTGCAGAATCTGTGTCCAGATCAATGGAGCAGAGTGGCAAGTGGCTGAGGGTGTTGGCATGTCCCATCGCCTTCCCAGGACAGTGATGGAGGGAGTACTGGTACCCCATAAGGAAAATGGACCAACAAAGTATCCAAGGCAAGAGCATCTGGGGTTTTTGGCAATCTGGGGCAAGAAGTCCCAGCAGAGGCTTGTGGTCAGTTGCAATGGTGAACGGCCACCCATAGAGGTAGTCATGGAATTTCTTGAGCCCTGCAACAATGGCCAATGCCTCCTTATTGATTTGCATATAGTTTTGCTCAGCCAAAGACAGGATGCGGGGGTAATACACCATGGGGACTTCCCTGCTGTCCAGCAGCTGGTGGCCAAGAATGGCACCAACCCCATGCAGAGAAGTGCCACAAGAGCACAGTGGGCAGCTTTTCATTGAAATGGGCCAGGACTGCATTGGAGGTGAGCAGCTCCTTCACGGCCTAGAAAGCAGCAGCTTGTTGTCAGCCCCAGACCCACAGGACTTTCTTGTCGAGGAGGCAGTGAAGTGGCTCTGCCAGTGCAGCTTTATGGGGCAAGAAGGAATGATAAAAGTTCAGTAGTCCCAAGAAAGCCTGTAGCTCTTGTTTGGAAGTGTGTGCAGGGGTGTTGACGATGGTGTGAATCTTGTCAGGGGTCAGGTTCCCCAGGAACCCCAAGAACTTGACCCATGGAACACACAGGAGGCACTTCTCCCGCTTTGCCTTGAAGCCGGCCGACTGGAACCACTACAGGACGGCACACAACTGACAGACAAATTCCTCCTCTGTGGGGGCAGTGATCAGAACATCATCAAAGAAGGGCTGGACCCCAGGGAGAGAGTCCATGAGATTTTGGAAAATCCCCGGGGTCACGCTGACACCATATTGTAGTCACCGCACCCTGAACACACCCCTGTGCATGAAAATGGTCTGGGCCTTAGCAGTTGCATCTTCCACTGGGAGTTGCTTGTAGGCCTGGGCCAAGTCCAACTTCCTGAAAATCTTGGTGCTCACCAAGGAGGCCAAGACATGGCTGACTACCAGGATTGAGTAGGCATGGTCCTGCAGCACCTTATTAATGGTACATTTATAGTCTGCACAGGTACAGACACCCCCATTGGGCTTAACGGGTGTAACAATTGGGGTTTCCCAGAGAGCATCTGAAACTGGTTCCAAAATTCCTTGGTCCACCAAACAATCCATCTCCTCATCAATTTTTGGCTTCAGTGCAAATCAGATGCGCCTGGCCTTCAGCCTTATGGGTTGAGCTGGAAGGAAACAAGGATCTGGTGTAGCGACCAAGCATCTCATCAAATATGGCCAGGAACTCATTGCACACCCACTGAAAGTCTTCTCAGGCAATTTGGTGCACTCCCATGACCCAGAACTCCAAGGGCTCGAATCATGCTAATCCTAGTAAACTGGTGTGACAGCCCCCCACTACTAGCAAGTCCAAGAGACCTTCAAAATTCCAGTACTGCACCCGAAACTTTCCCATCCCTTTCACGGCCACCTCATTCTGTTGGAAGTCCTGTAGGGTTAAACTGACTGGGCTGAGGCAAGGGCCTCCTTTAGAGCAGAGCCTATGGAGGTTGTCCTCCAAAATTATGGAAATGGAGGACCTTGTGTGTAGCTCCATCGTGCAAGGGGGTCCCTCAATTAGAACAGTCACTTTAATTTTATTGGGGGTGTCCTGGGGCAAGTACAGTACCTGATGTGGCTGGACGGCAGTGGTGTGCAGTTCCGTGGTGTGCATAAACTCCCGATGGGCAGACTGTCATCTCCGGGTTCCCTTGGAACAAGAGGCAGCTTGTTCTGACCTTTACGCAGCTCCAACATGTGGTGTCTTGGAAACAGCAGGATTTCTGCTTGTGGTGCTCTCCGCAGCTGACGCATGGTGTAGATGTGGTAGATTCGCTGGTGCGAGCTGTGGTGGGTGTGCTAGTGCTGTGGCAGGCTGGGTAATGTATTTTCAGGACCTCCTCATCCTCATTGGAGGTGTCCATATGGTGGGCTGCAGTGTTGGACTTCTATGAAGCTGGTGGGCTCAGAGCTTGACGGACCTCTGTGGTGAACTGGTCAATGGCTTCTGCGGAGAGGGCTTCTTCAAGCTTGGCGATGAGCCACCTTTGGATCCGCTCATCCCACAGACTGCACACCAGCCAGTCACAGAGCACTTTCTTCAGGTTGTGGAAGTTGCAATTTTGGGCGGCATACCAGAGGGCTGTAATGTAGGCCATGATTGACTCCCCTGCTGCCTGGTTCCTTGTGTAGAATGCATGGCGGGCCTCAATGACAGAGGGCATTGGCATGAAGTGCTTCTGCAGCTGGTCTATAATTGTCTGGTACAGGGTGTTTCATAGCTCTGCCAGCACTAGCAGTGAGTGAGCGATCTCAGATGTTGAGCGGCCACAGATCCAGAAGAAGGTGACATGCTTCTTCGCATCTTCATTGACCTCAGAGGACTCAAGGAAGAACTCAAAGCGAGAAATGTAGGAGTCCCAGTCCTCAGCAGTAGCATCAAATGCTTCAAAGTGTCCTGGAGTGGCAGCCATGGTCCTGGTTACGGAGCGACACACATGGCACTGGAGCTCAGTGCACAGTGTGGTGCAGATGGGCCCAAAATTCATTATGAACTTTAATTCATGAGCCCATTTTTGCCCATCCCTAACTGGAATATACAAGAGAATTTCAGAAGAAAACCAGCTTGTGTTTCATAGATTATAGACAGTGTCTTTGACTGTGTGGATCATGAAAAACTATGTCTGGCTTTGAGTGTGCCAGAACATCTGATTGTTTTGAAGTGAAACCTATAGTCTGAACAAAAGGCTACTGTTGGGACAGAGTATGGAGAAACAGAATAGTTTCCAATTGGTAAAAGTGTCAGACAAGGATTTCTCTCTCTACCTTTACAATCTATATGCAGCACATATCATATCATAAGGAAAACTGGATTAGATTTTGATGACAGGGGAGTGAAAATCTGTGTCCTCCAATGTAAACCCATGCTAGAAATACACTTATGATGGCAAGATTGCTATAGAAGATTTTTAAAGAAGGATTCGGAAGATTATTAACTGCTGTTTTTAAGAGGGCCTTAAAAGAGGGCCTTAAAAACCTAGGTGTTTAGACACAGAAGGTTAGATGTGTGCTGTTAGCCAATAAGGGCTGGCTGAATATAGATTTATTAGTTGCTGTAGATTTTCCGGGTTGTGTGGCTGTGGTCTTGGCACACAACCCAGAAAATCTACAGCAGCTAATGAACTCCGGCTGTGAATGCCTTCGACAACATATTGAATATAGATTTGTTTTTCTCTTCTACTTAAACTGTAAACTATGTTATTGATTTTATTGTTTTGATTTTTTATATAACTTCCTCAGAGAACTCCTGTTGAAAAATGAGTCCTAAATCACCTAAATAAAAATAAATATAGTATACAACTGCTCGAACAGGAGTACCAAATCAGTCTAGTTGCCTTACATGCAAATAGAAATCTTAAGAAGGTGGGGGGCGGGGATAGTATAAAAACAAAATGGGGATGCAATTCTCAAAATAGAAGTGGAATTCTAGGGTGCTGCTACTAGTGAATAGAAAACATTGACTGAGCTGATGGTATAAAAGTTAGGAGCACTAATGGAAAGGTTAATATCTTGTAAAGTGAATTTTTATTTTAAAAATGGTAACTCTTCAGACACTGAAAATCCCAGTCATTATTCTCCTTCTCACTATTATTTCTATTGAAATTTGGGGGTGGGAAGTTGAGGACCTGCTGCCAGGCAGTGAGGATTGCTTCAAGATTCCAAAGAGAACTGCCTTGGTTGACTGCTGCCATGGCAACAGGCCATTAATGTTCTAAGCAAAGGTGTTTGTTTGTTTGTTTGTTTGTTTTCCAGCTGGAGCAAAATTGTGGAAATCTCAATTGAAATAAATGGAGCTATAGTACTGGCATCTTAAAGACATAGCTTTTCAAAACTACTAGACTCAGCAAAGTTTAACCCACTTTGCCACACCTTCATTGTGGAACTCATTGGGCTAAATTCAGTGAATATTTTCCAGTGACAGAAAGGAGAACAATTTTTGCTGATTCATCCCTCCCATTGAAGACCTCTGACTTCCCCTTTATGCTATCTTCTGCTGCCAGGTCCTCGTCTGTCTCAGAGGGAGCAGAGCCACTCGAACCAGTGTCACCATCTTCTTTGGTCCCCAAGTGAAGCCTAAGAAATTATTTGGCTTTAAACACGGAGTCAATCTTCTCTCTCTTATTGTTCATCTTAAAGACTACTACTTCCGGGACCACCCATTTATATCCAATTTGGTTAGTTCGGAGAAAGAGTATCAAGTCCTTGTAATTTTTCCGCTTTTGACGAATCTCGAATGGTATGTCCTTTAAGACCTTAATACTATTGTTCCCCATTTTCAATGGAGCTGCCGAGGTTGCTTGTAGAATTCCATCCCTAGTTTATCTTCTTGAAAATCTGGCTGATATTTCTCCAGGTAGGCTATTCTTTTTGGTGTAATTGGAATACACCCTATACGCTGCTTCAATATCGTGCATAATTTCTTCCGCTTTTAAACCTACAACTGGTGCGAGAAGATCACTAAGGAGCTTCTTTAAATCTTCCTTCGAGGATTCTGGCACCCCTTGAAATCTGAGGATCATATTGGCTTTCTCCATTTGCAAGGACAAAAGCCTATGTTCTTGATGATTTTGTTTATTTATCACTTGGTCCACTCTTTTCTTCAACGTTCTGTGTTCGGAGTGCATCTCCTTCACTTCTACAATCGTCTGCTCCATTTGTTTAACCATTTCTGCCACCCGGAGCTGCTGCGCTGCCATCGTCTGATTTAGGACGGCTAACTGCTGGTTAATACCAGCGAGTTGATCCATGACCAGCTTGAGCGTATCCGCTAGTAGTCTTATGACATCTGGTCCCTCCTCTTCTGGCCTAGGACTCTGGCTGCCCGGAGGTTTCAGTTTCATTACTCTCTTCCTGATGCCAGACATCTTGAATTATTGTTTACAGAAACCATTTCTTTCACCACCTCTGAAAATCACTTATGCGTAAAGTCCGCTCTGGTAAGTCTCTCAAAACCAAACAGCTTTTCAATTTTCCCTGCGCCCACCCTTTTTCTTCTACTTGCCGCTCCTGTAGGGGGGGAGCTCCCTCCAAACCAATAGAGAAAAGGGGCAGGGAATCCGCTGTTTCTTCATAAAATCATTTACGTTCAACTCACGTTCATCATCGGCTGCCTCCAGCTTCACCGCAGTTATTGCCACTTGCTCAATCTCCTTCGCTTGCCCCGGTCAGCCAAGCTAGAGCCATTCGGCCACCAGTGGCAGGACCGTTAGGGCGAAGGAGCGCCTCAATTCTGCAGCATTCTGCCGCTGAAGAGGCAGCTCCTTAAAAGCCCTCTGGCTAGGAACCCTTACCCCAGGGTTCCATGAGGGGGCCACGTCTGTAGCCTCCCTCCAGACCACTGGTGTGCTAGCCACTCCCCCGAGCCTCGGGGGCAGCAGCCGCCATTGCCATGCTGTAGACCTGAAGTCCGCTCTGTTCTCTTTTCTTATCCCATGATCTACTTCATGTATAATGCAACCCTGATGTGATGGTTTCAGGAATGTACAGAATTATTGCTAGATTCAAGGCAGCACTTTTGTAGATGCTCTGTTTGTGTAAACAGGCACCCACACAGGAGGATCTATGTATAGCACTTTGTGCCCCTCATAATTTCTTGATTCACCCTTGCTCTTATAGATGTTCTAAGGGGAATATAGAGGCATATGCATGAGGGAGAGAACAGGATCATGGTGGCAAGTTCTGTCCTGACCCACCTACATCCATTATAATGTCCTTATATACAATGTGTGTGTGCATATCCATGTGTTCTATATGATCGAAACTAGCAGCTTTCGGAAAATTCTTCAACTTTTTTATTTGTCTACATTTTTTTTGTATTTGTTGTAAGTGGTTTCAAGTCTCCAGTGGAGAGAAGAGCAGAGTAGAAATACTCAAATAAATAAATCATGCATGAGTATGCACCTAGACTATAAATATTTTAAAATAAATGAACATGTCAGGGGTAAAGGTTGCCATTGTGATTCCACTTCACATCATGTATTAATTCTTCTCTCGTAGGACATCTGAAAAGGACTAGAGCAGGGGTGTCAGACCTACAGCCAGCCCAGGACTTTAATCTTGCCTATGGCTCTCTTCTTCACCCCCCTCCCCCTTCACCACTCCCCCTTCCCCTCCCCTGCCTGTCCTTACTCTTCTGAGGAAGCCTGGGGTGCTAAACTTCCCAGCTGTCTGGGCCTTGTCAGTCAGTCAGACTTTATTGCATTAGCAACAAAATGTCATAGCAGCTAAAAGTAACAGAAAAAGAAAAACACTCAACAAAAGATAAACCAGTAAAAGGTACATTGCACAACATCAATAAAACTACATATCACAATAAGATTAAAACAATAATATCAGTATTGACTTATAAAAAAGTTAAAATTATCAAATGACAGTCATAAAATAACAGTAACCCAAACAGTCAAGTAAGAGAAGATTAATATAACTCAGTGCTCATCTTTTTCTTTCCCCCCCAAAATAGCAGCAATAAATTTTGCCACTTGGAAAGTATTTATTTATTTTATTTATTTTTCACATTTATATCCTGCCCTCCCCATAGGCTCAGGGTAGCTAACAAGAGGCATATGCCAAACAAACAATTAAAACCAAAATAAAATTCCATCCACAGTTAAAATATCGTGCTCACATTAAGTTGTTGGTACACAGATGGGGTCAAAAAATCTTCTGGCCTCGACCGCCAGCCCAGTTCCAAATGTTATTCTGACAATGTTCCCGCTGTATTGCCGGCTCTTCTGGTCTTCTTCTTACCAGGGCCATCTCACTGCACCACCTAAGTTGGCATTGTAATGGTGGGGCAGCAGGGAGCAGCGGCTCCTACTCGAAAGCCTGGCAGAAGAGCTGCATTTTACAGGCCCTGCAGAACTGCATAAGGTCCCACAGGGCCTGGATCTCCCCCGGGAGCTCATTCCATCAGGTAGGAGCCGCCGTAGAAAAGGCCCTGGCCCTGGTCACAGCCAATTTAACATCCTTGGGGCCTGGAACAACCAGGAGATGTTGTGCCCCGGACCGTAGAGCTCTTGGGGGAACATATGGGGAAAGGTGGTCCCTTAGGTAAGCTGGACCCTGGCCATGTAGGACTTTATAGGTAAGAACCAGCACTTTGAAGTGAATCCGGTATGCTATCGGCAGCCAGTGCAGCGCCTTCAGCACAGGCTGGATGTGGTCCCACCTAGTGAGGCCCAACAACAGCCTGGTCGCCGCATTCTGCACTAGCTGCAGCCTCCGGATTTGTGACAAAGGCAGCCCCATGTAGAGAGCATTGCAGTAGTCTAACCTCGAGGTGACCGTTGCATGGATCACTGGGGCCAGGTCATTGCGGTCGAGGAAGGGGACCAACTGTCATGCCAGCCGAAGACGGTAAAAGGCTGACTTGACAGTGGCTGCCACCTGGGCCTCCATCATTAATGAGGAGTCCAGGAGTACCCCCAAACTCCTAACCCTCAATGCTGGCACCAGTGGCACCCCATCGAAGGTCAGGAGAGGGAGGCCCAACCCTGAACCGACCTGACTCAGGCCCAGGACCTCCGTCTTCACTGGGTTTAGTTTCAGTCGGCTCAGTCTGAGCCAACCAGCCACAGCTTGCAATGCCCGATGCAGGTCATCAGGACTAGAGTCCAACCGGCCACCCAGCAGCAGATAAAACTGGGTGTCATCTGCGTATTGATGACACCCAAGCCCATAGCTCCGGGCTATCTGGGCAAGGGGGCGCATATAGATGTTAAATAGCATTGGGGACAGCAGAGCACCCTGAGGCACCCCACACTCAAGAAGGTGTCTCCGAGACTGCTGATCCCCGATCGCCACCCTTTGTCCCCGACCTTGTAGGAAAGAGGCAACCCATTGCAAGGCAAGCCCCTGAATCCCCATGTCAGCGAGGCGGTGGGCCAGCAGCTGATGGTAATAAATTTAACTCTATCTGTCAGTAGGAATATTAATTTCTCATGATCCAACCTACCAAGAAGTGAAGATATAATTGTACACAGGAACTTATTTTGTTCAGTCCCATATTTTATGCAATGAAATTTGACATGGAAGAGATTTTCAACAGAAGTCTGATCACAAGAACAAATTCTTTCCCCATATGGTATCCCTTTAAAATGACCTTCAATGGCCAGTAGTGGTAACATATCAAAGCATGCTCTAGTAAAAGCCTTTCTATACTTAGGATCACTTAGATTAACAAAATATGAAGACTATGTCCAAGGTAGGTGAAATAGCTGTTTATAAATCCCAGAGATTTTCAAGACACTTATCATACCCATATCAGCTTGCACCCACTGAACTGTCTTTGCTTGATAAGAGACTTAGCGGTATGAAATCCAAGAGATCTTAAATAGTCGACTGAGAAACCAAGATTGGCCACTATCCTCAGAACAAAACCACACCAAGACCTATCCTTCATTTCCCCATATGCCGAAGTTAATAGTTCAGAAGCCATATGAAAAATAATCTTCAGCCAAAAATTGATGGTTATTTTATGAACTAAGGTTGTTAACAGGGGTAAAGATAATTCCATTCTTGTCGTTGCAGAGGGTATTGAAGGCAGGACAGCAAGAAGCTTACATGTAAATTTGTTTTGGAAGATTTCCAAAGAATGAAAGTTTCCTAAGGCCCATACTGGCGCACTGTATAAAAGCTGAGGTAATAGCTGCATTTTATAGATTTCTACAGTTCTCTTTGCTGGTTTTTCCTCCAGCAGGAAGCTCCTCTGGGCTAAAGCACAAAAAAAGTTGCAAAGAAAATGTGGAATGGATTTTCCTTTAAGGTCTCTGGGCCCAGACCTACTACTCTGGGACTAGAGCTAGCAAATGTAGAATTAATGACTGCCACTGGGAGCAACTATCCTGAACTCACGGCGGTAACTGTGGCTTATATATTTGAATCACTGAAGAAAATTGAAAAATCTCTTGATAAACTGACCCGAGAGGTTGCGGGGCTGTCTATGGGGAAAAGAGACAACACAGCTGTATCTCTGCCTACAGCCCAGAGGGGTGATTGGATACAAGGTGTGGATTCCTCCCCGGTAGCTGCTGATTGCTCTCTCCTACAGCCTTCGCCGTCGTTCCAAAGTGGAGCCAGGGGCCAGAGTCTTTCTCGGCTAATTTTACAATCTCATAAAGTGTGCCTTACTATTCATCCTTACAAAGGTTTATTACCATCTTGGAACTCCAAACGGTTGACTTCTAGGCACTTGGATTATGTGCTTAATGGTCTGAGATAACCACTGGATCTTATCTCTGTGGAAACTCTAAACTCTTCTTGTAACTCCCAAAGAGTAATGCTTACTTTTGGGAGTTCTGTGTTGCCTTCTTTGATTCTAGCCCAGAAGCCTACACTAGAATTTAAAATGATTTTTCCAACAAGAGTTTTTATAAATACAGAAATCACCCCTCTTTGCTGTAAACTGCGCAGGCCTGTGGATCTATCGGCCAATCCCCTGGAGGAACGGCGGGAGGAGAGTTCCCGGGACTTAACTACTCACAATGAGATTGTGGAACATCCTCTGGCAGAAGCCGAGCTCACTTATATGGAACAACTACCAATGGAAGCAGAGGCTTTACACCTGGACAACTCATTGGAGGCAGATTTGTTACTCTCCTTTGAAAGCCTCCCACAAGAATCTCAGCGGAGGATTATTGACAGGCTGGAGGAACTGAGAACTAAATTGCTGACGACATCAGAATCCTCATTGACATCTGACACGGTAGCCTCTGCTGATAGGAGCACCAATATTGCCACCTTGGTTAACTCGCCCTTAACACTAGGAATGCCATTTGTTGAGGAATGTTCCCCTGCATCAGAGATATACAAGGAAAAACAGTCTACTGAAGAAACCACGATCCCTCCTTCAAAGAGGAAGCAAGGAAACAATGGATGCATCTTTTTGGATGGGGGGGGACTTAAACTCCATTTCACCAATGATATGACTGGATAAAAAATCTCAAAGGAAACCCTTAATTAACCACTCTCTTTCCCTGTTATCATGGAATCTAAGGGGGTGGCATTGCAGAATGAGAGAATCTAGTGCAATTGATTTTGTCTGTTCATTTGACATAATCTTTGGTCAGGAAACATGGGGTACAGAGGAATTTTCCTTAAATGGATATAGAACCTTTTTACTACCGGCAGAAGCCTTTGCACATGGCAGGGCAAAGGGAGGGCTTTGTATTTTGATCTCCACCTCACTGAAATTTACAGTGGAGGTGCTTCCTCATTATAAACAATTTGCTATGGCCCTGCTACTTAAATTCCAGGATGTTTATTGTCTAGTCATAAATGTATATTTGCCTCCTGGTAGAGCTAAGGAACACACTCAGGTAACTTTACTAGGACTTGAGGAATATCTACAGCATTTGTCGTCAGTTTACCCCATGACTTATCTCATAGTGGGTGGCGATTTTAATGCACGGATTGGCAGGTCTGACGACAGTCTTTATGAAAAGGATAATTGTCGTGTCCCTATGGCATTTGACAGTATTTTACCCCTAGAAAGGTGCTCCAAAGATACAAAGATTAACTTTGTGGGTCTATTGTTAAATCAAATTACTAGAAGAAATAATCTTTATATTCTGAATGGATCGATTCCAACTGATCACCCTGCAGAATTTACATACTGGGCAGGTGAAAAAACGAGTATTATTGATTATATAATAGTGTCAGAAGGCATAGTTCGTTATATAGAGTCTTTCGAGGTTGTTCCTTTCTGTGAAAGTGATCATCTTCCCATTGTGTTGAAAATTGATTTACAAAAGATAGAGTTGTTTGACAACCAACCCTTTAACTTTAAGCTAGACCTGGTAGAGGATAATAAATACATTAGCCCCAAGTGGAAAGCTTCCTTGGAGGGCTCAATGGTGAAAATCCTACAATCAGAGCCTCTTAATTTATTGTTACATCGGTTACTGACGGCAGAAAGTGCTGTATCCTGCCTTGGGGAGTATGAATTAATTGTGGCTGAACTCCAAAAGACTCTGAAAAGTTCAAACTCTAAGTCTTCAAGAATAGGGATAATTGGGAAGAGTTCGTGGTTTGACAAGGAGTGTAAAAGAGCTAAGAAAGCCCTCAATGCACTTTATTTTAGTTACAGACGTAATCCAGTAGCCGTTCCTTTATCAGCACTGAAGCTTCAGAAAGCCCAATATAAGGCCATTATCAGAAAGAAGAAACAGGAAGCTACCTGGAAATCCCGGGAGGAACTTAGAAAGGCCGTAGCAGATAAAAATTCAGCTTTGTTCTGGAAGCTGGTTACAGATTCCCCAGGTAGTATCTCAAACATTACCAGTAATTTTATTTTACCGGGAACTTGGGAATTCTATTATAACCAAATGTATGGGAAAACAGCCACAAGTGATCCTAACCTTGAGGATTGTAATAATCTTCCCAATTGGCCCCCTGTAGACTGCTCTGAGGTGAAATGGCTTATAGACACCCTGAGACCAGGAAAAGCACCAGGTCTGGATCTAATCCCGCCAGAGTTGATAAAAAGAAATCCAGAGTGGTGGGCACCAGTTCTGGCCTCTTTATTTACACAGATTGACCAGACTGGGAAAATTCCAAAGGATTGGGGAGTAGCATTTATTATTCCTTTATTTAAAAAGGGCAATAAGGACAATCCTAACAATTATAGGCCAATTAGCTTGCTCAGTGTAGTGAGCAAACTCTATGAAAGACATCTTTTATGGAAATTTAGGGACTGGCTAGAATATGAGGAAGGTTTAGCAGAAGAGCAGGCTGGTTTCAGGGAGGCCCGCGCTACTTTAGATCAGTGTATGCTGCTGGACCACCTGATTGCGAAGTATTCTTCTAATTCCAGTGTATCGCTATATGCCGCTTTTCTGGATTTAAAATCGGCCTTTGATACAGTCTCCAGGGATATTCTATGGGCCAAATTAAGAGCTACCAGCACTGATAGATGATTATTGTTCCTTATTCAAGCTCTTTATAGTTATACCTCTATACAGGTTAAGTGCTCCCCCAAGGCCACCTCATGGGTAATATTAGAACAGATAGGGGTGTTAAACAGGGATGTCTTCTTGCCCCCCTCCTTTTTAACTTTTACATTAATGATCTGGTTTTGCATTTGAATAAACCTGAGCTTCATCCTCCCCGGTTGGGCCGTAAACAAATAGGGGTGCTTCTTTATGCAGATGATGCTGTCCTTCTCTCTAGGACATCTATAGGCCTTAAGAGAGCTATGAGCTCATTCGGACAGTATTGGTTTAATAACAACTTAGAGGCTAATTACTCTAAAACAAAGGTAATGGTCTTTGCAAAAAAATCCCCTAAGTCTCACCGGTGGTTTTTAAACTCCAATGTCATTGAACAAGTATCGTGTTTTAAGTATTTAGGAGTCTACTTCCAGTCGAATGGATTAAAAACAGTCAACATAGACACAGTGGTCTCCAATGCTAAAAGGAGTTCAGGGGCAATTCAAGCTTTCTACTGGCATAAGGGGGGCAGATGTCTTATTGCTGCCCTTAGACTATTTAAAGCGAAATCTCTTTCTCAACTTACCTATGGTGCCCCCTATAATATCACAACAAATAATAAGAAATTAGATATTGTCCAATCTAAATTCTTGAGGACAATTTTACAGGTCCCTCATGGGGTCCCAAATGCCCTTATCCATGTAGAAATGGGTATGGTTTCAGTGGAGGCGAGGTTGTGGATCGCTGTGATCCATTATTGGCTGAAATTAATATTGCTTCCTAGGGGACTAATAAGTTTAATTTTGTCGGACTCTTTTGTCCCCTCTTGGATAAAGGCCGTGGAAAAGAAATTGCCTTTTTATGGTCTCTCAAAACAATACTTATGTTCCTTGGGTTATGATGAGGCCAAGGCCTTAGTAAAACAAAGGATTTTCGATGTTGAGAGGCAGCATGATTTAAATAGTCTGGGGAAATGGTGTGCTCTGCTGGAACCCATGAACAGAATAATCTCTATGCCTTATCTTACCCATCTATCCAACCCAGAGTATAGGAGAATGTTCACTTTAATGCGTTTTGATGTTCTTCCTTCTGCAGTCCTTGAAGGAAGATATAAAAAAATCCCATATGTGGAACGACTATGCCCATGCTGTGGGGGAGGGATAGAATCCCTAGAACATGTTATTTTTGATTGCATAGCCTGCAGTGATCTTCGTGACTCTCTCCCTTTTTCTAAGACATTGCCACTTACACATAGACAAAGACTTTGCCTTTTGAGAGGCTTCCTTTCAGACAGGCTTCCTAGGGTCACCCTCCAAATAGCTAGATTCGGTTGGTTGGCATCAAGGATTAGAAATTTATTAGTTTCACAAACAGATGAATGAACAGGGGTTTTAAAAGGAAAATATATATATATATATATATATAAACATTTCATTGGTTTGTAGTAGCTTATTTTAGAGCTGCTTTCTTCTAAATTTTTAACATTGTAATCCGGTTTTGTATGTATACTGGTCTATGACTGTGAATAAACACTTCTTCTTCTTCTACTCTGGGACTAGAATGCCAGCTCCCAGAGTGGAATGATGGTCCCTGGGAGTAGCAGCTGCATTCTGGGAATGGAATTCCCTGCAACATGCTTGGCTCAATGACATCACCTCTGGGTGACATCATCACACTAGGCACGTTGCCACAATCCTGGCACTTTTGGGGTGGGGATCCCCCCAGTGGCCAGATCTGGGCCAGTGAGTAAGGGGCCCATGGAGTGGGCAAACCCCTGCCCCCCCCAGGGGACCTGGCAACCCTAAATAAAGGGCTGATGTTTTGAGCCAGGTTGTCTCTGATGAATGGACCTGAGAATGGGTGCCTGAGTCAGTACTCTAACCTGGGAACCCACAGCCAAAGGGGGACATTACAGTGGAGAGCCACTGCCACTCTGTGTAGAACGGGGGGGGGAGTTTGCAATGCAATGAAATGCCCAGCCATTTTATGTTTTCCTAGGCTCAGAGCATTTTATATTTTTAGTTTGTTGTTTTTAGTTTCTTCTTGACCCTTGTGCTTTTTCTTGATGTTTTATTTTTAAAATTGCATTGCAAATCCCACTATCCCCCCACCTTTCCATTTTAAGTAGACATCTTTTAAGGGTGCGGCAGGAAAAGTTTGGGAGGTGTCAGTTATCAAAGACTGTTCAATAAGCAAAATATGGCAAGAGCGTTACTGTTTAAAGCATGTTTGTATTTTAAGTTTTTTAAAAAACCTCTAATAGCATTTGTCAGTGTCCTTTATAAAGTTAATATCTTTGCTGCCTGGCATTACATTTCATGACAGACATGGCCTGGCCTGACAAAGACCGATTTATGTCAAATGTGGCCCTCTTAACAAATGATTTTGACACTCCTGGACTACAGAGTGACCTTTTTGCCAGGGATCTAAAATATCATGTCTTTTATACATTGGTTGAAGAGATATCTTATTTAAAACATGTGGCTTCCAGAATTTTTAAAGAAATGTCCTTTTACGCTTTATGTAGGCTGGGTACAAGAATAACTCAAAAATATGTGTGTATGAAATTTATGTGGGTACAACAAACAAATAATTGAGTGATTTGTGCTTCACCTTTTGTATAATGTAAATGATCCTAAGTCTGATCTGTAAACTAGAAAAGAGTGTGGAATGGGAAGGTATCTATTCTCCCACCACAAGAGATGAATAACTCCCTCTTGATTTCAATAAGAGTTACTCATATCCTGAGGGAGGAGAAGAGAGAGCCGTGACTTTAAAGAGAATTTGCATCTGCCACCTCTGTGGTAGGTCCTTGAGGGTTTAGTGCTATTTTGGGATAGATTCAAAACATATTTTGTTGTAATATATACTACAAGACAAATCAAGTATTATAACAGAGTGTGCTGTAATGAGTCTTAAAGCAAGGGAGCTTGCTGCTGAGCAGTGGGCTCCCTTTTGCGAAATTCTCATCTCACAAAGATTTTTTTTTCTTGTTCTTCCAGAGCTTCCAAGCTAAGCATGTAACATCAGCAAAGCAAAAATACACCCAATCCTCAGTGTTTATTAGAGCCAAACTAAGCATTACAATTCTTAAACAGTCGAGTCTAGGTTCCCCAGACTTGACTCTCTCCCTGCAGTCACATAGCAGTTGCAGGAACTGTCCATTTAAAAATAAAGCAGAGCCTAACTCAACTGGGAATTATGATGTGTTTTCCCTTCTATTGCTTTTCCTGAACCGAAACAACACCACTGGAGTTACTTCCCCCTTTAGAGCTGCTCCATGTGTACAGAATACTGAGGAAGGGAAGTAACTCCCCCCCCCGTGCTGTTTCAGGTTGGGGGGAAATGTAACATCTTAGAATCATAGAATCATAGAATGTTAGAGCTGGAAGGGACCTTGCAGGTCATCTAGTCCAATCCTGCACTTTGCAGGAGCATAGCTGAAAGATAGCCCTACAACATACCCGAAAGATGGTTGTCCTGCCTCTGCTTAAAAACGTCCAGCAAAAGAGAGCATCCACCACCTCCCAAGGCAGACTGTTCCACTGCTCAACCACTCTTACAGTTAGGAAGTTTCTCCTGATATTTAGCCGGTATCGACTGCCTTGTAATTCCCACCCATTAGATCTAGTCTTTCAATCTGGAGCAAGAGAGAATAGATCTGCTCCATCTTCTACATGACAGCCCTTCAAATATTTGAAGACTGCAATCATGTCCCCTCGAAGCTTTCTCTTTCCCAGGCTAAACATACCCAATTCTTTCAGCCTTTCCTCATAAGACTTGGATTCTAACCCTCTCACCATCCTGGTTGCCCTCTTCTGGACACGCTCGAGCTTGTCAATATCCTTCCTAAAATATGGTGCCCAGAACTGGACACAGGACTCCAGGTGAGGCCTGACCATAGTAGAACAGAGCGGAACTACCACCTCCCATGATCTGGACACAATGCTTCTGTTAATGCATCCTAAGATTGCATTAGCTTTCTCCACAGCCACATTGCACTGCAGGCTCATGTTTAGCTTGTGATCAACCAGAACACCTAGATACCTTTCACATGTGCTGCTGTCAAGCCAAGTCCCTCCTTGTTTAGCTCATAGTGGAAAAGAAAAGAGATCATTTCTTCACCCACAGAAGATGGGGAAATAACCAATCCATATAGGGTGCTAGTACATAGCTACCCCAAATTTTCTTCGTGGCACAAGTTTGAGTAATGAAAGAACGCCACTGCTTCTCATTCAGGTATGCAGTTTACATAATTCCCCCAAGAGGTACAAATGGGTTTGCATTCAGGAAAGTGAAAATCAAACTTACCTTGTTCGCAAGGCCTGTTTGCTCTCAAATCATCCTAAAATTGCCTCTGGTTGTTGTTTTTTTACAGTTTTAAAAGAGCAGCATTTAAAGCAGAATGGCATATGTTCACAATTTAGTGGCTTGCTTGCAGTAAATATGCCCCAGTGTCATTACTGGGCAGGTCATGCTTCAGGTAGAATGAGCCCCTTTGGAGAGTGTGTGCAAAATGGGCACAGCTGGTATAGTGAGCGAAATCCTGAAGCTGCCTCAAAAAAACCAAGATTGAAACACCTCTTTCAACATATAACAAAAATAATAGACAAGGGATGGAGATTTTCCAGTGCATCCTTTGAGATCACCTTTTGGCATCCATCCCCACATCCCTGTGGTTTGGAGATAAGTCATCCAGCAGCTAGAAGCAGGATCTTTTCAGCTGTGGCACATCTGCCTTGGAATATCTTCTCCCTAGCTGATTGACTAGTGCCCAAATTCTACTCTTTCTATCCTCCTGGGGCCTGGGCCATGCCCCAACAATTCTGTTGGCTACGTGGTGTAGAGTCAGTTTGGTGAAGTGGTTAGGAGCGCAGATGATAATCTGGGAGAACCGGGTTTGATTTCCCAATCCTCCACATGCTGCTGCTGGTGTGACCTTGAGTCTGTTACAAGTTCTTTCAGAGCTGTTCTTTCAGGAACAGTTCTCGAAAGAGCTCTCTCAGCCCTACCTACCTCATAGCGTGTCTGTTCAGGGGAGGGGAAGAGGAAGGGATTGTAAACCACTCTGAATTTCCTTCGGGTAGTGAAGGGCGGGGTATGAATCCAATCTCTTCTTCTTCTCTTCCTCTTCTTCTGAACTGTTCTACTGCAGACCAAAACAGCTACCCCCTCTCTGAAACTGCTCAATACAAGACCTTGACATTAATTAAAGAAAAAACCAAGCAGTACTATTAAAGTATGCAAATATTAGATACACTGAAGGTGAGATAAGTTGGAGACATGCATATGAACTCCCTTTATTACATGGAGGAGTTTGCAGAGGTCTGATGACTCTCTAAAAGACTAACCAACAGGAAAGACCTACTGTGCAATAACCCTTCCTATCAGGACTCCACATCTGGCCTGCACATCTTAATTTAATGACAATATGGCAACACAGCCTCTCTACCACACAGCACAAATTAGCACATTGACTTCTAAAGGCATAAATCTGTTGAGTAGCATGTTTTCCCTACAGAGCATTACTAAGAAAGTCCTCTGGCCAGGAGAAAGAAACCTGAAGCAAGAGAAACATAAGGAACTTATTGAGAATAAGCCTTAAAGAAACCACTACAGTAAATTCTTAATTCCTAGTTTCATATTTCTGGAATTACCCATGGATTGCAAAGTGATGCACATTGGAGCCAAAAATCCTAAATATGAATACACGTTGATGGGGTCTGAACTGGCAGAGACGGACCAAGAGAGGGATCTTGGAGTCGTAGTAGATAACTCAATGAAAATGTCTAGACAGTGTGTAGCTGCAATAAAGAAGGCCAACGCTATGCTGGGGATTATTAGGAAGGGAATTAAAAACAAATCAGCCAGTATCATCATGTCCCTGTATAATTCATTGGTGCGACCTCATTTGGAATACTGTGTACAGTTCTGGTCACCACATCTCAAAAAGGATATTATAGCATTGGAAAAAGTGCAGAGAAGGGCAACTAGACTGATAAAAGGGTTGGAACACCTTCCCTATGAAGAAAGGTTAAAATGCTTGGGGCTCTTTAGCTTGAAGAAACGACGGCTGAGGGGTGACATGCTTGAGGTTTATAAGATTATGAATGGGATTGAGCAGGTTGAGAAAGAAGTATTTTTCTCCCTTTCTCACAATACAAGAACTCGTGGGCACTCCATGAAATTGCTGAGCAGTCGGGTTAGAACAGATAAAAGGAAATACTTCTTCACCCAAAGCGTGATTAACATATGGAATTCACTGCCACAGGAGGTGGTGGCAGCTACAAGCATGGACAGTTTCAAGAGGGAATTAGATAAACATATGGAGCAGAAGTCCATCAGTGGCTATTAGCCACAGGGTATAGATGGGAACTCTCAGTCTGGGGTGATGCACTCTATTCTTGGTGCTGGAGGGGGCAGCAGTGGGAGGGTTTCTAGTGTCCTGGCCCCACTGCTGGACCTCCTGATGGCACCTGGTATTTTTGGCCGCTGTGTGACAGAGTGTTGGACTAGATGGGCCATTGGCCTGATTCAACATTGGCTTCTCTTATGTTCTTATGTTCTTATGTTCTTATGACTACAGGTATTTTTTTCTGTGCACTGGACTAAAATTATGGATGATGCAAACCAATCTAGTTTCTTGTAACATGACAGGAATTACACTGCTTTTACACTTATTGAGAACCTTATACTGTGATGTAATGGTTAACTCATTGAACTAGGACTGTGAAAATCCAAAGTGAAATCCTTACACAGCCATAGTTCACTGAGGGCCTTGGATCAATCAGCCTAACCTACCTCAGAGAGCTGTTGTGAGGAGGAAGGGAAAAGCATGTTGCTTTCCTGAGCTCCCTAGAGGCAGGGCAGAGCAAAAGTGTGATATCAAAGTGTGCAGTTGGGGGATGTGGTGTTGGTCTGCATGGAGGCAGATGTATAGAGACTGAGCTCCTCACCCAAGAACCCCAATTCCATAATTATCATGAAAAAAACACCTTTAAATGCTACCTAGGTAATGGAAAGAAATGGAAGGAATAGATCTAAAACAACCCCTGCACCTTCAAAGCTTCTGAAAAACTTCTTGAGTTCAGGAAGTGCAGCAAAAGATACTGTGTGTATGTCACAAACTACAACTAAAATGGTTGCCGGAACTTCTTCTACTGCTCCATCTTCCTCAGACCTGCTAACTACAATGGAATTTCATACTGCATTGAAATCTTTCTGCTCTGACATCTTAGAGACTTTTCAGGAAATAATCAAACCTCTGATGGAGCAAACGGAGGCTTTTCAAACAACCTTACAAGATGTGGCCTACACAGCTGAGACCGCAGCAGAAAACAGCTTAGCTAATCAAGAAGGTATACACAATTTACAAGTGCATGAAAAATGGGCCAAAGACAAAATCATGTTAGAAAACAAAATTTGTGAGCATAATCTTAAATTTAGAGGATTTGATGAAAAAGTGGAAGAAGCAACAGAACTAGGAATTTTTATGACATCGTGGTTATCTGCGGCTTTACAGCTGGAAGACTGAGTGGCACCTTTCATTTTGAAAGCTTACAGAATTGACTCTCCATTTGCACAATGCACAAGGGCAACTAGAGACATCATCATAGAATTGGCTGATGCCTGTATGAAAAGAAGAATCCTGGATCAATCACGAAGTATTGGTGGCTTGACCTATAAAGATAAAATGATCCAGGTTTTTCCAGATACTACAAAATCATAAGAAACTCAAACCTATAGCAACAAAACTGACTGAAGCAGCAATTCATTGTAAATGGCTTCCAACGGGTGTGATGCAGATTCAACACCAAAATAAAACCTGGACTATAGAAAATCTTGAAGGTGGAAGTATAGTTCTGCAAGCTTTACATCTCCGGGTCCCAATGGAATGTGATAAGAGATTGAACAAACACAAGTTGAAATTTACCTTGCCTATAAAAGGCAGTAAGATTCTGGTGAGACATGCCACTTAAGAATTTTGATGTAAGACTTTAAAATCTTTTCAAGGTCTCTGTTGGATCTGAGGTTTTTTTGTTTAATAAAGCTGAATGGTAATTGAAATGCCTGAGGGAATTGGGGGAATGGGAACCAGAGGTTGGCTTGGTTTCTTAGCCCTCATTTTTTGTTGGAGGGACTTAATGGGTGAGCCAAAGAGGCTCCATTCTGGAGAGAGGGGGGGTTCTCCTTACTTTCTCCCAGACCCGGGAGGTCATTCCTTAAAAACGTGAAATTTTTTATTTTTTTATTTTTCTCTTATTCTTTATTTATTCCACTTTTTTTTCTTGCAAAAGACTGCAGGAGGAGGGGAGGGGATAGGAAGTGGGAGGGAGGTGGGAGGGAACAAGATATAAGCTTAGGCTTTCAAATAAAGGAAAGCTTTGACAGAAGGGGAGAGAGGGGAGGGGGTTCTTTGGAGATTTGTTAGTCTACTTAAGAACTTAGTACACAGTCTTATCCATATTATATATACAAGCAACAGTTTTAGTTCACTACTCAGCATATTTATAAGCTGTTTACTAGTTATAATCTCTTTTGATTCACTTAGGTACCAACTATAATGGGTAAAGTTAATCGTAGTATTACTCTTATCATGTTATAGATAGAAATGTTTATAGAATTCTTAATCTGTTTCAAAGGTTTGGTAATGTGCTGTTGCAATGGTGTTTGTCATTTTACTCTAATGATATAGGTATTTACTTATTTTCTTCTGGGTTTGATATTTTTCAAAGGATCTTTTTTTATTATGATCTTTTATGGCTGGTCAGATCAAAATACTCTATCTGAATTGCAGAGGAATAAATAATGTTATTAAAGCTAAGAGGATTCATGCTTACTTTAAAAAGCAGAAAACTGATATAGCAATACTTCAGGAGACCCACTTAAGAAATAATGTTAATTATTTATTTAATTCTTCATGGTTTCCATATTGTTATAACGCTACTGGCTCTTCAAGAGCATGTGGAGTGGCTATCATAATATCTAAACATAACAGATTTTTATGCCTAGAGGTGGATAAAGATTCCAGAGGGTATTTTATTTTTATAAAAGGAATTTTAAATGGTATTAAGGTGACAATAGTAGGGGTCTATGCCCCTAATTTGGGCCAAATTGGTTTCACAAAAGAAATATTGGGAAAGCTTAATTTATTTCAAGAGGGTCCAGTTATAATAGGAGTGGACCTTAACTATATTATGGATACGGTTATGGATAAAAAATCTGCTAAGACAAAATGGTTAGCTTCTGCCCATTCTAATTTTACTAGCCTTAAAAAGCTCATACAGAAATTTGACTTGGTTGACACTTGGAGGTTTCTTCACGAATCAGATAGGGATTATACATACTTTTCAAATGGATTTCAAACCCACACCAGGATTGACTATGTGTTTATTTCAAATAGCATCATTAATAAATTAATATCTACTGGCATTGAGCCTATGTGCTGGTCAGATCATGCTGCTGTTCAATGTACACTTACATTAAAAAATGAAACAGACAGAAGTTTTACTTGGCGATTTGATAAATTTTATTAAAAAATCCAGAAATAATCCATAACATAAAGCAGGAAACTCAAGACTTTTTCAAATGTAACCTGTCAGAAGACATCTCTAGTAATGTAATTTGGAACACATATAAAGCTATGTTAAGAGGCAAGATTTTATCAATTTCTGCAGCCTATCATAAAAAGAAATTAGAAATGAAACAACATTTTAAAAAAAAAATTACGTTTTTGGAAGCCCAACATAAAAAAAAATGTAGCCCTAAAATTTACAAGGCATTTGAACAAGAAAGGAAAAGACTACAGAGAATAGAAGTGCAGTCCATAACAAAAAATCTGTTATACTTGAAACAAGCTTACTGGTATAACAGTCTCAAAGCACTTCGTTTATTGGCATGGAAGGTTAACAAAAGGAAAACAGAATCAGGTGTGAAAGGTCTTCCGGACACTAAAGGAAACATGCATACATCAACTAAATCAATCCTAAATATCTTTACAGATTTCTACTCCAAATTATATACATCTAGCGATCCTTCTTCATTATCAATAGCTCAATTTTTAGATTATAACAACTCAATTAGGATCTTATCAGAAAGGCATCACAATTATCTAGATCACCCAATTGATGAGGCTGAACTTCAAAATGCAATAAGGAGTATGAAATCTAACAAGTCACCAGGCCCAGATGGGTTCACATCAGAGTATTATAAGTAGTTTAGCACTTCATTGTCACATTTCTTACTTTATTTAATTCAGTATTGAATTCAGGTACCATTCCACAATCATGGTGTTTAGCAAAGGTTACTTTAATACCAAAAAAAGACAGAGAGGCTGAGGATCCAAAATCTTATTGCCCAGTTTCTTTGAACAATAACGACTGTAAGCTATTTACCAGTATTCTTGCTCATAGACTCAACGAAATCATAGCAGAATATATTGCAATGCATCAAACGGGTTTCATACCCCAGAGAGATATAACCAATAACATTAGGAAAGCTCTCAATGTTATACAGTATAGCAAGACATGTACTGCCCTTGAATCTTGTATACTTTCCCTTGACATTGGAAAAGTGTTCGATACAATAGAACATCAGAATCTTCTTGCACTGCTGGATCATATGAATTTTGGAAACAAATTCATCACAGTAATACAAGCTCTTTATTTAACCCCACAATTTTTTTGAGAATAAATGAGGCAAATTCTACTTTTATTAACTTGGCTAGAGGCACTACTATAGTATTGTTGCCATTACTATTTGCGTTAGTGGTTGAGCCACTTGCAAACTTGTTAAGAGAAGAACCACTTCATAATGGAATTTCTATAGGTAAACAGAGAGTAAAAATCAGTATTTTTGCAGACGGTATGATCTTGTTTCTATCCAATCCAAGAGAATTGCTTCCAAAAATAGAGATGCACCTGGCAAATTTTACTCTAGTTTCTGACCTTAACTTTAATATAGAAAAAACATTACTATATCCTATTTGTTTATCTGAAAAAACTAAGGCTTAAATCCAAACTGGATTTACATATAAAAGGTTAACCTCAGCATTTAGATACTTAGGAATACAAATCCTTTTGGATTTAAAGAATCTTTTGCAAGTAAACTATTTACTAATCTCTGCACTAATTCTTGACTTGTTAAAACACTGGAATGACCTACATCTCACTCTTTTAGAACAAATCAAAGCAGTGAAATCTCTTATTCTTCCCAAGATGCTCTTTTATATGAGAGCTATTCCTATTATAATACCAATTCTCTTCTTAAGAAATGGCAGAGAGATCTTATGAACTTTATCTGGCAATTTAAAAAGCCAAGAATCAATTTTTTAACTCTTAGGATGCCCATAAGATTGGGAGGATTAGCAGTTCCAGATGTACAGCTCTATTTTGATGCAATACTTTTGTCTAATTTAGTTAAACAATATAGAAGTGCTTATAGTGCAGAGTGGAAAGGCACTGAAGAATTGTTTCTTCCTGCTAATTCATCTCAAGACATTTTATAGAGCTATAGGAGTTATAAATCTTTTAAAAATAGTTATACTCTTTTTACGAAGGCTACGCTTAAAGTTTGGAATAAGTATAGAAAGATCTTAGCTCCATCAATATCTCTTTTAACTAACTTTACAGGGCAAAGTTGGTTTCAGCCAGCCAGGCAAAATTCATCCTTTCAGCTCTGGAGGAAGCAGGACTTTTTTTGGGAAGGAATGCACAAGAACGGCGTTCTGGCTGGCTCCCAAGTTGGCCTCACCCAGCAGGAACTCATTACCATAACAGGCCACACCCAACAGCAGAAACTCATTAGGATTGGCCACATTAGGGGTATGTGGCCTAACATGCAAAGCAGTTCCTGCTACAAAAAAAGCCCTGGGTTTTGTCAACAAACAAGGTAAACAGAATAAGAAGCAAAAGGCGGGTGAGGCTGGATGACCACACTTCTGGCAACATGGGGGTGTGGCCTAATATGCTAATGGCCTGTGCTATCAGGGGTGTGGCCTAATATGCTAATGAGTTTCTGCTGTTGGGTGTGGTCTATTATGCTAATGTGTTCCTGCTGGACTTTTTTTTTTTTTACAAAAAAAGCCCTGGGAGGAAGCATAAAATAATGAGATTTATAGATGTCACTTAAAAGGGTTGTTTAAAAGAAAAGACAGCTTTGGAAAATGCATATATAGTAAAAATACCATGGTTTGAATATCTCCAATAATTTACTAAATTCTCAGGAATTTGGAAAACTGCGCTTAGCTTTTACTGAGTTTGAAAAGTTGCTAGCTAGTGATTCTCATCCAATTAAAGGTTTAATTTCCACTATCTATAGGATTTTACTAGATATAAAAAACCCAACCTTATTACAATATCAAAAGACATGGCATATAGATCTTAATCAAGAATTGGAGGATGACCAATGGTCTCAGATTTGGAGTGCTCCAACTTACTTTTCACCCTCATTGAACATTCAGTTAACTATAAGTTAATATCCAGGTGGTATTTGACCCTGGTTCAACTGTCTTACTCTTCAAAGATGATACTTCCATGGTGTTGGAAGGGATGTGGGGAAAAGTTACCTTTTTCATGTTTGGTGGACTTGTCTGACTGCAGAACAATTTTGGACACAGATAATAGCTGAAGTTAGCTCATTAATAGAATGTCAAATTCCTAAATCCCCGAAAACTGTTTTATTAAATTTATGGGAAGAGTGCAAGACGTCTAAACATGCTCAGGAACTAGCAGCAATTATGTTTACAGCAGCTAAAAACATTTATGCGTCAAAATGGAAAGAATCAGGGTCTCCTGTTTTTCAGGCTTGGATATGTAAAGTTCGGGATTATTTTTTTAAAAACTATTTATTATTAGATATGTTTCACATATTTAAAATTACATCTTGTAAATATCCCATATCTTTTTCTTTTCTCCCCTCCCCCCCAATACAAGGCTTCCCGCAATGCTCTTACCCCCTTATAAACTCTATTATCTAATTACCATTAACAAATTATATCACTTTCATTATCAAATTACGGTAACGTTTTAACAATCATTCTTTTTCTTATTTTCTTCTTAATAACTGTCAAAACAAATCAGTCTGTTTTTAACATCCCAGTTTTTCTCAAGATAGTCTTTGAAATCTTTCCATTCTGCAAAAAATACTTCATCTTCTTCATTATTAAGCTTTCTTGTCAATTTGTCCATTTCTGCCATGAAAAGCATCTTCTTAATCCATTCCCATGTTTCAGGAATCTTTTCTTGTTTCCAGAATTGTGCATAAGTCATTCTAGCTGTTGTAACCAAGTACCATAACAATGTTCTCTTGGTTACATTTATCTCTTCCAGTTTAAGACCTAACAACAAAATTTGTGGATCCTTCTTAAAAGTACATTTCAAAATTTTCTGTATTTCATTACGAATCTCTGACCAATAGCTCATGGCTTTATCACAAGTCCACCACATATGGTAAAATGAGCCTTCTTTCTTTCTACATTTCCAACATTTGCTAGACATACTCTCATTTATATTAGCAATTTTCTTTGGGGTCATATACCATCTATACATCATTTTATAACAATTCTCTTTCACATTAACACAAGTTGAAATTTTCATTGACTTTTTCCACAAACATTCCCATGATGCCATAGTTATTTCACTATTTACATTTACAGCCCATTTTATCATTTGTTCTTTTACGGTTTCATCCTCTGTATACCACTTCAGTAAAACTTTATATATTTTTGAAATCATTTTTTTCCCTTTTCCACCCATATAGTTTCAATTTCATTATTCTTTGCCCTAAAGCCATATTTTCTCTTATCAGTTTTAAACAAATCATAAATCTGTCTATAATTCAAGCAGTCATAATCAAATTCCACATCATTTCTATCTCTCATAACAAAACTCTTCCCTTCAGATTTTAAAAGATTTCTATAAGGTAACCAATCTAATCCTTCATGTCTCGAATATGGTTTAATCACTTCTGCTGGTACTATCCAAAGTGGTCGTTCTTCATAAAAGAATTTTTTGTATCTCATCCAAGTCTCGAACAGTGATCGCCTAATAAAGTGATGTTTAAAAAATTTGTCCATTTTTGATTTTTCATACCACAAATACGCATGCCATCCAAACTTATTATCATGACCTTCTAAGGCCAACAGCTTCATATTTTCAAGGTTGATCCATTGTTCTATCCATGTTAAACAGACAGCATCGTAATAAAGTCTGAGATTTGGTAGTTGAAGTCCTCCTCTTTCCTTAGCATCACATAAAATTTTCATTTTAATTCTTGGTTTTCGTCCTGCCCACACAAATTTTGATATTTCTTTCTGCCATCCATCCAATATCTTACTTTGTCGTACTATTGGGATAGTCTGAAATAAAAACATTAACCGAGGCAAAATATTCATTTTAACTGTTGCAATCCTTCCCATTAGTGATAAATTCAAGGTGTCCCATTTTTTCATACCTTGTTGAATCTTATACCAAGTTTTTTCACAATTATTTTTGAATAAATCTATATTTTTCATAGTCAATTCAATCCCTAAATACTTTGTTTTTGTGACCACTTCACACTGGATTTTCTCCTGAAGTTCCATTTGCTTCTGTTTTGTCATATTTTTACACATCACCTTTGTTTTGCTTTTATTAACATAAAAACCAGCCAAATCTCCGAAATCTTTATTTTTTTGCATCAATCGTGGTATATTCTCTATTGGGTCTTGAATCATAAACATTACATCATCCGCAAAAGTTCTATATTTGTATGTAAAGCCTCTCGTTGTCAGCCCTTTAATGTTTTTGTCCTCTCTTATTTTCCCCAATAATACTTCCAATATTCAAATAAACAATAGTGGAGATAAGGGGCAACCTTGTCTCGTCCCTTTTCGCACTTTAAAGTATTCCGTTTTCTCTTTATTTACGTTCAGTGCCGCTTTTTGGTCTGAATAAATGGCAGTAATCATATTTGAAAAAGGTTGACCTATTTCCATTTTCTCTATCACTTGCAACATAAAGTCCCAATTCAAATTATCAAAAGCTTTTTCCACATCCAAGAAGAGGAATCCAACTTCCTTTTCTGGGTGTTTATCACAATATTCAATTGCATCTATCACCACTCTTAAATTGTCTCTGATTTGCCTATTTGGTAAAAAGCCAGCTTGTTCTTCTGTTATAACATCTTTCAAGTAATTTTTCAGCCTTTCAGAAATTACTTTAGCAAACAATTTGTAATCATTATTCAGGAAGGATATTGGTCTGTAGTTCTTCACATTAGTTAGGTCCAAACCTTCTTTAGGTTTATTTTGTTTTTGATAAACTCACGGTAGAATTAGAAAATGTGTCACAATGGGGCCCGGGTGCCAGGTGCCGGAGAGGAGTCCAGGAGAGGAGTCAGCAAGAGTTCCAGAGGTCAGCCAGAGTAATCAGTCAAATTCTGGGCAGGCAGGTTCCAAATCAGTAAGCAAAGCCATTGTCAGACGTACTGAGAGTCAAAGTCCAAAGCGAGTCAAGGAGCAGAGTCCAGGAGTGGAGCCGAGGTTGAAAGCTGGAGGAAGCATCAGTACATGTGCTGAGGTCTGGAGCCAGGGAGTCGAGTCAAGACGAGGTGTCAGCAAGAGGTGCAAGCTGGGTGGTCTAATGATGAGCTTGCCAGCACGGTATGCTCACGGCCGGTGGTGTCCTTAAGTACTGTGCTGGCTTGTTACTCAATTAGCAGGCTCTTGCGAGGTCCTGGATCTGGCCAGTACTCGGGGCTCATCAACCATCGCTCACACATACGTGCCTCTTTTCTTCGAGCCGCCAGGTCTCGGCGCCTGTGGTCTCACAGCCGGTCCACACATGGGGGCAAGTCGGGTGGTGATGTATCCATTTCAGGTGCTCGTTGCCTTGTAGCTGGAAGTCCATCCTCCCCAGTACTTAGGTCCCCTGAGGACTCTGGCACACCAGAAGGTCTTAAAGGTGCCGTGTCCTCAGTTTCTGAGCTCCCAGGTGCCAGGTCAGGGGGTGTTTCCGATGCCACATCTGAGCTTATAGGCTCTGGGTCAGGGGTAGGCACTGGATCGGGGGCAGGCATGACAAAATTCAAATTCTTCAAAATGAAAGTTATATTTTTGTAAAAAATGGTTTGTTGTTGTTCAGTCGCACAGTCGAGTCTGACTCTTCGCGACCCCATGGACCAGATTACGCCAGGCCCTCTTGTCTTCCGCTGTCCGCTGAAGTTTGCTCAATTTCATGTTCGTTGCATCGATGACACTGTCTAACCATCTCATCCTTTGCTGTCCCCTTCTTCTTTGACCTTCAATCTTTCCCAGCATCAGGGTCTTCTCCAGTGAATGCTCCCTTCTCATTTGGTGGCCAAAGTATTTGAGCTTCAACTTCAGGATCTGGCCTTCCAGGGAACAGTCAGGGTTGATTTCTTTTAGGATTGAATGATTTGATTTCCTTGCAGTCCAAGGGACTCTCAAGAGTCTTCTCCAGCACCATAGTTCAAAAGAATCTATTCTTTGGCGCTTGGCCTTCCTTATAGTCCAACTCTTGCAACCATACATTACTACAGGGAATACCACTGCTTTGACCATGCGGACTTTTGTTGGCAAGGTGATGTCTCTGCTTTTTATCATGCTGTTTAGGTTTGCCATCGCTTTCCTCCCAAGGAGCAGGCGTCTTTTAATTTCATGGCTGCAGTCACCATCTGCAGTGATCTGGGATCCCAGGAACGTGAAGTCTGTCACTACTTCTACGACTTCCCCTTCTATTTGCCAAGGAGTGATGGGGCCAGATGCCATGATCTTAGTTTTTTGATGTTGAGCTTCAAGCCCACTTTTGCGCTCTCCTCTTTCACCCTGAGCAAGAGGCTCTTTAGGTCCTCTTCACTTTCTGCCATCAGAGTGGTATCGTATGCATACCTGAGGTTATTGATCTTTTCCCCAGCTATCTTAACTCCAGCTTGTGATTCATCCAGGCCAGCATTTCGCATGATGTACTCTGCATAGAAATTAAATAAGCAAGGTGACAATAATGGTTACCTTTTATTAATAAAAAATGGTTACCTTTTATTAAAAAAACTGTTGGATGTGATAATGTAAAAAATGTTAATATTGTTAAAAAGATGGAAATGTCTGTGTTATTACCACATTGATATATCTAGACTATGTATTATATTGATAGGATGGTGAGTTTATGATATGTTAGTTGTTTGTATGTATAAGACATTGCATGCTGGTTATTGTTTGTTGCCATTGTTAATATTTTGTATGAGACTTTTATTAATAATTTTTTTTAAAGTGTGCAGTTTAAAAACTCTCTCTTTAATTTTGTTTCAGGGTTTTGAGAAAGGCGCGCTTTTTGTTAACCTGGTTTTGGGAATGTTGATACCATTCTGTAAATCTATTTTGGAGGCATTTTTTAGGTTCAGAAATACCAGCACCTGAAAATCATTCAAGGAGGCACTGGCCACTGGAGCAGCAAGGGAGAGAATGAGTGGGTGGGCCCCAGGGTGGGTTATGACACAGATACTGCCAGTGCCCTTCAAACTCACTTTAAACTCTAACAATCCATTTCAGTAGACCTGACCACAAAATAGGATTGCCAGGTCTGGGTTGGAAAATGGTTGGATGACGCTTCCATCTTAGACCCCTTCCAGTCCGACTTTCGCCCTGGTCATGGGACAGAGATGGCACCAGTTGCCCTCACAGATGACCTCCGAAGGCATCTGGATTGAGGCAGATTGGCAGTGCTGATGTTGCAGGACCTGTTGGCAGCATTCGACATGGTCAACCATCAGCTACTGGCCTGCCACCTTGCCGACATAGGAATTCAAGGGCTTGCCTTACAATGGCTTGCTTCCTTTCTCCAAGGTCAAGGACAAAGTGTGGCACTAGGGGAACAGCAGTCCAAGAGGCATCCACTGGATTGTGGAGTGCCTCAAGGGGCAGTGCTCTCTCCGATGTTATTTAACATCTATATGTGCCCCCTTGCCCAGATTGCCCGGAGGCATGGGCTGGGATGTCACCAGTATGCTGGTGACACCCAGCTCTATCTGATGTTGGGCAGCTGGTCTGACTCCAGACAGGAAGACCTGGACCGGGCACTACAAGCCATGGCTGATTGGCTTAGGATGAGTCAGCTGAAACTGAACCTGATGAAGATGGAGGTCCTGTGCTTGAGTTGGGGCAGTTCGGGGGTGGGGTTCCCACTCCCGACCTTCGACGGGGCACCATTGGTGTCAGTGCTGAAGGTTAGGAGTTTGAGAGTGCTCCTGGATGTCTCCCTAACAATGGAGGCCTAGGTAGTGGCCACTGCCAGGCCAGCCTTCTACCATCTTCAGCTGATCAGGCAGTTGGTTCCCTTCCTTGACCGTGCCGACCTAGCAACAGTGATCCATGCTATGGTCACCTCGAGACTAGACTACTGTAACGCTCTCTACATGGAGCTGCCCTTGTTGCAGATCCGGAAGCTGCAGCTAGTGCAGAATGCTTCAGCCAGGCTTTTGATGGGTTTCCCCAAGTGGGAGCACATCCAGCCTGTGCTGCAGCAACTGCACTGGCTGCCAATAGCATACTGAATCCGCTTCAAGGTGCTGGTTCTTACCTTTAAAGTCCTTTATGGCCAGGGCCCAGCATACCTGCAGGACCACCTTCCCCCATATACACCTCAGAGAGCACTTCGGTCAGGGTCTCAAAATCAATTGACCCTCCCTGGGCTGAAAGAGGCCAGGCTTACGACTACCAGGGCCAGGGCTTTCTCAATGGCAGCCCCATCCTGGGGGAATGAGCTCCCGGAGGAGATCAGGGCCCTGTGGGACCTTTTGCAGTTCTGCAGGGCCTACAAGACAGAGTTCTTCCACCGGGCTTTCAGCTAGGGTGCCATCACCATTATAGAGACCTGGCTCTTGGTTTTAACATCTAGCCGCAGGAAGATCTGGAGCAGAAGGATTTTTAGAGAGTACATTGAAATACGCCACCTTGAGTAACTATCTTCTGCACTTTATGAAACTTTATTAATATGGAATTGTTTTATATGGTTTTATGTGGTCTTAACTGTTTTTATGTACTGACTGTGAGCCGCCCTGAGCCTGCATTGCAGGGAAGGTGGGGTATAAATGTGATAGATAAATAAATAAATAAATAAATAAATAAATAATAAAATACCTGGAGACTTTGGGGGTGGATCCAGCAGTGAGCGGGGCCTCAGCATGGTACAATGCCATAGATTCCAAAGCAGCCATTTTCTCCAGCAGAGGTGAATTCTGTCAGCTGGAGATCAGTTGTAAAAGTGGGTGATCCCCAGACCCCACCCGGAGGCTGGCAACCCTACCACAAGATGGGTGAGCCTGCTGGCATGATTGAAAATAAAAATGTTTAAAAAATAAAATAAAAATAAAGGTACATAAGAGTTGGAATGATGAAGTTGCATGAAAAGAGGAAAGTTAATCTGTCCATGGACTGATCAAGTACACTGTGATAGAGCTAGCACCTGGTAAGAGAGAACAATGCCATCTTTGGAACTAGTATGGAACTTGTTTGAACTGGATGCAAAAAAAACAATAAAGGGGGTAGTAAGGCCCGATACACAACACAGTGTGGATAACACAAATGCTAATAGTAAGAGCAGTAGACAGCAAATGTTAGTGAAAATTCATATTTCATTACTTCCCCTCCCCAACACACACACACATACAACTTACTTCATGGGCATCAAGTGTGAAGGTACTCCTCTCTCAGAATCCCTGACTAGAAATTGGTGGTAGTGGACTTTCATACTTTTCTTGGTTCTGAATCCTGGTTCCCTGAGAGAGCAATACAATTGGCCACTATCCACATATCTTGTTAGTGAATAAGATATTATGTATTTGGTACATCATAGTTAAGAAATAGCAAGTTGAACCCCTCTAATGGAAAATATATTAGATGCCTAATAGATTTTCTCTTGTTTCAGTTGTGCCATCTTAATTTGACATTCAAAAGGAATTCATGAAAACCATTTGTCTGGCTATGTAAGTTAAGTCAATAAAGGGAAACATTTTTTAGCCCAAGAACATGGCCAGTTATGCCCACAATACTCCAATTCCTTCCTCTTTGAAATGTTATGTTGGGCTGAAGCAGTAAGCATCTGTCAGCATTTCTATTTCAAACCTCAGCCTTCAGAAAGTTTTTAAACCTCATCCCTGTATATAATAACACCGCAAGAGAAAAGAAAGTATGCAAGTTGTCAGCAGGGGTGACTGTGTTTGCTTTAAAACAATTTATAAGAAGTGTAAGCAGATTATTAGGGTTAGTGTGGTTCGATAGAATTTGAGGTGGTTTTTGCATACAATTTGTGACACCTCTAGAGTAACATTGGCCTCATATCTGAAACTTTCAGTACATCACATGGATTAGTTCCAAAAATTAATAATAAAATTGCAATGTTTCAATGAAAGATTGCGACCTCTTGCCACTCAGATGCATTCATGTCATGGGTTTGTTACAGATGTTATCTTTTTAAAAAAAACCAAAAACCTGATTGTGTATTTCTCTGTGATAGGCCAACTTAAAGGCAATATTTAGAATGCAGACATATCTTATGGTCTCATCCCCATGAACTGTAGGTCTGTGTTGATAGGGATGTGTAAGAAGCACTTTTCCATGTTGACACTTAGCCTCTGAAATTCTGCCCATCACTGGTCACCTTTCAACTTCATATCTTGGATCCAGTGGAAGATATTTCCATGATCAGAATAAGACTTTCTTGTATTTTAGGGACATTCAGCTGGTTTATTTACTTCAGACTTTTGGTTTGACAAATTAAGTTTTAAAAGTTAATTGCCTCCAAGCATCCTTGAAATACCAATAACCAAGCTTTGGAAATACTAATGGCCGTTTTGGTCAGAGACAATGAAATGGTTAGCTCGCACCTTACACCTAGAAGTGACTGATAGACTAGTGGGTATGAGGGGCTGGATTGTATCTCACTGGTGATTTCAGGCAAGGATTCTTTGACCCATGAGAGAATAGAAAAACAGATGACATGGAGGGAGGGGAGTCCAGTTTCCAGGTCCATTTGTGGCAGATTCCATCTGGAGGAATCTCTTAGGTAGCAGCATCGGGAAGAACTCTGCCTGAAGAATGGGAGAAGTCCTGCCAGCTGGATTAACAATACTGGTGATGTTAACTAAAGGTCTGATTCAATATAAGGTAACTTTATATGCTTCTTATTATTTACTAGGAATAAGGCCTATTGTGGAAATAAATACTAGGAATAAGGCCCGTTGTGGAAAGAGGCTCTGGGCAGATGCCCTGGCCTTGGGCACTCAGCGTCAATTTGCTGTGGGGACCTCAGCAGGGCATAATGACACAAAGCTTACCATTTTCTCCAGGGGAACTGATCTCTGCCATCTGAAGAGCAGTTGTGATTCTGAGTGACCTCCAGTCCTCCCCTGGAGATTCACAACAATGGTTCCCCAGGAGGAGATGGCTGGTTTGGAGGGTGGAGGCTATGGCATTGTACCTGACTGAGGTCTCACTCCTCCTCAAACCCCACTGTTACCAGGCTCCACCCCTCTAATCTTCAGGAATTTCCCAACCTGGAGGTGGCAACCCTATTTCCTTCCCAGCCAACCATCAACCTACCATTATCTGCCCCTGATCTCTACCATCTGGAGAGCAGTTTTAATTCTGAGTGATCTCCAGCCCTTACCTGGAGATTGGCAGCAATGGTTCCCCTGGAGGAAAAGTACAGTTTTTCTCTACAGTGGAGAAAAAGCAGCTTACATCATTCTCCTCTCCTCCTTTTGATCTGCACAACAACACCGTGAGGTAGGTTAGGCTGGAAGTCTGTGACTGGTTCGAAATCATCCACTCAACCCTGCTCTGAAGCTCTAACTACTACACCTAGGGTAGCCAACCTCCAAGTGGAGCCTAAAGATCACTGGGTATCACAACTGAACTCCAGAAAACAGATCTCTCCCCCCCCCCCAGAGAAAATGACTGCTTTGGCGGTGGGCTCTATGGCATTCTCTTCAGCTGAGGCCTCTCCCCTCCCCAGGCTCTGGCTTCCTTAGACTCCACCACAGAATATCCAGGAATTTCCCAACCTGGAGCTGGCAACCCTAGTTAGGACTGGCCCCAATGAGTTCCCCACAGAGGCCTGGAAAGGGCTTCATTCCTTTGCCTTTTTACTGACAGAACCAAGCTTGGTTGCCTAGCAACAGCTATTGAGGGGAAAACTAATCGCACAGGGGCCAAGAAGGAGAAATGTCTTCATCAGGAGACACAGCCGTTTTGTGAGGGAAGAGTGTCCAGGCTGGCAGTGGGCAGGTGAAAAGGAGCTGACCCAGCACCCAGCCAATGGCACTTGAGTACTCTTGAGTGGCAGTTGATGGGCCAATGGCTGATGAAGCACACAGCACAGCCAATGGGAGAGCTGGAAATGGCCAATATGTAAGGGAATTCTGTATATAGGATTGTCCATGGAAATTGTCTTCTCCAGATGTTCCTAGGTACAAATAGCTGATCAACTCCCATATATACATAAATGTATTTATTTGGGAATCCTTGTTTGTTTATTCCAAGACTTGGACTAAACACATTCAGATAATTAAGCTAAAATTAAAGGAAAGAGCTTTGAGGCACTGTGTATTTGGGAGCCATATGGAAATATACAGATTTCATCTTCATGCTTTCTAAAATGTTTGAGGCTTAGGTCTCATAGTAAGAATCAGTAAGGAAATCTTCCAAACTAAAACCTTCAGGTCAGTTCTGAGACTCCCAGAGCTCTCCAGCAGCTGAGATCTTGAAATGGTATAAAATCTGTAGGAGTCAAATGCCATCTGCATTTATTTGAGAACCATTGTTGTGTACTGGTTAAAGTGTTGGACTAACATCTGGGAAACCCAGGTTCAAATTCCCACTCTGTCAGGCAACCTTGCAGGGTGACTTTGGGCCAGTCATACACACAGCCTAACCTACCTCACAGGGTTGTTGTAAGGATAAATCAGAAAAGAGTAGAACAATGTAAGCTCTAACTACCTGCTAAAGAGAAGGCAGAACTGCCTTCAGGACAGTTGCTCCCTGAGAGCCACCCTTTGTCCCCAACCTTGGAGAAAGGAGACAAGCCATTGCAAGACAAGCCCTTGAATCCCAGTGTCAGTGAGGTGGTGGGTCAGTAGCTGTTGGTGGACTGTGTTGAACGCCACCAACAGGTTCAACAACAGCAGTAATACCATCCCACTCTGATCCAGATGCCTCTGGAGGTCATCTGTGAGGGTGACCAGTGCCGTCTCCATCCTGTGTCCTGGGCAAAAGCCGGACTGGAAGGGATTTAACATGGAAGTGTCATCCATAAAGCCCTGATTGAATTCTTTTTGATTTTGGAAAATATACTTCCTAAATTTTCTTCAGAGAGCAAAATAATTTCCCTTCATTTTGTCATTTAAGGTGATAGCAGAAGTTTATTCAAGCAGTGCAATCAAAGTTTACCAAGGTGGGAGAAGATGGTATTCTGGGGGCCGTCGCCTCCCAGAAGAGTCTGGGAGCCAACTGAAGCCTTTAATTATTTTTATATGATGACTGGATTGGGTCTTGGGACTAAGGTTGAATGACCAAGTGGGAATATTCCTTTGGGGCCCCCAAAACATCTCCCCAATTTACTGTTCATCGTACAGAAGAAATCTAGCCAAATCAGAATTTAAATCCAGGGTTTGTGATGCTTCCATTCAGTCTGATACAGCTTTAGTGAATAGTAAAAAAATTGCCCCATGGTTGGCCCTGGTTGCATATCAGAATACTTGGGAAGTTTATCTTATTCAGATTAGTTATTTTCCACTAAGGAGAGCTCTTACACTTCTCAATTTAATCTGATCCTGACAATTGTCTTGGAGGGGACTTATTCAGGTTCCTGATGCTTGTCTGTGCTTTTGTGGAACAGGAGGGACTGAACATCTTGTATATTATCTTGTTAAGTACCATCCTTATATCAGTTTTAAATAAAATTCTTCCTTAGCTGCTGAAGGGTAAAGAAAGTCAGTGCTTCAAAGGAATGACTTTTTATTAGCAAATAAATGTCAAGGCAAGTAAATGTCAAAGAAATATGATCGAATCAGCAGCCTTTGCTTTGGCATTCTCTTAATTCCATGCTGACTTTGTGGAGTTACATGTTATGAATAGTCACTATGATTATCGTGCACAAATTTAGACCATCTCTGAAATGTGGATATAGTAGACTTGGCCTTTTGCCCCCCAAGCCGGAATAAGGAGACAGACAACAAGTTGGGTATTAATGGGCCACTTTATTCAACTAAACATCAAACACAAACAGCAAGGACAGAACAGTTGCAGCATGGCCAAGGCTAGGGGCCTTGTGGCCCCTCCCTCACCATAAGAACTAGGGCGAGCCACCCAGCCCCAGATGACAGCCAATGAAATATGGATCTTGTCTGGTCAGCATGGCAAGTGGGTAATTACTGGGAACCACCCCCGGGTCGCAAGGCTCAAAGGGAGGTGAATCCCAGCAATCCTATAGGCAGCCTGCATTCCCCACCCCAGGCTGCATGGTCCAAGGACTGTACTGGCAAGACCCCTATGCCCCCAAAGGGGTTATCAGCTGGTGCTCACTGTGCTGCAATCTGTATTGAACAAAAACCCTGCCATCACAAAGGGTCAACCTCTTAGGCCCTGTGCCCACCAGGATGCCCAAAGCACCAACAAGCCCTTCCCGTATATCTTCCAGAAAGAAATCCATACCAATCTCTGACAAATGCACCCCATCACTCTGACACAGGTTGGCCGAGCCTGCATGTATGCCAGGGTGAGGCAAGTAATGACCCTGGCCCTTCTCAAGTGCAACCCTTATCTCCCAATTGGCCTTGTGGTGAGCCTTATCAATGGCCAATGGGTTGTCAGCCCCATGCCAAACCAAGCATGGGACCATAGCAGACCAGATAATCACAGTTCCGGGCCACCATCGCTTAATAACAAACAAATCGGACTGGGCCTGCAAAATCAAGGCTTTACCCTTGATTAACCCTAGATCATTACCCCCTAAATGAATCACTAAAATGTGGGAAGGAGGCCCGACCCTCTCCTGGAACAGCAAATGCAACAGGCTGGGTCATCACAGACCTCGGCACCCGAGCCATTCAACCGCAGCTGAGTCCCAACTGGGAGCCTATAGGAGACCTCTTCGCACAATGGGCTGCCCAAAATATGTAACTATGTCCACAGATGAGGACTCTCTGCTGCTTCAGCAAGCCAACAGGACCTGAAACGAAAAGACAATGTACAGCGGAATACAATTCCACATGCAAAGCCAGCATGCAAGTCAAAGACCAGCCACAGGGCGCACATAAGCCTTATAGGCTGCAGACTTCCACCTACCTAAATGTTGTATGTCCCTTGCAGGGTATCCCATAGCCGCATCTGTGGATGCAGCCCCAATGCAAAATGAATGGGTACAAAACCGTACCCCTGCCAATCCTAGCCTAGCCAAAGCTGAGGAAGTCACAGCCCAAAACTGGTGCCAAGTTAACGGGCTACCATCCTGATGTCTGAATAATACTTCAACCCCCTGACATCCAGGTATGCTGCCAGGGCTGAAACCAGGCACAGCTCTTTTTCAGCGCAAACATCAATATTGACTACATGCCTACGCTGATTGGTTTTAGATTTGCGCAAAGTAAGGTGAACACTGTCCACATGCAAGCGAACATCCCGCACCTCCTGACCTATCAGCCTTAGATTGCATGACCAGCTCGCTGATATGGAAGGCACCAAAAAAGTCAATCAATGCAGCAGCATGAAAAAGGCGTGCCTCATAGTTGGATGAACAAATGTCCCCCCAGACCGCCTGTAAGCCTCACAACACCGCAGGTGAAATAGGCTGTCTGCCATCCGTGAGGGCTCTACCTTCCCTAGACCATCCCTCCAACATCCTGCGGATCCTAAAATCACCCGTTGCTTCGGAAAGCCCTTGAGCCCTACTGGAAAAGGCAATGGTGGAGAGCAGGCCCTTAATGGAACTGACAGCCAGCCCCTTACCGTGCATCACTATGCAGAAGCATAACAGCTGGTCCATGGGCACCGGCCAAAGGTCTGGATACCCTACCTCAGTCCTAAAATTAGAAAACTGGTAGACAGCATGGCCATATGCTCGCTTTGTCCCTGGTGCAATGGCCAGGCCAATTTCCCTCTTTACCTCTGCCTTCCAACCAGCCACAGCTCCCACAGCATGCGTGCCGGATAAAGATCGGCTTCTGGAGCCAGCTGATGGAACCTCTCCATCTGTTTAAGAAAGAGCGTGTCAGCCACCCCATTGTCCATGCAGGGCACATGCCGGGCAAGAAACAAAATGTTGAGTCTAAGGCAGCAGAGAGCAAACGCCTGCACAAGGGCCATAATGCGAGGTGATTTGGATGTAAGGGAGTTAATGATCTGGACAACTGCCAAATTATCACACCAAAAATGCATGGTGTGATTAGCCAACACATCTCCCCACAGCCAAACCACCACCAGAACTGGAAAAAACTTCAGGAACATAAGGTCCCTGGAAGTACCATCCATCTCCTAGTTGGCTGACCACTCTTTGGCACACCAATGCCCCTGAAAATAAACACCAAAACCCAGTGTTCCAGCAGCATCAGAGCAAATCTGTAAGCCAGCTTCCAATCGCAGCTCGGTTCTCCAAAAAGAGACTCCATTGAAGGAGTCCAGAAACTCGAGCCACACTCGGAGATCGGCCCTAATTCCACCGGTAAACTTGGCCCTATGGTGTGGAAGACGCAAGCCCTTAAGTGCATCACAAAGCCTGCACAAGAAAGCCTGCCCCAGGGCAACAACTTTGCAAACAAAGTTGAGGTGCCCCACAAGCTGCTGAAACTCATGCAATGTAACCTTCTTAAGCACTATGAAAGCCACTACTCTTGTTCGTAGATCCGCTACTTTGGCCATAGGTAGCCGAGAGGCTAGCGCTAAAGTATCCAGTTCAACCTCCAGAAATGTAAGGATCTGAGAAGGACCCTCGGTTTTCTCATGAGCCAAAGGATCCCCAAGCTCCTCAGCAAGGTCCAAAAATCCCTGCAAAAGTACTTGACAATGCCCTGATCCCACTGGTGCAGCAAATAAAAAATCATCCAAATAGCGCACCACTACGGACATACCCATATGCTGCTGCAGGGCCCATTCCAGGAATGTGCTAAAACGCTCAAAGGCTGAACATGAAACCAATCAGCCCATGGGTAAAGCACGGTCCATATAAAATTGACCCTCAAAGGAAAACCCCAATAACTCAAAATCACAGGGATGAACCATCAGGAGCCGAAATGCTGACGTAATGTCGCATTTTGTCATCTCAGCTCCGACCCCACAGCAACGGACCATCCGAACTGCTTGATCAAAAGATGTATACTTCACAGAGCACAAGGATTCTGGAATGGCATCATTAACAGACTCCTCACGGGGATACGACAAATGGTGAATCAAGCAGTATTCACCATGTGTCTTCTTGGGAACAATGCCCAATGGGGAAACCCACAGGATAGCCACAGGTGGGGATGGAAAGGGGCCTAACACTCTACCTTCCACCCTCTCCTTTTCAATTTTGTGCCTAACTACAGGCTGCATGCTCTTGATGGAAGCCAAGTTGGATACCATAAATGCAGTCCTAGGGCCCTGGCAGGGAATATGAAAACCAAACTTAAAACCATTTAATAAATATATATAATCCTCCCACTTTGGATATCTGTGTAACCAGTCCTCAAGTGCTCTCAGCTTTATGGGACTGGGCCCCTTTTCCAGCGGAAGGCCCTGAACCTCCAGGTTGAGGTTGTTGATGGCTGTTACAGGGCTTACCCCAGTAACACACCGAGAAAGGGTGCGGTCCACTGCACAGTGGGCACTCATGTCGGAACTGGCAGGCCTTTCGGCTACAAACCCCTTGTGACCCAAACTCCCAACAGAGCTGGCAGGGTTGAACCACCTGCTCTGCAAAACTGCAGGGATTGGAAGAGGTCGCCTGACGCTGCCCAAGGTGCCCACTGTGAGACCGGTCACCCACATTTGGGTGGGCTGGGGACATAATCTGTAACCAAAGTTGCAGGTGCACCCAGTCCCACTGCATAGAGGGATTCATGGCTGCACACATACGAAATTCATCATCATACTGCAGCCATGCTGGTCCAGTAAAACCCGTATAGGCTTTATACACAATATCAAAGTACTGGAATAAGGATGCAGCCCACCATGGCTCTGCTTTCAAAAGGACACCTACATAAATCAAAAATCCAGCCACCCAATTAGCCCAAGTCCGATCCACTTCCATTTTCCTGAGCTTTTCCTTGTCCTTATCATCAAGATCATCCTTATCCTTCCTTTCCAATTCCTGGAAAAGGAGGGAAAAGACATCAACGTATTCACTCCGAAAAATATTCTCCCTAGTGGCAGGTAATAAATGATCACCTAAGGGTATTGCCCTGTCACCAAAAGGGAGCTCAGAAGCAGGAGTATTAGCATAAGACACAGCCCAGGAGGAGGGGGAACCCCACCCCTGACTAGGATCAACCAGCAGCTGGTCATACCATATCCCCTGGGGAACCTGCATAGGAGCCGGAGGATGAGGCAAACCCCAGAACTGCCCTATACCCAGAGAGGGATAGGCAATAGCCACCCCAGACCCTGGGGTGGTGGGAACCCCACAAGGCCCCCAAGGCCACGCAGCCCCGGTCAGCTGACCATGGGCCAACTTACCCGAGGCATCATTCTCAGGTGCCGAAGGGAAACTTGGCACAACACCTCCTTGTGATGATCCAACTCCTGAAGGGCTAGCACTGGAATCATCCTGAGGATCCACCCCTCCAGTGTTGCTTCTGGCACCTGTCGAAATTTTCTCCTCCACCAAAGAAAGATGGGTTAGAACCTCAGCCTGGAACCGCTTATTATATGCTGATTGGGTGCCCTTCCTCCCAGCCTGCCCTTGGGCTGAAGAAGCACAAGGAGTAATGAGCCTGGAGGCTTGTTCCACTGCCATCAAGTGGTCAAGAATAGCCTGTTGTATCTCATCCCCTCCCTGATCCTCAGAAGAAGATAGTAAAGGGGCAGGCCACTTTGGTGGAGCCTTAGGGGCTGGCTGTTTCCCCTTGGCTCACCCTGTGGCCTTCTTAGGAGCCATAAGAAAAATAAAATGGCTGCCAAAATATAAAATGGCCACCAGAACCAGAAAATGGCCGCCAAAGACCCACAAAATGGACACCGCCAAAAAACAACTACGGTATACTCCAAATGGGTGCACCCCAATCACTGCCGGTAAAAAGCAAGGCATGCACTCTGATGAGAAAGGGCAAGCCTGAGCTAAGAAAGAACACATGCTCAGGAAAAGGCCCCAGATGGAACCCCCAGACAACCAGCAAACTCCAATACCCCTGGCAAAAAAGGCAGGAGGGGACAGCTAAATATGGAGGAGAAAAGGAGGGAGAATATCGGGGGGGAACCAAGACTGGCCCAAGCAAGGAAAATCCCTATCTTGAGCCTGCCTCCGTGGCAAGGCCCTCCCCCCACAGAGGACCACACCGGGGAAATTTGATCAGGTCCCCCACATGCCATACACACACCCCTGTTGCAGCCCCGGGCCTGAGAAAAACAACCCCCTCAAATGAACCCCGCCAGCCAGAAAGGATCAAACCAGCCCAATGACGAGCTCGCCACTCCTCCAGCCGCCCCACTGCAGGCTGCTGCCACCAGAAAAACACTGCTACCGAGTAAGCTGCACCACCGCCGAGCCCCCCAGTGCTCCTCGCTGCAGGATCCACCACTCGCACCGCTGCTCACTGCCGTCCGACTACACTCCACCGGGCAAAAACACAGCACCACTTGCTCGACACTCCCAGAAAACCACCACACTCCCTAGGCCTCAGACGTCCCAGGAGCTCATCAGAGCTCCTACTCGTCCAAGCGCTAGGCGAAACTGAAAGGGTGGGAAGCGTGGCCCAACTAATAAGCCTCTGGCCACGCCCCTCTTTCCCGGATGCAGCCTCACCACGTCATGCCTGCCTCCCATCCTCACTGGGAGGCAAAGGTGGCCCCCAGCCCACACAGCCGCAAGGGCCAGCAGCCAGGGAGCCAAGTTCTCATGAACATCAGTGCAATGTTCATAATAAATGATATGAGAGTAATATTTACATCACAAGGAGAGGATATAAATACAAACACTATGAAAGAAAGGATTAAAACCAGCCTTTTTCTTCTCCAAATTAATTGAAGAATATTTTCAACTCAAACACCAACAGCCTTCAAATATCTACAGCAATCTGGTGCACAGTTAGGTTACTTAAATTTAAGGACTCGGTCCAGGACAACATTAAACTTAAGGACTTGGTCCAGGACAGTAGCTTTAGTATTCCAGTCAGGACAACCTAACGAGACAAGGATATAAACCTAACCCTTAAAGTACTGTGCCAGTTCAAACCAGTTGCCACTCTAATTTAGAAAATATGGAAATTGCAGCCATGATATTGTTACCATCAATTGCAGTTGAAATTGAAGAGCAATTATGTTTATGATCACTATTCTCCAAGTTGAAACAACAACACCATTCTGCAGCATCGCTTACACTATATAAATAGGCTTCTTGACAGCTTCTTATTATTATTGCAGATCACCTCTTGATCTCTTTTGTTTGTGATCATGTCCAAATGTATTTCCCAAAGTAGACGATAGCAGCAGCATAACTACTTCATTATCTGGAGGGTTTGGACTATTTGCTAAGTATCTTTCAAACCCTGGAGCTGAAAACTCTTAGCTATATTTCATTTATAAAAGTATTCCATCAAAGTCCAATCCCAAAATACAATGAAATTCCAAAGGTGTAGCCCACTATCCATAATCTGATGAACCTTCATATTCATTTTTATTGTCTTCTAACAGTATTGGAACAGTTAGGGAGCAGTTCGAAACAGATCTACTCAGAAATTGTTGGAATACACAAGATCTGTTGTGCATAGATAGAGAAGTTGACAAGAACATCCTGCAGGGAGCAGCAGAAGGGACAATTGGTTAGCATAGTGAGATTAGGGACTTCTTAGTATTTTCAAATAGCCTCAGTCCTGTCTCCTGATTGACTTAGTTAGGTCTCCTTCCTGCTCCTGCTGAGAACTGTTAGTCTGCTGACTTCCTCCTAGACAGTCAGACAGACTTGTCTTTCTCTCTCCTCTTTTTTACAAAATTTCTTCCCTTTTTAATACTACCTTATTTGGTGTAGTAGTTACGTGCGCGGACTCTAATCTGGGAGAACCGGGTTTGATTCCCCACTCCTCCACTTGCACCTGCTGGATGACCTTGGGCAAGCCATAGTTCTGGCACAGCTGTTCTTGAAAAAGAACAGTTTCTGTCAGAGCTCTCTCAGCCCCACCTACCTCACAGGGTGTCTGTTATGGGGAGGAGAAGGGAAAGGTAAACTGCTCTGAGACTCCTTTGGGTAGTGAAGGGCAGGGGATAAATCCAATCTCCTCCTCCTCCTCCTCTTATTCTTCTTCTTTAAACCACTTGTGCTCCACTTTACTGCATATCTACATTTTGCCAACAGAAATAACTCAATGGAGTTTACTGCCAGGATTTATTGTCAGGATTGCAGCCTGTAATAGCCTCCTATTAGAACCATAAGAGAAACTGTCTTATGATTCTGATCTCCCACACAACTGAGGGAAAGGCATGATCAGAAGTGGACATCCAACTGAACCCTGCAGTCATGGTAGAGTTAACTTCTGATTTCCCAGTGAGAGTTGGTAACAACAGGGCACCTGCAGAACTGTTTGGCATTTGCTCAGAATGTTCACTGCTGAACTGAACATCTCTGGGATTCGCACATGTCTGATTGTGAGAGCTGAATGTGGGCATTTTGGCTGCTGAACTTGCTTGCTGTGAAATATGCAACATCTCTAACACAGTGTATGTTACCTTGTGCTGGAAAAAGCTTTTCTGTCAGACAAGACTGAGACAAGGTTGCCAAATAGAAATAAAAATAAAATAAAACTTCTAGAAAGCACAAATTTGGCAAGGAGCAGGTCCCATCCAGGATCAGGACCCTGTTGTCAAGGTATAGAACTCATGTGCCCAGGAACAGAGATAAGGGATAAAGGGGCAGAACCAAAACATTAATTCAGCTGAGGTGCACAGCTCTCTGTCTTTTCTGAGAAGATATTAGGAAAGAAAGGAAAGTGGAAAAGGCAGCTATAGTGTATAGAAAAGCTGCTTTTGGGCCCAGAAAGGATTGAGATGAAAGAGAGAGTTCAAATTGACTGCAAGCCTGCTGCTATAATGGTCTTAGAAGAACAGCACCTCAAATTCCTTAGCTTTAAAAAGGTTCTAAATAGTTGAAAATACAGCCTATTCCCTCATTATATGAAAAAGACCCATTTAGCAATCAACCAGGAGAGGTGGAAATGGATTACACCTAGAGCTCTCTGGGCAAATATCATCTGGCATTTTACTTTTTGGATCTTGGCCCCCTATTTTAAAACAATCACACAGACCCAGCAGTAATCTTTTCAGAGTTTATTATTAGTGATTCTTTTCAAAGCTTAATGTGCTTAATGTTGTTGATAGCTGAGAATTTGTTTCTATAAGTCAGATGTTTACATCTCTACTAAGAAGTAGTCATAATAAGCTCCTCCATTCCCAGCCATGAAGTGTGACATCATAAAAAATTGCCACGAAGAAGCAAAATTAACTCTAAATAACTCTCTTTCTGTCTTTCCACCCCCCCCCAGAGCAGTATCAAAGCACAAACAAAAGTCTCACTTTGCCCCAAGCAATATTTCACTCAACTTTAAGTGAATTGTCTCTGCCGCTCTGCCAGGAATGGGGGGGGAGTCTCACCCTCCTTTCTGTGTCCTTTTTAAGATTTATTACAGGGGCATTAAGATAAAGTAAAGAGAAAGTCTTCTGCTTCTGATGTTGTTTTACCAGGTAGTTACTTACTTTGTTGATGGTACTGATGAGGCTGAGATTAACTCTCTTGCTCAGGGCGTACACAGCTGGTGCAGTTTATGGCTCCATAACTGCGCATTTTCATTCTTTGCCTCAGGACAATTCAGAGCTTCCACCTGCTTTGCAGCAAACGGGGGGCCGAATCAAATCCCTTGCACCTGACCTCCCTCCAGGAGGTCTGGTGGAGCTTGAGTTCCCCAAAAAACTCCTCTAAATAGAACAAAGAGCCAGTGGCACCCAGGAGAAGTTCTGGGAGCCGACCATGTTGCTGTGTCCATAGCCCCTCCAGTGTAAGGACTTTAATGGACTCTTAGACTTGCTGGCAGTGGAGCGCAAGCTCACCAACTTACTAGGACTGTCACGGTTTGGGCCTCTGGGGTTCAGGGTGATGGGGGTGAACCACAAGTAGGTGCTGGACTTTAACACAGTATATGCCGAGTTACCAGCCGTATTCGATGAGATGCTCAGCTGCTACACCAGTCCTCCGATTTGCCTTGACCTTGACCCCACGGTCCGGCTCATCCACATGAAAGCCCAGCATGCCCTGTTCACCTTGCAGCCGAAAATAGACATTGAACTAGACTGTCTGGTTACACAGAGGGTCCTGGAACCCATGTGTCAGGTGATCCTGCCATAAGATGGATAGGAGGGTAGGAGGGAGAGATGGTCTGTAACTTTTCATGCTTGGAATGCTTGGGAGATGGGTAGGTTGCCTAGGAGACAGATGGTTTCCCAGCCTGGGCAATCTCCTATCTGACGAAATGGCCTTGGTTTCACAGTTTCACTTTCCGCTGTGCAGACAGCTTGGGCCCATGTAGAATTATTTACTGCTTAACAACTTTAACACCTCTTCCCACGCGCGGGCTAGGTAGCCATTGGTAGATGTAAGGGGGGTTAGTCAAATGGGGTATAACAGTAGATGCTTCTTTGTGTGCCTTATTCCTGACAAAAGAATGCCAACGTGCCTTTAGAACTGCTTTCAATAAACGCTATCTTCTTTATGAAGCCTGGTGTTTGATTGACTTTCTGAAGTGCCTGACAGATTGTCAGGAATCATATTTTGATCAGGACTGGTTCTACACCGCACCTCTCTCGCAGAGATGAGTGACAAGGAAGACACCAGCCTGATCCCCACATCTACCGCAGAGGAGAAGATCCCAGTAACCACTGCACCTGCAACGACAGCGGTGGTCCCCCTAGAGAACCCGGTCACCAGTGCAACCAGTGCCATGGGGTACTGACTACGACCTGGGAGGGCTCTATGGGGAAGCCTACGGGGGAGCATTTGGCAGAGTAACAACCAGGCCACAGAAGTGGTGGGACTGAACTAAACCGCTGGCTGAAACGCATGAGACGTGATTCCTCACCCCCAGGCCTCGATCCAAGAGAGCTGGTTAGAGAGAGCGATTTACTGCCTGAGTATGGCGGAGGGTGGAGAAGAGACCCACCCGGAAGCCAGAGAGCTGGAAGGGACTGTAGGAGGCCGGAGATGGAGTGGAGATCCCAGCCAGGATCGGTTACTCCGCCTCATAGACGAGTCCTTGTCTCGCATTCCAAAGATGATTTCAGACGGAATACAGGAAGAGATGGAGAGGAGGCAACCCCCTGTACCTCAGGGGCAGCCAGATCAAAGACCCCCTCCCCACCCGGCCGGGGCACCGCCTGGAGGTGTGCTGGGGCAACCTGGGGCACCTCCGGACCCACCCTCAGGGGCCCCTTTTCTGGGGCTGCCAGTGCCGAGGCCACTGGGAATGCCCAGAGGCTGGGGCCCGCTGCTACCGAACCCGGCTGACCTCTTAGATGCCACCTATGATGGCACCCCAGAGAAGTTCTCCTTCTTACTAGTGAGGGCTGAGAAGTTTATAGAGAACTGGGGCCACCTGTTCCCGAACAAAGAGCGCATAGTGGACGCAATCGCCTCCCACCTGAAAGATGCCGTGGCTGACTGGTATGTGGCCCTACATCAGGAAGACGGACGCGAGCTGAGGGAAGTCGATGCATTCATGTGGGCGATGAAAGAGCAGTTCGAGAACGCCAATGTGAACAAAATGGCCCGAGTGTTCCTACGCACCTTCTGTCAGGGGACGAAGACAGTGAGAGAGTATACCGCAGAGTTCCGAAGGCAGGCGGCCAGAATCCGGGGATGGCCAGATGGGGTGCTTGCTGAGCAGTACCAGTTGAAGTTGAACCCAGAGATCCGCCATACGGTGATGAGGGGCAGAGACCCAGAAACCCTGTCGGGGTGGATGAAGGAGGCCGCGGCCACTGAGACTCAGCTGCGGGCCATCAAACTGGATGATGCGACTGCACTGGGGAAGACCTCCCAACCCGCCATCACTCCCCCGAGAGGAAAGCCGACAGCCAACCCCCCATGGCAGAAGGATGGTACCCGTGAACTACGGATGAAGCAAGGGCTGTGCCTGAAATGCGGAGAGTTGGGCCATTTCGCCACGGGCTGCCCCGGGACCTCGACCCCTTCTACCCTAGCAAGGGGGGGGAGAAGACATTCAAGACGTCTACCCCGAAGCCTGTGGCTAAGCCTAGAGGAGCGCGGGCACTTCAGGTCACCCCGTTGAGTGACCGAATCATCGGAGGAGGAAGACGCCGCGGTGGCGGGAAACAAGAAGGACCTGCTGTAAACAGCGCTGAGCAGTAGGTCCTGGACTCCCAGGCACTGAACCCGGTGAGCAAATCCTCTTCCCTCTTCTTTTTTAACCGTGACTCTAATGGACCCGACCCTACAAACCCATGTGAGGGTACAAGCCCTGGTGGACTCAGGGTGCAGGAGAGACATTATCAATCCTTCCTTAGTAATGGGTCTGGGGGCCAAGGTAATAAAGCTAGCGAACCCTCTGATTTTTTACCCAGATGGACGGCTCCACGATGAGGGAGCCCTGCAAGTATGAGACAGTGCCATTAAGGATGGGGGTGGGGACACACTGGGAAGTGCAACCCTTCATGGTGACCTCAGCTGCCTGGTTCCCGCTAGTTTTGGGGATCCTGTGGTTTTTCAATCATGACCCACACATATTGTGGGAGGCTGGGACTGTTAACTTTATTTCTCCATGCTGTGTGGCTCATACCTGGAATGATGAGTGGGGGCCCCGCCATCCAGGAACTAACACAGTACCGATGGGCTTGGCTGAGGCAGAAAGGAGCGCGATTCCTTGGGAGTATTGGGACTTATCGGCAGTGTTTGGGGAGGAGGAGGCGGACAAACTTCCTCCCCATAGGAATTCTGACTGAGCCATAGAGCTGTTACCCAACCAAAAACTCCCCAAAGGGAAACTGTACTCCATGAGCCCAGCTGAAAAACTGGAGTTGAGGAAATTCATTGATAAAATTTGGAACGGGGTTTTATACGGCCAGCCTCGTCACCCTTTGCCACCCTGGTATTATTCCGAAAGAAGAAGGATGGGGGGCTGAGACTGTGTACAGATTACCGAGGCCTCAATGCGGTCTCAACGACCAACGCCTACCCGCTGCCCTTGATCAAAGATCTGTTGGCCGCTGTAGCGGGTGGGAAAGTTTTTTCCAAACTTGATTTACGGGATGCTTACTTTCAGGTGCGCATCAGGAAAGAGGGTGAGTACAAGACTGCTTTTAATACTCCGCTTGGGCAGTTTGAATACTTGGTGATGCCGTTTGGCTTACAAGGGACCCCAGGGGTTTTCATGAACCTGATCAATGAGGTACTGCATAAATATTTATTCAAAGGGGTCCTTGTTTACCTTGATGACATCTTGCTGTACTCCCCCGATATGAAAACCCATGTGAAACTGATGCGTGAGGTACTCCAAACGTTGCACAAGCACAAACTGTTCGCCAAGCTATCCAAATGTGAATTCCACCAGTCAGAGATATCATTCCTGGGCTACCGGATTTCACAGAAGGGGATTGAGATGGATCCTGTAAAGGTACAGGATGTGGTGGGGTGGGAGCCCCCTAAAACCCGAAGGCAATTACAAGCATTCCTCGGGTTCGCAAACTTTTATAGATCTTTTTTGTCAAATTTTGCCCAGGTAGCCCTGCCCCTCACAGACGTGCTGAAAACTAAAGGGAAGGGTCCGGACAGCACTAGACCTGGAGCAAAGTTGGAATGGACAGCTGATTGTCAGAAAGCGTTCGAACAGCTGAAAACCCTGTTCACCTCTGAACCCGTGCTAGCCCACCCCAACGAGTTGAAAAAATTCATAGTGCAGGTTGACGCCTCTGATGTTGCAATGCGGGGGGCCATTTTGCAAGAGGGGGATGATGGGAAACTACACCCCCTCGCTTACGTGTCTAAAAAGTTCAATGACACTGAAAGGAACTAGTCAGTGTGGGAGAAAGAAGCTGGGTCAATAAAACTGGCTCTCTCCACCTGGAGGCATTGGCTTGAGGGGGCACGGGTGCCATTCGAGGTCTGGACTGATCACAAAAACCTCGAGTTACTGCACTCACCCTGGAACCTAAACGCTAAACAGCTACGCTGGACTGATTTCTTCTCCAAATTCGATTTCACTTTGCACCACTTCCCAGGAAAGGCAAACCCGCTGGCCGACGCATTGTCCCACCTCCCTCAATACGACAGCAAGAGGGAGGAAGTTAGGGACTCAGTGTTCACGCCTTCTCAACTGGGCGGAGTGGTGATGACCAGGAGTCAAACCAGAACCTCCCCTTCCTCCCCACCTTCTTTCCCTTGGGAACTGAGATTTGCATCTGCCTTTTCCGATGCCGACCACGCCTCCCTGGAGAAGGAGGAGGGGGTGGCGCGGGATGAACAGGGTTACTGGAGGAAAAATGGGAAAATCTTTGTCCCGTTGTCCCTGCGGGGGGAGGTCATGGAGTGGGCGCATGGAACTAAATTGGAGGGGCACACGGGTTTCGTAAAATCCCTCCAACTGCTACAAAGACAGTTTTGGTGGCCGGGGATGAGAAAAGACTTATCATTGTTTACCCAAGCATGTCAAATATGTCTCATGAGTAAACACCGGCCAGGGAAGCCCCCTGGTCTCTTGCAACCGTTACCTACCCCATCTCGCCCTTGGGAGGTCTTGTCTATGGACTTTATTACAGACCTACCCCCAGTGGGGGAAAGACGATGATATGGGTGGTAGTTGATATGTTCTCAAAACATGCTCATTTTGTGCCTTTTAAGTCAATTCCGTCTGCGAAGAAGTTTGCCAAAGCTTTTTTACAACACGTGGTTCGATTGCACACCCTCCCGGCGAAGGTGGTATCCGACAGAGGGTCCCAGTTCGTCTCGCAGTTCTGGGGGGAGTTGATGACACTTCTGGGGGTGGAGAGGGTGGTAAGCAGTGCGTATCACCCAGAGACGGACGGTCAAACAGAACGTGTGAACCAAACTCTTGAACAGTATCTCAGGTGTTTTACTAACTTCCTTTTTTTTTTTTTTTAAATAAAAACCCTCCTAAAGAGGAGAGAATTTTATTGCTTTTTATAATAAGAAAAAGGTAGGGTATATAGGTGGATTAAGAAAAGGATTGAGTGAATTTTTCTGTTAAAGGATTAGTTTCAGTTAATAAAAATACCGTTTTAGGCAACCACCGTGGTTGGAAGGTCTTCTTTTCACATTTCAAAAGTCCAAAATAACTCTGTTAGTAAGTTAGTAAAGTCCCTTGGGGTTAGTTATTAATCAGCTCCTTTCTGACGTTTCACGAACAGCTATTTCTTATATTGTCTTCTTTTTGAGTCTCTCAAATTGTAAGATGGGCCCTCTTTAGCCTTCATGTCTCCCGCTCCGGCACCTCCCTCCTCTGGGTCGCTGTCCTCTTCGCTGGTTGATTCCGACCAAATTGTGAGTGCTGCATCTTCCTCTGTACTGGCGTGTCTCTTCAGAAATTCTTGTGCTTTGAAGACAGAGTCAATCTTCTCTCTTTTATCCTTATACTTAAACACCAGCCCTTCGGGGAAGATCCATTTATAAACAGTCTGATGCCTTTGTAGAAATGTGGTCAACCGTTTATATGCTTTCCTTTTCATACGGATTTCATAAGGAACATCCTTCAAGGTTCTAATAGTCTGCTCCCCAATCTTCAGGGGCACCGCTGAAACTGCACGTAAGATTTGATCTCTGGTACGTTGCTTAGTGAACTTGACAACCACTTCTGCTGGCAGATTATTTTTCTTTGTAAAAGCGGAATAGGCTCTATAAACCGTATCCATCTCTTCTTTTAATTCTCTCGCTTCTCTGCCAGTTAAGGGTGCCAAGGCATTCGCCAGTATGGACCTGAGATCCTCTTTCTCTTCTTCTTTGATGCCCTGAAAGCGGAGAGTCAGACTAGATTTCTCCATCTGCAACGTTAAAATCCTTTTTTCTTGCATATCCTGATGCTTTTCTAGTTTGTTGACCCTTTTCTTTATTTTCCTGGCATCTTCCGTCGAGACCAGACACTTCTGTGCGATCTCCTCCATCCTTTTTGCTGTTTCTGTTAATTGTTTTTGTTGACTGTTGAGAACACCTTCCATGTTAATCAAAGTTTCGCTAATTTTCTGCATTTGCTCCAGCAGAGGGTGCAGTAGCTCACTTTTCTGTTGATTGACAGCAGGCTCTGGGGGAGGGGTTGCCCAGACCGGAAGTCCCTCCTCCCTTCTTTTCCGGCTTTTGTGGGACCTTTTTGAAAGCCGACATTTTCCCTGTTTGTTTACTTTATCAAAGTGCGTGCCGCGTCCCTCAGGAGACCAGCTTACTCTTGATCTTCAATGAAACCCCACAGGTACTTTCACCAACACATTTTCCCCTTTACCCCCCTTCACTTTTCCTTTGAAGTCTCATTTCTCAAAGGGGGGTGGGGATTCCTCCCTCCTCCCTGCCGCTTATCCGCTTACAGGGGGGATTCGCATTTTTCGCTTCAAAGTAAACCTCCAACTCACGATTCGATGCCTGTTCTTCTTATGTTAATTCACATCGCTTATCTTCACTCCTGGAAGTCGGTGGCGTTGCTAAGTCCCATACGGGCACAACGCAGTGGGGCCGATTGGGGCGGGGAGAAAGCCTCAATTTCCCGGCTATCTGCCAGCAAAGAGGCTACTCCCCAAGCGCCCCCGGTTCGGAGCCTTTGCCTGCTCACTAGGGTCTTTCGCATATGCGAAGACCCCCCCAACCGTGCATGGGCTAACCATCTCCAGGAACGTCCCGAGAGGTGGCCGCCATTCGCTCCGCCGAAAACCGAAACCCATTACTAACTTCCAACAGGATGATAGGGAATCCCTGTTACCTCTCACAGAGTTTTGTTATAATAACATGTGTCATTCATCTACGGGGGTTTCTCCATTCATGGCGGTGCATGGGTATGATGCCCCCCCACTCCCCTTCTTGGTGCAGCCTACGCTACCTCCTGGGGAGGCGGGAGAATTGTGTAAAAAATTGCAAACTGCTTGGCCAATCTTAGCTCAGTCTTTGGAGGATGCTAAATCGGTTTACAAGTTGCACGCTGATAAAAAACGAGACAAACACTGGACCTCTAAGCAAGGAGAGTTTGTGTACTTGTCTACTCAGAACCTGAAGGGACTTCAGCCCAGTAGAAAACTGGGGTGGAAATATGTTGGACCTTTTGAAATCAAAAGAGTAATTGATGAAGTGACTGTTGAACTGACACTGCCTAAATCACTGAGAACTATCCATCCTGTATTTCATCTTAGGCTTCTAAGGCGCTCGCCTGAGGAAAATGAATGGAGACCTAAATGACCTGCGCCCCCACCCCTGATGGTGGTGGTGGGGAACCGCACTACAAAGTAGTGCAAATCCTGGACTCAAAGATTTCAAGGAACCGTTTGTATTACCTGATTGAATGGGTAGACTTTGGGCCTGAACAGAGGGAATGGGTGAGGGATGAACATGTTCACGCCCCCAAACTACTTTGTAAATTCCACAAATTGTACCCCTTGAGGCTGAAAGGGAGGGGTTTGTTATCGGAGGGGCCTTATTCCTGACAAAAGAATGTCAACGTGCCTTTAGAACTGCTTTCAATAAACGCTATCTTCTTTATGAAGCCTGGTGTTTGACTGACTTTCTGAAGTGCCTGACACCATGCCGCACACCAGGTGGGAGACCCCATCATCACCCCGGTCAAACCAAACGGGGATGTTCAGATCTGTGCAGATTATAAGTGTACTATAAACAAAGCACTGCAAGATCACGCTTATCCTGTCTCTGTCATCAGCCATGTGCTATCCTCCCTGGCGGGCTGGAAAATCTTTGGCAAACTGGACCTGGCACAAGCCTACCAGCAGCTTCCAGTGGATGATGTCACCACTGAGGCCCAGATGATAGCGACACACAGGGGGCATTCCAGGTGTGGAGGCTACAGTTTGGAGTAAGTGTGGCACCAGGCATATTCCAAAACCTTATGAACGGTCTCCTCAAAGGCATCCCCAGAATCCAGCCATTTTTTGACAATGTTTTTGATCGTGGCCCCGGACACCAAGGCCTTCACTCAGTGGCTTCAGGCAGTCCTGCAACACTTCTACACCACCAGTCTGAAGGTGAAATGTGAGAAGTGCATGCTGGGGGTACTACGGGTGGAGTTCTTGAGGTTTACAGTAGATGCTGAGGGCATCCACCCCACACTGGAGAAAATTCTTCCAAACTGGAACTGGAAGCATTTCTGGGGCTACTGAACTTCTACCACTCATTCCTGCTTGTCAGGTAAACCTGTCATGTCTATGGTATGCTGCTGCTTCTTGCCTTTCCTCTGAAGTTTTCACACAGCCTCTTATCAGGTCCCTGACTTTGCTCCAGCTGCAGGAGCCTCACTGGGAATTATAACAGTTCTTAGAATGTTTTGCTTATTAGCCCGCTTAGCCAGCTTAGCTTCCCACGTGCATGAACCGTATCAATTGGCTTCTGCTGAAGGGGGGGGGTTGTTTGAATGTAGTATAACCTAATAGGCACTGCTGTATCTAGTCATAACTGACACAGAGAATGTACACATGTCTTTAGTACTGCTTTATCATTAAACACTGTCTTCTGAAGAAGCCCTGTGTTGTGTGACTGACTGAAGAACCTGACACTGCCCCATAAAGCCGCCATGGCTGAGCCACTCCACTGCCTGCTGGACAAGCAGGCCCCCTGGGTCTGGGGACAGCAGCAAGCTGCTGTGTTTCAGGCAGTTAAGGAGTTGCTAATGTTGAATGCTGTGCTTGCCTACTTCAATGAGTCCTTGTCAGTGCTCCTTGCCTGCAACGCGTCCCCTTACAGAGTGGGGGCTGTCCTGGGGCATCAGCTCCTGGATGGACAGGAGGTTCCTGTAGCATATTATTCTCAGACTTTGTCTTTGGCTGAATGCAACTACGCTCAGCTAGATAAAGAGGCCACGGCGATCATGGCAGGGGTTAAAAAATTCCATGATTACGGCTGACTGTTTACTGTAGTCACAGATCACAAACTCCTGCTGGGTCTGTTAGCCCCAGACTGCCAGACACCCTAGATGCTGTTGCCTCGGGTGCTCAGATGGTCCATATTCCTGGCGGGGTACCAGTATGCGCTCGTCCACCACCCAGGCAAAGCGATGGGCCATGCCGATGAGCTCAGCCACCTTCTGCTGCTGTCCTGCAGCCCTGAACTGGCTCCCACACACCAGATCGCTCTGCTGGAAGACCTGCCTGACTGTCCCATTCAGGTTTCTGAGGTTTCCCGCCACACCACCCAGGACTGCCTCCCTTCCTGGGTCTTGGAGTGGGTGGGGAGGGGGTGGCCCTCCAGTCCATGCCCAGAATTTGCTGCATTTTCCTCTCACTGGGATGAGCTGTCTTCCCATAAAGGCTGCCTACTGTGGGGAAGCCGGGTAGTAATTCCCCCACCTCTTTGCTGCCTTGCACGAGACGCACCCAGGAATTGCCGCCTTGCACGAGACGCACCCAGGAATTGTGCGCATGAAGCATCTGGCCCGGAGATATGTCTGGTGGCCAGGAATGGACAGAGACATCGAGGACTGGGTGAAGCGCTGCCAGAAATGCCAGGAATCCCAACCAGAGCCGACCAGAGCCCCGGTGCATCCATGGGAGTCCTCACACAAGCCATGGGGCCAAACTACATCTGGATTTCACGGGCCCCTTCCAGGGGTAACTCTTCTTTATATTAGTGGACTCCTGTACCAAATGGCTAGATGTGGTCCTGGTCCCTTCCATGTCATCACGCTCCGCCATCTGAACAATGTGGAGGATTTTTAGCACCCACTGCATCCCGGACTCCTTAGTAACAGATAACGGGACTGCCTTCACCTCCATGGAGTTCCAAGAGTTTGTCAGTTACTATGAGATTAGGCACATCCACTCCGCACCCTTCCACCCCGCAACCAACAGCCAGGCTGAGCACATGGTCAGGACAATGAAGGACTCCCTGCACAGAATGGACCAGGGAGACCGGGACTACAAGCTCACAGCCTTCCTCTTCAGCCAGCGTACAACACCCCACACCACCTCCGGTTGGAGCCCAGCAGAACTCCTGATGGGATGGCGCCTCACAACCCGGCTAGACCGACTGCAAAGCAGGCAACAGGAATGAAGTAACTTTGTATAACTATGTACAACAGATAGCTTGTCACAAAAATGTAGCTGCTTTGTTTTACAGGCAGGTCTTTCAGACTGAGGGGAGAGATATCTTGGCAGTCACTACTTAAATAAACAAGCATAAGCTTTTTTGTCTCGAAAATACTTAAGTTTGTGAAGGCAAGAACATTCACACAAGTTCCAATTTTCCTTCTTAACCATCTGATAGGGATCACCCCCTTTTACTAGGAGCCATTTCCCTCAGGGAAGGACTACTGGTCGCTCTTCACTAATTCAAGATCATCTCTGGATCCTTCACTCTTCTTAACTCAACTCTGCTGTTCTAGCTGCATCTCTCAACTGTCACTCTTAATTGCCATTCTTAATTTCTACTCTCAGCTGTAGAATTCCATTTGAACCCCCTGTCAATCAAGGTTCTCAGAACCAGTTAAAGCAGTAACCATGCATTAAGCGCCATATTCTATTAATATTTATGTGCCTTGTAATCTAAATTTTATATGTTACGGTTTTAATTTAACTTTTGTGTCTTAACATATCTTGTTGTTTTAATATTTATATATATTCTGTAAGCCGCCCTGAGCCTGCCATGGTGGGGAGGGCGGGATACAAATTGAATAATAATAGTAGTAGTAGTAGTAGTAGTAGTGGTAGTAATAGTCTGTTACATATAGCCTCCCTTGTGCCAGGAACAGTGGAGGTCTTATACAGTGTCATCCTAAGCATGCATACTCAGGTATAAATCTTGCTGAATTTAATGAGCTTACTTTCTAGTAAGCATGTTTAGGACTGAAGCCTGGCTATGCAATCCTAAAGACACTTGCCTGGAATTAAAACCCATTCAACAGAACTGAGTAGGATTCTGAGTAGACCCATTTAGGATGGCACTATAAGAGCAGACAAGTGTTGATATTTGAATATGTATAATGTGGGTCTGTGTCTGGTATCCTCATAAACGAAACCAAATCTTTGGAAGCAGTTTAAGCTTGCCAAAGATTGTATCAGTGAATTTAAAAGATTTTTCAACTCTTTGAGATGTATAAGAAGCACTAGCCCTATTAACATAAACCAAATTAATTCAGCCTTCTCTTTCAAGAGATGCAAAATCCTCAAGCTTTACTGAATTGCCCTACATCCACTGAAGTCAATTCCATTTTGATCACAAAAGACATGCACAATAGGTGACTTAGGTTAATGGATGGAAGTTCTAAATGAGAATGGAAGTGTAACAGGACTGGAAAGTAAGCAGTTAGAAATAGTCAGAGTCTACACAGCAAATACCTATTAAATAGAATCTGATATTTCCCTTGAACAGAAAATGATCTACCACAGCAGTTTTCACTGCTTTAGGAAAAGGCGGCACTGCAGGGGGGGAGTTGAGGAGGACATTTCTTCTCTGAATTACACACCACTTTCATAATTCTCCCTGAAGTGCCACACAGAGGCTGTGTTGAAGGGAGGAAAATGAAAACAGCTGTGGAGGTTTTGAATTACATTCAGTTCAGCTCAGCCTTTGGCCCTTGCTCACTAGTGCAGCTTGTTGTTAATCCTGCTTGTGAATGTCCATATTTGTTACCTCTCCCTAAGACGAGGCTTCTGCTTCTGAAGATGATGATAATAATAAAAAGTATTCTGGTACACTCAGGCACAAAGCTCTTTGCAAAGTAATCAAGTCAGTAGCAGCCATCCATCGATGGGCTGTCAGTCAAATCCTCCCACCCACTGACAAAGTGGGGAAACAGCAAACTTCAGTGCTTTAGTGGTTCTCCTACCCACAGAGGCACACCATCACAGAAGAATAAAAATGTAGAAAATGCTGACTCCCCAAAAATAACTATGCCTTCTCCCTTTTTATTTTTTAAAAATATTATATCTTCTACTCCCATCCCCACTTCCCATATCAAAGTAGTCATCCATCCACTTCTTTGAAAAGAGATTGCAAACAACCCTATAACCATTTTACTGCCAGCAGAAAAATTATTCTCCACATCCTGGTCCCCCATTCCATGTTTTCCCTGCACAGTTACAGCATTTGGATAGAATATAGTGTCACTAAACAAAATCAAAGATGGCCAACTACAGAGAGCCATTTTCTGAGTCATAACTTACACAGCCATATTGGAACCAGTTTATCTATATCTCTTGGCTAAAGACTGGGCATCATTTTATCCCACATCTACAAAGAAACTGATGAAAAGTACAGGGAAGGGGGAGTCAGGTAATATTTCTTCACTGCTGACTACAGAACAGTGGCTCTCCATATTCAACTTAGCAATTGATTATCTGGATCTCCGCATCACTACAGCTAGGTAGTCAATCCAAAGTAGCAGACACTGTCTGATCAGACTGGCAGCTCTGGGCACTTTGGAGAACATAAGAACATAAGATAAGCCAATGTTGGATCAGGCCAATGGCCCATCTAGTCCAACACTGTCACACAGTGACCAAAAATACCAGGTGCCATCAGGAGGTCCAGCAGTGGGGCCAGGACACTAGAAGCCCTCCCACTGTTGACCCCCCCCCAAAGCACCAAGAATACAGAGCATCACTTGCCCCAGAGTCCCTATCTTGTGGCTAATACCTTGTGGCTAATAACCACTGATGGACCTCTGCTCCATATGCTTATCTAATTTCCTCTTGAAGCCATCCATGCTTGTAGCCACCACCACCTCCTGTGGCAGTGAATTCCATGTGTTAATCACTCTTTGGGTGAAGTACTTTCTTTTATCCATTCTAACCCAACCACTCAGCAGCTTCCCTGAATGTCCACTGAATGTCCACGAGTTCTTATGAGAAAGGGAGAAAAGTACTTCTTTCTCTGCCTGCTCTATCCCATGCATAATCTTATAAACCTTGATCATGTTACCCCTCAGCTGTCGTTTCCCCAAGTTAAAGAGCCCCAAGGGTTTTAACCTTTCTTCATAGGGAGAGTGTTCCAACCCTTTTATCATTCTAGTTGCCCTGTTCTGCACTTTTTCCAATGCTATAATATCCTTTTTGAGGTCTGGTAACCAGAACTGTACACAGTACTCCAAATGAGGTCGCACCATTGATTTATACAAGGTCATGATGATACTGGCTGATTTGTTTTCAATTTCCTTCCTAATAATCTCCAGCATAGCGTTGGCCTTTTGTATTGCAGTTGCACACTGTCTAGACATTTTCATTGAGTTATCTACTATGACTCCAAGATCTCTCTCTTGGTCAGTCTCTGCCAGTTCAGACCCCATCAACGTGTATTTGTATTTAGGATTTTTTGCTCCAATGTACATCACTTTGCACTTGGCCACATTGAACCCCATGTGCCACGTTGATGCCCACTCACCCATCCTTGACAGATCCATTTGGAGTGCCTCACAATCCTCCCTAGTTCTCACCACCCTGAACAACTTCATGTCATCTGCAAATTTAGCCACATCCACTGCTTACTCCCAACTCCAAATAATTAATGAACAAGTTAAAAAGCATCGGACTGAGTACTGATCCCTGTGGTACGCCATCAACGTGTATTTATATTAAGGATTTTTTGCTCCAATGTGCATTGCTTTGCACTTGGCCACATTGAACCCCATTTGCCACTTTGACGCCCACTCTCTCATCCTTGACAGATCCCTTTGGCGTGCCTCACAATTCTCCCTGGTTCTCAGCACCCTGAACAGCTTCATGTCATCTGCAAATTTAGCCACTTCACTGCTTACTCCTAACTCCAAATCATTAATAAACAAGTTAAAAAGCATCAGACCCTGTACTGATCCCTGTGGTACGCCACTGCTTACCACCCTCCACTGAGAAAATTTCAGATTTATACTCAAATATTTTAGGTGACTCAAATATCTCTGTTTTGATTGGGAATGGAGAATCTCAGTCAGACACCACACCCTGAAGCACCTTTATATAATGCAGGGGCCGTGGTGTCATTGGCGACAGTGTCAGGCCTCTGCCCAAGTTGGCAGCATCACCAGAGCTGGAAGCCGACACCTCTGACTCCTCTGGAATTGACAGCTTGCCAGTGTTAGCAACCAAGCCAGCAACCCCCAGGGCTGGCCTGTGGTGTCTGGGTGCCTTAGGCCAGCTTGCGACGCGCGCACCCCCCCGGCGATGCTAACCTCCCGGTGGGGCCTGGAGATGGGGGGGCAGTGCCGGCAAGCCAGGGAAGAGGCGGGGGTTTAATCCCCGTCTCTTCCCTCTAAGCATGGCTTGCCAGTGTGACCCACAGCCAGGGAGGAGGTGAGGGGTTTACAGCCCCATCTCTTCCCTCTAAGTGTGGCTTGCCAGTGTGACCACAGCTGTGGGGCACCCCGGCAAGCCAGGGAAGAAGCAGGGGGTTAAACCCCTGTCTCTTCCCTCTAAGCACGGCTAAGCCCAAGGGGGGAGTGGGAGGGCGGACAAGCTCCGCCTCCTCCTCCTGTGCCCCCCGGGGCACTCTTCACTGACAGTGGTGGCAGGGAGGTGGCAGGGGGTTTGGGGGAGGGGCAGGTGCAGTTTGGTGCCCCTGCAGCTGATGTGCCTTAGGCGAGCGCCTAGCTTGCCTAGTGGGCGAGCCGGCCCTGGCAACCCCCACACCTGGTCCAGCAGCAGCCAACAAGGTGCAGGTGCATGCAGAAAGCCCACCTGATTCACTTCCATGGTGGCTCAGTTGAGAGAGTGGCTCTGCAGGGATTTAGGAAACCACCACTGAGATACATAGCATCATAGAGTTGGAAGGGATCTCCAAGGTCATGTAGTCCAACCTCCTGCACAAGGCAGGAAATTCACAAATACCTCCCCCTCCACACTTGTAGTGATCGCTGTTCCACACCCAGAAGGTGACAAAAAACCTCCAGGATCCTTGGTCAAAGTGGCATGGAGAAAAATTGCTTCCTGACCCCAAAGTGGCAATCAGCATCTCCCTGGGTAAGAAATGGCCACAATAACTAAGCACTGAGGCAACCCTTCCTGCCCCCCCTCTCATGATCTGCCTAAGTTCACAGAGTCTGCATTCATGTCAGATGTCCATCTAGCCTCTGTCTGAAAACCTCCAAAGAAAGAGAACCCACCACTTCCCGAGGAAGCTTGTTCCACTGAGGAACCACTCTGTCAGGAAGTTCTTCCTAATCTTTAGCTGAAAACTCTTCTGATTTAATTTCAACCTGTTGGTTCTGGTCCGACCTTCTGGGGCAACAGAAAACAACTCTGTACCATCCTCTATATGACAGTCCTTCAAGTACTTGAATATGGTTATCATATCACCTCTCAGTTGTCTCCTCTCCAGGCTAAGCATACCCAGCTCTCTCAACCTTTCCACATAGGACTTATTCTCCAGACCCCTCAGCATCTTCATTGCTCTCCTCTGGACATGTTCCAGCTTGTCTATATCCTTCTTAAATTGTGGTGCCCAAAACTCAACACAATACTCTAGGTGAGGTCTAACCAGAGCAGAGTAAAGTGGTACCATCACTTTGCATGATCGGGACACTATACTTTTGTTGATACAGCCCAAAACCACAACTGCATCACACTGCTTGTGGGGAAGGTGGGCACTGAGCCTTGAGTACTGACAGGAGCTGCACCACTGCTAAGAGAACCACTGCTGGAGGTCCATATAGCTCTCGCTTGGGGTTGGGCTTTCCACAGAAGCAATAAGTCGTATCCATGCTGACCTTGCATCCACCCTCAGTTCCTGTTTCCTGACCTCACTCCTGCTTGGATTCCTGGCTTCCTGATTTCCCGCATTGGATGACTATTCTCTTGAACTCTCAACTCAGCTCCTGTTCTGTCTCTTCTGATTACAACCCCCAGACTGGACCTGACTCCTGACTCCTGGCTCAGCCCAGCCTGTGACAGTGAGCACAGTTCAGGTAATTTTTTTAAAGTTTTCCTGGCACATGTGCATATGTGCACAACTGAAGTGGAGCCTCCATCAGGAATTTCAGGACTCCCTTCCTGGACCCCCATTAACCTATTGGCCATTGCCTAGGTTTATGTACATCACAGAGCTGGGAAAGTTAAAACCCGCCTGGAACAGATTGGTGGGTTCAGACCATCAAATCTGTTTTGTTTGTGCTCCCCTGCATTCAGACATACGGCAACACAGGATGAATGTACGGGGATCCATCAGCACCGGAATTCATCTGCAGTCTATTAAGTCCATCCCCAGCTTATCTTATAATGGGGTGAGTATGACTGGGGTCCAAATCCAAGGCAAACCATTCAACATCACAGTAATCCAAGTCTATGCCCCAACCACTGCTACAGAAGAGGCTGAAGTGGACCAGTTCTATGAAGACCTACAACAGCTCGTAGAACTAACACCAAAAAATGATGTCCTCATCATCATAGGGGACTGGAATGCTAAAGTAGGAAATCAAAAGGTAACCAGAATAACAGACAAGTTTGGCCATGGAGAACAAAATGAAGCAGGGCAAAGGCTAACAGAGTTTTGTCAAGAGAACATGCTGGTCATAGCGAACACCCTTTTCCAACAACCTAAGAGGCGTCTCTACACATGGACATCACAAGATGGGCAACACCGAAATCAGATTGACTATATAATTTGCAGTCAAAGATGGAGAAGCTCTATCCAGTCAGTAAAAACAAGACCTGGAGCTGACTGTGGCTTAGATCATGAGCTACTCATTGCAAAATTCAGACTTAAATTGAAGAAAGTTGGGAAAACCACTAGGCCATTCAGATTTGACCTAGATCGCATCCCCGATGAAAATACAGTAAAGGTGAAGAATAGGTTCAAGGGACTAGATTTGATAGACAGAGTGCCTGAAGAACTATGGACAGAGCTCCGTGACATTGTAAAGGAGGCAGCAATCACCGCCATCCCAAAGAAAAAGAAATGCAAGAAAGCAAAGTGGCTGTCTGATAAGGCTTTACATATAGCAGAGGAAAGAAGGAAAGCTAAAGGCAACGGTTAAAAGGAAAGATTTGCCCAACTGAATGCAGATTTCCAGAGAACAGCAAGGAGAGATAAGGAGGCTTTCCTGAATGAACAATGCAAAGTTATAGAGGAAAACAATAGATTGGGAAGGACTAGTGATCTCTTCAAGAAAATTGGAGAAATCAAGGGAACGTTCCATGCAAAGCTGGCCATGATAAAGGACAAAAACGGTAGGGACCTAACAGAAGCAGAAGCGATTAGGAAAAGATGGCAAGAATACACAGAAGAACTGTACAAGAAGGACCTCCATGTCCTTGACAACCACGATGGTATAATCACTGATCTCGAGCCAGACATCCTGGAAAGCGAAGTTAAATGGGCCTTAGAAAGCATTACTAACAACAAAGCTAGTGGAGGTGATGGTATCCCAGCTGAGTTATTCAAAGTCTTAAAAGAAGATGCTGTTAAAGTGCTGGAGTCAATTTGCCAACAAATTTGGAAAACACAACAGTGGCCACAGGATTGGAAAAGGTCAGTTTACATTCCAATCCCAAAGAAGGGCAATGTCAAGGAATGTTCAAACTATCGCACAATTGCACTCATTTCACACGCTAGCAAGGCCATGCTCAAGATCCTACAAGCTAGGCTCCAACTGTACATGGATAGAGAACTGTCAGAAGTACAAGCTGGGTTTCGAAGAGGTAGAGGAACTAGAGATCAAATTGCCAACATTTGCTGGATTATGGAGAAAGCAAGAGAGTACCAAAAAAAATCTACTTCTGCTTCATTGACTATGCTAAAGCCTTTGATTGTGTGGACCACAATAAACTATGGCAGGTTCTTCAAGAGATGGGAGTACCAGACCACCTCACATGTCTCCTGAGAAACCTGTATAAGGGTCAAGAAGCAAGAGTTAGAACCGGATATGGAACAACTGATTGGTTTAACATAGGAAAAGGAGTACGACAAGGATATATATTGTCACCTTGCTTATTTAATTTATATGCAGAGTACATCATGTGAAATGCTGGCCTGGATGAATCACAAGCTGGAGTTAAGATAGCTGGGGAAAAGATCAATAACCTCAGATATGCAGACGATACCACTCTGATGGCAGAAAGTGAAGAGGACCTCAAGAACCTCTTGCTCAGGGTGAAAGAGGAGAGCGCAAAAGTGGGCTTGAAGCTCAACATCAAAAAAACTAAGATCATGACATCTGGCCCCATCACTCCTTGGCAAATAGAAGGGGAAGTCGTAGAAGTAGTGACAGACTTCATGTTCCTGGGATCCCAGATCACTGCAGATGGTGACTGCAGCCATGAAATTAAAAGACGCCTACTCCTTGGGAGGAAAGCGATGGCAAACCTAAACAGCATGATAAAAAGCAGAGACATCACCCTGCCAATAAAAGTCCGCACGGTCAAAGCAATGATATTCCCCGTAGTAATGTATGGCTGCGAGAGTTGGACTATAAGGAAGGCCGAGCACCGAAGAATAGATTCTTTTGAACTATGGTGCTGGAGAAGACTCTTGAGTGTCCCTTGGACTGCAAGGAGATCAAATCATTCAATCCTAAGAGAAATCAACCCTGACCAGGGGTCTTTTGGGGGGGGGAGCCAAGCCCCGCCCCCAGCCGGCGTCCAGGGGAGTCTTTCAGGCAGCTGAATGTCAATTTCAGCTCCATTATATCCTATGGGGCATTGAAGTCAATGGTGAGAACATACGGTATATTCTGGGGGCTGGAGAGGAGGCGGTTTGAGGGAGAGGCTCCAAACTCACAGGATAGCTGATGGAGCCTCTTCCCAAGATACCCACTAAGTTTCAAGAACATTGGACCAGGGGGTCCAATTCTATGGGCCCCCAAACAGGTTACCCCCATTCCTTCCATTGTTCTCTATGGTGGGAAAAAAGTTACTGACTATTCCCTGGAAGGCCAGATCCTGAAGTTGAAGCTCAAATACTTTGGCCACCAAATGAGAAGGGAGCATTCACTGGAGAAGACCTTGATGCCGGGAAAGATTGAAGGTCAAAGAAGAAGGGGACGGCAAAGGATGAGATGGTTAGACAGTGTCATCGATGCAACAAACATGAAATTGAGCAAACTTCAGCAGACAGCGGAAGATAGGAGGGCCTGGCGTAATCTGGTCCATGGGGTTGCGAAGATTCGGACTCGACTGTGCAACTGAACAACAAAATGACTGGGGAACGGCTGCCAGATGTGTGAACCAGTCCATTTAATCCTTTAGGGGAAAACAACTGTATCAGGCCAAACTGCCTGTCTAACTACAGCCACTGAGAGCAAAGCATAGCATAAGGCAACATGCAGGAGGCTGGAAGTCAACAAAAGGCAGTGTCCTATATGTTCAATACAAGCCTAAGGCCCAGGCAATGAGCTGTATGGAAGCTGTTATCCCCACTGAGGTATCCAGTCAGGAACACCATGGAATAGGCTAACTAGGCTAGCCAATAAGGTGAAACAAGATGTGTGCTGGTAAAGGCATGTGCTGCAAATGCTTGCAGCTAAATTAAGTGAGCCACTAGCTGTTGTGTTTACTCAGAGATTGGACTAGAGCTGATATATAATCTGTTCATTCAGTCCCCGTATTACTCCAGTGTATGACCAACAGGACATTAATATCCCCTCCTTTTTGAGACTGTGAGCAGCTTTGGAATTCTGATACAGTGTGGTGGGCACTGTGGTTAGGGTTGACAACTCTGGGTTGGGAAATTCCTAGAGATTTGGGAGTAGGGCCTTGGGAGGGACCTCACAGGATATAATACTATAGAGTCCATCCTCCAAAACTGCCATTTTCTCCAGGGGAACTGACCTCTGTAGTCTGGAGATGCTTTCCAGACTAAAGAGATCAATTCCCCTTGAGAATATGATTGCTTTGGAGGGTGACCTCTACAGCATTATACCCCACCTTCCCTCCCCAAATTCTGCACTCCCCAGCCTCCACCCTAGGGCTGCTATATGTCCACTGGAGTTGGGGGATTTCCTTCCAGCCATTGGCAATGAAATCAGTGCCAGGAAAAACCCAGAAGTGATGTCATGTATCTCTAAGAATTAGTGGAAACGCTATGATAAAACCATAGAGTTTTGATAAAACCATAGAGTTTTCAGGGATTCCTCGAGAGGACTGACGTCACTTCTGGATTTCCCTGAAACTGAGGCCGTATTGCTGGCAATGGATGTCCCTCCCCCCAATCTCCTGCTGGGCCCTCAAATCTCAAGGAATTTCCCAGAGTCAATAGTCCTATTGTTAATCCTTGACCCTTCGAACACCTTCTTTTCCCCTCCAGCTGGTCTTGCAGGAAATGCAGCCTTTTCATACATTACTAGACAGAATTCCTGTAAATCTCATTTTCACAAGACCATCATCCTAATGCATAAAAGCATGCTGGGGAGAAATATTTACCTATTTGGATGACACAGACTGCATGCCTTTCTGAATGTGAAACTGCAATTAATGTCCCAGGCAGTCCCCATCAGAATATCATATCTGTTTTTCATTTGAACATTGGAAAACTGCAGACTGTGGAATCTAAAAACCTTACTCTCTGACTTCATGGAAAAAGCACAGTGGCTTATTTATTATGTGTTCATTGGTATCTGTGCTGTACTACATCCTCAAAGGGTTGATAAAGGCTGACTTTTTTATTGCTAAGGAAAAATATAGCTTTATTGTTGAATATCAAGTATACTTAATGATAGTTTTAAAATAATCCTTTTGAATTACAAGGAAACTTCCCTTAATATATTCTTGGTGATATAAAACCTATGGATTTTTTTTAATTGCCTTTTTCAGACTTTCAGAAGCTCACTGGGTGATCTTGGGCCCATCACACACTGGCCTACTTCACAGGGCTGTTATTACAGGTGATTGGAGGCGGGGAGAACAATGTCCTAAAAGCTGCTTTGAGTCTGAACTGGGGAGAAAAGCAGGCTACAAATAAATAAATACAAATGCATGCATGCAAATACATGTATTGTGTTTGGTGTAAATGTTCAAATTATTGAAGATTTTCACCAAATAGCATCACACCTTCAAACCCCCCCAAAGATCTTATCTTTCTGGGACTCAGAGGACTTCTGTTAAAGAGTGCATTAAGCATTCTCCCCAAATTCTTGCTAAAAATAGTGACTATTCACTGCTATCATTATTTATATATCTATATATCTAATTCCCAACTGTGCCCCTTATTTGTGGATATCTAAATCTGCAGATAAGGGGCACTCACCTTGAACAGGCTTTTCTGTGAACTTGAGTGACCCCCTAGGTTTGAAGAAATATCTGAAAAGTTTAAAAAGGGAGATTAAAATGCCCGTGAAAATTAAAAACCATCTGCACATGTGCAGGCAATGCACTTACTGCAGTGCAGTTGGTAAGGAGCCTGGTGGTTGCTGTGACAACAAAGCACCAGATCTGCCAATGGGGGTAGTGGAAGCCTCCACAGGTCCACTCAGAGCACCTCCAGGTGAGCAGTCAAGAATGGAGAGTAAAGAAACCTCAGTGAGCCCATTTGGAGCAGCTCTGAGCGAGCTGCCGAGAGCGGGGGGGGGCAAGCCTTGGCAAGCCTGCTTGGAGAATAAGGAAGTCTTGACAGGCCCACCCAATGGACACTGGGAACCACTCAGGGATCAGCCACCACTGGGGCAGAAGCAGGGAGCCACACAGGGCTCAGCTGCTGCTGCAGTGCACATTGGGAGCCACTCGAAGCCTGGCTTGTCAGGAGACACCAGAATCTGCGTAGGGCTTGGGTGCCATAGCAGTGGATGCAGGGAGCCCTTTGGGGTCTGGACACCACAACGCACATTGGGAGCCATTTGGGGCTTGGAGTGGCTCCCAGTCACTGACATGTTGAGGTTCTGAGGTGAGTGCTAGGGCCAGGATGTGCTGGTTCAGTGATTGGGGGGAGAGATGGGATTCCCCCCTGGGGTACCAAGGGTAGGTGGGAAGAGAGCAAGAATTCCCCCTGTAAATAGTTGAGTGCCAACTAGTTTTGGTCCTTCAGATGGTGCAATTCTCAGTTGTAAGTCTATTGTTCCTTTCAGATACCGTGCCAGTTTCTTTATTGCACTCCAATCATGATGGTTAGGCGAACTCATTTTTCTGCATAAGATGCCAACTGCTGATATGATATCAGGCCTCGTGGTTTTGCTCAAGTAGAAAAGTTTTCCAACTGCTTCTCTGTACTCTCCAATGTCTTTGTGAGGTCTTCCATCCCTTTCTTTTAGATATCCAGATTCCAGTGGTATGGATGATGCTTTACAGTTTTTCATACCAACAGATTCTATAAAGTCCATAATCTTTCATTTCTGGCATAGAGGGAAGGTTCCATCCTCGAGTCTTTCAACTTGCATTCTGAAGTAGTGTTTATGTCTCCAAGCTGTTTGACTTCTACTTTCTTGTTCAGTCCATCAGCTATTTCTTTAATATTCTTTCTGTTTTGACAAGACACAATCAAGTCATCAGCATAAACAAGAACATACTGGTATTGTCCATTTTTAATTCTAGTGTACAGACAAGGTTCAGCTTTCCCTTGTTCAAAGCCTTGCTTCTGCAATAGTCCTGTAATTTTGTCATACCAGGCCTTTGCTCCTTGTTTTAGCCCAGAGTGTCCTTTGTTGAGTCTGTATACATAATCTCCTTTGACTTTAAAACCTTCAGGTTGTTCCATTTAAATTTCCTCAGATAGTTCTCCATCAAGAAATGCAGTCTTCATGTTGAGCTGCTCTACAATCATGTCTCTAGATGCTGTGACACTGTGTTCTGAGCGCTGCATGGTTGTTAACTGGAGCAAAAGTTTCAAAGTAGTCAGTCCCATATTCTTGTGAATAGCCTTTGGCTACTATGCATGCTTTGTATAGCTCTACAGTCCCATCATTTTTATGCTTGATTTTGAATACCCATTTGCATCCAACAGCCTTTCTGCCTGGAGGTAACTTTGTAAGAGTCCATGCTTCTTTCTCATATATGGACAGTAGTTCCTGTTCCATTGCTTCAATCCATCTGTCTCTTTCACTCTCAGGTAAGTAGAATACTTCTTTCCAGTTCTTAGGTTCTTTTGCAGATTGTACAGTTTCACAAAATCCATATTTCCATGTTGGTTGCCTTTAGTGCTTCTTTCTGATCGTCTCACACTGGTTGTGGGTTCTGTTGTGGGTTCTGCTGCCTCCTCTGGTGTGGTTCCTGTTTCCCCTTCTGTTCTGGTAGTTTCTTCAGAAGGTAGACCTGCCGGTTCCCTGGCGGTCACCACAGGTAACCATGCAAACAACTCTTCAGGAGCAGTCCCAGAACTCTGTGGATCAGTTGCACTGGAAGCACATGGCAAATCATTTTCATCAACATATACAACATTACGTTCCCCAACTGTGATTTCAGGGGTTGTATATCCTGTATCCTTTTCCACCAAAGGGATACCCTACTACAAGTCCAATTTCAGCTCTGGGGTCAAGTTTCCCCCTTTTCTCCTTTGTTATGTGAGCATACTGTTTGAAATCAAAAGCTTTGATGTGCTTTAGTCCAGGCCTCTTTCCAGACCAGACCTCAAAAGGAGTGGTTCCAGTAATCTTTGAGGGTACTCTATTGTGTAGATACACTGCTGTGTTGACAGCTTCATCCCATAGGGTATTTGGTAGTCCAGAATCCATTAGCATAGCCCTACGCATGTCCTGGCTTGTTCTATTTAGCCTTTCAGAAGATCCATTTTGTTGAGGTGAGTGTGGGATAGAAACCTTGTGTTCAATCCCTTCAAGTTCCAGAAATTTTTTAAATTCTGCAGTGCAATATTCTCCACCTCCATCAGTCTGTAAGCTTTGGCGTGTTTGGTCAAACTTGTTTTTAATTGTGGCCACATAACATTTGAATTTATTCAGTGTCTCATCTTTGTTCTTCATTATATACAGAAAAGTATATTTTGTTTTACTCTCAATAAAAATCACAAAGTATTTGTTCCCGCCAAAGGATGGCACCAGTGGTTCAACAAAATCACTATACACAGCCTCTAGAAACTTTTCATTGTGAGTAGTGGATTTCCCAGTATACCTTGGAGCAGTTCCTTTAGCTCTGAGACACATGCCACACCTCTCCTTTACCATGTCACAACTCACAGTAGGAATTCCACAGTAGGAATTTCAACACTCTGCATGCTACAATGCACAAACTTCAAATGCCATGCATACAAGCAATTCTGATTATTACAAGAGCCATTGCCAGTTTGATAAACTTGTCTCTCATCCGCATCAATAACTTCAGATTCTCCACTAACATCCATGAGATAATGAAATCCATTTCTCTCCTCCATCTCAAATTCAATTCCAGACATTTCAGCAACAACCTTACTTCCTTTCCTTCTCTTAAGCAACACAGTATGACCACTGTCCATAAGCCTTTTGGTTGCAATCAAATTATCAGCTGCTTCAGGAATCAGGGCCACATTCCTTAAGTCAACATCCATCACTTCTCCAGTTGTAATGAGGAGTTTGATTGGCACTGTTCCAACACCCTTTACATTGAGAAGCTCCTTGTTAGTTTGAAATACTTCTGGTCTATCGTTAGTATCAACTTCACAAAACAAGTCCTCATATTTGCAAATGTGCATACAAGATCCAGAGTCTACTAAAAATACTTTTTTATTCTCATTATTATCATCATCATAGATTCTAAAAGCATGACCTCTGCTGGCTCCATGAAAAATTCCCTTTGTCTGTGGTCTAAAGCCTCTGCTATGATTTCCTCTTCCACTGGGTGTCTCTCTTTTAATCTGAGCACGTAAACCAGTGGGCTGTTGTCTGGCTTCCCTTTTAAATTCACAATTTCTGGCATTTTTAAATTCACAGTTCCTGGTCAGATGATTTATACCACATATAAAGCATTCAATTTTCCTTTCCCTTTTAAATCTGAGTGCATGTTTCAAACTCAGAACAGACATCTCCTTAGACAAAGGATCCTGACTAGTTTTTGAGTCATATTCTTCCTTTAAAATCATCAGCAAGCTATCAAGTTTTAGATTCTTTTAGTGTCTTAGAGTCATAGCCAGTCCTTTGTAACTTCCAGGAAGGCCATTAAATATTGCAGCAATCATGTCTAACTGATCAGGAGACTTGCCTAGTTTTTAAAGATGGTTGTAAATCCCCATTAGTTTCTTTAATTTCTCAGGCAAAGAGTCACTCTCCTTTACTTTAAAATAAAAAATCTGAGCCTTCAAGTAATAAATCTCACTGGTAGTTTGCTCTCCATATTTCTCTCTCAGGTATTCAATCATTAGCTTGGAGGTTTCTATGGTATACAGGTTAGGCACATCATGGCAATTTACTGAGCCCATAATCAGGGACTTGGCATAGCCATCTTGTCTTTTAAAGGCACTTTTCTCTAGGTCATTTGATGGGGGTTCTTTTGTTAAAACATCTTCAGCCCCAAATATCTGCAGTTTATTTTTCAAAAACCCATGCCACCAATTGAAATTAAGTTGGGTTAACTTCAGTGGAGACAGTTCCCCTGGAGCTTGGAACATACTCACTTCAGTAGAAGATGAAGTTGGAGCTGTGGAAGACATTACAGGATCACTCATTCTGATCTGCAGGCTGTAACAGGCACTCAGCAGGGACTTGTGGGGTTAATTTCCTTCCTTAGAGCAGTCGGCAGGGACAGCAGGCTGCAAATGATCAGCTTCTCCACTCTTCTGCTCCATTGGAGTTCCAAACAAAAAACCCTTCAAAACAGTTCCTCAGCTGCTTGTTAGCGAAGTACAGGCTAGCATAAGATGGGATTTCTCTAACCAGACAAAAATTAAAGTTCTCACCACCTTTTCTCAGCTGCAGCTTCACTTGGCAGGGAGAGCAGAAAAAAATGGTCCATTTGAAAAACTCAAGCCTCTAAACTCAGCCCCTCCCTTTCTCCCTCCGGCCCCCTCTTTCTCTCTAGTGAGCATTTTAAAACTTAGAATTGGTTGGGCATTCATAAAAACCAACAAAACAATGAACCATCCAGCTCTGCTACCAGAATATGTTGGAAAAAATAGGCAAAAATACTTAAATACTCAAGAGTTTCCAATGGATCTTTGCTTCACTGGAGAGGAGACATTTATTTCTATGTAAAAAGCTTTATTACTAAGGGAAGGGAAAGCTACAAAACATGGAAAGCTACAAAACAAAAGAGACATCTAGAGCTACATTTTCACATCTTTATAGCTACAGACACATGGCCACACACAATGGAGATTCTCCTTCTTTTTGACCCCTAGAAAGAAGTCACCTGAACACAATAACCAATGATTGGTAATAAACAGACTTAGATTTTCTCAGGCTATCTTCCCATTGGCTCTGAGCCAAGTTTCTCTTCCAGGTCAGTCTAAACAATAGCACAGAAGTAGAATAGATTAACCCTATAATGACTGGAATCTAGACCTTGCAAGTCACACATTTCCAACACTAAATACCTAGCAAGCATACTATCAATGAGCACTAAAACAAAGATGATGGTGCCCAAATATATAACTCAACCTATGAGGCCATGCTCAGCACCCTATCTTAAACATGAGTGGAACGACCATTTTATATGCTACCACAGCTGCCAGTTTCCCACTAGGGGGAGAGTATCCCCTCATTACTGTTTTCTGCTAGAAAAAAAATTCTTAGTGATAGGGTTACCAGCCCCCCAGTCTGGGTGGGGGTTCCCTTGCTTTTGCGGGCTCCTCCCCATCACCGCCCAGCTGGCCAGCAGGGGTAAACCCCACCCACAAATGCTCAAAATGCATTGCGAAGACATCACCTCTGGGCGGTGACACCATCAATGATGGTGGCCGGTGACACTCTAGTTTTTGGTCAAAACTCTATGGTAAAATTAGGCTCCAACCATAGAGTTTTGCCCCAAAATTAAAGCATCACCACACAACTTTGGCAGCATGATGATGTCACTTCCTGGTGATGTCATCATGCTGTGTGTGCTTTGCATATGCAGCAAAAGCTCCCAGAAAGGCCAATGATCCCCCTGCTGGCAGCAATGTTCCCTCTAAGCTGAGTTAGTGTGAGCTACCTCACAGTTTTTTAGCCTCCAGCTCACACATTTTGTCTTAGCTCAAGAAGAATGGCGCCAGAACCAACTAATTTATGCAGCAGCCAAATCACTTGCTTACTTGCAATAGCCAATCACTTGCTCACAACTTTAGTGCCAGTAGCTCACAAAGTAGAATTTTTGATCATAAGACTCCACAGCGTAGAGGGAGAATTGGCCGGCAGACAGGTAGGACCTGGCAACCCTACTCAGTGATGATGTGATGTCACTTCCTGGGAAAACCAGAAGTGACATAAGTGGTAGAGCATCTTCTTAGCATGCAGTAAATTTAAGGTTGAATCCCCAGAATTTTCAGTTTAAAAGTTCAGGTGGTAGATGATGTGAAAGACCTCTACTTGAGATCCTGGAGAGCAGCTACCAGTCTGAGTAGAAAGTACTGAGTAGACATCTGATTCAGTATAAGGTAGCTTCATCTGTTCATGTTACATCACTTCCAGGTTTCTCCTAGAAGTGATGATATTCCATCACCAATGGTGCTGGCATGTCCCTGCACCCCACCCCCATCCCTGCCCCTCATTGATTGCCAGCTGCTGACTTGCAAGCATAGATGTACTTCATGAGTCACTGCTCACTGCTTCACATCTTGGTATCTGAAGAGCTGAGCAGTGACTCATGAATGCTCATACCCTGCCACAAATTTTGTTAGTCTTTAAGGTGCTACTGGACTCTTGCTCTTTTCGACTGCTAAAGACAGACTAACACAGCTACCCATTTTGATCTAAGTACTTTAGGTTAGCCTGATCTCAGATCTCAGAAGCTAAGCAAGGCTGGGTCTGGTCAGTATATGAATGGGAGACCACAAAGGAATTCAAGGGTCATGATGCAAAGGCAGGCAATAGCAAACCACCTCTGAATGCCTCTTGCCTTGAAAACCCCTCCAGGGGTAACCATAAATCGGCTGTGACTTGATGCACTGCTATTATTATATTTGTACACTTTTGGCATACTTCTTTTAATAAATCTTATTAACCTTACATCTATGGTATTTTTGTTTTGGGGCTTCAATCTAAACCTGGTACATTGGCCTATTATGGATACAGTTACTACAGTAATTGTTTTTGGAACTCAGTTTACAAGTATCCTACTTTGCATGGCTGACTTTTTAAAAAAAACAAAAACAAAACAAAACATTTTATTAAGTATTTAGAATATATATGAACAATACATTTCAAAGAAGGTAATCATAACAAATTGTATACAGAGAACAATAACAATGACATCAATGTTTCTACAGAATAACCAATAACAAACAATTTGAAGCAATACAAAAATCTTGAGATAAACTACATACTGTGAGTAGTCAAACATTTACAGTAATGTAAATTGCAATAATAAGTTCCATAGCCATATTAAAGGAGTGTTATAATACTGATTTCGGAAGTAACTTTTAAGGACCACGTCTTCTGTCCTAAATTCCAGGAATGGGGTCCTCTTGTCCATTGTTTGAAAAACCTGAATGCAGGTCTAGATGAGAAGATAAGTCTGAAATTTTATCCATTGGGAGTATTTCCCATATTTTAACATACCATTCCTCAATGGAAGGAAGATTAGCATTTTTCTATTTGCATAGCAATAGCCATTTTGCTGCCATTAGAAGAATGGTGATTAGTTCTTGCCTAATTTTTGGGATCTCTGGATTTTCCAATAAGTTGATTAAAATGCGTTCTGGTAGCTTAGGGATCCAGTACCCAGTAATTAGTCCAATTTGGGAAATAACAACATCCCAGAATTGGGCAACAAATTTACAATGCCATCAACAGTGTATTAACATTCCACAATCACCACGTCCTTTCCAACATTTGGGTGAAATTTGTGCATTTACTCAATGTAGCCATGAGGGAGTTACATACCAGCATGTCAGTAGTTTATAAGCTAAAAGTTGTATTTTGAATGATTTTGAATGGTAAGCTGGAGATTTTCAAATTTTAACCGATTGAGAATCACTGATGTTAATGTTACAATCCTTATTTCAAGCTGTTTGATACTGTAAATGTTTACTTACGTTATGTCCTATTAACAAGTTATATGTTTTAGACAAAAGTCCTTTCTGTGTGAGGGAGCAACCTATTAAAAATCTTTCAAAGTCCAAAAGAGGTTAATCAGTTTGATTTTGAATATGGGAAGATTCCATCAGATGTTTTAGAAACATAGAATCATAGAATGTTAGAGTTGGAAGGGACCTTGCAGATCATCTAGTCCAACCCCCTGCACTCTGCAGGAGCAGAGCCGAAAGATTGCTCTACATACCTACATACCTACAACATACCCGAAAGATGGTTGTCCAGTCTCCGCTTGAAAACATCCAGCGAAGGAGCATCCACCACCTCCTGAGGCAGGCTGTTCCACTGCTCAACTACTCTTACAGTTAGAAAGTTTCTCCTGATATTTAGCCGGTAACGATTCCCTTGTAATTTCCACCCATTAGATCTAGTCTTGCAATCTGAAGCAAGAGAGAATAGATCTGCTCCATCTTCTACATGACAGCCCTTCAAATACTTGAAGACTGCAAAGAGATTTCTTCAAATACTACGCCAAACTGTTCAAAAAGAAAGGAATTGACCAACAGAAAATTAAGAGATATTTGGAGACTATTGAAGTTCCAGAGCTGGGAAAACAAATCAAAGAGTTATTAAATGGATTAGTAACAAAGGAAGAGGTAACAATGGCGATAGAAGATGCAAAGTTGGGAAAAGCTCCAGGTCCAGATGGTTTTACTGCAAAATTTTACAAGAAATTTAAGGAGGAGCTAACCCCTATTTTAGTACTTCTGTCAAACGAAATAAGAAAGACTAAACGGATCCCAGATTCATGGAAGGAAGCAAATATCTCACTGATACCTAAAGAAGGTTTGGACTTAACTAATGTAAAGAATTATAGACCAATATCGCTATTAAACAATGACTACAAACTATTTGCAAAAATAATTTCGGAAAGTTTGAAAAAATATTTAAAAGATACTATAGCGGAAGAACAAGCTGGTTTCTTACCAAATAGACAAATTAGAGACAATCTAAGAGTGGTGATTGATGCAATTGAATATTATGACAAACATCCAGAAAAAGAAGTTGGATTCCTCTTTTTAGATGCGGAAAAAGCTTTCGACAATTTAAATTGGGAGTTTATGCTGCAAGTTATTGAAAAAATGGATATAGGACAGTTTTTTCTAAACATGATTGTGGCAATTTATTCAGAACAGAAAGCAGCTTTGAACATAAATAAAGAAAGAACAGATTTTTTCCAAGTTCAAAAGGGAACATGACAGGGCTGCCCGTTATCTCCGTTATTGTTTATCTGGATATTGGAAATATTATTGACAGCAATAAGAAAAGATAATAGCATTGAAGGACTTACAGTGAAAGGCTTTGTTTATAAATACAGAGCATTTGCAGATGATGTAATGTTTATGATTCAAGATCCAATTGAGAATATACCACAATTGATGGAAAAAATTGAAGAATTTGGAACAGTCGCGGGATTCTACATTAATAAAAGCAAAACGAAAGTGATGTGCAAAAATATGACGAAACAGAGACAAATTGAACTTCAAGAGAAAATCCAGTGTGAAGTAGTTACAAAGACTAAATATTTAGGAATTGAATTGACTATGAAAAATATTGATTTGTTCAAAAATAACTATGAAAAGGTTTGGCACAGGATTCAGCAAGACATGAAGAAATGGGATACCTTGAATCTATCGTTATTGGGAAGAATAGCAACTGTAAAAATGAATGTCTTGCCGCGTTTGATGTTTTTATTTCAGACTATTCCAATATTAAAACAAAGGAAAATACTGGATACATGGCAGAAAGAACTATCGAAATTTGTATGGGCAGGAAGAAAGCCAAGGATTAAAATGAAAATTTTATGTGATGCAAAGGAAAGAGGAGGACTACAACTACCAAATTTAAGATTGTATTATGATGCCGTCTGCTTAACATGGCTGGAGCAGTGGATTAACCTTGAGAATAAAAAGTTATTGGCTCTAGAAGGACATGATAACAAGTTTGGATGGCATGCATATTTATGGTATGAAAAAGTAAAAATTGACAAGTTTTTCAAACACCACTTCATAAGACGATCACTGTTCGAGACTTGGATGAGATATAGAAAATTCTTCTCGGAAGAAAGACCACTTTGGATAGTACCAGCAGAAGTGATTAATCCATATTCAAGAAGTTAGATTGGCTACCTTACAAAAGTCTCTTAAAATTAGAAGGGAAAAATTTTATATTAAAAGATAGATCTGATGTGGAATTTGAATATGATTGGTTGAAGTATAGACAGATTTATGACTTATTTAAGACCGATAAAAGAGAACATGGTTTTAGAGAAAATAATACTGAAATTGAAACTGTATGGGTTGGTAAGAGTAAAAAAATGATTTCTAAACTGTACAAGGTTTTATTGAAATGGTATACTGAGGATGAAATAGTAAAAGAGCAAATGATAAAATGGGCAGTAAATGTTAATAATGAGATACTTATGACATCTTGGGAATATTTGTGAAAAAAGTCAATGAAAATTTCAACTTGTGTAAATGTTAAAGAGAATTGCTATAAAATGATGTACAGATGGTATATGACGCCTAAAAAAATTGCTATTATAAATGACAGTATGTCTAACAAATGTTGGAAATGTAAGAAAAATGAAGGGTCTTTTTACCATATGTGGTGGACATGTGATAAAGCAGTAAATTACTGGACTGAGATCCACAATGAGATACAAAATTTTTTGAAATGTACTTTTAAGAAAGACCCACAGATGTTATTGCTAGGTCTTAAAATGGAAGAAATAAATGTAGCCAAGAGAACATTATTATGGTACTTGATTACAGCAGCCAGACTGACTTTTGCTCAATGTTGGAAACAAGATAAAGTACCTGAAACATGGGAATGGATTAAAAAGATGTTGTTTATGGCAGAAATGGACAAATTAACAAGAAAATTAAACAACGAAGAAGACGAAACTTTTTTCGGAGACTGGAAAGACTTTCAAGAATATTTGTTGAAAAATTGGGATGTTAAACGTGGTTTGATTTGTTTTGATAGCTATTGAGGAGAAGTGGAAAGAGATCTAGATCTTTGAATTGTTACCATTAGTAAAAGGAAATAAGTTTAGTAGTAAATGTAATTGAATAAGAGAGATATCAATGGGGTTGGAGCACTGCGGGAAGCCTTGTTTGGGGGGGAGAGGGAGAAAGAAAAATGGGTATGTATTGGTTTGTTTAAATTGTATGAACATGAAAATATATCCAATAATAAATTGTATTTACAAAAAAAACAAATACTTGAAGACTGCAATCATGTCCCCTCTAAGCCTTATCTTTCCCAGGCTAAACATACCCAACTCTTTCAGACTTTCCTCATAAGACTTGGATTCCAACCCTCTCACCATCCTGGTCACCCTCTTCTGGACACGGTCAAGCTTGTCAACATCCTTCCTAAAATGTGGTGCCCAAAACTGGTCACAGTACTCCAGGTGAGGTCTGAGCATAGCAGAATAGAGGGGCATTACGACCTCCCGTGATCTGGACACAATGTTTCTGTTAATGCATCCTAAGATTGCATTAGCTTTCTTCACAGCTACATCGCACTGCAGGCTCATGTTGAGCTTGTGATCAACCAGAACACCTAGATCCCTTTCACATGTGCTGCTGTCAAGCCAAGTCCCTCCCATTCTATATCTGGGCCTTTGATTTTTTTGTACCTAAGTGTAGGACTTTACGCTTATCTCTATTGAAATTCATTTTATTTGTCTCAGCCCATTGTTCCAGTCTATCTAGATCATTTTGAATCCTGACTCTGTCTTCTTCAGAATTAGCAATCTCACCCAGCTTTGTGTCATCTGCAAATTTGATAAGCATCCCCTCTATGTCTTCCTCCAGGTCATTTATAAAAACATTAAACAACACCGGGCCCAGGACTGAGCCCTGTGGCACTCCATTCGAGACTTCCCTCCATGTAGATGCAGAGCCATTTATGAGCACTCGTTGGGTACAATTTTTCAACCAACCATGAATCCATCCAACAGTTGCACCATCCAGCCCACACTTAACCAGCTTATCCTCAAGGATATCATGAGAAACTTTGTCAAAAGCCTTACTAAAATCTAGATACGCTATATCCACAGCATTGCCAGAGTCAACCATTTTAGTAACTCTGTCAAAGAAGGAAATAAGGTTGGTCTGGCATGACTTATTCTTGATAAATCCATGCTGGCTACAACCAATTCCATTCAAGGTGCTCACAGACAGAGCATTTAATAATCTGCTTTAGAATTTTCCCAAGTACTGATGTCAAACTGACAGGTCTGTAGTTTCCTGGGTCCATCTTTTTTCCTTTTTTGAAGATCAGGACAACATTCGCTCTTCTCCAGTCTTCCGGCACAACACCAGTACTCCAGGACATCGCAAAGATTAGAGCCAGAGGCTCTGAAATAACATCTGCAATTTCTTTTAGCACCCTGGGATGCAAGCCATCCGATCCTGGAGGTTTGAAAGTATTTAAGGCAGGTAGATGCTCCCTAACCATTTCCTTACTTATTCTGGACTGGCAGTTCTCTCTTCCTTCATATGCCCTGTATTTTTCAGTTTGTCTACAGCTCGCCTTATGGTTAAAGACCGATGCAAAGTGAGAGTTCAGTAATTCCACTTTGTCTTCAGCCCTTGTTAAGGCTTGACCATCTTCCCCTAGCAATGAGCTTACCCCATCCCTGTTCTTCTTTTTGCTCTGAACATAGGCATAGAATTTTTTCTTGTTATTTTTAGCATCCCTCGCAAGCCTCAGCTCCATCTGCACTTTAGCCTTTCTGACACCATCCCTACAGATTCGAGCCTGCTTCTTGTACTCACCCTCAGTAATCTGACCCTCCTTCCATTTTCAGTACATTTCCCATTTTAGTCTCAGCTCTTCAGAGAGTTCCTTGTTCAGCCACCTTGGCTTCATTACTGATCTCCCACCTTTCTTTCTTTAATTGGAGGAATTCATACCATGGAATAGTGACTTTGGTTTTCTTTTCTCATTCCAGGTTATCTAATAAACTGCCATTTTGTGAGACATCCATGAATCTTGTTAAAGCTGATTTTCTCCATATAGGGAAATGCCTGAAGGGAACCAGTTGTGATCCAAAAATCCAGCAACAGGGCAGGGGAATGGAGCCAAGGAATTTTGATATTTATCCCAGGTTTTGAATAAAGAAGATAAAAACTATTATTTTGCATTTCTTGTGGTCTTTATACCATAGTAAGGATTTAACCGTTTTGGGATGTATGGTGCTTTCCTGTATAAATTTCCAATCTGCCTGGCAGGAGTCAGTATAAAATTTATACAAAAAGGTTAGTACAGACTTCCTGTTTATGCAGCAGTGCTGTCAATCACGTCTTGGAGAAGCTCCAGAGACGTGCCAAACTGGCCCACTTTTTTGGGGGGGTCTAGAGGACTCTAGATCTAAGGACGCTCCTGGAGGGGGCCTCTGAAAGCAGTGGGGTGCATTTTTGGGTCATTCCTCTTGGTTAGTCTGAGAGCAGAGACCCTAAGACAGCCTTGTTCACCCAGTGGGTACAGCAGCCATTCTGGCTGTCAGCTATGTGCTAGGGAATGACCTAAGATAAAAAAGAATGAGAATCCACCGGCAATCTTCTCAAAAGTAGACTGTGTTATAACTAAAGGTTTAAAGATCTCCCCTCCCTATCTGGTTGCACTAAATACCATTACAGAAGGAAATTTGGAGGAGGAGGTGGGAAGTGAGAGACAGTGTCTAAAGCCCATTCACCCTCCTTTTTCTTCTCTATCTCTTTCTATTTGGATTTACTTTTCACTCTTGAGGTTTTTTCCTGGGACTGGGAAAAGCTATAACTGAAGGAAGAAATAAGTAAAAAACTGGAAATTAAAAGTAGAGATTGATATTGATTTGGATTTGTTTATCTTTTTGATGGAAAGGGAAGACTGGGAAACTAAAGCTGGACTGGAACTGAGAGTATTGCCTTGGGGACTAAGAAGCTGTAATTATAAACTGGAAGCAGTCTTTCTATCTAATTTTGATTATAAATTTTGAGAAAACTGGCTCTTTTGATCTGGAGAAGATTGGGCTATTTCCTTTTTTTTAAGTATTTTTGGGAAGCTGACTTGATCTGTTGGATTTTATTTGGTTGGAATATAAAAGAAAAAGTTTGGATTCCTTTGTTATTGCTATTGGATTCAGACCTGGCTTTCCTTATTTTGTTTTACTTCTGCTTTGAAAATGTCCTGAAAGACAGATTTCAATCAGACTTAAGTCAGGTGCAGACAGCTTTAACACAAGTCACAGATCAAATGAAGAATTTGAATACAGAGGATGGAGATGACAAAGTTAAAATGGTTGACTTCAGCAAACAATAGAAAATAAGAAGGAAATAACAATGGTGGGACAGCAATCCAAGAAAGCTGAAGAAAAAGCTGAAGCAACATCATTGAGAATGGACAGGATGGACACACAGGAGAAGACTGGTTTGGACTCTGATTCAACTGGAAATGAATAGAGCTGCTTATGTGCTGAAGAATTAATCAGAGTTATGGCAGAAGGATTGGTGGATTTCATGGGAGTTGAATATGAAGAAATTGACTTCCTATATAGAGCTAACTCTGCTTATGCTAGAATGAATAACCTTCCAAGAGGAGTACATATGAAATTCACTAAGAAGACAGTCAGAGATTGTGTGTGGAAAGAAGTACAGAATAATACCCTTAAAATACAAGACAAGGAAATAAAGATTGTAAAAGAAATTCCTTGAAAAATGAGACAAAGAAGGAAAGAATATCTATTTTTGACTTCTAAACTTACAGCAAATTCAATTACATTTCAATGGCTTGCTCCAGAAGGAATTTTCTTCATGTTTGAAGGTCAAAGATTTAGATTGGACTCCATTTTCAAGGCAAAATAATTTTTGTATAATTATGGAAAGCTTCTACAACAACAAGGAAGAAAAAATAAAAGCTTCAACAACAGAAAAAGAAGAGGAAGCATCGGCCTACTCAAAAGTCTTGGATGAAGAACTTGAGGTTAATACATCTAAAAAATCATCTATGGAATGAAGGCCACAAAGAATGACAAATAGAAATAGAAATGGTATTAATAAGAATCAATCATAAGGGATCTATCAACAATCAAGATATTTTTGGGAAATGTAAATGGACTAAATTCACCTAAGATGAAAGATATTTGAGAATATAGATTTGGATATTGTATGTCTGCAGGAAACACATATTAGATAAAAAGATGAACATTATCTGTTCAATAAGAAACTCAGTAAGCTTTTTACTGCTTCAGACAAAGTAAAGAAAAGAGGAATAGCTATCTATGTGAAAGAAAAACTGAAACCTATTTTGGTATCGTTATTAGAAAGTGGAAGACTTCTGCTTGAAATAGATATTAGAGACAGGAAAATCTTATTGGGGGTGATATATGCACTGAATAAATTGCAGGGGAAATTTTTTAAAACAGTGAAGGAAACTATGACAAAATATGACTACACAGATATTTGTATGGTTGGAGATTTTAATTCTGTTTTTGATCAAGGCCTAGACAGGAAATCTGTTAAGAAGATTAAATCTTCTAAAGGTTTACTTCCAAGATCTTTTTTAGAGTTGGATGAAGAATACAAACTGATTGATGTTTGGAGAACTAGAAATCCAACTGGAAACGACTATAGTTTTTATTCTAATAGACATAAATTTTGGTCCAGAATTGATATGTGTTGGATTACATTGAATCTCTTTCAGGAAGTTGAACATACACAACTGGAGTTGAATACACAATTACTTAAAAATGGAGATTTTTTTAGAGATGGCTAAAAAAATGAAGACTTTTTAAACAAAATATGAATGGAGAAACATCGATAAAGATAGTTTAGGACACGAGTAAAGCCTTTTTTAGAGGACTGACAATTAGGTTTGCAGCAGGAAAGAAAAGAGAAAGAATGAGAACATTCCAAGATATATTGGATGCTATTCAAAATAAAGCAAAAGAAGTAAAGCTGGATCCTTTGAACGAGAATTTAAAGATGAAGGTTAAAATACTCCAGCATCAACTTAATTTACTCTTATCAGAAGAGATGGCAAAAAATATTAAATTTGTTAAACAGGATTATTTTGAAAATGCTAATAAACTGGGAAGATGGTTGGCTCATAAGTCAAGAAAAGAGAAAGAGAAAAGGATGATCTATTCAATGTGTGATAAATATATAAAAGAACAATTTTCTAAGAATGGATTAAAGGAAATAATTCAAGATTTCTACGTACAATTATATAAAAGAATTGAAATTTCCAAGGAAATCCAGAAACAGTATCTATGTGAACAGGACCTATCCACACTATCGGAAGAAAGCAGAAAAATGTTGACTGATCCCATAACAATGGTGGAAATTATACCTGGACCAGATGGACTCCTGGCTGAATACTACAAAATATTTGAAGATGTTTTATTGCTCCCATATAAAACTGTAATTTAATCTGTAATAGAAGAAATGGAAGTACTGGTATCTTGGACTGAAGCAACTATATCATTGATTCATAAGGAAGAGATAGATCCTAAAGAGATAAAAAGCTATAGACCTATTTCTTTGCTGAATTGTGATTACAAAATATTTGCAACTATTTTGGCTGCAAAGTTGAAAAAATTGTAATAGACTTTATACATCAGGACCAGGCAGGTTTCCTACCCAAGAGACAATTAAAGAATAACATGAGAAAAGTCATAAATATCTTAGAATATTATGAAACTCATCCAGAGAAGCTGATGGCTTTGATATTTTTGGATGCTGAAAAAGCATTTGACAATGTCAACTGGCAATTTATTATTTAACAGATGAAGGTAATGGATTTGGGGACTAATTTTATAAGGGCGATTGAAGCTATATATACAAATCAGAAAGTGAAAGTATTAGTAAACAATGAACTGACTGATAATATATGGATTAAAAAAGGGACAAGACAAGCTTGTCCAATATTTCCATTGCTGTTTATACTAACTTGGGAAGTTTTGACGAGCTATTATGTTCCAGCTCCTTTACCTATTAGGAAAGATACCCTTATTAAAAGGACATCAGTAAGTGGAAATAAATATAAAATACAGGCCTTTGCTGATGATTTGGTATTTTCTTAGAGGACCCAATGGATTCTATACAACAACTGATGAATCTGACTAATGAATACGGGAAAATGGCAGGAATGAAAATAAACTATCAGAAGACAAAAATGATTATGAAAATATGACATTGAAACAAAGATTGAAATAACAGAGTTGACTGGATTTCAGCTGGAGAAATCAAATATTTGGGTATTAATATTACAGCAAAACATAATTCCCTGATGAAAGATTTGCAAGTATCACTAATGGGCAGAATAGCAATTTTGAAAATGAATGATCTACCATGTATGATGTTTTTATTTCAGACGTTACTGATATATATTAAACAAAACTTCTTTGATGAATTGAATAAACTGACACAAGGGAAAAAGCCAAGAATTAAGTTGAAAGCCTTACAAGATGCGAAAGATAATGCTGGATTTGGAGTACCAGACTGGAAGAATTATTATAGAGCAGCAAGTTTAGTCTGACTGAGAGAATGGATTTTACTTGAAGATCACAGGTTGCTGGCTCTATAAGGACACAATTTAAAACTGGGATGGCAGACCTTTTATGGTATGGGAAAGCTTCTGGAAATAAATATTTCAAAAATCATATGATAAGAAGATCATTATTGTCAACTTGGGAAAAGTTTTGTCCACTGATATACACTAAAATTCAGAGATGGGTGTTTCGAGTTAAGTTTTTTCTCAATCAACCTTGACCTCAAAACAAGCAGTTATTAGATATGCAGAATTGTTAGATGATGAAACTAGAGTGCAAGTTGAATCTAGACACAGTAAGGATAAACAAACAGATGGATTTTATTTAGAACAATGTGCATTTGAAAAATTATTATGTACTTCAAGAGGGAACTTATTAAGAAAATGTATGGCATGTTGATGCAATTGAAAATGCAGGACAAAATAGTTAAAGAATGTGTGATAAGATGGATGCAAAATGTAGGTCATAATGTCAATCTGTCACAGCGGAGTAAAATATGGAAAGTGAATGAAGTTGACTAAAACTGTTACATTAAAAGAAAACTTACATAAAATGTTTTATAGATGGCATCTAACCCCAGAAAGGTTGGCTAAAATGTATACAAATTTGAGAAATATATGTTGGAAATACAACAACCATATTGGGTCATATTACTTTATGTGGTGGACATGCAAAGAAATTTTGGATTGAAGTGCACACTTTCTTACAGTCTATCTTGAATATCGCAATACCTTTTAAGACAGAAATATTTTTGTTAAACTGTTTACCAGATGAGATAGATAAGAATCATAGATACTTTTTTTTTTTTTGAACAAACATTTTATTAACTTTTATATATTAGAACATAAACAGAAGGAGAAGTTAGACAGTGTTAGTACAATATAACAGTTTACATATTTAAACAGTGCATGGTCATATACCGGATTAGGGTTATTCATGAAGCAACAAATATATAACTTTGGGGAAAACAGAGTATTATAAACAAGGCACACAGTATTTTAGTTGTACAATAGAAGTTTAAATTTAACATTTCTAAGTGTTTCCCAATCAAATTTGTCAACGCCAATTTTATCCAAAATAGGATACCAAATGTTCAGTGGGTTAGTTATTTCCGACTCTGTTTGGTTTTCTGTATTGTAAATATTAAAGTTTTCTAGCATGAATAAATCCCAGATTTTGTATAACCATTGTTGTATTTTGGGTGGATTTTTATCTTTCCAGTGCTTGGCTATTAAGATTTTGGCCGCTGTAAGTAGAATGCTAATTAATCTTCTTTCAGATTCCGGGGGGCCATCATCAGACCATAGGTTAAGGAGCAACAACGCAGGATCTAATGGTAAGTTATAACCTGTGAATTTTTTTATCTGTAGTGTTACTTGTAACCAAAACTTATTGATGACTGTGCACGACCACCAGTTATGGAAATATGTGGCTCTCCTTCTGCATTCTTTCCAACACAATGGCGAAAGTTGAGGGATTAAGTGTGTTAATTTGACAGGTGTCAAATACCACCGGAATAATACTTTCATATTAGCTTCAAAAATATAGAGGGATTTTGACATTTTGCTATGCGTCTTCCATATTTGTTTCCATTGATGGTCTGTTATCAGTTGATGTAAATCTTCTGACCATGCTTGTTGGTAATTGAGACCACATTGCTTCTGTGAGTTAATTAAAATTTGGTATAATTTGGATATAAGGCCATGTTTTTTGTGGTCTTTAAGTAAAATTTGTTCAAGGGCTGTAGGTGGTAAGGATAGTGCGGGTTTGTAATTCGAGGATTCTATCAAATGTCTAAGTTGAAGGTATTCGAACCAGTTTATTTTGGTGTTAAATTTATTTTCCAAAGCTGTTTTGTCAAGCATCTTATTCTTGTGTAATACATCTATTATTCTTGTTATTCTGGCTTGTTTCCATGTGAGGAAAGAAGAAGAGTCTTTGGCCGGTGGGAACCATGTTTGCCCACAGAAGGTGCTTAGCTTGGAGAAAGGTGAGACTAATCTACTTTTAGTTTGATACCATATACTAAGTATAGATTGCAGAAAGGGAGATGAAGTCATAGGCTTGACTGTAGTATAACGATGTTTCCATAGTAGCTCTTGAAAAGTGTGACCTTTGGAAGTTGCCTCTTCAATCCATTTCCAGTCTAGCAGGATTTCCGGTTGATATTGTCTAACTAGCGCTGCTAGTGAGGATGCTTGTCGGTATAAAGATAAGTCCGGAACAGCTAAGCCCCCATTGCGACGGGCTTTCCTCAAAACTTGGAATCTTATACGTGACGATTTGAATCTCCACAAAAATTTATTAATGTCATTCTGCCATTTTCTAATAAGATTTTTAGGAATATGTATGGGTAACGTGCGAAACAAGTACATGTATTTAGGGAGAACATAAGATTGTAAAATGCTAATACGATCCATCCAAGAAAAAGAATTATTATTCCAACTGGTTAACTTTGTCATTATTTCTTTGTGTGTCTCTAAGTGATTTGATTTAATAATATCAGACCATACCACAGGTATTTTAACTCCTAAATAAGATAAATGCTTTTCCACCCATTGATATTTGAATCGGGTTAAGATATCAGATTTTACATTGGAGTCAATATTGATTGGGTATATCAGAGATTTTGAGGAGTTGATTTTGAGGCCTGCTAGTTGACCAAAGTTGTTTAAAGTAGATTGTATTGCGTCCAATGATTGAGAGGGTGAGGAAACAAATAAGATAACATCATCTGCAAACATACTTAGTTTGAATTCTCTTCCTTGAATTGTAATGCCTTTAAATTCAGTGTTTGATCGTAGCGCACAGGCAAGGGGTTCCAAAGCAAGAACAAAGAGGAGGGGGGACAACGGACATCCCTGCCTTGTGCCTCGCTGAAGTGAGATGCAATTTGAGGTAGCTCCGTTGGCTAGAATACTTGTTTTAGGATCTCTGTATAGAGCTTGAATAGACTTGCAGAAAAAAGGGCCGAATTCTAGATGGTGAAGCAGAGTTTCTAAATAAGGAATTTCCAATGAATTGAAGGCTTTTTGAATATCTATGGAAAATAATAAAGAGTTTGAAAGTTTATTGTGTTTACCGTGATGAATAATGTTGAAAGTTTTTCTGATGTTGTCGGAAATATCTCTTGTAGAAATAAAGCCTGTTTGGTCTGTATTTATATAGTGACCAATAATGTTTTGAAGCCTTGATGCAATCATTCCAGTAAATATCTTGTAGTCAATGTTTAGTAATGAAATTGGTCGAAAAGAGTCCGGGTCGCTAATGTTCTTATCTTTTTTTGGAATTAAGATTACATTTGCTAACTTCCATGAGTCAGGTATTGAACCAGTAGTCATAACTGAATTACAGGTGTCCAGCAAAACGTCTTTCAGAAATGGAAGAAAAGCTTTGTAGTATTTGGTTGTAAAACTGTCAGGTCCAGGCGCTTTGTTGTTTTTCAGAGATTTCACCACTTGCTCAAGTTCCGAAACAGTAAAAGGTAAATCCATAAAATCTCGGTGTTCCTCAGAAATTTTTTTCAAGTGAACTGAAGAATTTAAAAATTCTTTTATGTTAGAGAGGTTAGGATTTGTGGAAGTATATAATTGACTGTAAAAAGATTCAAGAATTTGTATAATGTCTTTAGTTGAATGTTTCAGAATGTTGTGTTTATCTTTCAAACCAACTATAAAACGTTCCGATTGCCTTTTTTTTAGTCTCCAGGACAGAAATCTTAACCTTTTGGAAGTTCTGGTTGTAGAATTTTTAAAATAATTAAAATCATTCTTAAGAATGGCATTGGTCTCGATCATCTCCAATTGCTTTCGAACCTCTTGTAGTCTTTTATAAATTCTTGAACTGCCTGTCTGTTTATGCTTATGTTCTAGAATTTGTATGTTGTTTATAAGTTCGTTTTTAATAGCTCTTTTTTCTTTCTTACAGGACGCTGTCAAGGAGATGCAATGACCCCTTATGAAGGCTTTTGAAGCATCCCAAAGAATGGATGGGGATATCTCTTCCGATGCGTTTAAAAAATAAAATTCTTGTAAATGTTTCTGTAGTCTGTTCTTTAATTCTGGTTCATAAAGGAGAATCTTGTTAAACTTCCAATTAAATCTAAATGCTTCTCTATGACCTTTTCGCATAATACATTGAACAGGGGCGTGATCTGACCATTGTTGGATGCCGATGTCAGAGGAAACAATTTTATCAACCAATGGGGTGGATATAAGCAAATAGTCCAGTCTAGTGTGGACTTTAAAGCGATGGGAATAATAAGTGTAGTCCCTTTCTGTATTGTGTTGTAGTCTCCATATATCTTGCAAATTATGATTACGAATTAACTGTTGAAGCGGAGTGTCTTGCACTTTATTTTTACATTTTCTCTTTGGGTGTGAAGCATTAAGATGATTTATCTAACGTCGGGTGCATTAAATAATTAAGGTCACCTCCCAAAATAACAGGATCAGAAGAAAAATTTTGTAATTGAACCAAGATGGTAGACAAGAAGTGTAGTTGGTTTGTGTTGGGAGCATATACTGAGGCTAAAGTTAATTTTTCCTCATTGAGTACTCCATTAACGAATAAAAATCTGCCATCTGCATCAATCAAGGTTTTTTCTATTTTAAAATTGGTATCCTTAGAGATCACAATTGCTACGCCGCGAGATTTGGATGAACCAAAGGCTAGGAGTTGCGTTGAAAACCAACTTGCTGGAAGAGCTGTTGATCTTTTTTTTATGTATGTTTCTTGTAAAAAAGCGATGTTTACTCTCTGTTTTTGCAAGTGTCGAGCTATGCGCTTAGCTTTAATAAAGTTGTTCAAACCACGACAATTTAACATAATAATTTTCAACTCTCCCATAATGATCTATGAAGATAGGTGTTGGAGAACCACGAGACAAAGTCTCGATCAATTAAATAGGACCATCTAACAAGAAACGAACATATCGAACCAAACGAGTCATTAAGCACATTAGATAAATTAGTGCCATGCCCTGTGAACATTTTTAAGTATCGATTACTAGAATGAATAGATTCTATCCAACTGAACCTTCTGGAGTTAGTGATATAATAGAACCCATTATTCTGTTGCCCTTTCCCCTCCCCTTCCCTCCCCCTCCCCTACCCAAAAATCCCAGTGTGAGAAACAAAAGTCCTCACTGAACCTTATGGGCTCAATAATTGGGATTAACCATAGTAAACCATGAAACCCAAAAAACGTAGTCAAGAACATAAACATAAAGGGAGCAATGAGAGTAACCGTGAAAAGGAACTCCCCCCCCACCTCCCACGTCTAAAGATTCTTGGCTATTTATAAAAAGCATTTTTTTTTGTAGTTTATACTATTCTTGGCAATAATTTTAATATCAGAAAACAAAAGCAACAGGCAGGATAGATTTCTTATAACTTGAGAAAGGGAAACCTGGAAATCTGTAATAACAATCAGAAGTTCATTCTTCTACGAGTCGGGATCTTACTCCAACGATGAGGAGTGGAATTCTCTTGACGCTTGCGCTTCCGGAAAGATAGAAGGTCAGTGTCCATATTTTCAGTGGATTGAACTCCTAGTGCTTTCAACAATGCAGACCCCGATTCTAAGTCGATGGCTTGGTATAAGGTTCCTTGTCTTCGGACTTGAAGGTAACCAGTCGAGGCCCAGCGATATTTTATGCCTTCCTCTGTAAGACGGGAGGTTATGGGCTTGAGGAGTCTTCTTATCTGGAGGGCTTCCGGCAGGACATCAGGAAAGATATGGATATCTTCATTGATAAATTTGAAGCTGCCGGCTGCTTTAATTTCATGTAGCACACGAGTTTTGATCCTTAAGTCTAAGAACTCAACCAGTATATCTCTCGGGCCGCGCTGCTTGTCGGGAGCATGGGGACCAAGTCGATAGGCACGGATTAACATAGGCTCCATGCCGTCTTCAAAGCTTATTACAGAGCATAGCCAGCTAGCTAGGAATGAGGTGAGTTCAGCAGAGCCTTCCGCCTGTTCAGGGAAGCCGCGAAATTTTAAGAACCTTTCCCTGGTCCTATGCTCTAGGAGGAGTATGCGTTCCTTGGCCCAAGTCTCTTGATCCTGAAGATTTTTAATGTCCTCCTGATTGGAGGTTGAGGCTTCCATGGCTGCTTCTGCTGACTGTGCAATCTGGTGCATCGAGGTTTGTAGCTCTTCAATTTTCTCAGATAGAGGCTTCATGATCGCATTAATGTTCTCCAGAATTTCTGATTTGAAGGATTTCAAAGAGTTGGAAAGGGTATCAGTTAAGTCTCTCTTAGTCAGAGCTTGCTCTAGGCTAGATAACGAGAATCCCGACGCCATTTTGTTGCTCGCGCTTTCAGGCTTCTGTGAACGATCGCTCGTTTTTTCAGAGTGGAAAAAATGGTTTAACTATGAATCCGAGGGTTTTGAGGAATGCTGCTTACTTTTAGACGTCTTTCCCATGCCTTTGTGCTTCAAGAATCTTGTTGAAACATATGTTTTTTTTAGCGGGAGGTAGAAGGAGTTCACGGAGAGCTCTCAAATGGTGTCCGCCATGCTTCGAGCCGACGCCACGCCCCCCAAGAATCATAGATACTTCATTTTACATGTTGTGACTGCTGCCAGAATCTTATTTGCAATGGCATGGAGGACACCAAAGATTCCAACACTACATGAGGTAATACTGAAGATTATGGAATGTGCTGAAACTGACAAGTTGACAAACATATTAAAAGGAAAACTGGAAGAAGAATTTATGAGACCTTGGAGGGTGTTTTATGACTGGTTAAAATTCAAGTACTGAGAGAATATGTTTAAGTGAAGAATAATAAGAATGACTGATGAAATAGTTGTGAAATTGTAATGAGAAGACTTGCATGCAAAACGCTAAATTGGAATTGTATATATTTCTGTCCATTTTCTTTCCTCACCTCTTTCCCCTATTCCCCCTTTCTTTATATAAACTAATAAAATAAAAAAAAAAATAGTACTGACGCTTCATGATACATTTGTATGTCCAGACAACAGCCAAGCCACCTTTGTTCAACGGGCATCTAATCATGCTAAAACCAACTCTTTCATGTTTATAGTGCCATATAAATTGATTCAATTATCTTTGCCACTTTTTTTACTTGTTCCAGTTTAAGATGGATAGGTAAAGTTCTAAACAAAAAAAATGAAAGTTCTGACTATACTAATCCTACCTATCCAAGAGAAATATGCATCTTTCCATTGAGATACTATTTTGTCCAACTCTAAAAAATTGTGTTTAAATATATTCTGAAGATATAGAGGTATGTTAATACCTAGATATTTCTAACACGTTTTGACCCATTGATATGTATAATTATGTTTTATGTATGAAATCTGATCATGTGAAAATGATATTGGATATATTAGAAATTTATTTTTGGGTAACTTGCAGACCTGAAGATTTGTCAAAGTCTTGTAAGATAAACGTAATAACTTATAAAGAGTGTATAGGATTAGTTAAGTAAAGAACTAAACCATCCACAAAGAGACTAAGTTTGATTTGTTTATTTTTAACTCTTATGCCCTACACTAAAGAATTTTCTCAAATAGCCAGGGCTAAAGCAAATACTAAGGGGGACAACAGGCAGCCCTGCCTTGTGCCTTTAGAGATTAGAAAATCTTGAGGATACATTCTGTTTACTTGTACCTAAGCTTTTGGGGAGGTATATGAAGAATCAATGGCATTACTAAATTTGTCTCCAAAATTCATTTGCTTGATCAGTTCCTTCAAGTAAGGGATTTCAACACTATCAAATGCCTTTTCAAGATCTAATGATGGGGGGAAGAGGATTTACTATTATTGGATTTACTATAATGAATTAAATTGATGTTTTTCCTGGTATTGTCCAATAGGTCTCTAAGCATCTACAATTGTATTCATTCTAGATGTTGAAAAAGAAGTCAAAATTTTTAGATCATTATTTAGCAATGAAATAGGAAGTTGGCTTTGAGATTAATCAAGTCACAATCTTTTTTTGGTACGGGTACAGTTTTAGTGTATTTCCATGAGTCAGCCATCTGTCCATTTAATAGAATAGAATTAAAGATGTCAGTTAAATCACCTTTGTTTTCTTTTTAAGTACAGGTTGTAGCTCGACAAGTATCCTAACCAACTGTGAATTGAAAATGATATGAACCATGATGGAATTGTTTGTATGCATCTTTTCTTTGTTTGTTAAAAATGTTCAATAATAAAAAGAAGTTAAGGGATCTATCAGAATATCACTATATTTTTTTATAAAATTCTCCTGGGAGGCCATCTCTTCCAGGGGATTTGTTAGATTTAATATTTTGAATAACGTTAAGAACCTCTTGTCTTGTTATACGTTTTTCCAGAAATTCGTTGTGTTCCTCTGAAAAGGTTTTACGACAAACCTTATGGTTCTTCAAAAACTCCCAAATTTGTTCAATAGGTCTATTCACTGAACTATATAGTCGGGTATAATACTTTTAAAAAGTCTGTATGATCTCATCTGTGGAGGAGTGAAATGTGCCCTTACTATCACTAATGTAGTTAATTTGATGAGAGGCAAGTTGTTTGCATACTTTCTATGTAAGAATTTTGAGAGATTTAGGTGATCAGTGCCAGAATTTCCATTTTAAAAAGATTTTTCTTGATTTGAGATACTTCTAATGTTTCTAATTTTGTTTTTTCTATTAATAATTGTTTATATACTTTAGAATTACATGTCTTTTTGTGTAATTCCTCCAGATGTTTAATTTGCAGAAGGAGATTATTTTTAAGTTGGCTCTTTGCTTTTTTATACGCAGAAGATGAAGATATAAATTTTCCTCTTAATACTGCCTTAAGTGCATCCCAAACTACATGTTGGGATATGCCACAATTATTATTATTTTGACAATAATCCTGAATTCCTTTTCTAATTTCAGTGTTAATGTGGTCAATTGATAGTAAACTCTTGTTAAGAGAACAATTGAATTGTTTATTTATAGCCTTAGGATTTAAAAGGGAATGATATATTGGTGCATGATCTAACCATCCTGCTAGTCCTATAGATGTGGAAGAGACCCTATTGATCTGAGAATTAGATGTGAGAATATAGTCAATGAGAGTATGGGCTTGGTACTCATTTAAAAAATCACTTAATGAAAGCTGATGAGGCAGGACACCCCTAGCCAGTTTTCTGACAAGCATTAATTACTATATAAGCATAGAGAACCCTCTTAAATATTGTAACAACCCTTAATGAATTAAAAAATTGAAATTTCCTACCCACCCACTTTCAACATTCCCAACCAGAACCATCCTTTCACTTGAAAATGTTAATCAACATAATTCATGGCTCCTAAGCATTAAAATTCTCCCTTCTATTTTCAAACCCTTTCTTTAATTTTCAAGAGTACTCTTCCTGCACAAAGTGCAGGATGACCAAATGACCATAAGGGGAAGGAAAAGCTCTTTTAGACTTATTAAGCTGTGAAGTCATAACTTTCCTCCTCTTATTGTTAGTGTTTAAAAAGTCAGATCATAGAAATATTTCTATACATTCAAATCATAATGTCTGAAACCTCATATCTCTACTTCTGTGTTCCTGCCTCTTCTCCGCCATTTCTTATCTGAGATCCCATGTAAATTTGTTACATATTCAAAAATGAGCAAAAACTCACAGAATTCATAAATTACCCCTCAGTCTACCCTTCCCTTCCTCTTTTCCCTCCCTTCCCCTTTCCCAAATGCATACAATGAAGTAGTAAAGCTTGAACATACCATCAATATAACTTTCAAATAAAACAACAAACCAGGTTCCTTGGGCCTCAAAATCTTCAAGACTGGAATGTACAATAAGCCAAATGATTTTGGTGAAGATTATGCTCCAGAGTAAAGATCCATTCTCTGGTCCAGTTATTATTTCATTGCAGGGCTTTAATGTCTTCCTGTGCCATTAGGCTCACATCCATAGCTGCTCCTGCAGTATCTGAGGCTTACTTCACTGTTGTTTTAACCATTTACATTTGTTCTGTAATATGTTTTAAAAATGAGGACATATGATCTGAGACTTCAGTTTTTATGCTTTTGAAGGAATCCATTAGGTTGTTTATATGCATTTTCATTATAGATGTTTCTTTTGTAGTAGAGCAGGGGTGTCAAACTCATTTGTTACAAGGGCCAGATCTGACATAAATGGGACTCTATGGAGCCAGGCTATGCATGTCCTAAAATGTAATGCCAGGTAGCAGAGATACAAACACAATTAAAGATATTATTTTTTTACTTAAAATACAAATATGCTTAAAACTCTTGTGATGTTTTGTTTATTTAACTGTCTTTGATAATTGACATCTCCCAAACATCCCCCCCCCAAAAAAAGATGCCCGCCTAAAATGGAAAGGTTGGGAAATAGTGGGGTTTGGCAATGCAATTTTTAAAATAAAACATGAAGAAAAAGCACAAGGATCACAGAAGAAACTAAAAATATAAACTAAAAATATAAAATGCTCTAAGCCTAGGAACATAAAATGGCTGGGCATTGCAAGCTTCCCCCTCCCCCCGGGTCTACTCAGAGTGGCAGTGGCTCTCTAGTGTAATGTCCCCCTTTGCTGTGGGTTCCCAGGCTAGAGTACTCACTCAGGCACCCATTCTCAGGTCCATTCAGCAGAGACAAGCTGGCTCAAAACAGCCCTGTATTTGCAAGGAGACAACTCCAGCAAGTCACAGCTGCAACTATATAAGCACTGGAAAGTGAAACTTCTTGAGCTCCACTCCATTGAAATACATTGCAGCACAGACAAAGTTGCAAAGAAAATGCAGAATGGATTTCCCATTAAGGTCTCTAGGCCCAGATAGATTGCTCTGGAACTGGAATGACAGCCATCAGAGTGAAATGGCAGTCCCTGGGAGTATCAGAAGCATTCTGGGATTGGAATGAGGCCCTCCAGAGTGGAATTCTAGTTCCAGAATGCTGCTGCTACTCCCCAAGGTTATCATTCCACTCTGCGCCCCATCATCCCAGACCCAGAACACAGATTCTGTTGCTAGGGTCAGTCTTTCTACTCTGGGCACTGTCATTCCAGTCCCAGAACACTGTTTCCATTTCTGGAAACAGTTCCAGAATAGTCTATCTGGGTGCAGAGATCTTAATGGATGAATTCATTCCATATTTTCTTTGTTGCTTTGTAAGCCCATAAGAGCTTCTTGCTGAAGCAGGCAAAGACAAGATGGAGGGAGCTGGGAATTTTGGCAGCCTCAAGCTTCAAAGAGTGAGGGCAGGAGGAGGGGGGGAGAAAAGAGTCGGGGGGGCTGATTGAAGCCATGGGTGGGCCACTTCTGGCCCGCAGGCCTAAAGTTTGACACTCTTTTTTTTTTAAAAAAAAGCCCCCCGAAGGGGATTTTTTTTTATTGCATTTTCTAATATCTATAGAGAGGAGGAAGGGTACTAACAATACTACAAGAAGGGGTGATAGAACAGAAAAATCCAAGTTGTGGTGATTGTATATAATGCTTACAAGTGTGGCGTTAACAAATATAGACTTTCAGTTGTTAACCCTGAAGGTGACAGTTGGATTCAACGCTTAAAGAAGCTCTTGCTCATATTAACTGTTTGGAGTATACTTAAATTTCTTTTATACAAACATCAAGGACCCTCATCATCTAATTACTGCAATTTCTGCTTCTCTGTCTATTCCTTTCTGCCCGTCTAACTATTTCAAATTTTTAAGTCAGCCATTAGCTACCATCCAAAATTATTTAAGTACAGTTATTAAGTACATCCAAGTTAGGCTTAAATATGCTTCTCCTAAAGACTCTCTATTTATCCTCCTATTACAGAAATAGGAAGGACAAAACAAACAAACAAAAAAGAGCCTAAACGAACCATCAAATAGCATCCCCTTCCCCTCTTCCTTTTATAATACTAGTCTGAGTTAACAAGCTGTTCTTAAAATTCATTTGATCCTTCCTTACAAACATCCATCTTTCCTGTATAAACCCTTGCCGCTTATATTTTCCAAACCTCTCCCCCTCAACCAAAAGTCTTATCTCTGGAAAAGATTTTTACTGTAGAATCTTCTCTCTCTGATCTTCTTCAGCTCACAATCCATTATCATATCACTGGTCTCTTCTGGGGCTCCATTATCTTCTAAAGCTTTAATCCACATAGCCACCTTTCACCCCACATTTCATTAACTCTGTCTCCCCATCAAAATCTATGGTATATTATTTCCTAGAAGGAGACTCTCCCCTCCCTCCCACTTATTGTAGGAGAACAGAGTTGCTTTGCAGTCCCAGTGATCTTTCACAGTACGATCAAAAGCTTCCAACTTCCTGGAGAAAAGTTCAGTTTCACTTTAATTATTCCGACGCCACAAAAACACCATTACTGGAGCAGGAGGGTCAGATTGTCTTCTTTTTATCAGACTACCAGGGTTTGTCGCCAAAGTCCCATAAATCCATCAAATTCCATCTTATTTCCAGTTTTTATTTTTAAAGGGGGGGAGTTCCCCCCCCATTCAGTATTTCACAGCCATCGTTCTCAAAGATGTTTGAAGTTTCTTTAAGAGGGAAAAGAACGCTTTCCAGTGCCTGGAGAAGTTATTTCCAAATTGTTTGCACAGTCACTCTGTCTTTTGAGATGGGGGAGTTTCCCACCCTGTCTGCTAAAAGGAGGTTCTGCCTCGTTTCCAGCCAATACTCAGGAAGCACATTAACTATTTTAAGTTTTTTCTTTCAATATTTTCTCTCTTTTCTAGCGTCCTCTTCGCTCCCCCTTTTCCCCCTAAAGAGCTTTAGTTTTATATTGTCATATTGTTATACAGGGGGAGGGAATTCCCTTTCCCCCCCGCTTCTTCTTTTTTTTTGGGGGGGGGAGACTTGCTGATCTCTTACTGTGATGTTAACAGCCTTTTAAGGAGAAAATTCTGATTCTTCCTTCAAGCCATTTCTAACAGACCATATAAAACATTTTCATTTATTGCTTTTAAGGTCCCAGATGTTTGTTTATCTATTACTCAGTTCTCAGATCACAAACGTTCCTCCAACACAGTCCCTTCACGTTCCATTTATCCAGAAGTGATTTCTTTTATCTGGTCATTTGGTGGGGGGTCTACAATTGTCTCCCCCACCCATGCTTACAGGGATAGACTCTTCTCTAGTGCTTCATTCACTTGTACTCACACTTCTTTCAGTTAAGTCATCAGTTCAGCCAGTCACTTAATTAAAACTTGATCACCGTCCGCTTGGTTTTCCGGTACGCAAAGCCTCAGCCATTACAGGAACACAGCGGAGAGACCATCGGGGCAAAAGGACGCCCCCACTCCCAGAATAAAGCTGGGGGGGTGACGAACCTCAGCACCCCCTGACTCAGGGCTCATCCTGAACCCCGGGGAGAGGCATACACTCGCCCCCCTCTCTTACCTGCTGGTTTGCAGTCTGTTTCTCCAGGAGCCAGGAAAAACAGCTTCCATCAGCCTGCCAAACCGGAAGTAGCCCCAAGTTTGACACTCCTATATTAAAGTCTTCCACAACAGCGGCCATTTCCGATTTGGCAGCCATTTTAGAGAGTCTGGCCTGTATTGTGTTCCTTTTCTCAAATGGTTTTCCAGCAGTCAAAAAGGCTTTAATGGTGTGTGTAATCATTGTTTGGGATCTGCATCTTTGTCCCCCTATTTTCCCCATTTGGTTTTTGTTTTTTGGAATTCACGATTTTTGCTTTAGTTGAGTGGGTAAAGGAAGCAAGTTGGAGCTCAGGTCTCACACATCTGTTCTCCTCAGAACTGATGCCATTCCCCCCAACTTCTTGATTAATACCCAGGAGGGCACAAGACTTGGTTCTTTGGCCTTTCAGCTAATGGTTAGTCAAAGGTATGGTAGTGGCTTGTTACCCTGGGTAGTGAGGATTCACTCTCAAGCATTCTTGTGCTCATTCTTGTAGGATTAAGATACAATTGAGATCTATCAAGGCCTGTATGGAAAGGGCCTCACTTGGGTCTTGGGCTGAGATTGTGGCCTCTCACTATTAGCATTCTCCTTTGGTCAATGTTTTCTCTTAGTTGGAAGTAAATCTGGTTCAGAAACAACTGAAAATTTGAGGGTGGAGCCTGGGTGAATGGGGTTTAGGGAAGGGAAGGGCCTCAGTAAGGTATAATGCCATGCAATTCCTCTTCTAAAGCAGCCATTTTTTTCCAGATGAAGTGGAATAAATGTTTTAAATAAATAATAACTAAAGGGATTTATGTAGCCTGGAGATCAATTGTAATTCCAGGAGATCTCCATCCCTCTCACCAGGAGGTTGGCAGTCCTACCTGTTGTTGAAGCTACCAGAGTCTCCTTTGTGCCGGCTACAGAGCCACAGAGGGAAAATTACTTTGTTATGTCATAGGGTATACCATGGTGGCTCAAGTGGTTAAGATGCTGAACTGCAGGCTGTGGAAGGTCAGTAGTTCAGCAGTTTGAGACCCGAGAGTGCCGCATGACGGAGTGAGCTCCCATCTCTAGTTCCAGCTCCTGCCAACCTAGCAGTTCGAAAGCAAGAAATTGCAAGTAGATAAATAGGTACCACTTTGGTGGGAGGGTAACAGCATTCCATGCACCTTGATGTTTAGTCATGCCAGCCACATGACCATGGAAACGTCTTCGGACAGTGCTGGCTCTTCGGCTTTGAAACGGAGATGAGCACGGCAACCCTAGAGTCGGATTCGACTGGCTTTCAAACAAGGGAACCTTTACCTTTACCTTATACCATCACAGAAGTGGCAGTTTCCTCATATACAGGCTGAAGCTTTCTTGATACCCTGAGGCAAAGCTCTTTCTTGTTTTCCTCCTCAGGCTTTTCCAGCCAATCAGTCTTATTTCCCCCATGAAACATGGAATTTTATACTGGAGCTCATTTTAGTAGATTTGTATTTTTTGCCATTCCATTTCCTACTTTAGTTGGATTCGAATCTCAGTTGCATAAAAGATGTTCCTTACTTTTTTTTTTTTTAAAAGAATTCTTCAGTACTTTACACTTGAATGAATGAAGAACTCAGAACAGGCCATGTGCAAACAACTACAGCTAGCCCCAGAGGCAACTGAACTCAATATTTATTCAGGTTTTTTACATGATTATTTACTACAGAAGTCCATGTAAAAACAGCACTTACACCTATGCCACATCACGTCTATATACCACCTCTGGGATGCAGAGCAGCTATATTAAAAGAATCAGCAATGCTGAATATGTGTTTTTACAATGTTTTCAAAAACCTTTTACAACATGTAGAAACCCGTCTATAAAAAGCAGTCTTATTATTCCCAGTGTTAAAGTTTTCTGCGCAAATATTTTGCTTGTCTGTCTCCCCCTCTTCTTTTTAAACAACAGCATTATGCTAGAGACATAATGACCAAGTGTTTCTTGCAAGTGCATTTTCAGGAATTCTAATGGTGTTTTGTTCCTCTGTAACACCTGCTAAGCTATTTTCCCCTGCCCATATTTTATACTTATTTAATATTTGTTGAATTTTTGCTCTACCTTCCCTGCATTCAGGAGGATAACACATTAATCAACAGCCACATCGCCAATAAAAACAGATGACACCAGTAATTAAAAACTAACGTAACATTTTAAATATCTATCTATAATGAAAATTATAAAAAATAAGTAATACAAATAAAATAATAGAAAACTATTTAAAAATCATTAATAGTTCTACTGAAAGCAGAATAAGTAGACAAGCTCAGTAGACAAGGGGTAGCAGTTGGAGGGCGAGTGTGGGCAGAGTGACTGGGGGCAGTATACACTGTAGCCTCAGACTCACCAAATTCGCTAGCATGGAGGTGTTCACGAAAATGTAGTTCTTTCCCGCCTGTGAAAGAGGGATGAGTGGGTTATATAGCAGTGGCCAATACAGTGACAGAGGCCTTTGTTTTGCCACAGCACTTGGAGTATGTGCTGAATGTGCAACATGCATTTTTCCCTCTCCCCCAGAGTTTGATGTTTCTGGGCTTTGTTTTGTTACAGCTGTTCAACCCTGAGATGAACAGGCAGGTGTGTCTTGTCTGTCCCCTCTTCCTAGGGGGATGAGTAGATGGGCTTGGCTTTTCTTTTGATCTTGCCTCACTACAGCTGTTGTGAAGGCAGCACCACTTCATTGTGGGAGGAGAAAGGGTTAGCATGGCAGTGATCAGAGTTTAGGGGCTGTGCAGTATTGCCAGGGTCAGCTCACTCAGTAGGCGAACTAGGCATTCACCTAGAGCGCGCTGGCCCTTATGGATGCTAAAAGCCCCCGTCCCCTGCCAAAAGCCCCACCAAAAAACCCCACCCCTTCCTTGGCTTGCTGGTGCTCAGACAGAAGGGATGGGGGTTTAAACCCCAGCCCCTTCCCTGGCTTGCCAGCGCACCCTGCAGCTGTGGGGCACACAGGCAAGCCAGTGCTCAGACGGAAGGGACAGGGGTTTAAACCCCCACCCCTTCCCTGGCTTGCCGGTGCTCAGATGGAAGGGATGGAAGGGACGGCTGGCCTCCTGCTGCTCCTCCTCCTCCAGGCACACAGCCACCCACCCAGCCAGAGGGGCCCTGCAGCCGACACCCCCACCCCCCACAGGTGGTCCAGAAGGGTCCTCCTCCGTCCGCTGAGAGGGGTCCTTGTGGTGGTGGTGGAATGTGGCCGGGCACTGACGGCTGGCTGCACTTTTCACTGGGGAGGGGCACACGTGCAAAGGGCTGGAGGAGACCCACTGGGAAGAGAGGCAGGTGGGCCAGAAGTGCTGGTGGGGGTGGAGGGGGCGCACGTTGGGCAACCCTACCCTGCCTCTTTGTGTGGGGAGAATCTGTTGGGATTGTGACAGGAGGCGGTGGTGGGCAAGAGGGGGGAGGAGGAGGAGGAGGGGAGCCCTCCCTCACCCTGGGGAGCCCTGGCGGCAGAGAGGCGAAATGGCTGCTGGCAAAGGAGAGTGGCCAGGGGTGGCTGCACCTCTGCTTCGGCTCCACTGTCCAAAGTGGGAGAGGAGGGGGAGCTTGGGGAGGAGATTTGTCTTGGTGAGGAGACTCACCCCATGGTCGCCACCTTTTGCTTGGAGGAGGAAGCGCCGAGCGAGGGAGGGAGGTGACTTTTGGCCCACTGGACAGGACTGCGGTGCTGTGCGGGGCACTGGCAGGCAGGGTAGATGGTGACCCATGGAAAATAAAGAAAAGAAAAGAAAAAGGGAAGTCCAGGGGGTGGAGCTGGGCTGGATGGGAGGGGGACTTGAAGTTAATTGGGGGGCAACCCCTGAGAGGCCCCGCTGTAGCCAGGACCCCCATTGCCCAAGCTTTCAGCATTGGTAAGTAGGCACCTGAAGCCTCCCCTACCGAAGGTGCCTGGCCACCTCGCCTTTGCCCGGGGGTGTGGCCCAGTTTTGGGGGTTTCCAGTGCCGGGAAGTGGCCGTCCCTTAAAAGGAGGGAGGGAGGAGAGGGGAGGGAGGGAGAGTTGGCTGGCCGGCCGGTGCCTCGGAGCAGCACTGCATCTCTCTCACTCAGGCCGGAAAGGGAGGGTGTGTGAGCGGCTGACAGTAGGGCTCTCTGGGGCACGCTTTGGGAGATTGGCAACCCCATAATTGGGCGCACGCTGGGGGGGGTGCCAGAAGGTAGCCCCACCTAGGGCACAAAAAAATCCTTTGGCCAGCCCTGCGTACTGCTAATCTAAGAAGTCTGAACAGAAGATGTGAGAACTAGCCAACCAGCATCCTCCCAAGAAAGCCCCTGTTCATCTTTTCACCTTGGATGAGGACACAAGCATAAGGGAACTGATCACTCAAATCAAGGCTATAGATTAGGCTATGAAAAAGAAGCATGCTAAGGCTGATCAGTTAGCAGTAGACTCTTACCCCCCATCCACCTACTTAGGTAACCAGGAGAAAAGTTTATAGGCAGTAACCTTTTGGCAACTCTCTTTGATAGGATGATGGAACTGGAGAAGGAAACAGAGTAACCTGGGTCATCCGGTGCTGATATTGTCCTTGTCATGGATGTGGCATTTGGACAAGCAGGGGCTGCTCTGGTGAGAAGTGAGGCAACTGGTGCCACATCAGTTTCCACAGAAGAGGCTATGAAAGGGGAGTGAGGAACAAGCACCTCAGAGGTAGCTGGGACAATGGAGGATAGCATCACAGCCTTAATTTCATTGGGGAGCAGTTTTCCACCTTCTGTGCTTTCTGCATAGACTATTGTTTGTTCAGGCAGGTTTGGCAATAGCAGTGAACATATGATACCCAGAGGCCTTTCCCTCTGAACGTGCAGTAGTCAGTCTAGTGGGTTTTCCCCAAATAGGCTCAGGTGCCTTTAAAACATATTTGTATGGTTTCCTCCTTTAGGGGAATCACCTCCTGCCAGTTACTAACCTGAACATGCAGAAGGGTGGGCATGTTGAAATATTCTTTTTGTTTAGGGAGTCAGAGGTTAAACAAGGCAGTATGAAAGAGCTGAAGGAATAGGGGGGAAATAAAAGCCAGCAGATAACACTAACTGGCTAATCTTGGTTCTTTCTGCACTAACAGCTCACTGTAGCTTACTCTAGAGAATCTGAGCAGTCGAGCCTTTAAGGTTAACTTTGTATTTTGTGTCCTTGGGCTCTGCACTATTCTTTTTTCTCCAGGTTATTTTTGTGTATGGATTCTGCATCTACAACCAAAACCCTCATTTTTTGCATAATTGTGGTTAACGTCATTTGTGACCTGTGGAGGGGGCATCCAATTGCCATCGGCTTGGCCAAGTGCATATGCAAGGGATGGGGCACACTGCATCCTCCCTTTTCTCTCCTCTCCTTCCTGCTCTCCCACCCCCTTTGGCCAGCTGCTACTGGGCTATTCCAGGCATACATGACCCTTAGAGGGATGCCAACTCAGTGGCTGGCTGGCTGGTCTGTCGGGAGGGGTGATGTCCCAAGGGTTTTTATTTTAAAAAAATGGGCCTTCAAGCCTCTCCCACTGTTTCCAATAGGCAATCCTGCCATTCCTTTTAATACATCCCCCTCCAATTTGTGTGCAGATTGGTTTTCAGGAAGGGAAAAATCCCTCCCTAGGGTCCAATGTGCAAGGGAGGAGGAATGTGTCAAACGCCTGCAATCTAAAAGTGTCAGAATCGCAGAGAACCTCCCCAAGCTGCCCCTCTACCTGCCCTCCAAGTTGTGTGCAGATTGGCTTTGAGGAAGGGGGAAAAGATCCCTCCTTAGGGTCCCACGTGCAAAGGATGGAGGAGTGTATCAAACATCCCCCTGCAAGTTAGAAGTGTCAAAATAGAGGCAGAAATAGGGACAGGGAAATGGGCAGAGATGACTAAAGCCGTGTCAAGTAGTCTGGTTATTATTCCCTCTGAATCGGAAGTTGAAGAGCAAAAAGGTCCAGGGATAAACCACTTTCAGACACCCCAGGGAAATGCCATGATGACTGCAAAGTCACCTCCGAATGGCCATAAAACAATGCAGAATATGGAAAGAGCTGTGATGCAAGAGGAGAGTGAGAGTAGGATGCAATGCAGAGTGAGATTCTGCTTCTGAAGTGGCTATGGACAAACTGCAGGGGAACAGACGAGTGCAGAAAGGCTCCTTGTGTAATTTTGCTGAGTCACCCAGAGTGAGATGCTGCACTAGTTAAAGTTAAGTATTTAAATATTATACATAGAACACATGCTCCCTCATGGCGCCTGCATGATCGAAGCTTTAAATATGGGCTGCACTGGGCCCTGACTTGTCTTGCAACAGAGAACAGCAGTAGACCTGATGTACGGCTAGAGCTATTGTAGGGTGATAATAAGACAATGGGCATTTGATTTCAAAGTTTCTGAGGAAGGTTTCTCAGTCTTAGTTCTGTTCAGTCCTACTTTGTTTGTTGGGACTGCAACCAGGGAGGTAGGTCCAAGATGGACCAGAGATGCAAAGAGTAGGGTGTGATGCTATGGAGATAGCCCTATTCAGATGTTACAAGACTTTCTTGGCTCTAAGGAATTGTTTGCTTCAGCACCAGGATGGAGTGAATGTCATTGTTCAATGCTGTTATCAGTGTAGGAAAATGGAACACATTCTTTTTGGTTAAAAGTGATGTCTACTGCTGCTAGACTTGAGGGAAATACAGGAGCTGTCCTGTTTTATAAACTCTTGTGAAATAGCACTTGAGGCAGATTAACTTTCAAAAACCAGAATAAAGATTTTATTAAACAGGCAGGGAATATATAAATATGAGGATTCAAGGTATAGAGGATCCTGAGATAAAACTTTCTAATACATACAGAATTAAGGCTTTTGAACATACAAAACAGTGTGGTTGAAGCTTAATTTCTGAGTTTCAAATTCTTTTCAGTGAGATGTTTTTGCTTATTATATATTTCAGCTGTTATACAGAATCCTGTATACAGTTTCTTAGAGAATAGCTTTATTTTAGTGCTTCTATGTTTCTCCCTTCAGAGATCTAGGTTTTCTTTTGAGATTTTACAGCTTTTCACTAACTCCTGAGGTGTCTAAGCTTCTTCCCTTTATCACAGACCAGGGTTCTCTTCCCAATCCCTTTCACTGGCAGGAAGTTATTCTCCTTGTCCCTAAGAAGCAATAACTCCTTTTATTACTTGGCTTGTATGGGTGTTCTCTTTAACTACCTAGCCCTTCTGCCAAATCCTTCTCCAGTAGCCCTTGTCTGTATAAAGCTGTTCTGTAGATTTCTTGACTGAGAATCTAAGTTCTCCCTCAAAGTAGTGCTAATATATTTAAGACAATGGGGTCCTTATTCTTCTCTCTATAGAAGTACTACACTTCCCTGACAGAAATCACTGACTCCCAAAGTCCAGACATTAGATTTCAAAGATCAAAAGGTGAATGAATGTCTTTTCCCTCCAGATCTGTTGACCTATCAGAGAATGAGTAGGGCAGCCGATCACATAAGTTCTTCTCTCCAGGGAAGATTAACTGCTGAACTCCCTGACTCTCTGACACAAGCAGCATTTTAAAAAGCCAATTTTTCTGTGCAGTCCTTCACAGCAGGTCATCCAAAGAGTGAGCAGGTGACACTATACCAACATTAGAAGTGTGGATCCTGGTTGTCTCATATTGAAACTACATGATTGGTGGAGTCCGGTCTACAGCATGGCGATCGCTCTCCCCGATGCTCGGGGGAGTGGCTAGCACACCAGCAGTCTGGAAGGAGGCTACAGAAGTGGGCCCCCCATGGAACCCTGGAGTAAGGGTTCCTAGCCAGAGGGCTTTTAAGGAGTTGCCTCTTCAGCGGTGGAATGCCATGGAATCGAGGCGCTCCTTCGCCCTAACAGTCCTTCCGCTGGTGGCTGAATGGCTCTAGCTAGGCTGACCGGGGCAAGCAAAGGAGATCGAGCAAGTGGCGAGGCTGGAAGCAGCCGAGGATGAATGTGAATTGAAAGTAAACGATTTTTTGAAGAAATGGAAAATTCCCTGCCCCTTTTTTTATCAGTTTGGAGGGATCTCCCCTCCACACGAGTGGCAAAGTAGAAAAAAAAGGGTGGGAGCAGGGAAAAACTGAAAGGCTGTTTGGTTTTGAGAGACTTACCAGAGCAGATTATACGCATAAACAATTTTCAGAGGTTGTGAAAGGGCGGTTGGTTTCTGTAAGCAATCATCCAAGATGTCGGGCGTCAGGAAGAAGGGAACAAAACTGAAACCTCCGGGCGGCCAAAGCCCTCGGCCAGAAGAGGAGGGGCCAGATGTCATGAGACTGCTAGCGGATACTTTCAAGCCTGTTATGGATCAACTCTCTGGTATTAACCAGCAGTTAGCTGTCCTCAATCAGACTTTGGCAGCGCAGCAGCTCCAAGTGGTGGAGACTGCCAAGCAGACAGAGCAGACGATAGCAGAAGTGAAGGAGATGCACTCCGAGCATAAGATGTTGAAGAAAAGAGTGCATCAAGTGATAAATAAACAAAACCACCAGGAATATAGGCTGCTGTCCTTGCAAACAGAGAAAACTAACATGATTCTCAGATTTCAAGAGGTGCCTGAATCCCCAAAGGAAGATTTAAAGAAGCTCCTCAGTGACCTTCTTGCACCAGCTGTAGGCATTAAAGCGGAAGAAATTATGCACGATATTGAAGCAGTGTATAGGGTGTATTCAAATTACACCAAAAAGAATAGCCTACCTGGAGAAATATCAGCCAGATTTTCAAGAAGACAAACTTGGGATGCAATTTTGCGAGCAACCTTGGCAACTCCATTGAAAATGGGGAAAGATAATATCAAGGTTTTAAAGGACATTCCATTTGAAATTCATCAAAAACGGAAAAACTACAAGGACTTGATACTCTTTCTCCAAACTAACCAAATCGGATACAAATGGGTAGTCCCAGAAGGAGTGGTCTTTAAGATGAACGATAAGAGAGAGAGAGAGAAGATTGACTCCGTGTTCAAAGCCAAGAATTTCTCAAGCGTCACTTGGGGACCAAAGAAGACGGTGAAACTGGTTCGAGTGGCTCTGTACCCTCGGAAACAGACGAGGACTTGGCTGTGGAAGAAGGCGCTGCTGCCCGAAAACCAACTTATGCATTTAGGAACAGAAAACCTAAGTAAAGGCAGAAGGACTCTGAAAATGGCCTTTATGAAGCGAGTCTGGGAGATGCTCTGGAATTCTCTCATAACAACTAATTAGCTAACTTCTAAGTAGGGAAAGATAGATAGGAACTCACTGTATTCATGGTATACTAACTATAAAGTACTAACATAAATATTAACAGAGTTAAAGATCTCCTACTCTTGAGTTTTTAGTGTAGTGTGGGTTTGCTTTGCTTTTCTCCTTAGTATTAGTTCCCCCTCCCTTCTTCTGAGTTGTAGTTTGTAGTCTTATATAAAATGCAATAAAGAAATCCCCTTAAGGGGGCCAAACTACATGATTGGTGCCTTGAACAAAAATTATAAGGTTGCAGTCTTAGTTGTCACGAAATGTCGGCAGTCTCTTGTGTTCGGAGGAGGAAAATTACCTGATAAAGAAAAACGAAACATGAACTACAGTCCAGAAATCATGTTGTTATCAAGAGTGTTTGTTATCAAGAGTGGTTTGTCACCTCAGTGGATTTGGACTGTGTTGTTAAGAGTGTTTTGTCTTTTCAGTGGATTTGGACTGTATTTAAGAATAATATTATCATTTTAATTCTTGGACTGCATAATAGATCTGTGAAGTTAGGATTGTTCTTGCATTGATTGTATATGCCTTGTGGCTGTCTAAGCAGATGACTTCCTAGTGAGCATATAATTATGGGAAATGCCAACAAATGCAATATCATAATGCCCCTGTATAAATCGATGGCATGACCTCATTTGGAATACTGTGTGCAATTCTGGTCACCACACCTCAGAAAAGATAGTGTAGCATTGGAAAAAATGCAGAAAAGGGCAATTAAAATGATAAAAGGGTTGGAACACTTTCCCTATGAAGAAAGGTTAAAGCGCTTGGGACTTTTTAGCTTGGAGAAACAGTGACTGAGGGGTGACATGACAGAGGTTTACAAGATTATGCATGGGACAGAGCAGGTAGAGAAAGAAGTACTTTTCTCCCTTTCTCACAATACAAGAACTCAAGGGTGCTCAATGAAATTGCTGAGCAGTTGGGTTAGAATGGATAAAAGGAAGTACTTCTTCACTGAAAGAGTGATTAATACATGGAATTCATTGCCACAGGAGATGGTGGCAGCTACAAGCATGGACAGCTTCAAGACAGAATTGGGTAAACATATGGAGCAGGGATCCATCAGTGGCCAAAAATACCAGGTGCCATCAGGAGGTCCACCAGTGTGGCCAGGATATTAGAAGCCCTCCCACTGTTCCCCTCTCCCCAAGCACCAAGAATAAAGAGAATCACTTCTCCCAGACCAAGAGTTCCTAGCTATACCTTGTGGCTAATAGCCACTGATGGATCCCTGCTCCATATGTTTACCCAATTCTGTCATAGTGTTGGACTAGATGAGCCATTGGCTTCTGTTGCCCCAGAAGGTCAGACAAGGACCAATGGTTGAAACTAAATCAGAAGAGTTTTGGGCTAAACATTAGGAAGAACTTCCTGACAGAGTGGTTCCTCAGTGGAGCTTCCTTCAGAGGTGGTGGGCTCTCCTTTGGAGGTTTTCAAACAGAGGCTAGATGGCCATCTGACAGCAATGCGGATTCTTAGGCAGATCATGAGAGGGAGGGCAGGAAGGGTTGCCTCAGTGCTTAGTTCTTGTCAGGGCTCTTTTTTTTCAGCAGGAACTCCTTGGCATATTAGGTGACACACACCCCTAATGTAGCCAATCCTCCAAGAGCTTACAGTAGCCCCTGTAAGAAGAGCTCTGTAAACTCTTGGAGGATTGGCTACATTAGGGATGTGTCACCTAATATGCATTGCGTTCCTGCTACAAAAAGCCCTGGTTCTTGTGGCCCTTTCTTACATACTCAGGGAAATACTGATTGCCACTTTGGGTTCAGGAAGCAATTTTTCTCCAGTCCAGTTTGGCCAGAGAACCTGGAAGGGTTTTGTCATCTTCTGGGCATGGAACAGTGGTCATTGTGGGTATGGAGGGGGAGGTATTTGTGAATTTCCTGCATTGTGTAGGGGGTTGGATTAGATGACCCTGGAGGTCCCCTTCCAACTGTATGATTCTATGATTCTATTCCATTGTAATGCATACAATAAATGCACATCAGAGAGAGGGTGGGGTTTGTTGATAGCCATAATAGGCTGCTTGTTAGCCACAGCCCACCTTAAAAGTTGGAGAAGTATTATGTTGATGTAGATCAAATATTAATAAAAGCTAATAAGCAGTGTCCTATGTCTTCATTTTGGATGATGGTACAGAAGAAACAAGAAGACACCTTCATTGTGGGATACTGTACATTCTTGTGTACTATTCAGCTTGGTGAGTTATAAGTTGTACAGGTTTTGGTGCAGACATGTAGAAAGAGGCAGTAAAGGAAAATCTGAAAAGCTGTTGATACCTTTTGCCATCTCCTGAGCCCTTAGAGATATTGGCCTGGAAATCAAAAGAGATGTGCAGCCATCAGAATTATCGGGGAGGGGGGGTTAACAAAAGCAAAATCTATTGTATCTTTCATTTTTTGGTTTAAAGTCATAACGCTTTCAGTGTGATATTAACTAAATTGTGGTAAAGCCACATTCCTCCCTCAACTTCAGGATTTGATTTTCTTGTTAAGCTGGGATACACCAACTATAGGCACACTTTGTTCTTCCCTCCACCCCTACCCCATGTATTTCTTTGTGGAGTATTCACAGGACTAAGACTATATCCCAGTTGTTTTTCCAGAGAAAGTATTAGTCTCTTAGCAGGCTAGAAGGATGTTTTGCTTACAGCCTTAAGAATTGTTGTGTCTTTTTCATAAAGTTAGGCCAAGCTACCTTGTATACCTTGATGTCCAGTCTCTGACCTCTTTCTAATTCAGAGGAATGTGCGAAAGCTTTATTCTGCTTTTCAATAAGATCCAGCTTATGTTGACAAAAGGCAAGTATTGGTATTGGGTCACTTGTATTTTGCCAAAAGCTGCAGTATCTTTTTGAACAGTTGAAAGGGAATATAATAGACCACCTACATTGCAGAAATGTCTCTGAAATAAGTTTGATGGTGCAAAAGCAGAAATTTTCTTGTTAAATATTTGCATTCATAGAACACTGGAATAATTACGTATGAGCTCATATAATTACACTTGGGCTCATGTTAGTTCAGCATTAGTCACCTTTGGATCAAAACTTTACTAGACATTCACTAAGAATGTCACATTTATTTATCTATTAATTAATTTCAATTTATATCCTGCCTTGCCTGCACAGGCAGGCTCAACCATGCATCAGGGTGGCAGTCAAGAGACAGATGTTCAGTGTTAACTGAACAGCAATGGATTTTACGAAGAGCAACTATATATATGACGCCAAATATATATATAATCACAACACACTCAATTACTATTGTTTTGCATTGTGTGAGATAGAACCTAGTAAAACCTAATCTTTTTATTGACTCAACACAGCATCCAACCTATTCCATTAGTCAATTCCACTATTTATTGAATTATGATCTTGCTCTTATGGCATTACTTTCTCGTCTGTTATTCTATTCTTTTTTGCATTGTTTATGACATGATGTCTGATACTTTTGCATTGTCTCTATATTTGTGATCCTAGTCTTATTGTATTGTTTGATGTCTTGTGCTATTGTGCTGTCTTACACTATGTAATTCACCTCAAATCTCAGTGAGAATGACAAGCTATAAATAAATAAATACAAAGAATTACAGACCAACACAGATGATTACCAGTTACTGTTGTTATACATTTTGGCCTCTGGTTCATAAGTGACTTTAGTGTGCTTTCAGAAATGGTAAATAGTATGCTCATTCAAATAAACCTCTCTAAGACAAATCTTTCAACAGCATTTCTAGGCGAAAAATCAGATGGGAGCTGATTATATCTCACCTCCAACTCATATATCATATAATAGAGACCTGTTTACAATCTTTGTCTTAGAATCAGGGGGTTTCAGCATGGTGTTATAGCATCAGTTCTGGATTTGGCTGATTGCTTTGGCTTATCCCCTGTCATCTGCACCTTCTCTGGAACCATTAGTTTTCACCTCTCAATTCCCGAATTTTTTTCTGGTTCTTCTGGGACCATTTTTATCCTAAACTTTCCCCAGCAATCAGATTTGATTTGTGTTTGTGTGTGTAATGTTCCCTGAACTTTTATTACTACCTCCCACTTCCTACCCACTTTCTGCTGACTGCACCATGACTGTGGGACAAACCCACCCTGTGCTCACTTTCCCCTACTTCAATAATGAGGAATTTTTATCCCACATGTGGATGAATTCTCAATTTTTTAAACTCTCACCTGATAGTTTTATATCTTTTTTTCACTATAAGAAGGTACAGGAGCTATCATTCCTCTTCACACATATTTGTAGCAATTCTTGGTATCTTTTTTCTGTCTCTGTCCTAAATTTTTGCCATGACCATTTGCTTCCTCATACTTTCAGAAACTGCAGGACTGCTCATTGCTTTTCCCAGCCTTTCAGACTTCATTCTTTGCCTTTGTACTTGGCTGTCTTGACATCCCCCCACATTTCCCTAAGGAAATAAGGATTCCCCCCCTTTTTAGTGCAGTTGCACACTGTCTAGACATTTACATTGAGTTATCTACTATGACTCCAAGATCTCTCTCTTGGTCAGTCTCTGCCAGTTTGGACCCCATCAATGTGTATTTATGTTTAGGATTTTTGGCTCCAATGTGCATCACTTTGCATTTGGCCACATTGAACCCCGTTTGCCATGTTGATGCCCACTCGCCCATCCTTGACAGATCCCTTTGGAGTGCCTCACAATCCTCCCTGGTTCTCATCATCCTGAACAACTTTGTTTTTTTAAAAAAATAAAATAAAAAAGCTCCCTCATAGTGATATATCTCTATACTATGTTCTGTGCCTTGTTATCCAGCACTCCCTTACTGTGTTTATTTAACACTTTAGGTTCTGGTGGGGACTGCTGCAGAGCAGCCCCACTTTACATTGACTCAATATTAAGTGAGAGCCACTTTGGTGTAGTGGTTAAGTGCATGGACTCTAATCTGGGAGCACTGGGTTTGATTCCCCATTCCTCCACTTGTATCTGTTGGATGACCTTGGACAAGCCATAGTTCTTGCACAGCTGTTCTTGTAAAAGGGCAGTTTCTGTCAGAGCTCTCTCAGCCCCACCTACTTCACAGGGTATCTGTTGTGGGGAGGGGGAGGGAAAGGAGTTTGTAAGCTGCTCTGAGACTCCTTTGGGTAGTGAAGGGTGAGGTATAAATCCAATCTCTTCTCTTCTTCTTCTTCTACTGGACACATGAAAGCAATTACCAGATAGGTGAGCAATTCACTCCTATCCATTGGCTTGCTGTTTATCAACAGGAAAACTTTAAAATTGTTCTTTATTTATAACTAGGAATAAGGCCTATTGTGGAAATAAATACAATGAGCTCTAGAAAGAGGCTCTGGGAGAGTGCCAAGGCCTTGGGCATGCAGCGTCAATTTGCTGTGGTGACCTTCTCAAACCCCACACTTTCCAGGTTAAAAACTTAACACAGCATAATCACACCCCATTGAGACCTCTCTCCTTAAAAAGGAACTGGAGGTGGTTTAGAAAGGGCTAAAGGACGGTCTGGCAGGAGTCTGGAAAGCTGGCTTGGTGACCAGGGAGACCCAGATGGACCTGTTTGAGAAAGCCCAAGGAAAACCACAAAGCAGTTGCGGGAGAGGAGGAGTGTAAGCATGTTTAGAGAACTGATGAACATCTATGTATGAACTGAAAGTAGTAAACATACCACGTAAGTGAACGTAAGGGCAAACGTTTATCCTGAAAGGAAACAAATTATCCTCTGTATATATCTTCCATCCCCCTGTTGAGTTTTCTGAAAATAAAGTACTATTCTATTTTGAAGTGGACAAGTCTTGGTGCCTGACTCTTAACAACAAAAAGCAAATATACCTAGCAGTGGTCCTCAACAGATATATAAAGTCAAAACAATTACCCCGAAGAGACATTTAAAAATTTGCTAAGAGAACTGGTCAGAAGAAATCAGCAGCAGCTCTGACCAGGTGCCATACGCAGACCCTCACAGTATTGTCAATATAAAAGGGGCATGTGTCATAACAGGTAACTGTCATTTCATCACAGCTACCAACAGCCACTGAGGGAAGAATTAGTCCCACACAGGATGCAAGCAGGAGAAGCATCTTCATCAACAGAGAAAGCCATTTGCCAGTAATTCTGACAGGGCACAGTGGCCAAAGGGGGGTGGATGGGGAAGAGGAGCAGACCCAGCACCCGGCCAATGGCACGGGAGTACTCTTGAGCGGCAGCTGATGGGCCAATGGGTGAGGGAGGGCATGGAATGTTGCCCCTCGAAAATAAAATATGGAGCGATATAAAAGAAAGATGGTATAGGAAAACACCTAGATGGGTCTCCCCCCTTGAAGCTTTTATAGCGCCGTCGCTATTACTAGCGAGTAAGAGAATAAGCTATCAATCATTACTAAGTAGAAATAATAAATTAAAATCTCAGGAAAAATTAGCAAATGAAAACAATTTGTCTTGGTGGGAACAGATAATGTTACGAGACAGATTCCAAAAAGATATGATAAGGGGATTTGAAGATCAAAACAATCAATTAGATAGGATTTGGCTATCGTCAAATAATAAACTAATTCAGAAGTTATATGGATTTTTGATAGATGAATATGAACAGGATGAGACAATTAAATCAGTCATGATATCCTGGATGAAGGATTTAGGTGAAAAAGTGGAGACTGATCAATGGAATAAGATTTGGAAATCAGTGAAGTATATGCGAGCTATTGCTTATAAAGAGAATGTATATAAAATGTTTTATAGGTGGTATTGGTCCCCGGACAAATTAGCGAAATGTTTTCCTGGCTATCCAGCCAATGTTGGAAATGCAAAGCTAATGTGGGGTCCTTTTGTCACCTATGGTGGAAATGACATAAGATACAAGGATATTGGAGAATGGTGCGGAGAATGATTCAAGACATTTTGGATAAGAGTGTGGATTTAAGACCAGAAATATTTTTGTTAAATATGGTACCAGACAGATATAGCCAACAGGAAAGGTATTTATTATCTTATATCGTAACCGCTGCTCGTTTGTTGCTGGCAAAAAATTGGAAACTGGATATAATACCCTCAAAAGAGGAATTAATACTTAAGGTGTTGGAGTTAGCGCAGTTGGATGATTTGAGCTTGATGTTACAAAACAAAAATGAAAAGGTACATAAGAAAAGATGGTTAAGGGTGTATGATTGGATAGAAAATTTAACAGATGTATAAGACTTCATGATATATGAAAATGTGCAATTGGAACGGTGTGTATTGTAAAAAATGAAAATAAAATTATATAAAAAAATAAAATAAAATTATTATATAGGAGAGATTTGGATTAATAAATCATTCAATCCCTGAATACTCAGGGCTATGAGCAACGAACAATGATAATAAAAACACCAAATAATACCAACAATTTAAAAACAATTTAAAAACAATTCATGGTTTACAGTATTCAGATGAAGTTGGTACCTCCAATTACAACTGTGTCTCTGTCTTGTAGGGGTATGAGTGGGAGCGGGGGGAGTAGGAGGGAGGGAGTACCAGCCACTTCAGGGCTACCCTACAAATTCCCACATCGGTGAGGTGCTGGGTCAGAAGTTCATAGCTGACCATGTCAAATGCTGCTGTGAGATCAAGTAACAACAGCAACAGTGCTGACCCACTGTTATCCAGGAAACTCTGGAGCTGCACGGCTACCATGGTCTCAATTAACTTTCCCAGAAATGATAAGTTTGAAACCGGGAGGTAATTGGAAGGATTCGTAGGATCCAGAGATGGTTTTTCCAACAGTGGTACCACCATAACCTCTTTTTTTAAAATAAGTATTTTATGGGCTTTGCATTACTACTAAATCCCTACTTCTAAAACCTATGGGAAATAGGGAAGGAAAACTAATACAGCATACTCTACTAGAATGGGGGGAGGAAGCTAAACCCTAACTTTAAACAAAGTACTGGATATAGGGAGGGAAAGACTAACACGGTGACACGATCTGGTTACATATATGTCATTGTCACCTAATGTTGCAAAGTTATTGTTGCTTATAAAAATTTAACAAAAAATGATAAAGAGTTGCATAAACTGACTGGTTAGCAAAAACTGGATTATCAATGATCATCTTAGTCTTAGGTTCTTTTCTTCTTGCATTTATTTTTTCCTCAGGGTTTGGGAGTGGCTGCTCCTTTCTCTGACTCTGATGTATCTGAAGAACTAAAGAGTTTTGGACTATACACTCACATGTCACCAATATGCTGGAAGGGCTGTGGTCTCAAAGCCACATATTTTCACACATGGTGGGATTGCCCACAAGTTGCACAGTACTGGAAACATATTATTCAAAATATTAACACCCTAACAGGTTACAACTTACCTTATGATCCAGTGATGATCCTGCTCCACCTTTGGCCCACAGACAGTCCACCTGAAATAAGAAAACAATTAATTAAAAAAAATTTAGTAGCGGCCAAAGTGTCCCTGGCAAGGAAATGGAAATTGGATACTCTCCCAACTATGCAGCAATGGCTCCACAATGTTTGGGAGTTCTTTCTACAAGAAAAAATCTCACTATGGACAACTAATATAGATGTTGAGAGCCAGTTATTTAATCCTATAGACAAATGGTCCCTCATAATCGAGAAAATGAATGTGGATCAGTTTGACTGGGAACACATTAAAACTCCCAGATTCAAGATACTATTATTTGGGTAATTTGGATCTCATTGACCAAAAACAAGTCTTCAGAGCAAAGAATAATCCTTGGGTCACCCCAATTGCAGATCAGTTCCAGCTTGGCATTTTCCATGTATTTGAATATATTCGTTCAGAAATATACAAATACCTTTATGGTAGGCACATGCAGGCCGACCCTGACCTTCCGAAGAAGAACAATGACAAATCCAAGAAGATCAGTCGTAAGCCTCTGGCTGCTAAGAACAAATAAGGACCCAGCATGTCCCAGTCTGCTATTTTGTTTTGCATGTCCCTCTCATTCTTTTATTAAAGATATATTTGCTAAGACAAATTTTATTAATAAAATTTTCAAAAAAAACCCACTAAAGAGTTTTGGACTACTGCTTGCTGAATCCTGTGAGTAGGATTCTTCTTCTTCCTCTTCTTCCTCCTCATTCTTTTTAGGTTTCTTATCTTTGTTGTGTTGCTTTAAATTACAATATTGATCCACAAACTTTTTGGCCTTAGGAACAGTGTCCATATTATATTTTCTGTCTTCATATTTGAAACTCAGTCCTTTGGGAAATAACCACCTGTAAGGGACCCCTTTCTTCTGTAGAGAGAGAGAGTAAGCTCCCTGTAGAGTTTCCTCCACTTTCTAACTTCAAAGGTGATATCCTTCAAGATTTTTATCTCTTCATTCTTGATTTTTAAGTGGTCCCCCTGTGTGGATTTCAGCACCAGATCTCTGGTAGACCTTCTCGTGAATTTCAAACATATTTCTCCCGGGAGTTTATTTTTTTTTAATAAAGTCTGGATAAATCCTGTAAGCCCAGTCCTTCTCCTTCAGTAAATCTTCCTGTTTGTAATCCATTGTTGGAGCCAAAGTCTCTGCTAAGAGAGCCTTTAAGTCTTCATTCTTTTCTTCTGGGATCCCTTGGAAACATAGGATGTACATGGATCTTTCCAGCTAGAGATGCATTAGTTGACTTTTGTTGGAGGATCTCTCTTTTTCTGCTTCATCCACTCTTTTATTGATACTCTCAGTCTGTTTTTCCATTTTTTTTAACGTTTTTTCAGTTACTGAAGTCCTTCTGTCCATTTGAGTCATCTGCTTTTGCATATTATCCATTTTAACATTGAGGTTAGTCATCTGCTCCATTAGGGGGTGCAGTGCAATCGTCAACAGTGTAGACATATCTACAGCTACTTCCTGGTTGAGGGAGGGAGTCGTTGGAAGGCTATTTCTGGTTGGCATTTTTTTCTCCACATCCGGCTTCTGCCATCTCCCAGCCATAATATCAACAAGAAGTAAGTTTCTCAAAACAAAGTAAAAGTTAGCAGAATTTAATCTGCTTTTCGTTATTATGCAGCTTTTGTTTTCACTAATCCTCTAATGCGTTTAGCTTAATTCAAAGTTTTTTAGTTCTATTTTAAAACCACCTTGCTTTAGATGGGGGGGTGAATTCTTGAGCTTCTCCCTCCCCCCTGCCGCTTTGCCCCTAGGCGCTTCTAATTGCTGCCAAGGCTCTTTTGTTTGCTTAAATCACCTGCGCATTGCTTAACTCATGCTTTGAAGCCTTGGAAGTCTTTTAGAAGCCTTTCAAAACTGTTGATTGTGTCTGCTGGTCCAGCAGTCATCTCTCAGCACCATGCTGGCTCTGCGGCGACAGGACCTTTCGGAGATAAAGGTGAGCTTCAATTCCTTGGCCGTCACCTTGGAAGAGGCTCTCCTCAACTCTCCAGGCTGAGGGTCTCCCACAGAGACCCCGGGAGGGTCCGGGATGCACTCAGACCCTTCTCGTCAGCTGAGTCTCAGCACAACCCCATCGGAGTGCTTAAACCATAAACCAACCATAGCCTCTTTCAATCCCACTGGATAGACTCCTGACTCCAGGGACAGGTTGATAATGTCCACCAGGTGGGCCTGTATTCTCTCATCACCAACTTTTACTAGCCATGAAGGACATGTGGTTGGCCTAACAGCACACAGGATGCTGTCAACATCAGCATAGGAGAGCTGGCTGAAGTTGTCAAATACTAAATCCAGAGATAGCCAAGGGGCCTCCAGTTCCCTTACTGCATCTGGCAGTTAGGTCGTGGCAGAATGACAAGACTTTATCCGTGAAGAAGCTCACAAATGCCTCACAGCTAATCGTCGAATTACTAATATTTTTGGTTCTCTCAGTGAGAGATGTTAAGGACCTAACCACCCTAAACAATTGCCCCAGGTGAGAGCTAGCGGACACAATGAAGACTGAAGAAAATTGCTTTTTTGCAGCCTTTACCACCACCTCATAGGCGTTCATAAATGTCCTATGAGATGTTCTTGTGGCTTCATCACAAGTGTGCTGCCAAACTTGCGCAAGTCATCTGAGCTTCCCTTTCATTCCCCTGAGTTATTTAGTGTGCTAGGGGGGGTTACCTCAGTTGGGAACAGAGTGGACATTGGGGGGCAACTTTATCAATGGCCTCAGAGAGACGGGAGTTCCAGTCCTCTACTAGAAGATTTAATGAGTCACCAGAGGTACAAAGCACATTTTTCTATATAAGGCTGTTAGCTACATATTCTGCTAGGGGCAGCACAGTGATTCCTGTGCATATATACAAGGTCCCTTAATACAAGCACAAGCTCCATCCCTTGTCTCCATTCAGTTTTAGCCATGCTCATGGTCCTCATAAACCTCACTTCCAACTCTGTTCCTGCACATTATTCATATAACTCTGGGGTCATTGTGAGCAAGATGGAGGTTTTTGTCATCTTTCAGTTACAAGTTGTAAAGTGCTCAGGCTCCCTCAGAAGGAAGAAGTCCAGAAACCCCTTGTGAATTCACTAGAGGCTGTAATTTTCTTTCTACAATCTATATTTCCCATTCCCAGTTCTCCTCACTTGTCTGTCTCTGTGTATGCTTAAACCATACTTCTAAAAGTTGGATCCTAGCTCTGAGAGACTCCTGTCTTCAATAATCTTCCTCCATAGTCAAGGTCTGCTTATACTACTTAACATGTAAGAGAAGTTAAGGAGGTAAAAGTAGTTGCCTTGCTGGAGACAAGGGGTTTGCCTGGTCCTCCTCTCACAGGCAGAGAAGGGCTTTTCTCTTTCACATGGACACACACTGAGTTTCAGGACTGTTATTGGACAAAAAAGGACATTCCTTGTCCTGTATTTTTATCATCACTCCCGTAATGCTGAATGCTTTCTTTAAACATTCAAAATTGGAAGCTCAGTAGCAAAAATGTGAATTTCAGTTCCTACCATTAGTGGATGTCTGGACAACAGCTTCTTCTGCTCTTGGCTGGATGCTACAGTATATAACCAACCCCACATGGGAAGTGTCCCAGGGAATGGCAGGCATTTTTCTCTAAGGATATCTTTGTACACACTCTGGGGGCCAGATGTGCAGACTGCAAGCCTTTCTAGTTCTCCTCAAGCCTCTGCCTGTCATGTGAATCAGTGGGAGACTAGCCTATGGGGGAGAACCTTTCATATCTAGATGGTAATGATCAAAAATGCTAAAAGAGTGTTTCCATAGCAGAATTATCTGAATATGATAGATTTTCAATGCAGTCCTATACAGAGTTATTCCAGTCTAAACACAATGATAACTCTGCATGGAATTGCACCACAAGTTAATTAATTCAGGTGTTCTTCCACACACACACAAAAATTCTGTATGCAGTTAGTGTAGTATGATTAGCCATTTCTGCAACCAACTCTCAGTGCCAAAGACAGAACTGCAAAGCTTGCACAGTAGAATGCAGAATTACTCAAACAACTTCACTATTTGGCATTTTCTTGGTTTGGGAGAGCTTGGCTTTGCAATCTCAAACATTCTTTCATTAATCTATCATGTTCTACATAGCTCTTGTACATACATTTGTATCCATATCACCTTATATGTGCAGAAAACTTATAAATAGAGGCATTACTATAATTGTAGAATGGACAGATCAATTTACAGTATTACCACTGATATTGTAAAATGTAAGTCTGTTGAGCTGAAGCCTCAGTTCCCAGGTTTTAACCTGGCAGGGGTTTTTATGACTGTGCAATAGCCCATAGAAAAAAGAGATTTGTAATGGAAATCATGACAAATCCTCAACAAAGGTCCATTGTGACGGATTTTGTACCTTGCCTGTTGATCTGCAGTAGTCAAAAGGGGAAACTAGATGTCAGAAACTTGTAATTTCTATTCTGCCTTTGATTTAATGTGAATCAAGTCAGTTAAAGACTAAAGCTGATTTCATCTTTCTGACTTCAAAGGGCCAGGCCATCAGTTTTATAAACCCAGCCAAGCCTAAATTCCTGGATTCAAGTCATGCTGGTCAATTTATGACTAAATCATATGGAATCCAGGTATTTCTGAAAAGGTGGGTTGTAGTTCTATGAGTTCAGAGACAATTTTGAAATGGTAAATTTTACAAAAGAAAAACATAACATTCCTATATAATGGGTCTAACACCACAGTTATTTCAGTTTAACTAAGCAGTGGTCAGGGTAAATAACCCCACAACCCAGTTTGGTGTAGTGGTTAAGTGCGTGGACTCTAACCTGGGAGAACCAGGTTTGATTCCCCACTCCTCTGCTCGCAGCTGCTGGTGTGACCTTGGGCAAGCCATAGTTCTGTCAGAGGTGTTCTTGAAAAGAGCAGTTTCTGTCAGAACTCTCCAAGCCCCATCTACTTCATAGGGTGTCTGTTGTGGGAAGGGGAAGGGAAAGGAGTTTGTAAGCTGCTCTGAGACTCCAAGTGAAGGGTGGGGGCATAAATCCAGTCTCTTCCTCCTCCTCCTCTTTGGCCTCTAGGGTACTTCAAGGCTAAAACTTGTCTCCTATGCATTTCAACATCTACTTAAAATTACTGGATGAGTCATCTAAAGATTTGGGCTGTGTCATTACTGATATGTGGATGTAGAAAATGTCAGTTTCTTGAGGCAGTTTTGAAGTATATATAGGCTAATAAACTGAAGTTTAATCCATACAAGATTGAAGTGCTACTGATAAATTGAAGATCTGGCCTGGGACTTAAGGTGTCACCCATCCTGGATGGGGTTGCCCTGGAAGAAACAGGTCTGTAGTTTGGGGGTGCTCTTGGATCCAGCCCTACTGCTGAATACACCAGTGGCAGCTGTGGCCAGGAGTGCCTCTTGCCGCTTTCGACTGGTGTTTCCTGATTAGAAAACATCTGGCCACTGTGGTACATGACCTGGTTACATGTAGGTTAAATTACTACAATGCACTCTACATGAGGCTGCCCTCAAAAAGTGTTTGAAAACATCAATTGATACAGAAGTGACTGGAGTGGATTGTAGGAACCATATCAGTCCAAGTCTTTGTTCATCTACACTGGCTTCCAGTCTATTTCTGGGTACAAAAGGTGCTGATCTTGACCTTTGAAGCCCTGTATAGCTTGGGACCAGGAAACCTGAAGGACCATTTACTCCCTTATGAACTTATTCAACAGCTACAGTAGTGCTTTGGATGCCCCTGCATTCTGAGACTTGCAAATGGTAGCTAGGGTTGCTAACTATAAGATGAGAAATGCCTGGAGAGCTGGAAGTACAGCACAGTTGGAGGATCAGGAAGAACCTCACTGGGTTATAATCCATAGAGTCCACTCTCCAAAGCAGTCATTTTCTCCAGAGGAACTTGTAATGGACAGCTGTTGTGTCATATCAGTTTGAGAACCTTGATTGACAGGGGATTCAAATGGAATTCTACTGTTGACCTGAGGGAGTGGCAGTTGAGAGTGGAAGATAAGAAGAGTTAAGGGTTGAAGAGGATCCTGAAATAGAGAAGTGGAACCAGTAGTCTTTCCCTGAGGGAAATAGCCCCTAGGAAAAGGGAGTGATCCCCACCTTTCCTGGGAGCTATTATATAGTTATACAAAGTTTCCCTCATTCCTGTTGCCATTTCACCTTACTGACAGACTTGACTTGTCCATTTCTCTGTAAGAGTGAAATAAAACAGTTTATGTGTTGTGAATTAATACCAGTGTCTCAGGTGCCATAATCAGACATATAACAACAAAAGGTTTTTTGGTTTCTCAGTATCCAAGGATGGGTAAGAATATATCTGTATATGTTTAAACAACAGGGGGACAGACAGAGAAACAAAGAAGAAGAAAAATGGACTGCTCAGCTAAGAAAAAAAAACAAGTGAGGAACTGTCATAGAACTAGTCTCTGAAGTCTATAGATTCTGGGACATCTCCAGCCCCAGGGCCTTCTCAGTCATGGCACCAAAACTCTGGAACTCTTTCCCCAGGGAGATCCATCACTCCTCTTCTGTTGCCATCTTCTGCCAATGAGAGAATACTTTTTTGTTTGGTTTGGTTATCTCTTCTTCCTTCCTTAGGTTTTCATTGTTGGTTTTATGTGGATAGAGAACTGCGAGAAGTACAAGCTGAGTTTCGAAGCGGTAGAGGAACAAGAGACCAAATTCCCAACATTTGCTGGATTATGGAGAAAGCAAGGGAGTACCCGAAAAACATCTACTTCTGCTTCATTGACTATGCTAAAGCCTTTGATTGTGTGGATCACAACAAATTGTGGCAAGTCGTTAAAGAGATGGGAGTACCAGACACCTCACATGTCTCTTGAGAAACCTGTATAAAGGTCAAGAAGTGGCAGTTAGAACAGGATATGGAACAACTGACTTATTTAGAATATGAAAAGGTGTATGTTAAGAATGTATATTGTCCTCTTGCTTATTTAATTTATATGCAGAGTACATCATGCAAAATGCTGGCCTGGATGAATCACAAGCCAGAATTAAGATTGTCAGGGGAAACATCATCAACCTCAGATATGCAGACTATACCACTCTAACAGCAGAAAGTGAAGAGGACTTAAAGAGCCTCTTGCTGAGAGTGAAAGAGGAGAGTGCAAAAGTTGGCTTGGAACTCAACTTCAAAAAAACTAATATCATGGCATCCGGCCCCATCACTCCTTGGCAAATAGAAGGGGAAGTCATGGAAGCAGTGATAGACGTCATGTTCCTGGAATCCAAGATCACTGCAGATGGTGACTGCAGCCATGCAAGACGCCTGCTCCTTGGGAGGAAAGCTATGGCAAACCTAGACAGCATAAGAAAAAGTAGAGATACCACCCTGCCAACAAAAGTCCGCATAGTCAAAGCGATGGTATTCCTAGTAGTAATGTGTGGCTGTGAGAGTTGGACCATAAGGAAGGCTGAAGAATAGATGTTTTTGAATTATGGTGCTGGAGACGACTCTTGAGAGTCCCTCGGACTGCAAAGAGATCAAATCAGTCAATCCTAAAGGAAATCAAAACTGCCTGTTCCCTAGAAAGCCAGATACTGAAGCTGAAGCTCAAATACTTTGGCCACCAAATGAGAAGGGAGCACTCACTGAAGAAGACCCTGATTCTGGAAAAGTTTGAAAGTAACAGAAGAAGGGGACAACAAAGGATGAGATGGTTAGGCAGTCTTACTGATGCAACAAACATGAAATTGAGCAAACTCCAGAGGATGGCGGAAGACAGGAGGGCCTGGCATGATGTGGTCTGTGGGGTCGCAAACAGTTGGACTCAACTGTGTGACTGAACAACAAAAATTTTAGCTTTGGTTTTAATTATGTGTTTTTGTTTGGTTTTTAAATTATGTATGCTTTTAATATGTTAGCTGCCTTGTTAGCCCTGATGAGAGCAGAAAAACTGAAGATGCCATTTGGTTATGAAGAACAAGAAAATATTTACTGATATTGCGATAGCAAGCAATTTGCCATCCTGGTTTTTCCCCCCTCTGGCATAAGGCCAGTTGCCTTTTTGCCAAGATACAGAGTTAACTGTATTTTCTTACATTAGAAGGGAAGCTATTTCCATCTTAAACACATTCCTTTCACTTTCACAGAAACTGATTAGGTCTTTGCTGCTGTTGCATAGCCATATATTTTTTCCAACTTAACATGTTTCTTTAGGACAGCTCTACTAGGCAGTACGATTCCATATGTGCTGTAATGTTTATGTTTCTAAGCAATACCTTTAGTGACCACATTGGGGTACCAAAATAAAAAAGAAAAGAAAAGGCTACTTTTAAATTTTCTGTTTCTGGCTATCTGCATTGGAAAGTGGAAAGAAAACGAAGGTGGTCTGTACTCCTGGCACAGCATATGCTGAAAGAAATGTCTTTCATAGGCCAAATTGTGTACAGATCCCACCAATAAAATTTTGTAGCCATGAGTGCCTATTTTTAAAAATGAATGGATTTCATTGGGATAAGTTCAGGAGAAAGAAAAACATTAATTCTCAGACAAGGGAGATCTGAAACAAAATATCTTGTCATTATGAAATCTGCAGGTGTTGGACAAGCATGTTTTGGAACTGCCAAAGTATTTCCAACTGTTCAGTCTTTGGGGACATTTTGTTTAACATTCAAGCTAGTAGCTTCACAAACTCCACTAAACCAAAGACATTCATGAACAAGCAAACAGATTACTGATTCATGTTGACCAAAAAAATTCTTTACATGTTCAAAGCTCCTTGAGGATTACCGAATGACTCTGCTTTATTTAATTTGTTTGAGATCAAGCATTCAGACCACTAAGCAAAAAAGATAAATACTTTTTCACACAAAGCACAATTAAGATGTGTAATTCATGGCTTTGAGATGATGAAAAGGTTTCTTTCTTGAAGGGAAACAATGAGGAAATGCCTGTGTTTCAGGAGATACTTTGGGTATCAGTCAACCTTTGACAGACAGAAAATTGGAATGAACAGCCACAGGATTTACCACTTTAATTGCTCTGATGTACATACACTATTGGACCTATATATAACAGTTCTTGAAGTTTTTAGTAAGCACCATACCTAAGCCCTGGACATTATTACATGGCTGGCAGGATACTTGTATTGATGCTATTCTATGCTCATTCAGCAAAGTGGCAATATGTAAAAAAGTGGCAAAAAAGACCCAATTCTAATTTACAGACTACAGAGCATATAGCAATTGTACCAGAATCCATAGCAACCCCACTACAACCCATCAATCATCCCCTATGGCTAAAGAAACAAGTTCATGTGGCTGCAAAAAAATACATTCTTGCAACTTCATTTAGCCTGCAGAAGGCCCCTTACCTTGATTTGGCTGATCTGGTCACATGGAGCCACGCTACTATAATTCATTCTACATAGTGATGTCCTCAGGGGTCTTTTTGGGGGGGAGCCCACTGGAGCGCCGCTCCGGGAGCTCAACAATGGCGGTTGTGGCAAGCCCTGCCCCCTGCCGGTGTCCCCAGCCCACGCAGGAGCACTGGGCCGGGATGCTGGAAAGAGCCCCCACACCACCCCTCGCAGCGTCCCCGGGCCACACAGGAGCAGTGGGCCTGGGGGATGCCGAAGAGCTCCCCCGCAGCGTCCCCAGCCCGCGCAGGAGCACTGGGCCGGGGGACACTAGAAAGCTCTCCCCCACCCCCGCAGTGTCCCCGGCCCACGCAGGAGCGCTGGGCCGGGACACTGGAAAGCTCCCCCGCCCCTCGCAGCGTCCCCGGCCCACGCAGGAGCGTTGGGCCCGGGACGCTGGAAAGCCCCCCCCACCCCCACAGGTTCCCCAGCCCGCACAGGAGTGCTGAGCTGGGGATGCTGGAACCCCCTGCCTCTTGCAGTGTCCCCAGCCCGCGCAGGAGCGCTGGGCCCGGGGCGCTGGAAAGCTCCCCCACCCCCACAGGTTCCACGGCCTGTGCAGGAGCGCTGGGCCAGGGACGCTGGAAACCCCCCCTCGCAGTATCTCTGGCCTGCACAGGAGCACTGCACCCAGGACGCTGGAAAGCTCCCCCCGTCCACCACAGCGTCCCCGGGCTGCGCAGGAGGGCTGGGCCTGGGGATGCTGAAAAGCTCCCCCCCGCAGCGTCCCCTGGCCGTGCAGGAGCACTGGCCTGGGGGACACCGAAGAGCTGCCTCTGCAGCATCCCAGCCCCGCAGGAACACTGGGCCCGGGACATGGAAGAGCTCCCTCCCAGCATCCCTGGCAGCAGGAGCGCTGCAGCTGGGGGGAGGCTGGAGAGCCTCACCACCAGCTTCCCTGGCCCCGCCGAAGTGGTAAGTAAGGGATCCGCAGGGGTGTGGGGGTGGGAGCTTGACTGGGGGTGGAGAGCCTCCCTTCCCTTCATCTCTTTGCCATCTTTTCCTCCTTTCCCTCCTTTTCTTTCTCTCTTTCCCTTCTCTTCCTTCCTTCCTCTCTTTTCCTCCTTTCTTTCTTTCTTTCTTTCTTTCTTTCTTTCTTTCTTTCTTTCTTTCTTTCTTTCTTTCTTTCTTTCTTTCTTTCTTTCCCACCTTCTTCTCTTCTCTTTTTTCCTCCTTTCCCTGTTTCCCCGTTCTTCCTTTCTCTCTCTTTCTTTCCGTCCTTCTTTCCTTCTCTCTACTCTCTCTCTTTCCTTCCCTCTTTCCTCCTTCTGTGGTCCAACTCTAGTGAGAAGGGGTTTAAACTTTAAACCCCTTCTCTCTTGGTTCCCCCCCCCCCAGGCCAGCTGGGGAAGGAAAGGGGAGGCTTTTGAAGATGCCCTCCCTTTTGCTTCCCCTTTTGACATCACTTCTGGTGATGTCAGGGGGCATGACCATATGCTAATGAGCTCCTGCAGGTCTTTTTCTATGAAAAGACCCCTGGATGTCCTTACACACAATCCAGAAACTAGAACTGGTACAGAATACTGCAGCCCAGTTACTATCAGGCACTAAGTGGAACATGCATGCCATATCCATTCTGTAGTCACTCCATGGGTTATTGATCAGTTACTAGATTCAGTTCATGGTTCTGGTTATCGCCTGCAGGACTATCTCTCCTGCTATGCTCTGCATCAGCATCACTCACCTGAGCGAAGTCTTCTGAGGGTGCCACCCTGTAAATGAGTAAGATCAGCAACCGTCCATTCATCTGTGTTCTCTGTGGCGGCTTCCACTTTGTGCAACAGTCTGCCTAAAGAAGTCAGGAAGGATCCCATCCTTCTTTCATTCAAAACATAATCCTCAGGAGGGCATTTAAAAAAGAGAGAGAGAGACTAGAACTTTAGCAGAATGGATAGCTCAGGTGTGCGCCTTTATAACAGAATAGGATTATAATCTACTGCAATTATTATTATAGATACCACCTCCTTTTAATGTTTCATTAATACCTTGTAATCCACTTTCTACATAAATTATAGAGTACACTTTGCCTTATATAGTTTATTGTTCACATTGTTCTCTATTTCTGTAATCCGAGTCCTACTGCATTGTTCATTGGTTGTGTTATGCTATCTGCACTGTTTTATATCCTGTAATTCTCCTGGAGTCAGTGAGGCAGGTGGGCTGTAAATGAAGTAAATAAATAAGCAGGAAACCTGCTACAACCCACCAATCAGGCTTTCTGAGGAAAATACACTTTTTGAACAACCTTCCCACACAAAGATGGATTTCAAAAATGGATTACATGATTTACACACAAAGATGGATTACATGATTTCAGATATGATTTTCACACAAAGATGGATTGCATGATTTCAGACGACAACACAGCTGACTTTGCCACCAAACTGTGCCGTTTTGTTCTCACCCATAACCACTTCAGAATTAGTTATAACCTGTTCCTCCAGATAAATGGTACAGCCATGGGCACTGACATGGCCCCACAGTATGCTAAAATTTATTTATTTATAATTTACATTTCTACCCTACCCTCCCCACAAACGGGCTCAGGGCGGCTCACAACAGAGTGCTGATGCATAAAATATATAAAACAAGATAAAACATTTAAGTACAACAATTACAATCAAAGATGCACGATTAAAAACCCAAATGAAATGGATAACTCCCCATCATCTTGCATAGCAGGGGTGGGGGGACTAGGGCCATAGATGCCCATAGATGTTAATACCCAGCGGTACTGATCTATAATGGAATGGTGGTGGCAGTGGTAGTGGCGGTTCCTACTCAAAAGCCTGGCAGAAGAGCTCCGTCTTATAGGCCCTGCAGAACTGTAGAAAGTCCTGCAGGGCCCTGATCTCCTCTGGGAGTTCATTCCACCAGGTAGGAACCACCACTTAAAAGGACCTGGCCCTTGTTGTGGCCAGCCTGGCCTCCTTAGGGCCCGGGGTCACCAGATAACGTTGTGATCCCGACCGAAGTGCTCTTTGGGGCATATGTGAGGAAAGGTGGTCCCTCAGGTATGCCACACCCTCGCCATGTAGGGCTTTAAAGGTAAGCACCAGAACTTTGAAGTGAATCTGGTAAGCAATAGACAGTCAGTGCAGTGCTTTCAGTACAGGCAGGATATGTTCCAACCTAGGGGCACCCACCAGCAGCCTGACCGCAGCATTCTGCACTAGCTGCAGCTTCCGAATTTACGACAGATGCAGCCCCATGTAGAGAGCATTACAGTAGTCTAGCCTCAAGGTGACTGTCACATGGATCACTGTGGCCAGGTCATTACGGTCAAGGAAGAGAACCAACTGCCAAACCAGCCGAAGATAATAAAAGGCCGATTTGGCAGTGGCTGCCACCTGGGCCTCCATCGTTAAGGCAAAGTCCAGGAGCACTCCCAGACTCCTAACCTCTGAAGCTGGCACCAAAGATGCCCCATTGAAGGTCGGGAGCAGGAGTCCCAACCGTGAACTGACCCGACCCAACTCATCTTCGCCGGGTTTAATTTCAGCTGGCTCAGCCTGAGCCACTCAGCCACAGCCTGCAGACCCTGGTGGAGATCTTCTGGGTCGGAGTCTGACCAGCCGCCCAACATCAGATAGAGCTGGGTGTCATCCACATATTGATGACACCCAAGCCCATACCTCCTGGCAATCTGGGCGAGGGGGAACATATAGATGTTAAACAACATTGGGGGAAGCACTGCCCCCAGAAGTACCCCGCATTCAAGCAGGTGCCTCTAGGACTGCTGTTCCCCTAGCACTACCTTCTGTCCCCAACCTTGGAGAAAAGAGGCAAGCCATTGAAGGGCAAGCCCCTGAATGCCCATGTCGGCAAGGCGGTGGGTCAGAAGCTGGTGGTCATCCGTATCAAATGCGGCTGACAGTTCTAACAACAACAGCACTGCCACACCACCTTGATCCAGATGCCTACGGAGGTCGTCAGTAAGGGCAACCAGCACTGTCTCCATCCAATGCCCCAGGCGAAAGCCGGACTGGAATGGGTCAAGGACAGAAGGGGTCAAGGATGGAATGGGTCAAGGACATCTTTATGGATGACTTGGAACAACGCTTCCTAAACTCCCACCCACTCATACCTCACTTATAATTGTGTTACACTGATGACATTTTTATTGTCTGTTGTCATGGATCAGGGTGTGGGGCCAGACAAGAGTGAGGAAGTCAAGGCACAGTCCAGGGTCAAGAGCCAGGCAAACCAACCAATCGGGAAAACCAAGTCCAAAGCGCAAGGCAAAACAGGGTGGTCAAGGTACAGTCCACAGTCAAGAGCCAAGCAAACCAACCAACCAGGGAAGCCTTTCGTATCAAGGAACCATCCCTGGGAAGGGTGGGAGGGGGGCTCTTGGTAGTTGGTGATTCGATCCTTAGGCAGGTAGACAGCTGGGTGGCGAACCTGCGTACTGACCGTATGGTGACTTGCCTGTCTGGTGTGAAGGTAGCGGACATTACATGTGTTTTAGATAGGCTGGTAGATAGTGCTGGGGAGGAGCCAGTGGTCGTGGTGCACGTCGGCACCAACAATGTGAGGAAATGCAGTTGTGAGGTCCTGGAGGAGAAATTTAGGCTGCTGGGCAGGAAACTCAAGGCCAGGACTTCCAAGGTAGCCTTCTCAGAAGTGCTACCTGTTCCATACGCAGGGCCAGAGAGACAGCCACAGATCAGAGTCTCAATGCGTGGATGAGACGATGGTGTAGGGGGAAAGGGTTCAAGTTTGTTAGGCACCGGGATGGTTTTTGGGACAGGAGGGAGCTGTACAAAATGGACGGTCTCCACTTGTCCCAAGAAGAAACCAGGCTGCTGGTGCTCAAAATCAAAAAGGTGGCAGAGCAGTTTTTAAACTGAATAATGGGGGAAAGCCAACAGGAGATGAAAAGTGTCTGGTTCGGGATGGCTCATCTCAAAGAGATGAAGGGGTAGCTATTACTTTTGTACAAGGAAGTGGATTAAAATTGTCCACTGAGACTGTGGCTAATGATAGGAACTGCCTGGCAAGGTCTCGAGGCAGCAAGAGGAAGGCTGTGGGCTTAACAAGTGTGGGAAACTATAAGTGTTTATACACAAATGCTAGAAGTCTCTGAGGTAAAATCAGGGAGTTGGAATGCTTGGTTTTTTGGGGGGAAATAGACATTGTGGGTATTTCAGAAACTTGGTGGGATGAGGAAAATCAGTGGGATACGGTGATTCCTGGTTATAAATTATATCGGAAGGATGGGGGGGGGGAAGGGTTGGAGGTGGGGTGGCTCTGTATGTCAGAGAGGGTATACAGTCCAGTAAGATTGAGAGGGTAAGAAAATTGGATTCGCTTCTGGAAATGCTATGGGTTAAAATAGTGGGTTCAAAAGGAGGCTTAACAGTAGGAGTTTGTTATCGCCCACCAGATCAAAAGATAGAGGAGGATTATAAAATGATGAATGAATTAAAGATAGCGGACGGAATAACTGTGTCATAATAGGCGACTTTAACTACCCACACATTGATTGGGTCAATATGAGTTCTAGTCGGGAAAAAGAGATTGAGTTTTTAGACACTCTCAATGACTGTGCTATGGAACAGATGGTCACAGATCCTACCGGGGAAGAGGCGATCCTGGATTTTGTCCTAAGTAACACCCAAGACCTGGTGAGACATGTAAAAGTGATTGCATCGCTTGGGAACAGTGACCATAATGTCATTGAGTTTAACATTTGTACAGATAGGGAGTTGCCCAAAAAGACTGATGCAACCACTTTTAACTTTAAAAGGGGTAACTTCTCTAGTATGAGGGGACATGTGAGGAAGAAATTGAAAGGAAGAGTGGAGAAGGTCAAAACCATTGGGGAAGCTTGGAGACTATTTAAAAATACAATCCTAGAAGCTCAGAAAAAATATATACTGCAGGTTAGGAAAGGCACAAATAGGTATATAAAAAGCCTGCATGGATAACTAATAAAGTAATGGAAGATGTAAAAGGTAAGAAGGATTCCTTTAAGCGGTGGAAAGCTAGTCTCAGTGAGGTTGATAAAAGGGAACACAGACTGTGGCAAATAAAATTCAAGTCTGTGATCAGGCAAGCAAAAAGGGAATATGAGGAGCATATCGCAAAAAACATAAAGGCCAACAATAAAACTTTCTTCAAATACAAAGTAGGAAGCCAGCCAGGGAGGCAGTGGGGCCCTTTGATGACCAAGGGGTAAAAGGAGTAGTGAAGGATGACAGGGAAATGGCTGAGAAGCTGAATGCATTTTTTGCCTCTGTCTTCACTGTGGAAGAGGAGAAGTGCTTGCCCACTCCAGAAGCACCGATTTCGGGAGGGGGTTTGAAAGACCTGAATCAGATTGTGGTGACAAGAGAGGAAGTCCTCTGACTGATGGACAATTTAAAAACTAATAAATCACCAGGTCCAGATGGCATTCATCCGAGAGTTCTGAAAGAATTCAAATGTGAACTTGTGGATCTCCTGACAAAAATATGTAATCTTTCTTTAAAATCTGCCTCCATTCCTGAGGACTGGAAAGTAGCTAATGTCGCTCCCATCTTTAAAAAGGGCACCAGGGGAGATCCAGGAAATTACAGGCCAGTCAGTCTGACATCGATACCGGGTAAGTTGGTGGAAACTGTTATTAAGGAAAGAATTAGTAGGCACATTGATGAACAAAAACTATTGAGGCAGACTCAGCATGGGTTCTGTAAGGGAAGATCTTGTCTCACTAACCTGTTAGTGTTTTTTGAGGGAATGAACAAACATGTGGACAAGGGGGACCCAAGAGATATTATTTACCTTGACTTCCGGAAAGCTTTTGATACAGTTCCTCATCAAAGGCTCCTAAGTAAGCTCAATAGTCATGGGATAAAAGGACAAGTCCTCTTGTGGATCAAAAACTGGCTTATAAATAGGAAACAGAGAGTGAGTATAAATGGGAAACTTTCTCAATGGAGGGTGGTAAGCAGTGGGGTACCACAGGGATCAGTACTCGTCCGATGCTTTTTAACTTGTTTATTAACGATTTGGAATTGGGAGTAAGCAGTGAAGTGGCTAAATTTGCAGATGACACGAAGTGGTTCAGGGTGGTGAAAACCAGGGAGGATTGTGAGGCACTCCAAAGCGATCTGTCAAGGACGGGTAAGTGGGCGTCGACATGGCAAATGGAGTTCAATGTGGCCAAATGCAAAGTGATGCACATTGGAGCCAAAAATTCTAAATATAAATACACGTTGATGGGGTCTGAACTGGCAGAGACTGACCAAGAGAGAGATCTTGGAGTCATAGTAGATAACTCAATGAAAATGTCTAGACAGTGTGTAACTGCAATAAAGAAGGCCAATGCTATGCTGGGGATTGTTATAAAGGGAATTGATAACAAATTAGCCAGTATCATCATGCCCCTGTATAAATCATTGGTGCAACCTCATTTGGAATACTGTTTACCAGTGTTCCCTATAAGCTGAGTTAGTGTGAGCTAGTTCACAGTTTTTTAGCCTCCGGCTCACAGATTTTTGCCTTAGCTCAGGAAGGAGGATTCTAGAGCAAACTGATTTTATGCAGTAACCAAATTGCTCGCTCACAACTTTAATGCCAGTGGCTCATAAATTAGGATTTTTGCTCACAAGACTCTGCAGCTTAGAGGGAACTTTGCTGTGTGCAGTTCTGGTTGCCACATCTCAAAAAGGATATTATGGCATTGGAAAAAGTGCAGAGAAGGGCAACTAGAATGGTAAAAGGGTTGGAACACCTTCCCTATGAAGAAAGGTTAAAACATTTGGGGCTCATTAGCTTGGAGAAATGACAGCTGAGGGGTGACATGATCGAGGTTTATAAGATTATGAATGGGACTGAGCAGGTTGAGAAAGAAGTACTTTTCTCCCTTTCTCACAATACAAGAACTCGTGGGCACTCTACGAAATTGTTGAGCAGTCGGGTTAGAACAGATAAAAGGAAGTACTTCTTCACCCAAAGAGTGATTAACATATGGGATTCTCTGCCACAGGAGGTGGTAGCAGCTACAAGCATGGACAGTTTCAAGAAGGAATTAGATAAACATATGGAGCAGAAGTCCATCAGTGGCTATTAGCCACAGGGTATAGATGGGAATTCTCAGTCTGGGGCAGATGATGCACTCTATTCTTGGTGCTGGAGGGGGCAGCAGTGGGAGGGCTTCTAGTGTCCTGGCCCCACTGTTGGACCTCTTGATGGCACCTGGTATTTTTGGCCGCTGTGTGACAGAGTGTTGGACTAGATGGGCCATTGGCCTGATTCAACATTGGCTTCTCTTGTTCTCTTATGTTCTCTTAAGTCCAGAGTGCAAGGCAAAAGTGGGGTGGTCTGGGTACAGTCCACAGCACAAACTGTCAGAGTTGTCAGTAAGCCAGAGGTCCCAAGAGTCAGGGAGTCAAAGGTTCAAGGTGCAGGTCGAAGCGTGGTCATGCAAGTCGAGGTCAAGGAGCCGAGGACATCGAGACAGGAACCAGGAATCAGGAGCACGATGTGGCAGTCACCATGCCCATGGGGTGTCCCACCACAGGTCGCTGTTTCCATCGGAGCGGGGGCCTCCCTACTGCAGGCATTGGGCGGAAAGTCCAGGGGCCCAGAAGCTCTGGAGTGCACGAAGGAGGCGTGGGCTGGACAGCTTCAGATGTCAGGGATCGCAGGGAAGTTTCCTCACTCCCCTTTCCTGCCCTGGGACTGGCCCACGGCTCAGCTTCCTGCTCACTCTGGGGTCTTTTTTCTCTCTCTCTCACTGGCTCACGCAACCCCAGCCAGCCCAGTTTTCCTCCTCCTCAGCTGTCCAGCCGTCTCCTCCTTTTATTACCCCCTCCAGTCCCCTGGGCTCCTCCCTCTCCTTGGCTCTGCCCCTGCTTAAGAGCAAAGATGCTGGGCCGCCCATTTCCTCCCTCGCTCGCTCTCCCACGGCCCCCTTCCACTGCGGACACCTCTCTCCTCCCACGCCCCACCCCTGCATGGAGGATGCTGCACCCAGCAATCGTGGGTCGCATGAGCCAGGCCGTGCTCTCCCTGCCTGCTGTTGCTCCTCCCATATGGTCCTGGCTGCTTCCGCTGCCAGTTCCTGGCTGGCAGGTTCTTCTTCAGCCCCTCTCCTGGTGCCATGGAGAGGGGCTCCAGGTAGGTTAGCTTGGGCTCAGGGGGGTCTGAGCAGCCATGCTGCCGCTGAGCTCGTCGTCCCGGCCCGAGCCGGGACACACAAGCGAGGAGGTGCAAAGCTTCGTCAAAGTGGCTAGTTGCTGGCACAACTTGTCGGCATGAGTGCGAGGGCTAAACAGCTCACTAAGCTGCTGGCAATTTGAGCACCTCAAGCATGTCCTGGCTTCCACTAATACTCGGGACTGAAAGAGCGTTTGTTGCACATGCATGCCTCTCGCCTCCAGGCTGCCATGTCCCGTCAGCACTGTTCTCTCAAATGGGAAACCGGCGGAGGTGAATCGGGGTGAGTGCTGACCAGGCGGGAATCTGCCTCAGCTCTTGCTGGAGCAGCTTCTGTACTCTCAGTGCTGTCAGGTGCAGGATTTTCTGGCATTGGGAGCTCATCCCCAGCAGCACTCAGCTCCTCTGCTGTAGCCATGTGCTCGGACTCAGCAGGAGCCGGGACACTATCCCCCCAGGGCCCCCCTCAATAGATGGGCCGGGTTTATCAGGGTAGGTTTTGTGGTACTGCTGAACCAAGTCAGGTGAATGCAGTTTGTCGGCCTGTTCTCAAGATTGATCATCGGGACTGTAACTTTCCCAGTCCACTAAGTACTGCAAGGAGCCCTGGTGTAGACAAGAGGCAAGGATTTGGCGTACTTCGTACTTCTCCTCATTGTCAATGAGGACAGGCGGTGACAGGGCTGGTGGTGTAGGGCAATCAGGACTTGGAGGAGTTGATGGGACTAACAATGAATGGCGGAATACAGGATGGATATGTAGTTGGTCTGGTAGGTGTAGGAGAAAGAAGACAGGATTGAGCTGTTCAGTGATCTCGTAGGGGCTGATGAAGCGGGCGTCCAGTTTATGCGACTGACCTGGATGTTGCAGGTATTGAGCAGAAAGCCACACCCAATCCCCTACATGTAGAGGAGGACCCTCTTGCCATTTCCCGTCGGCTGCCAGCTTGTACGCATCTTTGGCTTGCTGGAGCTGCTCCCGGAGTAGAGCTTGAAGGGCCTGCAATTCCTGAAGGCGTGCCTCTGTGGTGGGGACGTTGGTGGGTAGGTGAACATTGGAGAAGAAATGAGGGTGATATCCATAGTTTGTGGCAAAGGGAGTCATTTGTATTGATAAGTGGATGGAATTGTTGTAGGCGAATTTTGCCAAGGGTAACAATAGGGACCAGTTATCCTGCTGATAGCAGGAGTAACAATGAAGGTATTGTTCCAGGGTGGCGTTGGTGCATTCTGTCTGTCCATCCATTTGTGGATAATAGGTGGAGGACATGTGAACCTGAGTACCAAGTCCAGAGTGTCCAAAAGTGTCCAAAAATGGGAGGAAAATTGGGAGCCTCAATCGGAGATTACGTGGTTGGGGAGACCATGGAGTTGTAAAACCTGCTGGATATACAACTGTGCGGTTTCTGTAGCCATGGGAACCTTGGCACAGGGGATGAAATGAGCCATTTTGGTGAACAGGTCTACAATGATGAAGATGCAAGTGTGACTGTGGGAGCACGGAAGATCAACAATGAAATCCATTGAGATGGTGTTCCATGGCTTCCGGTCTGGGATACATGGTGTCCTGACGTGTTCTGGCTTTGCTCCCAGAACATACGGAGGGTCTTTATGACAGGGTGGGCTATACAGCCTGCCGCAGATCTCCCCAGGCAGGGGGGTGACTAGCAATGAGCATTGGCCCGAGTGGGAGTTGAGATCGGCTGATAGCGGGGCTTTAAAGAGCGTCGCGACCAGCCTTGATCCCCTCCCCCCAAGAGGGCACTTCGGAATTTCTCTAAAAGACCCCACCGAGTTGGATTCTCAACATAAGAATGCATGACCCAGACCTCCAAGACATTCTATGGAAACTGATACCAAGGAAACACTGCTATAACAAGACACGGACTTTGAAGGTAACTTTTCAAAAATTGCTCACCGTAAATGCGCTGATCCCGAGAATAAACAACATCCGATGTAGCACATGATCATGCTGTATTCTGTGTACTAACACTGACTCTGGAAAACGCGATTAAACAGCAAAAAAAGGCCAAAAAGCCAGTTTGTTGATCATTCCTGCGGTCGAGATATTGACTTTAAAATAGAAACTAACACCAAGTCCCGCGAGAATCAGTGTGGAAAATTACTCAAGCTGCGACAGAAATCACCAGAACAGGAAGTGACCTCAGACCAGACAAGTAGCATTTCCTAGAGACGACCAAGGAGGCCGGAAGAAGGGAGGAAACCAGAAGTCAAGGGGGACGATTAAGATTGCCGGACAGGAAGTAAACAACAGGAAGAGCTATTTACCATGGAGAAATTGCGCCCGCCATTTTGAGAAGGTCGAAATGATTTATTCGGATTTTAGCCAAAAGACTTAACAGAAAAAAGTGAAAATAGAGCAGTTTAACTGGGCACAAGAAGAGCTTTAATTTGATGTAAGTTTTGTGATAATTGTAAACAACGGCTTACGATCTTCGGCAACGACAGAGGGCGAACTCTTGGTCCTCCCCGAAAATGGCTGCTAAAGAAGAGAAGAAATTACAGGGCATGATGGAAGCCATGGAAAAACGGGTGATGGATGCTATACAAAAAATGGAAAAAACTCTAGGAAAAATGGCTGATGAAGTAACTGACCTGAAAAAAGACTTGGCTGGGATTACAAAGGAAATACAGACGTTGAACAAAAGAACAGACGAGGTGGAGGAGAGAGTGAAAGGAGTGGAAACTGGTGTATCTGAGGTTGCTAAAGAAGCATCAAAAGCCAATGTAATGGTGGAGTACAATGGAATGCTTAACCATCTGAGATTTAGGGGAATCCCTGAAGATAAAAATGAGAATATCCACTCAGTCATGGTGGATGCTGTTGCAGATTTTTTAAAACTAGAAGAGGAGAGGGTGGCGGCACATATAGATTTGGTATACAGAGTCAACTCTGCGATTGCACAAAAGAAAAAAATTACCCAGAGATGTGATTGTCCAGTTTATATCCAAAAGATTGAAAGAAGACTTGTTTAAGCAACAATTTCAGGAAGATATCACAATTGACAATAAGAAAATTATGATACTAAAGGAACTACCCAGATCAATTCTTCAGGACAGACGACTTTTTAAAGACCTGACCGACAAACTGAAAACAGAGGGCATTAGATACAGATGGGAAATTCCAAAAGGTGTCAGCTTTACATTTAAACAGAAGAGAGTCACCATCAAGTCAGTAGAGCAAATGACCAAGTTCATTAAAGACAATTTTAAAGACTCTGATAAATAAATACAAAGCCAACATGGAGAGTCAAATTATTTCTTGGAATGTTAATGGACTTAATTCACCCCAAAAAAGAAAAAAATATTAGGCTATGGTTGGAAAAACAAAAATGTGATATTGTTTGTTTACAAGAAACACATATTAAAAAGACTGATGTTAAATTTCTGATTCAAAGTAGACTAGGAGAGGAATTTTACTCCCTCTCCTCACAAAAGAAAAAAGGAGTTCCAAGTCCAAGTTTAAGTTTATTGTCTTAGCCATTGGCCATAACAACACAAAATAAAACAAAATACAGCAAACATTGTACATCAAAGTGGGGAAGACCCTTCAATAACTTGCAATAAGTCCTAAACTCATTCTTATCTTTTTTGCCGCCAGAGCAAACAAAGCCATTCTGCTGGTAACGTGTGCATCTGTATCAGAGAGCAAAAAAACCACCAGATCCTGATCTGAGGTTCCATTATGTCGAGGTACAATAGGATAAATAAACCTTTGCCTAAATGATTCGTGCCATACGCATCTCAAAATATAATGCTCGACATCGTCTACCTCACCCACACCACATTGGCATATTCTAGAGGCGGCAGGGGTACTCAAAAAGCAGCCAATGCAAACCATTGAAGGTATGGCATGGAATCTTAGGGCAGTAAAAGCCCTTCTTATCTCTAGAGTAGTTAGCTTCTCAAGATATCCTGTCCTACAATGGTCTCTCTTAAAGTTCTTATACAAGGGGGCTGTATGGCAACTTACCACCGCCTGGCGGTTCAAGAGCCCATCCTTACTAAATACCCATTCCTTCAATTTGGACTTTTGATTTTCACTGTCCAGTAAGTCATCGGGGATGGAGTATTTCAATAAAATAGAGTTCAAATGTTCATCTAGACTTTTTGAGGATTTCAACAGCAACCCGAAACTTTGAACACCTAGGATATCCTGAGGTCGTTCTAAACATTTCCTCCAATAGGAGAGGATTCTTACATTTGCCCTGGCTTTCAGAGATACCATACCCAGTTCGGCCCTCATCAATGCCGCAGGGGAACCTTTGGGTAAAACCAAAATCCGCCTCATAAAGTAATTTTGCACGGTTTCAATCAGGGACAGCAACGATTCGTCCCAACCCCAAATCTCTACCCCATACAACATTGCTGAGAGGATCTTACTCATGTATAGTTTAACAACCGGGTCAATCATACCTCCACCCCCCGAGAAGTAAAACTTCAATAGGGCCCCTAAGTTGTTCATGGCAGCGATCTTCAATTGTGTGATATGGGGACGCCAAGATAGGGTTTCTGAAAAAATAATACCCAGATATCTATATGTGCTACATTGCTCAATTGGTGTACCAAGAATGCTCCAAACAGATTTCTTGGGTCTTTTCCTAAAAATTAGAACTTTAGATTTGGCGTAGTTTATTTGTAGGGCTTCGGTCTTGCAGTACTCGCCCAATCTATTAAGTAACCTCCTCAAACCAATCTTGGTTACAGATAGAAGGACCATGTCGTCTGCATACAAAAGAATTGGAACTTTGTATTGCCCTATAGCGGGTGGCATAAATTCACTACCTTCCAAACTGGTAATTAAATCGTTCAAATACAAGTTAAACAGGGTGGGAGCTAGCACACAGCCCTGTTTCACTCCCTTCTGCACGAGTATATCTTCAGTAAGCTGGCCCTCCCTTCCTACCTTGACCTTGACAGTGGTGTTATTATACATCAAGCCAATTAATTTAACTAACCGGGGATCAATATTTATGTTCCGGAGTTTCTGCCATAGCCTGCCTCTGTCTAGAGAATCAAAGGCTGCAGCTAGATCGATAAAGGCAGCATAAAGGGTCTTTGTGGGGCCCCTAACCGCCAAGGAGGCCAGGGTGTATAAGGTTTGGCAGTGTTCAATAGTTGAGTGCTCTTTTTTAAAACCAATTTGAAGGGGATGAATTAAATTATTTTCTGTAACTTGATCTTCAAGTTTATTTTTTAGATGACTACTATATAGTTTAGAAGCAACTGGCAGTAAGCTGATTGGCCTATAATTACACGGATCACGTTCTTCACCCTTCTTATAAATTGGGACAATAATACTTGTGGTCCAACCCTTAGGGAGTCTGCCGGTTCTATCGATCACGGTAAAAAGCTTAGCTAGCATTGGGGTCCACCGATCAATAAATGATTTAAAACACTCAATTGGGATTAGGTCCTCGCCAGGGGATTTGCCACTGGGAGTGGATTCAATCAATGATCTCACCTCGCGCTCTGTTACCTCAGGCCAATGTGGTAGTACGGGAAGAGCGGGGTTTACCTGGTTATTCTCACAATCACAGCTAAAAACCTTAGTGAAATGGGCAAACCAGGTCTCGGCTTGGATATTAGAACCCCTCCTCACTGATCTACCATTGAAGCCAGCTGAGATTAGGCGCCAAAAGCTACCTTCATTCCTACTCCTAACTGCCTCTTGGAGCTCCGCCCATAGGTGGGCAGTGCATGCTAACTTCTTTTCCTTTAAAAGATCATTATATTGTCTTCTAGCTGTACCTACTAACCTATAGGATTCCAGGTCCCTATCTCTTCTAGCTGACCTAATACATTTCAGCAGATATCTCTTGGATTGCGCACACTCTCTGTCAAACCACTTAGCTCTCGATTCGGGAGAAGTATTAACGGAGCTCTCTTTCAAAAATAAAGATTTTAACTGTTCCACAATACTCTCATACAAGAGTATCACGTCTACTTCCTCCATGGTTTGATCAGTGCAGTCCGAGGCCATTCCCATGCTAGGGAGTGCCTCCGCAATTAATTCCTGGACATTTATAGTCCATTTGGGTCTCCTATGTAATGGGACATTCCCTTTAAAAACGTCCGGAACCCTCGTTGTTTCCTTCCAGCCACACAAAACTACCAGCAATGGCTTATGATCACTATGTATGGACTCAATCGCCTCAAAAGAAAGGATTTGTTCTAACATGTCTCCCGATACAGCCACGAAGTCAATGGTACTTCTTCGCAAGCCGGAGAAATAGGTGAAAGTCCCTTTTGAAGAGTCCCACCTTGTGCCATTCAGCACTGATAGATTAAACATTGAGAGGATCTCCAAAAATCTCCTACCAGACCTATTGATGACTGGATCCTGGAGGGTACGTCCACCAGCTAGGATGTTCCCATATGGACACCCCCATCCTCCTGATCAATAATTGAGGACCCAATCCTGGCATTAAAATCGCCCCCACTACTAGTTGGGCATATGGATATTGGGCCACTAACCATTCCATAAGAACCACTAGTTTCCCCCAGCACAATTCATTGCTGATTCCGTTTATACCATTGGGAGGCAAATATACATTTAAACACAGAAGACTCCCCCAAGGAGGGCCTCTGAGCAAGAGAAGTAGCACAAAGTTCTCACATTCATGGGGGATCAACTCCACCTCCAACTGAAGAGAATTCTTAACCGCTGTAGCCAAACCACCGCAGCTTCTACCTTTGTTATGGATCTTAATGGCAGGGATGTTATAAACCTTAAAAACTCCCATATTAGGGGGAACTAAAGCCGATGCCCAGGTCTCTTGGAGCATCACTATCTCTGCACAACCTAGAAATTTTTTGAACTCCGGGTCCCATTGCTTATTCCACCACCCACCCATGTTCCAAGTCAAAATTTTTAAACGTCATTGATCCATACTGATTTGATTCAGCATCCCCTCCTGGTCTCGAAAACACAACCGTTGGCGATGGGTTGCATGTCGTGGCTCTGCAGCCCCCCTACCGGACCACTGTGGGATGGTGATTGTTGCGGGGAAATAGACACAGTCCTGAAAGGGAGGTGGTTAGGTCCCTGCAAAATTTCTCCTCCTCTGGAATCCAACGTCCTACTTTGCAGGGTGGTTTCTGTTCCAGAAAGATTCTTTAATTTCCCTAGTGTTGTGGCCAGTCCTTCACACACTGCCTGTTGTTCAGCTGGGATCAGGTCTCCAAATGAGGTCAGGAGTTCCTCTTCCGAGGAGTTCAATAGATGATCCTCCGGTAATTGCTCCTCTGTGGGTACTGCGTAGAGGCCTCTTCTATTGGCCTCCTGTTGGCAAGGCAGGCTTTCCATATGGATATTGGTTTCCTCATGCATCAGCTGCTCCGCTTGTACCTTAGGTGGCTCTATAGAGCCCTCCATGAGGGAACCCTTGTGATGTTTTTTTATATTGTTCCGTATCAGAGGTTTAACCACCAGGTTCTCAAACACCCTTGCCGGGTAAATTCCCCATGAATTAAGTCTATTTTTATCCTTCTGGATTAATGAAGGAATTCTTGGGGAAGCAAAAGAGAGAAGAATTTTTGCGTCTGGTCCGGTAAGTTAAGATGTAAGATCCTTTCAAGATCATTTATAGTCTTATCCATTCCCAGTAGCCTTGACAAATGGGCAATACACCTTCTCCTCCCAACCCATCCAGGGGCCTTCTTAAAGGGAACTGGGTAACCATATATTGTCAGGGCAATACAGTTGGATTTAAGGACGAGGTGATCCCTTTTTCTTTCCCAGTTCCCTCCATCAGACAATTGTCTGCTGGCAAATTGTTTGCTACCCCATACTGCTCCCGTTGTACAAGATTATGAGACTGGGACCCGTTACACCTACTAAGATTTTTGTTGGATTGAAGCAATTCCACCACTTCTTCCATTCGAGTCCCTAGCTGAACCACTTGAGTGGCAATTGCCTCCATGTGTTCAAAGATCCTTTTTACAGTTCTTGCAATCAAAATTGATTGATTACTCAGCAGAGAGTCCCGGACCCCCTCACCTCCTTCACCAGGAACACAACGCTGAATTGTTGGAGAACTCTCCCTCGAGGCAATGATATTACTGTCATATGGCTCTGTGCCTCTTCCTTCCTCCTCTAAATCCTCCAGGAGAGTGAACTGGTTAGCAGTTTCTACATTATATGCAATTGTTCCACTTACATTTTCCGAAGGGGGAAAAAAGTCTTCCAACTTAGACTGCTTAGAAGCAGGAATGTTCATGCTATCTGCGTCTCTGGGTCGTTTACCAGATGCCATTAATTAAAGCAAGAAAGGCTCGACTGTCCCAGATCATAAAATTTCACTTCAGATAGCCAGCTGATGGTCTGCAACAAGAGTTCAGCCTTAACTTCTTATCACTGGGAAAACAAATAACGGCAAAAGGAGAAGAAACGAACAAGTAGGAGAGAGAAAGCTGAGGAAGCCTTCCCGGTGCACTAGAATAAATAAGATAAAACCTAGGGAACCACGCCAAGCCGGGCTAAAATTAAACAGAGCCGACTCGGCTAAGTTCAAGGCTCTAGTAAACAGCCAATTTGTAGATATAAAATCAATACTCTAGATAAAATGACTTAAAATAGTTCCCTAGGAGGGAGCGAGGCAAATATTGGCATCCTCCCCTCAAGCACCGGAAACGGAACTCCCAAAAAAGTAGTTGTTACATATGTAAAAAAAGAATTGGAGCCAAAGGAAATTTTTAAAGACAAAGAAGGAAGATTCTTGGCAGTGGAAGTTATGCTTCAGAATAAAAAGACCCTAATTGTAAATCTCTATGCCCCGAATGGAGCCAAGGAAAAATTCTTTCAAGATTTGTGGGAACAATTACAACAGTTAACCTATGAGCAAATGATACTGATGGGTGACTTTAATGGTACTGTTAACAATGCTATTGACAGAAAATCAAAAAAAGGAAATGAAGGTATAGGTAAACTTCCGAAAGTATTTTTTCAAATGGCAAAACATGAGCACCTGGAAGATGCATGGAGAACTAAAAATCCTAAAGACAAAGACTATTCTTTTTACTCATCAAGACATGAGTCTTTCTCAAGAATAGACATGATGTGGATGACCGAGAACTTGATCTTGCAAACACGTAAAATTGAAATATTACCTAGAATTCTTTCTGACCACAGCCCAGTAAAGTGGTCAACATATGTCAAAAGAAAGAAATTTCGATGGAGACTCAATGAGGATTTACTGGACAAACAAAATATTGTGGACAAAATAAGGATGGAAACCAAAACGTATTTTCAACTAAACTTAAATAAAGATATACAGATGCAAACGGTATGGGAGGCATATAAAGCTGTGATGAGAGGACATCTAATTGCAATTAACAACAATGAAAGAAAACAACAATTCAAAACAGATAAAGAAATTATGGAAAATATCCAAAAGAAAGAAGCAGAACTCAAGAAGAGACCTGGCAAAAAGAAAATTTTGAGAGAACTGAGGATCCTAAGGGAACAATATGATGCGAGCTTAAATAAAGAAGTATATTGGAATTTGAATAAATTGCAACAGAAGTCCTTTGAAGGAGCGAATAAACCTGGGAAATATTTGGCATGGCAATTGAAGAAAAGAAGAGAGAACAAAACAATAATTAAACTGAAAGATGGGAATAGAGAAATTATAAACCCAGGAGGGATCCGGAGAGAATTTTATAAATACTATGCTATTCTTTTTCAAGCAAAACAAATGGATCAACAAAAAATTCAAGACTATTTATCAAAAGTGAATTCGACACAACCAACCTCAGAAATAAAAGCAATGTTAAACGCTGTGATAACTAAAGAAGAAATCAGCAAAGCAATAGGAGAAGCAAAAATCTCCAAAGTTCCAGGACCAGATGGTTTTTCAGCCAAATTCTACAAGAAACTTCAAGAAGACCTGGTACCGGTTCTAGAGATTCTTTTAAATGAAATTAGACAAAGCGGGAAGATTCCAGATTCCTGGAATGAAGCTGCAATCACCTTAATACCGAAAGAAACTCAAGATTTAACTAATGTTAAAAATTATCGACCAATTTCACTTCTGAACAATGATTACAAAATTTATGCAAAAATTTTAGCAGAATGCCTTAAAAGGTATTTGAAAGACACTATTGCCGAAGATCAGGCTGGGTTTTTGCCAGGTAGGCAAATAAAGGACAACATGAGGGTTGTTTTAGACGCAATAGAGTACTATGATAAGCACCTGGAAAAAGAGGTTGGCTTTTTATTTTTAGACGCGGAGAATGCATTTGATAACTTGAATTGGGAATTTATGTTCAAAGTAATTGAAAAATTGCAGATGGGCGCAGAATTTACAAGAATGATTAAATCAATATACAAAGAACAAAAGGCTACGGTGATTGTAAATGCAGAATCAACAGAAGCGTTCCGGGTCAGAAAAGGTACTAAACAGGGCTATCCCCTATCGCCATTGTTATTCATCTGGATTTTGGAGATTCTGCTGCAAATGATTAGAGATGATGATAATATAAAAGGTTTGAGTATTAGAGGTTTTTCATCAGCATTTGCTGATGGTATTATGTTTATTGTTGAAGATCCTGTTAATAACATGCCTTTGGTATTTGAAAAAGTAAAAGAGTTTGGTGACCTCGCAGGGTTCTATATAAATAAAAATAAATCGAAAATATTGTGTAAAAACATGAATGTTACAAAGCAACAAATTTTACAAAATCTGACAGAATGTGAAGTGGTTAAAAAGGTTAAATATCTGGGAGTTGACATTACAATGAAAAATATTGATTTGTTTAAGAATAATTATGAAAAATTGTGGGTTTTGATAAAGCGTGATTTAGAAAAGTGGGGAAAACTTAGATTATCTCTTCTTGGAAGAATTGCCGTTGTCAAAATGAATGTACTGCCCAGGTTGATATTTTTGTTTCAGACAATACCAATTGTAAAAGATGTGAAAGTGTTGGTGAAATGGCAAAGAGAATTTTTTAAATTTATCTGGGCAGGAAAGAAGCCAAGAATTAAAATGAAAATAATGTATGATATCAAAGAGAGGTGGCTTCCAAGTCCCGAATTTGCATTTGTATCATGAAGCAGTATGTATGTCTTGGTTAACTGACTGGGTTAATTTGGAAAATAGAAAACTTTTGGCCCTTGAGGGTCACGATTGCAGATTTGGCTGGCATGCCTATCTTTGGTATGGGAAAAATAAAGTAGACTCAATGTTTAAGCATCATTATGTAAGGAGAACACTGTTTGATGCATGGACCAGATACAAGAACACAGTTCCTGATGAGAGGCCTTTGTGGATTGTTCCTGCTGCAGTTATTCATCCCTTTTCAGAATATAAAGGTAATGATTGGTTGAAATACCAAGAGTTGCTTCAAAAGGAAGGGAAAAAATATGTTTTAAAACCAAATAATTAATTAGAATTTGAGTATGGATGGTTACAATATTGTCAAATACGGGATATTTACAAAAAAGACTGTAAAGAGGTTGGTTTTAGAGCTAAGAACGATGAGTTTGAAGATATCTGGTTGAAAAAAGAGCGAAAAATGATATCAAAGTTTTATAAAACCTTGTTGACTGTATATACTTTGGATGAAACTGTTAAAGAGCAAATGATAAAATGGGCCATAAATATGAACAAAGAAATTTCTATGGAAACATGGGAATTTTTGTGGAAAAAAGCTTTTAAAATGTCAACCTGTGTCAATGTAAAAGAAAATTGTTATAAGATGATGTACAGGTGGTATATGACACCAAAAAAGATTGCTAACATTAGTATGGATAAGAACTTGAGTAATAAGTGTTGGAAATGTAAAAAAATAGAGGGTTCTTTTTACCATATGTGGTGGTCATGAGATAAAGCAAAGGTATACTGGTCAAATGTACATTGTGAGATGCAGAAAATATTAAAAATTCCTATTAGGAAAAGTCCGGAACTTCTTCTCTTAGGTTTGACAATGGAAAAAATTTCACAAGAAAAAAGGACACTATTATGGTATATGATTACATCGGCGAGAATGGCTTTTGCTCAACAGTGGAAAGCGGAGAAGGTGCCAGATATACATGACTGGTTAAGAAAACTGCTGTTTTTAGCCGAAATGGACAAAATGACGAAAAAACTAAATGTACAAATGGCAGAACAATATTTAAAAGACTGGGAAGGCCTGAAATTGTATATGGAAACTGAATATAGAATGAAAGGGAAAATGTACAATCTTGATTTGTATTGAAACTGAATGAGAAATGAAATGAACATTTGATTGTACTGTACTTTTATTGGAAATTATGCTTGTAAAAGTCAGGCTTTTATGTATTTGAAATTGGGTTACCTGGTTTGTCAATTGTTACAAGTCTAAACTTGATTACCTTTTAACTTTTTCTTTTTTGTTATTAGCAGTGTTGGAAGCCTATTAGGGGGGTGGGGGGATGGGATGAAAATCTTTTTAAATTGTATTGGTAATGATGTTTAACAATGTTGAATGCATTCCAATAAAAAAAATTGTTTCAAAAAAAGAGAGAGAGAGAGAGAGAGAGAGAGAGAGAGAGAGAGAGAGAGAGAGAGAGAGAGATAGTGTTCCATGATTCAGAGGGCATGGGTAATGGAAGCAGCAATCTGGGAGGCTTGGCGGGGATGTCTTTGGCATATTGACACACCTCACAGGAACTCACGTAGCGAGCTATGTTGGCACGGACCCAGGGCCACCAAAATTCTCGAGTGAGGAGGTGGGTCATCTTATGGTGACCGAAGTGCCCGGTGGGAAGTGAGTCATGGGTTAGTTGCAGGATCTTGGTTCAGAGAGGGCCCGGTGGTATATAGAGGCAGTCTTGATGGAACAGGAGGCCGTCGTGAGTGGTAAGGTCTCCTGTTACCCCATTCTGAAGGTCTTATAGACATTGTTGCATCCAGGGGTCTTGGGATTGCCCGGAGCGGATCTCTTCGGTCAAAGGACAGTGACTGGTGGTGGTGGCGAAAACCGAAGGGGACAGTATGGACATCTCAGAGGTTTCTTCTGACAATGCTGGTGCATATTCAGGTTTGCAGGACAGGGCATCCGCTTTCTGATTTTGCGTCCAGGGGACTATAAGTGATTTTAAAGTCAAACCGGGACGGGGACCACCAAATCTGCCACTGGTTGAGATGACGGGTGGTCTGCAAGTGTTCCAAGTTCCTGTGGTCGGTGAGGACCTGGACGGGATGACAAGCACCTTCGAGGTAATGCCTCCATACTTCAAAATGCGCTTTGATGGCTAGGAGTTCTCTCTCCCAGATGGTGTAATTTCATTCCACAGCCATTAATTGGCAAGAATAATAAGCGCATGGCTGAAGAGGCTGCGTGCGATCGTCTCATTGGGAGAGCATGGCCCCGATAGCAACACTGGAAGCATCAGACTCAATGGTAAACGAGAGCCGAGGATCAGGGTAGCGTAGCAAGGGACTGGATGCAAAGCAGTTTTTCAAAGTGGTGAAGGCCTGGTCAGCCTCAGAAGTCTATTGGAACATTTCCTTGGGACAAAGGAGTTTGGGTTAGGGGAGTTGTTAGGGATGCGTAGGCAGGGAGAAACTGATGGTAATAATTGGTGAATCCTAGGGGTCTTTGGATGTCTTTGCGGGTTCAAGGGACTTGCCAATTCAAGATGGCTTCCATCTTCCTGGGATCCATAAGTATTCCTTGCAGGGATATGATATGGCTGAGGAATTCTATGGAATGGAGGTGAAATGTGCATTTTTCTAACTTTGCGTAGAGGCCCTGGGACCAGAGGCATTGAAGGACCAAACAAACATGTTCAACGTCCTGGGCAGGATTCTCGGAATACACCAGGATATCATCATGGTAAATAATTACGAAGCGATCTAGGAGATCCCGGAAAATGTCGTTCATAAGTCTCTGGAACACTGGTTAAGCCAAAAGGCATTACGAGGTATTCGTACTGCCTGTATTGTGTGCCAAAAGCCATTTTCCACTCGTCACCAGGGCGGATGTGCACGAGGTTATAGGCACCGCGAAGGTCCAACTTTGTGTAGATCTGGGCCCCTTTAAGGCAGTCGAGTAACTCGGGGATCAAAGGCAAGGGATATCAGTCGCGGATGCTGATTTTATTCAGTGCATGATAATCGTTGCAGAGGCGCAATTCTCCACTCTTCTTTTTCACAAAGAGCACCAGTGCAGACAACGGAGAGGTGAAAGGCCTGATGAATCCTCCGGTCAGGTTCTTTTCTAGGAAGTCTTGGAGTGCTGCTAATTCTGGTTCAGCCATAGGGTATAGGTAACCTACTGGCAAGGGTGCTTTGGGAACCAGGTCTGTGGCGCAGTCATATGGCCTTTGTGGGGGTAACTGGTCAACTCCTTTTTCCTCAAAGATGTCTGTGAAATCTTGATAAGGGTGTGGGAGAAGCGACTGGTTGTCTGGATCTGAAGCGATCAAGGTGGTATCCAGATTCGACGAGGAGTGTGTGGTGGGAAAGTGAAGTTCTTGGTGAAACCAGTCCACCCGGGGATTATGAACCACCAGCCAGGAAAGAACCAGGATCACTGGAAATCGGGGCATACGAGTGATGTCGAACCTTACTTGCTCTCGGTGTTGCCGTATGCATAAGGTCAGTAGCAGGGTTTCCTGAGTTACAGGACCTGAACGGAGGAGGTGCCCATCAATAGCCTCCACAAGAGTCGGGGTCTTTTTCTCTTGGACAGGAATAAGATGTTGCTTTATGAAAGCAGTGTCCATGAAACAGCGGACAGCTCCAGAGTAGAGCATAGCATGGATAAACAGCCATCATTCATCTGGCAATTGCAGCTTGATTGGAACCAAAAAAGGTCCGGGATCGAAAGATGGAAGTTTGGAGAACCCGGCTAACTGCCCCATGCCGGTGGGTCTGCTTAGGCGTGGGGCTGGCCTTTTACTGGCGATGACAAGGCCGGAGTCTCAGATGCACTCATTTTTCAGGGCACCCGAGGGAGTAGTGCCCTGCCTCTCCACAGTAAAGACACAAATTATGGGTGCGGCAATGGGTTTTTTCTTCAGGGGTGAGGCATGGGCGCACAGACCCTACTTGCATGGGCTCACCCTCATTCCCCGGGATGCTGTGGTTGGCTGGACTCAACCATGAGGATGGACGGTGGGTTGTGAGAGAGCCGTGGGTGCAGCCTCGGTGCTGGCGTCAACTCTCAAGACGGCCGTCTATGCGGAGGCACAGGGTTATCAGGTTCTGCAAGGTACCCGGTTGGTTGACATGGGCCAGCTCATCTAGGACCTCATTCGCTAACCCTTCCGCAAATTGGTCCATGAGGGCAGCCTCATTCCAAGCCAAGTCTTGAGCTAACAACTGGAACTCAGTGGAGTAATTGGCGACTGATGACCTGCCTTGTTTTAAGGCACAGATTTTGCGGTTGGCTGTGGCTGCCTGCTGGGGGTTTGTGTAGGCGGTTGAGAAATGGGCCAGGAACCCTTGATAGTTCGACAGGAGCAGAGACAAGGAGACCAGCAGGGGAGTAGCCCATTTTGCCACTTGCCCTTTCAACAAACTGACAGTGAAGCAAAGTTTTGTTTTATCATTTGGGAAGTCCTGGTCTCTTAATTCAATGTATAGTTTGCACTGAGCTAGAAATGCTGGGAACTCCTCCACACTTCCACTGAATTTCTCAGGAGGGTTCACAGGACATCGGGGGGGGGGGGTGGAACGGCAGTGGCAGTAGTTTGCTGCTGCATGTGCAGGTGGCTGACTACCTGAGTGAATTGCCAAGTCAGCCAGCTGAAGCACGCCTCCGCTTGCTTCGTCCATGGTGAGGAATGAGCATTATGTGTAGTGGTGCCAACAATCTGTCACGGATCGGGGTGCAGGGCCAGGCAAGAGCAAGGAAGTCAAGCCACAGTCCAGGGTCAAGAGCCAGGCAAACCAACCAACTGGGAAAACCAAGTCCAAAGCGCAAGGCAAAGCAGGGTGGTCAAGGTACAGTCCACAGTCAAGAGCCAGGCAAACCAACCAACCAGGGAAGCCAAGTCCAAAGCGCAAGGCAAAAGCAGGGTGGTCTGGATACAGTCCACAGCACAAACCGTCAGAGTTGTCAGTAAGCCAGAGGTCCCAAGAGTCAAGAGTCAGGGAGTCAAAGGTTCAAAGTGCAGGTTTAAGCATAGTCGTGCAAGCCGAGGTCAAGGACGTCGAGACAGGAACCAGGAATCAGGAACACGAGTGAGGAGGTGCAAAGCTTCGTCAAAGTGACTAGTTGCTGGCACGACCTGTCAGCATGAGTGCGAGGGCTAAATAGCTTACTAAGCTGCCGGCAATTAGCGCACCCCAAGCATGTCCCGGCTCCCGCTGTTGTTGGAGCAGCTTCTGAACTCTCAGCGCTGTCAGGTACAGGATTTTCTGGCATCCCCAGCAGCACTCAGATCCTCCACTGTAGCCGTGTGCTTGGATTTAGCAGGAGCTGGGACACCTGGACACATGGTAAAGAAGCCCCAGACACACTCCACCAAGCATTCAATGATTTTCACCCCACCATCAATCTGACAATGAACCAATCCATGCAAAAAATACATTTTCTAGACACTACTGTAAAAGTACACAATGGACGCATAGACAGCACCTTATATCGGAAACCTGCTGACCGAGAAACATACTTACATGCTTCCAGCTACCATCCTAAACATACCAAACAATCCATTGTATATAGCCAGGCTCTACGCTACTGCCGTATCTGCTCTAATCCTGCAGACAGAGATTTTCAACTGAGGGATCTAACAACACATCTTTTTGGAACTAAAGTATCCATTTGATGAGGTCAGGAAACAGATTAACAAAGCCAGAATGATACCCAGAGAAAACCTGTTAGAAGACAGGCCCAAAAGAGACAATAATAGAACACCACTAGTGATCACATACAGCTCTCAGCTCAAAACAGTTCAACGCATCACCAACAACTTACAACCTCTACTGGATAATGACAGTTCTCTTTCACAAGTATTGGGGGGCAAACCTTTTCTTGCACACAGACAGCCCCCCATCTCAAACAACTCCTCGCCCACAATAATGTAACATATAATTTGAACATGGACACTAGGACCAGAGCTTGCAATAAACCCAAATGCCAAATTTGCTGCCACATACACCCGGACAACACAATCACTGGACCTAACAACATCAACTACACCTTCAGAGGCTCATTCACTTGCTCATCTTTTAACATTGTATATACCATTAAATGTTAACAATACCCTTCGGTTCTCTACACAGGACAAACAGGACAAACCCTATGCCAGAGGATAAATGGACACAAATCTGATATCAAGAATCACAAGACTGAAAAACCTGTTGGAAAACACTTCAGCCTTTCAGGACATTCAATGGGTGACCTCAGAGTAACTGTTTTATTACAAAGGAACTTCAGGAACAGAATGGAAAGGGAAATTGCTGAATTACAAGTTAGTACAACACTTGGAACAAAAACCTCCCCAGGACTCAACAGGGATATTGGTTTCTTATCTCATTACATATACTAACTCATTCAGTTCTCACATATGTATTCTCAACAAGGAGGACTATAAATCCTCTGTATTTTAGTGTCTTTCTTTATAGTATATTAGAATACTGAATGTAATGCCAGGAATATTGGGATGTTTTGCTGACATGACCCTGTATTCACCTTAAAAGTGCTATTAAGTCATCTTCACGCCCGGGAGAACAAAATGGAGATTCTCGGTTTGCTTCCCGCAATTAGAAAAGACACCTTTGGACATTTATCTGCTATTTGGACATATTTATGGCTTTATAGCTGTTGACCTTATAGCCTTAGCTTGTTATTTTGGATTTTGTGTATCTTAAACATCATCATGTTACATGTTAATTTCCCTGTCTATAAGTTCGAAGCTTACACACCATTCCAATGTATTTGAAAAAGTGTGCCTTGCACACAAAAGCTCATACCCTGAGTAAACCTTTGTTGGTCTTAAAGGTGCCACTGGACTCTAATTTTGTGCTATCACACTCTGCCACCCATGCACAGAACACAACAAGGGAGAGAACTAAGGAAACACAGCACCCCTGCCTTACTCTAGAGAGCCCTGCAGGTGCAGGTTTTATGCCTGCAACCATATTCCCTTATTACACACAGCTGCATGGCATTCTATCGGTATTGCTGAAAATTTTTGGCTCCATTATATCCTATGGGGCCATTGTAGTCAATGGCAGAAATCTTCTAACAAGTATTCAGCAAGCTGGGGAGGAGGAAGTTTGAGGTAGAGGTACAAAATTTGTACTGTAGCTGATGGAGCCTCTCCTCAAAAGACCCCCCAAGTTTGGAAAAGTTTAGACCAGGGGGTCCAATTCTAGGGGCATCCAAAGAGGGTGCCCCCAATCCTTCATTGTTTCCTATGGGGATGGGGAAAAGGCAGGCAGCAGTGTCTCCCAGAGTACTCTCCCATTCAGTATTTGGCAGCTGGATCAGCTCAGGGGATCTGATTCAGTATGGCAAATACCTGAAAAATGCTGAAAAAGTTTTTTTCAGGTTTTTTTTTTCCAGTTCGGCTTTACCAAATGCACACCCCTAGCCCAAACAGACTGTAATGAATAAAGTCCAATGATAGCAGCGAATGGCAAGTGGGCTTCAAAACTCTTCACACACACTCTTAAAGTTCCCTCTCTCCTCACCTTGCCTTCAGGGATCCCACATGGTGGCATTCATAAATGTTTGCCTAGCAGTAGCTAGTTTAGAGTGTAGCGGCTGGTAGGCCTGGAGAAAAGTGTGCTGTTGCTTTAATAGTGGGGGGTCCCACATGGTGGCATTCATAAATGCTTGTCTAGCAGTAGCTAGTTTAGATTGTAGTGGCTGATAGGCCTGGAGAAAAATGTGCTGTTGCTTTTCATGGCATGGAAGAAGATAACACCATCTAGTAAATAACATCTATTATGCCTCTATTAAAGGGACAAGTTTTCCCCCCCTCTCAAAGCAGTTGGCAACCCTAGATGATAGTCATTCAAGGCTAGGGAGTAAGTTATAATGGCATAACATTGCACAGACAGTGTGCTGGTATGCTGCTGGCTTACCTGCTGAGGAGGGAGGGCTTATTCAGACAATAGACAGAACAGGTACATTTGGAAATATGTGAGGAAACATTTGCCACAGTTCAGCTAGAACCCTCCTCTCCCTGCCTTATCTCTGTGTGGTGCATTGTCCTGTACCCCAGATAGAAAAGTGAAGACTCTGGTGTTTGTGTCCTAAAGTGAAGTATAATGATAATAAATATCCTTATCTATAGGATTTGAGGAGATCAATGTTAGATATATGCTATGTTTGTTCCTCTCCCTTGCCTGTTTGTGCAAAGTGGTCCTTTTTATGTGAAGTTCCCTTCTCTAGCATTCCCACCAGGAAAGTCTGCCTATGAGTGCTCTAAGTTCTATTATATATGGTCAGAGAGAGGTAGCCCTATGCCACCCACCCTAAAATCTGAGCAGTGGGAGCCTGGCAGAAGTTTTCACTTGGAGTGCTTGGGAGAGCCATGATTGGTTGCAAGCCTTTGTTGGTATCCCAAACTGACCTGTGGCCTAGAGGTATGGAAAGAAGTTGGAGATGGGCAGTATTTTCATTCTACCCAAGTCCTACATGAATGTTTAAAATTATAACAGGGTTGTTAGTGTTGTATTATAGTTACTAGGAATAAGGCCCATTGTAGAAATAAATACAATGAGCTTTAGAAAGAGGCTCTGGGGGGGGGTTCCCTGACCTTGGGCATTCAGCATCATTTTGCTGTGGTGACCTCAGCAAGGTATAATGGCACAGAGCTTACCTTTTTCTCCAGGGGAACTGATCTCTGCCATCTGAACAGCAGTTATAATTCTGAGTGATCTCCAGCCCTTCCCTGGAGATTCACAACAATGGTTCCCCAGGAGGAAATGGCTGGTTTGGAGGATGGAGTCTCTGGCATTGTACCTGTCTGAGGGCCCACCACCCCCTCAAACCCCACCTTCTCCAGGCTCCACCCCTCAAATCTCCAGGAATTTCCCAACCTGGAGGTGGCAACCCTATCCTTCCCAGCCAACCATCAACCTACCTTAATATGCCCCTCTGACTTCAGCTTTCCATAGCCCCACCACCACCTGCAGCCTCACCTAGGAAGTCTTTCTCTGCAGTGGGGACCCAAGCAGGAGGGAAGTTACCTCAGCAGGGTATAATGAAACAGAGTCCACCCTGCAAAGCAGCTATTTTCTCCAGAGAAACTGATCTCTGCTATCTAGATAGCAGTTGTAATTCTGAGTGATCTCCAGCCCTCACCTGGAGAGTGGCAGCAACAGTTCCCCAAGAGAAAGTAACTGCTTTGGAGGGTGGACTCTATGGCATTATAATCAGCTGAGGCCTCTCCTCTCCCCTCCCCAAACCCTGGCTTCTGTAGACTCCACTACAAAATCTCCAGGAATTTCCCAACCTGGAGTTGGCAACTCTAGTCAGGACTGGCCCCACCGATTTCCCCACAAATGCCTAGAAAGGGCCTCCTGGTTCTGCCTTTTTACTGGCAGAATCAAGCTTGGTTGCCTAGCAACAACCACTGAGGGAAAAGTTAGTCCCACAGGAGCCAAGCAGGAGAAGTGTCTTTGTTAGGAGACAGCCATTTTGGCAGTTTATTCTGACAGGAACAGTGGCTGAGACGTCAGTGCATGGGGAAGAGGAGCAGACCCAGCATCTAGCCAGTGGCATGTGACTACTCTTGATTGGCAGTTGATGGGCCAATGGCTGATGGAGCACACAGCACAGCCAATGGGAGAGCTGAAAAGTGCCAATGCGTTAAGGCAATTACATATATCAAATGTCGGTGCCAGAGATGTGGAACAGGCTGGGAGGCTTAGGATACTAAGCACTAATTCTCTCTGGTACATCAGCCAATGCCACCTATTTCTACACCAGCACAAGGAAGGCACTCCTTGGTGCCAATGTTACTCCAGATCCACCCTCATAGCTCCCACCTATGCTAGCATCATAAACCATTCAAATGCAGGGTTTCGGATTTGCACTGCAAATAATATAACATTACTTTCAACTAATGTTTCTTTAAAAGAATGTGGAATATATATAAAGACTGTGTGCTTCAAATGGAATAGTTATTTAAAACTATGCTGGTATTTATATAAACTAGTTCTGGTTTCTCGGAGGGAAGGCAGCGTGGTATAGTCCAATCTTTTCAGATCTCAGAAACTAAGTGGGGTCAGTACATAGAAGGGAAACCAACAAGGAAGACTCTGCAGAGAAAGGCAATGATAAACCATCTCTATTTCTCACTTGCCTTGAAAGGCCCTTTGCTGGTGTCATAGGACTGCCAGCTCTGGGTTGGGAAATACCAGGAGATTTTAGAGGTGGAGTTTGAGAAGGGCGGGATTTGGGGAGGAGAGGGAATTCAATGGAGTATAATGCCAGAGAGACCACTTTCCAAAGCAGCCATTTTCTCCAGGTGAACTTATCTCTGTCACCTGGAGATCAGTTGTAATCCCAGGAGATCTCTAGCCACCTCCTAGAGGTTGTCAGCTGCCACTTGACAGCACTTCACATACACATGCACAGTCCCAGTTTTCTTGCCTTTGTTACATTCTAGTGTCACACTCTGATTTGATCAAGAGGAAGAGAAGGAAGGCACTATTATCTCCTGCTCAGTTTCTGGTGAAAGTGGAGGGAAGGATTAGTACGTGCTACCATCACAAACAAAAAAGTTGGGTTGCTAAAGGTGGCAAATCTTTATATGGATCACAACCTGTCAACAATGTACCCTCTCCTGCTTCCTCATTATCTGTTATTGATCTCTGACATTTTCATTTAACCCCAACCTTGTCACTTTAATGCAGATTGTAAACTGTGAGCAGGTTGTAAGCAGGTCCCCTTTCTCTGTTCCATGGTGCACCTGAAAGATTCTTGATGGAAATAATACTCAATAGTTATTCTGTGTTCTCTCAAATTTTGCCACAAATTTTAATTGCAGAATCTAATGTCACATTTTGAAAGCTGAAATTAGATCAAAATCTGATAAAACTGTCTTTAAACCTTAATCTGAATTACATCACATCCAGTCTAAATTGCTGCTGTTCCTTTATATACTTCATGGCAAAGGGAAAGAGTACTGTGCCCTCAAACATACATATGCAGGGCAGACATAATTTGGCTTTTAGTGTGTGTCAAAGCATTATACCAGAGCAAAGAGTATAATTACAGCTTGCACAAACATGGCTTCAAGACTCTTTTAATGTAAAATGCCTGACTGACGTCATAATTCTAACCATTAGCTAAATTACATAATCCTGCACAAACATATATATGTCTATATAAAGCCATCAACATCAGCATCACCAGATTTCTATTTTTAGGGGCTTGAGGAGTGATTAATTTTCTGCCCTTATTAACTGCAGCACATGTTAACACTTGATCAATTGCATTAGTTAATATTATAAGAACAAAATGAAATAGTTTCATCTGTTTTTACAATAAGACGAAGAGCATCATGGGAGCAGGCACGGTGGTCATGAATAAAAGAGAAACATTCATTTATGATAATTGGTTGCAGCTCACCATTTGGCTAGTTCTTGTGACCTAAATGTATCCAGTTGTTTCCTTTCTTTCCCTTTGGTTTTTGGGTCACTCCTAATGGTTTAATTCAACAAAAAATGTCTACCATTTCCTGTAACCTCTGTCTTTTTTCAATCTACCTTCCAAACTAAGAAGTTTTTTTTCACACAGAGAGAAAACACTCTCTCTCTCTCTCTCCCCTTCCAAGTGAACAAAGTCAATATTGTTGACAGAGACAAGGTCCAAACCCCCCCCCCCCATAGCTATTTATTTGTTTCTCCTTTGAGTTCACAAAGCTTTTTTTGTTTGATCCCAGCGGTCAAAACTTTGACACGGAACATGCCCCCTCTGACCAAGAGCAATTTATGGGGAGGAGGGAAACAAACATCTTCATTCATGTTTAAGAAAGCAAAGGAAATGGCTGTAGGTTAATATTTGTGCATTTGTAGCAAATTTTCTGATAGGTCTGTAATGCATTCAGCCACCCTGGTTGAGAAACACAAGGGGCAAGACTGCCATGGAGAGCTGAGCTTTTGTTACTCTTGGACGCCTTTCAAAACATCAGCATGCTTCCAGTTTTTCTTATCCCAGCTGTTTCCCAGCACAAAGTAAAAGTACTGTGTGTTGTTTTCAAGAATGAGGCACAGCCTGCCTGTAGAATCCTTCAAATGCAAGACTGAGTTCTTCATTTTGTGCAAAAATTCCACCCTAAGCAAACATCACAAAATTAATTTTTAAATGTTTCTCATTTACAAAGGTCCAGTTTAGGAAATGGCAAATCTGAAGTTTCATGTTCAGCAGCTCAGGTACTCACTCAATGGCAGACGTTCCTTAATACAGATGGGTAGCTGGTAAATCTGTTTTTATACCAAGATGATGTTTTATTGTCTGGAGGTGAAGCCAGAAGGAGATTCCAACATTAGTCCTGCATCCACCGCAAAGGTGAGGCAGGAGGGTGGAGCTGCAGCCCCTTAGTGGGGGCAAGAGGAAGACAGCTTGCCTGCAGCTCTACAGCTGTTGGTACAGCTGTGGAGCAAGGCTTCTTCAAGGTGGTGAAGTGGGTGATGAGCTGACAATGCTGCAGCTTTAAACCCTGGCAGGCCAGGAACCAAAGCCAGATCAAGGAGGGGGCCAGAGCACAGCTGGCCACAATGCAACACAGACCACTCTGAAGTTTTTCCCAGGGACAGAAGGCGACACCCAGGATTGACTGGTTTCCTATGAGCCAGAGGAAGGGGGAGGGAGTTGCAGGGATTGTGAGCAGCTATTTAAACTCCTCCAATCCAGAACCAAGGATTAAACAATCCAGCCTACTCCTCTTTCAACAGAGCTAGCTCAGAAAGAATAGCAGGAGTCTGAAGGGAGATCCTGACAGAAGGAAGTGGATCAGAATAAAGATTCAATGCCCTCCCCTCCCAGTCTGAGGACTCTACAGGAGTTAAGGGTAAAATCAGTACAACCTCTGGTAGCTGCACTACCAAGAGGCTACGGTTGCCAAACTCCAGGTAGTGGCTGGAGATCTCCCACTATTACAACTGATCTCCAGGCAACAGAGACCAATTCACCTGGAGAAAATGGCTGCGTTGGAATGTGGACTCTATGGCATTACACCCTGCTGAGTTCCCTTCAGTCTCCAAACCCTGCCCTTCCCAGGCTCCACCTCAAAATCTCCAGGTATTTCCCAACTCGGAGCTGGCAACCCTAAAGGAGCTGGAAGTACAACACCTTTGATCAACAACCTGCCACCCATGAATCATTGGATAGCTTTCCCTTGGCACCATTAGTGCTGGCCCACCTCCTCACATCTACAAACTGCTAATGTAGGCACAGTCAAATGACTTGCATTGTGATGAGGTTCTGTAACCTAATGCTACTAGTCTTCAAACCTTCATATCACATAGCGGTAGGGCCGGGTTTTTATATGCTACTTGTGTACACTGAATGGAGAGGTAAAACAAAATCCATGAATGTGTGTTTCTCCATTTTCACATTAATATTATCTGTTTTGACTTCCCACTGAACATATATAGGTGGGGTCTGCCATCACGATCTGCCTTTCTTCTGCCCATTTGAATCATGTTCATATCCATGGTCTATTGTGTTATACTTTTTGTTTTTTCCTAACCACTGATGGAATTGAATAGGCCATCTGAATTTAGAAATGCCATTAACATCTGCAAAATTTTCCAAGTTACTTTAAATTTGTCATAAATGTTAGAATAAAAGGCCACCCAAAACGGAAAAGTCAGAATCCAGAAGAATTTTTTTTCCACCTCTCTGTCACCATTCTTCAGGTCTGTTTCTGATACATGTTGAATATCATGATCATACTCCTAAGAATTTCATACATAGATTCTTGAATCTCAAAATGCCTCAAGTGCCATAATGATGGAAAAGTTCTACATGGGTCTATGCAAAGAAGGTACACCTGCTTGAGAGAACTTCACTGTATGCATCATGTGGCCATGACACCTTTAGAAGGTTCATTCTTCAAACCTTGGTGGAAGGGTCTATGTACAAACCATAAAGTGACATTTTGCCATACTGGAAAAAGAAGCAGACGTGGCTCAGAAATAGACCATCTCCTTGGCTTGTAGAAGATCCCATGTTCAATTTCTGGCATCTCCACTTAAAAGGATCAGGCAGTAGGTGGTATCAGAGCTATTTGGGGGCAGGAACACACACTACACCCACCAGGAACTCAGTAGCATAATAGGCCACACCCAACAGGAGAAACTCATTAGGATTGGCTACATTAGGGGTGTGTGGCCTAACATGCAAAGGAGTTCCTGCTACAAAAAAACCCCTGGGTTTTGACAACAAACAAGGTAAACAGAATAAGAAGCAAAAGGTGGGTGTGGCTGGATGACCACACTTCTGGTAACAAAGGGTGTGGCCTAATATGCTAATGAGCTGTGCTGTCAGGGGTGTGGCCTAATATACTAATGAGTTCCTGCTGGTCTTTTTCTACAAAAAAAAGCCCTGGGTGGCACGATATGAAAAGGTTCATTCTGCAGATTGGCTGTGATCACACAGCAATACATGATCTTCCCTGGTTTCCTCCACTGAGTGGCAATTGATGTGACAGGGATGCCTATGTATTTATCAATGAAAAACACTGAGAAGTAAATTGAGCATGCGAAACAGCAAGCCTTCTCAAGCTGCTGTGTCACTGTGACGGTGCAAAACCTTCTAGTAGATATAGGGTGGTGGCATCATTGTCATTTGCAGATTTTAGATGCTTCAGAGCAGGCACGACAAACTTTTTCTCCTTTGTTACTTTTGACACTGACATTAAGCAAATGGTCTCTCCCTCTCCTCTTCTTGGCCACCATCACATGATTTCCTTAGGGACATAAAACTTTGGGATATGGTATTGCAGCTATCCCTTATATAATCCAATTCCTAATTTTGAGGGGGGTATCCCTTTTGCCACTTTTTTACTTTGAAGACCAAAGGCATATTTTGTCTGGGTTCATCGCAGCAATTAGAAATAATCATACTGATGGCCCTTTATTATGGTAAGATGAAGTAGTTTTGTGTCCCCAAAAGGCATAGGCCCTAATTTGGTGCAAGAATGCTTTCCTTGAAAAGCAATCCTAGTCTTGAGATGCAGAATTGAATCTTCATATAACATCCATACATTTATTTAATATATGTGAAAGAAGTAACTCCTACTGAATTGGCAGAAACTAACTACCCAGAGAGCCAGAATCATCTTTTGCTGAATATGGGCATTTGAAATCAAGAGATAATTACTGACTATTTCATTCTCCTATATGTACATGAGAGCCATTTGGTGTAGCGGCTAATGTGCCAGGATGGGATCTGAGAATTCCAGGTTTGAATCCCCACTCAGTGATGGAAGCTGTCTGGGTGACTTTGGGCCGGTCACACACTTTCAGCCTAGCCTACCTTACAGGGCTGTTATGAGGATAAAATGGAGAAGAGGAGAACAATGTAAGTGGCTTTGGGTTCCCATTGAGAAAGGCAGTATATATAAATGAAGTAAAAAGATAAACATGAAAACAGAAGTGCAATATTAACCAGGATCTGTGCTATTTTCTCTACTCATTTTAGAAGTTCCTGTCAACACATGGCAGAGTTGGTGGGGCATAATTGTTTTCATTTTCCTAAAGAGGGGCTCCACTTTCAGAAGTTTAGGAAGAGCTGAATTAACAGTTTAGTCACACAGCTTCTTTCAAGATTGATTCATCAAGCTGAATTGCAGTTGGTGAACTAAGCTGAATTTCTTCCTGAAAGACCATTTTTATTTTAATCACTGTTTGGTTTAAGGAGAAATATGGTCTTCTCAAACAGTGTTCTGAAGCATGAATAATTATACCAGTCAACATTTGTGTGATAAAATGTGTAGAATCCAAGATTAATAATTCAGAGTGGAACAACATCCGTCCCAGGTTCAGCATTCGTGATCAGCAGCCCTTTACTGCATCTGAGGATCCCCATATGTTTCCTTGTCCCCAAACTCCCTGCAAAATAAAATATTGATTGCCCAATAATTCATTCATGCATTCTAATTCACAGTTGTGTTTCGGTAAATAGAGGAAGTCATAGACATAAAATCATCATCAGTGTTATATCAAAGGTGGTGATTAGCAGAGGTACTGATCATTAATGCGTTCCCTTTTTGGAAACAATGCCAGAGTTCAGCCAAAGCTGTCCATTGCTTTCTGCAAACAATTTTGGCAAAACAAGTCTTCCTTTTCCAATGGTTTTTCAGCTTTGTTTAGAAAATGTCCTCTTTTTGTTTAAATTGCTGTCTAACTACCTACATAGTGTTATGATGACAGTTCTTCACAGTATGGTCCCTGACTAGGAGGAATCACCCATGTGACTAGAGCGGACTGGACAGGAAAAGAGCAGCTGAAGGGACAAAAGACAGAGAACAAGAATGAAAAAGGTGAGTATTAACATAGTTCTGGTATTTGGGGCATAGAAATTTCAACTCCATTAAAAATGACATTTTTTAACTCCAAAATTAAAAGTGGGGAATATTCAGCACAACCCTAATATACAAGAAGGATGAAATATAATCTTTCTTAGATCACTTGTGTTTATAATTCTACTTCCTTAGCACTGGTGATATTCCCTAACACTGGACTTTCCCTTGAATCACAGCTGACGTAACTACTGTTAGTAACAATTGTAATAACTTTGTCTGTATATACGTTTCTGACAGCACATGGTGGCATTTCAGGTATAGTGCAAATGTACATATGACGCTTTAAACACAAAACTACCAGGACCCCACAAATACAAATCTGCCAAATGTCACTGTACCCTTCTCTAAACAGAGCAGTTGTATATTCAACCTTGTGATTACTTTTTGTTTTTGTTGTCCCCAGGCCATGCAGATAAATGACCTTTTGCAGCCAACTTCAGACATGATTAATTCACTGATCAGCATTTTGGGAATCTGAATATTTGTAGGGTTTGTAATACATATTTGAGAAACGCCATAAGCTTCCTCAGTAAAGATAAATATCCTTTACCACAAATCTGGAATTACCAGTCCTCTTTCAGGAAAGCAAGTCAAGATCACACAATTTCCATACCTTTCCCCCTTTTTTACTCATTAGAATCTTACAGCACAATAAGAGAAATATGACAGGGAATGTGGGGAATGGAAATAAAATAGCTGTGCATATATAATTAACCACAGAAAAAAATGAATGATTATGATAGTACTGCCAATTTCCAATATATTGCCACTAGTGTATTGACTAGGGATGGGCACTAACTGGCTCACAAACTAAAATTTGTGATGAATTTTGGCCAGTTCATGGTTCACAAAGTGAAATTTGTGGCAGGTCAACCAACTTGAACTGTCCACAAACTTTCCAACTGATTGTGGCAGTTTCTGGTGGTTTGTGAACGGACACATTTCCAGACAGATTGTCTCCACTCAATCAAAATGTTTACCAAACTTCAAAGCAACATAACTTGAAGAGCACATAGAGGAGCATCCAGGGGAGGTCCCCTTTGACTCTGATGTCTCTAGCTTGCACAGGACCCATTCTATACACTCCTGAACCTGCTGAACCTGTGCCCGACAAAATGACAGGCGGTCATTTTGACAGGTGCACGTTCAGGAGGTCCAGGAGTATATAGAATGTATTCTGTGCAAGCTAGAGACACCAAACTCACAGGGGATCTTCAGATGAGTCTCCTCTACCAGTCCTCCAAGTTTGGTGAGGATTTGCATTTATGAGGTCTGCAATATAGCCCCCTCAATGAAGGTGTTCCAGGAATGTGCTTTCTAGGAAAATGACCACCTGTCATTTCCCCAGAAAGCACTTTCCTGGGGACATCTTCTCTGGGGGACTGTAAATCAGTCCCTGTAAATTCAATCCTTACTAAACTTGGAAGACTGGGTAGAGGAGAGTCAGCTAAAGATTCCCTGTGAATTTGGTATCTCTAACTTGCACAGAATCCACTCTATAGAGTCACAAACCTCAACAAATGGACTGGTTTGTTTAGCCCCTAAAAATTCATGACAATTTGTGGTTCATGAACTGGGCACGCCACAAACCACAAACTGAACTGCATTTTCCTGGTTTCCTGGCTAACACCAAAACACTCACATTTTTAGAGGCTGCAAGGCTGCAGTATGCTTAAGTGCTTATTACATAGGTGGTAGGAAGATGCAGAGATGGTAGAGAAGCTCAATTAATTTTTTGGTTCTGTGTTCACTATGGAAAGTGTGGAGCATACCATAGCCACTATTTTCAGCAAGGGATTTTGAAGAACTGAGTCAAATTGAGGTGATGAAGATGAAGTTCTAGACCTACTGGGAAATTAAAAATCAGTAAGTCTCCAGGTCCCAATGGCATACACCTGACAATTCTTCAGGAACTCATTTGTGAGATTATTCATCTAGTAACCCATACATGCATAAATTATCATCAGTCACTGTATCAGAAGACTGAAGGACAGCGCTCGACTTCCAGGTTGGCAAGCTGATGGCAGCCCTTTTCCCTTTCTCCTGGGGGCACGGACTGCAGACCAGTGGGTAGAGAGGGGGGGTGATTGTACGCTTCTCCCCTGGGTTCAGGATGAGCCCTGAGTCAGGGGGCGCTGAGGTTCACCACCCCCCTGGCTTCTAGCCTGGGGGTGGGGGTGCCTTTTGCCCTGACGGTCTCTCTGCTATGTTCCAGTAATGTACTGGAAAACCAAGCGGGCGGTGATCAAGTTTTAACCAAGCGACTGGCTGAATGGATGAAGTGACCGAAGAAATGTGAGTACGAGTTAACAAAGCACTAGAGGGAAGAGTATATCCCTGCAAGCATGGGTGGGGGAGACAATTGAAGACCCCCCCGGATGACTAGACAAAGGAAACTAAGGCCCCGTCCACACGGAGCATTTGCCCCGCTGAAGTCACGGGAGCCCTGCGGACTTTCCGTGCGCGTTCATACGAGCACATCTGGGAGGTGTAGGGCTCCCGTGGCCAACCCGTGGCTTCCCTCCGAAAACGCGGGGTAAAAAACTAGTAGGTCCGAGGTACTAGTTTCTGGAAACCCCGGGGCAAAGGCTGGCGTCTGATCACGGGAGCGCCGGTATCCCGCGGCTTCCGACGCCCGCCCATGTCCCCGGGGTTTCCGGATGTTGTAAGTTTCCCTGGGATGCGCACCAATGCTGGACAGCGCATGCGCACACACAAGTCACCGACAGCGGCCCGCCCCCCCAACAGCGCATGCGCACTTCACACTTGTGTGGTCTGCTGTGCTGCTGTTTTGCCGCGCTGCAGCAGCGCGGTGTGATCACGGTGCAGAGCTGGTGCATGGAAACCCGGTGGCCTGTGAGATCGGGCTACCGCACCTTATTTAGCTCCGGGGCAAAATGCCACGCCTCCCCGCGCGTTTTCTGGCCCGTGTGACCGGGGCCTAATACTGGATAAATGTAACATGAAGGGACTGTGACGGAGGAACATTGAGATCTAAGAACCGAGTAACACACAAGCAAACATTTGGGACTTTAAAAACAGTAATTGAAAATGCTTTATATGGCTAGCTTGAAATGGCTAGAAGGAAGAATTAGAATCTTCTTCTTTAAAGACTGTTAACATCACAGTAAGAGACTGAGTGGAACAAAGTCCTCCCCTTCCCCCTCAAAAAAGAAGCGGGGGGGAAAGGGAATTCCCTCCTCCCGCATAACAATATAACAATATAAAAATAAAGCTTTCAGGGGGTAGGGGGAGTGAAGAGAATACCAGAAAAGAGAGAAAGCAACGAATGGGAAACTTATGATAGTTTGAAGTGTTTTCTGAATATTGGCTGGAAACGATGTAGAACCCTCCTTTAGCAGGCAGAGGGTGGGAAATCCCCCCTCTCAAAAGACAAAGTGACTGTGTAAACATCCGAAAGCAATTTTTTTAGGCATTGAAGAATCCTTTTCCTTCTTAAAGAAACTCTAAGCATTTCTGTGAGTGGTGGCTGTGAAATGTTGAATGGGGGGGGGTTTCCCCCCCTCTTAAAAATAAAATAATTTGGAATGAGCTGGAAATAAGATTGACAGATTTAGAGAACTCTTAGAGGCGGCAGAATGACTTGATGGATTTATGGGACCCTGGCGATCTGGTAATAAAAAGAAGATAAACAGACCCTCTGGATCTGGGAATGGCATCTTTGGAAATGGCGTCTATTGTGTAGAAAGAATTAAAACAAAACTGAGTCTTCTTCAGGAATTCAAAAGTAACTGAGCAATAAACTATACTGAGAAAGACTGATGAGACAGCAAAGCAGCTCTGTTCTCCTACGACAAGCGGGGGGGGGGAGGGGAAACTCTCCTCCTAAAAAATAAAGTTATTATATATTTTGATGGGGGGACAAAGCTAATGGAATGTTGGGTGAAAGGTGGTTATGTGTTAACAATATGGACTGTGAGCTAAAGAAGATTGAGGAGAAGATTCTACAGTGAAGCCCCTTTCCAGAGATAAGATTTTTGGCTGAGGGGGGATGTTGGGAAAAATTATAAGAAATTTATAATGAATGTTTAAATTAAATGTAAATGCATTTTATTAATTTAGGCTAATTCCATAAAAGGAAGAGGGAAAGGGGGTGCTATTTGATGCATATTGAGGTTCCTTTTTGCCTGTTTTTTTTTCTTTTTTAATAAGAGGGTAAATAGAGAGTTTTTAAGAGAAACATACTTAAGCCTAACTTGGATGTTTTAACAACTGTATTTAAATATTTCTGGATTGCATGTAATGATTGATAAAAACTTTAAAGAGTTAGATGGGCAGAAAGTAATAGCCAGATAGGCAGAAATTATAGTAACTAGATGATGAGAATGCCTGATGTTTGCATAAAAGAAATTTTAGTGTATTGTAGAAGTATACTCCAAACAGTCTGTACCAGCTAGAGCTTCATAAGCGATATACTCAACTGTCACATTCAAGGTTAACAACTGAAAGTTTTTATTTGTTAATGCCACATTTGTAAGCATTGTATACAATCATCACGTCTTGGATTTTCTTTTCTACCATCCCTTTCTTGTAGTTGTGTTTGTTAGTACCCCTCCCCCTTTCTGTAGATATTTAGAAAATGCAATAAAAAAATCCCCTTCGGGGGGCCAAAAAAAAAAAGAAGAAGACTGAAGGATAGCAAATGTTATACTGATTTTTTAAAAAGGTCCAAAGGGGGACCAGGAAATTACAAGCCAGTCTGCCTAACATCTGTCCCAGGCAAATTAGTAGAAATTGTAATCAAATTATGCACATAGAGAAACAAACCCTGCTGAGGGAAAATCAGTATGGCTTCTGCAAAGGGAAGTCCTGCCTCAACAACCTTTTGGACATTTTTAAGAAACTGAACAAGCATGTAGACAATGGTGACCTGGTAAACATTATATACTTGGACTTTCAAAAGGCTTTTGACAAGGTACCTCACCAAAGATTCCAGAGTAAGCTTAGTAGTCATGGGCTAAGAGGACAGGTCCTCTTATGGATTAAAAATTGTTTAAATGACAGGAATAAAAGAGTAGGAATAAATGAACAATTCTCACAATGGAGGGAAGTAAGCAGTGTGGTCCCACAAGGATCGTTATTGAAGCTGGTACTACTTAATTTCTTCATAAATTATGTGGAACTAGGGGTGTAGTGCTTAAGTTTGCAGATGATACAAAATTATTCAGGATGATGAAAACCTTAGATGACTGTGAAGAGCTCCAGGAGCACCTCCACAAATTGGGTGAGCAGTCCACAATGTGGCAAATGAAGTTCAGTCTAAGGTGACACAGATTAGAATAAAATGTAGGGTGACGTATATTAACTGTAAGGTGACGCGCATTAGAATTTTTAAAATCCCAGCTTTTAATATAGGCTAATGGGTTCTGAACTTGCTGAGGCTGAAAAGGAAAAAGATCTTTAGGTCATAGTAGACAGCTCAATGAAAGTATCAACCCAGAGTTCTGGAATGGTGGAAAAGGCAGCCTCCATGTTGGTGACAAACTGATATTATAATGCCCCTCTATAGATCTATGATGCATCCTCATTTAGAAAACTGTGTGCAGTTCAGGTCACCATATCTCAAAAAGGACATCATAGAGCTGGACAAAGTACTGAAGAGGATAACCAAAATGATTAGGGGGTGGAGCATCTTCCCTATGAGGAAAGGCTAAAGACTCTGGGACTTTTCAGCTTAGAAAAGAGCTGACTAAGGGGGGACCAGATAGAGGTTTATAAAATTATGCACGGGGTAGAGAGAGAGTTTCCTGAAATACTAGAACTTAAGGGCATCCGAGGAAGCTGATGGGCAGTAGATTCAGGATGGACAAAAGGAAATACTTCTTTACACAGTGAGGCATTAAAATGTGGAATTCACTGAGAATGTGGTGTGGGCCACAGGCATAGACAGCTTTAAAAGGGGATTGGGTAGATGCATGGAGGATATTTCTATTTGCGGCTACTAGCTATGGTGACTAAAGGGAACCTCCATGTTCAGAGGCAGTAAACCTCTGAATACCAGTGCCAGGAGGCAACATCAGGGGAAGGCCTCAGTCTCTATGCTCTGTAGTTGGACCTCCAGAGGAACTGGTTAGCCACTGTGTGAATGAGGATTCTGGACTAGATAGACTACTGGTCTGGTCCAGGAAGGCTCTTCTTATGTCCTTATGAGTGTTCTCATTTCAAGTTTCTGGGCTACAATATTTCATTAGATCTGGATAATCAGTATAATTCCTACATTTTGATATCCTTTTTCTGTCTTTCCTTTCTGCAGCTTAGTTTCACAACAATACAAGCTTTGCAATCAAACTACATTTGGATTTATGCATGGTTTGCATATGGGAGTATTTAGTTTGTCCTGCAGGAATTGTGACTGATATGATTTTAAAGACTGTAGCAGGGGTAAGGTGACCTCTCACAGATCAATACCATAGATTGCAAAGATGTCTTTATTTTTTTCTTCCACAAAAGCTGGGAGGTAGTATCTGTCTGAGAATATAGGAAAAGAAACTTTGTGTGGTTCAAACATTAATAAGTATTTAGCAGAAGAATAAATAACCATCAGATTCAATGAGAGCTTCCAGTATGACAGCTTTGCTGAAGCCTCCTCTTTGGAACTGAGGCATTTTTATGTACATGTTTCAGCTATGCCTAATGGAGAGATGCATAAAGGAGAATGAAGGGCCTTCCATTTAGCAGCAATGTGATATGACAGGATCACAGAGGTAGAGCAGGTGCTTTGTGGGTTTCATGCTTGTTCCCTGTCATGTCCACTTTAAAAGGAATCTGAAGTAGCAAAGTCAGCAAAACTCTCTTACTAAAACACTGGAGGGCAGCTGTCAGACAGAGCAGATACTACTGGACCAGATGAACCAAGAGGTGGCCCAGCCTAAGTCCATAAATTATACATTTAAAACCAAGAAGTTGCACCTGCAGGCTATCAAAATCTGGAGGCAAGCTATTAGTAGTTAGATAGTGAATATTGTGCTTAAACAGAGATTTTAATTATTTAATAATATTTTATTCTTATCCATAACATTTTAATGTTTGATATTCTGGATCGTGTCTGTATGTATTTTAATGTTTTATCAGTTGATGTCTTTTCTGTTCCTTTATGTATTTTGTCAGTGGCCGTATCAATAAATTGATTGATTGAAGAAGATGCACCTGACCTCTTTGCAGTAATCTTGCCAAAGTCAATTGGACTACCTCTGAGTAAGCAGAGAATTACAGCCACTTTTAAGTTCTTTAAAAAAAAAAATGCTGGCACGTCTCACCCAGTAAAATGCAAACATTAAACAAACAGATGAAATATAAAAAGGTAAAGGTTCCCTTGCTCAAAAGCCAGTTGAATCTAACTCTAGGGTTGCGGTGCTCATCTCCTTTTCAAAGCAAAAGAGACAGCGCTGTCTGAAGATGTTTCCGTGGTAATGTGGCCAGCATGATTAAACACCAAGGCACACAGAACGCTGTTACCTTCCTACCGAAGTGGTACCTATTTATCTACTTGCAATTTCTTGCTTTCGAACTGCTAGGTTGGCAGGAGCTGGAACTAGAGATGGGAGCTCACTCCATCATGCGGCACTCTCGGGTCTCAAACTGCTTAACTACTGACCTTCCACAGCCTGCAGTTCAGCGTCTTAACCACTTGAGCCACCACAGCTCCTAGTAGATGAAATATAAGAAAAGCTTAATTTTGTTAGAGCTTGACTTTGGTCTTTTGCCTTGGGCATTCAGTTCAGTGATATGGCAAAAAATTATTCCCCCCCTCCTTTGATAGTGTCATTCATTTCTTGGCTAAAAAAGCCAGGTTTTCTTTTTCTATTTTGCATGAGAAAATCCCAGTAGCATTGCCAACCTCTAAGCAGGGCCTGGAGAGCTCTCAGAATTACAACTGATCTCCAAACTAAAGAGATCAGTTCCCCTGAGGAAAATGGCTGCTTTAGAGGGTACAGCCTATGGCATTATGTTGCCCTGCAAGGCATGTAATGCCTTTCATGGAGTATAATAAAATATGGACTGTGAAATGTATGCTTCAGGAACTGTACAGCATGGTAACCCACTATGATGCCAGTTGAGACTGCACCCTTGAGAGAAGGGCAGTGGCTCTCCAAGGTTACCAGCCCTCTTACCTGATGGGAGATGGGTCAGTTCCATAGTCTGCACAAGGCAGCAGATGCCATGCCATGCCACAGCATGAGGACAAAGGACTCCAAACGTCATTAGGAGCCCCCTCCAACACACGCAGGCAACCCCTTTCCCCCTCTTCCATTGACCTGCAAAGCTGCACGTAGCTCAGAGACTATATTCATGGTTGCTTGGCAACTAATCGCTCACTCATCAATGAGCTGGCTAGGGCTATCAAGAGACAATAGCCTTAGTCTGATGACTCATCTCACCTACATCCAGGTGCCAGACTCCAGTCTAAGTTGCTAGTTCTCAATATTGCCCACTCCCCTAGACCCTTCCCCCTTGAACCCAACACCAATCAGCATGTTTTGAGGATGGACTAGTAGGAGGTGGGCCAAGACATGTGACCAGCTTAGGCCACCCCCAAGAGACATGTGACTAGGACATGTGGCCAGCCTGGCCCAACCCCCCAACCCCCCCTCATAAAAGGGGGCACCCAGCCATATGGTCTCTCTCTCTCTCTCTCTCTCTCTCTCTCTCCCTCAACGACCTCTATATTCTCTTACTCTTGAGCTTGTGGCTACCTTGCCCTAAGGCTCTTGGTCTGCAGCCAGAGTCTTTCATGTGCTTTCTGCTGGTTCAGTTTGCAATCTCCATTTTCCTAGCATAATCCCCATTTTTCTATAATTCCCTTATTTTTCCATTTGGAAGCCTTCATCTCATCAGAGCAGGTAATGTATAGCCCAACCAACGAATCTCCTGCTAATGCGAAAGTCTCTTGATCTCTCTAATTTTCCTAGAAACTGAATAATTGTGTGTGTGACTGTGTGTTGCCTGTCTGTGAAGAAGACTACAGTAAAGACACCATTTTAACCTAACTTCAGCCTCTGTGTCTGTTACTGGGACCTCTGGAAGGGCGGGACCTCTGTATACACTGGTGTTTGCTCCCTAATTTGCCTATTGCCAATTAATAATCATAATTTCCCCAATATTGATAAGAAATCAAGGTAATTTGGCTAACTATTATACCCTACTAAAAATCCCTTTCCTTCCCAACCCTGCTTCATCCCCAAATCTCCAGGAATTTCCCAACTAAGCCAACTCTCAGGACTTTTTTGTGGTGCAGGTGTAAAAGGAACTAGTTCTGTGCTCTTTAATTCTACTGTGAAAGAGACAACCACACACACTAGATCCTTCCCCACCCTCAAAGACAAGGATTAGACTAGCTAGTTCTAACAATGTCTCAATAACTAACCCTCATTTTGGCCTTTGTTTCCTAAGAGATGCCATATTGGCAGCAAGACCTATGTGGGGCAAAAGTCTGTCATAAAGATCTTTTCCTCCCTTAATCCAGCCCATCTTCTTTACTGGAACTAACGAAAACTGGTTTTCAAATGATACCTCATTATTCTAAAAACATATCCCTTCTAAATGTTTAACAGACCCACCCTGAGGGTTCTAGTGGGAAGCTTCCTAAGGACTTCGATGGGGTCTGGACTAATCCCACAGACCACCCTTTCTAGGAATAGAATGTATTTAAATTCCTGGTGGACCAACTAAGCAGCAGCATTAAAAACGGGAACTCAACACTAAGAGATTAACAACCTTTCCTTTGGACTCACCTTCCCTCTTGAGGCCTACCCAGGCTTTCCATTGCTGTTGAAATGCTCAACTTTTATGATCCAGCTAGTAAAGAAACCAAAGATACTCTCATTCTTTTCCTGGAGTGTGCTAAGACAGCCCTGCCTGAAAAGACTGTTTAATGCATTGTTACAAACCTTCACAGCCTCTTTCAGACAAGCTCCTTTGAGATCGTGTAGTGGAAGCAGAATGCTACCTGTCTGTGCTTTGCTTTCTGCTGGGAGATTCAAAATTTAAGAAAAAATAACAACTGAGAAATAAAAAAAAGAACTGTGTCTTCCATTCAGAAATAAAACAATTCCTGGCACCTGAACTGTCTGCATGGGATTTTGTCCTATTCTTTTGTGCCACTTCTCAAGACAGAATGCTGGGAACTGACAGCACAAAACTGCTCATGCCTCAGGCCTATTGAAAGTCTTCCAGAGCAAATGAAGACATGACACTCCAGAGCAAATGAAGACATGACACTCCAGAGCAAATCAAGACATGACACTGTCTTCTTTGGGCTATGATCCAGGGTTCAGTGCCACCAAAGGGATACAAAGCTGCAACTAAAGTACAACCCAGTTGAAGAATGAAGTGCAGATTACAATACTTGGACATATTGAGCATGGGGAGTAAAGTGCAGATTCCCCCATTCTTTTCTGAATGCATGGAGACTTATATAGACATACTTTTGAAAATATAAAGCTGTCATATTCTGAATCAAGACTATCAGTCCCTATGGCCCAGTATTGTCTCCTCTGATGGGCAATGACTTTCCTAGGTCCCTGAATACAACGCAGTCACTTATTTTAGTTAATTCATGTTGCCTCCTTGCTAGGAAGAGTAGACTCTGGACAATTTTAAGGGCAGCCCAATTCCATCAAAATGATTCATCTTTTAACTAAAAGAATCTACTTTTATGATTGCATGCAAAACATATTTATTGTAAGAGGACTGGTGCCAAAAGAAATGTGTTTCAAAGCTTTCTAAACCTTTAGAGACTCCAGGGCAATTTGTTCCTCAAGAGGTAGCCAGTGCAACTTTCTTCCAGTGCCACATTTCTTTGCTTCTTGTTTGCCTGACAATTCTCCACCTCCAGACATTTTTATATACTATACACTCACACATATCACACAGCACGTATGCATGCCCAACACTGGAGAAAACATACCACTGCAAAGAAACAGTGATGAGTACTCTGAACGTCTGTGCGTAATGCTATATTTATTTACATGTAGTGGTCATTTCATACATATATACATACTAGGGAGCAAAGCCCATTGTGTGGAAGACAATGGCCCTAGAAAGGAAGGGAAGGAAGGAAGGAAGGAAGGAAGGAAGGAAGGAAGGAAGGAAGGAAGGAAGGAAGGAAGGAAGGAAGGAAGGAAGGAAGGAAGGAAGGAAGGAAAAAAAGGGGGAAGAGTGAAAGAAAGGAGAGAGGAAGAAAGGAAAGGGGGGGAAGGAAGGGAAGAGGGGTGGAAAAGGGCTTCTCTGGGCCTACTGCCCCCATAGAAGGCCCAGGGGATGGTGTAGGGGAGCGGAAAAGGGCTTCTTTGGGCCTACTGCCCCCATAGAAGGCCCAGGGGATGGTGTGGGGGGGCAGAAAAGGGCTTCTCTGGGCCTACTGCCCCCATAGAAGGCCCAGGGGATGGTGTGGGCCCCCCGAAAAGGGCTTCTCTGGGCCTACTGCACCCATAGAAGGCCCAGGGGATGGTGTGGGGGGGGCGGAAAAGGGCTTCTCTGGGCCTACTGCCCCCATAGAAGGCCCAGGGGATGGTGTGGAAAAGGGCTTCTCTTACCTGCCTTGGCCTTGAGGGCCTGCACTCACACTCCAGATGGTCCTCTCCTGTCGGAGGACTGGAGCAGACTGAGCCGAAGACACTGACCGGGGCTGATGTGGGTGGGACTTCGCCAAGCAGCCAGTCAGCCCTGGCCAGTGTCTTCTGACTGCCAGTTCTTGAGCTGAATCAATTATGGCAAGCATAGAATGTTGCGGAACCAAAATTCAAATATTAATAAAGACAGGAGATACACACACACACACACACACACATACACACACACATATATATATGTATGTATGTATGTATCCTGTTCATGCTAAGCTTGTGATGAAAGGTTTGTGTTAATGTCTCATAAAATAATATCAGTTAGTCTCTGACTATACACATGTTATCAAATCACTGCTCAATCCAGTGTTGGGAAATGTAGTGACAAGATGAAATGTGGATAAATGGCAAAGAGTCATCTGGATACACAAGGTACAATCCAGGGGGAAAAAGAAGCATCCCTAAATGCTAAACCCATAATTGTCATTAGTTATACCTAATTTGTTGTGGACTATGCTCATGGCAAAGCAAAAGTACCAAACTGGATTGATTCTAGCCATATCACGTCAACTTTCAGTGGTTGTGTGAATTTGTCTCCAAAGGTTTTAGTAGTCAGTCAGTACTGTTCTTTTGCACTTTAGAGAATACCTTGAAAAAAGAGTTAAAAGGAACCATGTACCTAAAAGAAGATGGGATTAAAATAAATGTGTTCACAGTGTTTTTGCTTGCAACTAGGCCAAAATTCTCTCTTGAAGGAAAAGAAGCATTATCTATCATTCCAATTTCTAATAACTGGCAGTGCTGCTCTATAGTAAAGCAACAGTTATATTTGAAGAAACATCCATGCTGGTCTGAGTTCCTCTTCGATGTAATTAAAGACAGAGTGAAACCTTGGAAGATTCGGGTGCCCTGGTTACAAACATAGCTCAAGGAGGTGTTTGGAATGAAGGAAATGGTGGTGCTTCTTCAATTTCCCATGAATATCATATGCACAGCTCTCAGCACATGTTGTGTTGAATCACCACATTCTTTAGCGGTGGGCACAGATGTGGGCTTGATCTGACAGATCAGGGTCTTAGGGGTCAACCAGGACTAAATTGGGGGCAGATGATTTCAAAGATTCAATTTATTTTTAGAAACAAAAAAAACACAAAAACATTTCTATTATGAGTTTGAGAAAGAAAAAACATGTATTGGTTTAGCTTACTTCAGGACAATTGATAATGTCTTCAGGATAATGACTGGCTTTTTTCTAAACAACTTAGTCAGGATTCTAGATCATGTATATTCAAGTTATAAGACATAGTCTTTGAATTTTTTTCATGCATTTATTTAATGCTTTATTGTTTTCACTGGTATCAGACTCAGGTTCTCTGAATTTCTCATTGCTAAATTAACTCAGATCTTTCTATTGTAAACAAAAATATGTGCCATCCCATCACCCAACATATTTGTAGTGCTAAATAAAGGTGCATTCATACTGCTTCCCTGATCCATCCAAGAACAATATATACACAGAAGTAGGATTCCATATGTGTATCACTAATCAGAAAAAGAAACCACACAAGCAAATGGGTGTTACCTACTATCCACTTTCCAGATCTTACAACCAAGACTGCTTGCACAGAACCCTTTAAAAATTGTAAACTCTGTTAAACAGTTGTTTGGGTGGAAAAGGTAAGGGCTGGATTCAGTCTTCCCGTTGCCTCTTCTCTGCCAAGCAGGCAACTGGCATGATTTCTTCTTCTTTTAAAAGAATCTATATATGTGTTGTACACATTTTGTTGGAGTCTAAATTTAATTAATTCCATTTAAAGCAGTTTTCAGCCCTTCACCTGCTATTGATGTGCACATGTAAACACACACAGGGTCAGCACAAGAATTTTTGGCCACCTGACTTCACCCCAGTTCCCTGCCATGCAGCAAGGAAGCCACCCTCACTGGGGTTGGGGCTTGACATTGCTTCCCTGCCATTGCAGACAGGCACTGGAGCCTGCTGCTGCACCACAGAGCTGTCACCACCCTCAGATGTCAGTCTGGTCATTAGAGAAGACCCTGCCTGCTGCCCAGGTGTATCCACATGGCTTGCAGCTGTGTAGCACACCCTGCAGACGGGTGCTGGGGCCTGCTGCTGCATCATGAAATGCAATACCACCCCCACACACATACACATCCCAATCTCAGGCTAGTAATAGGTTTGTCTACTGCCAGGTCCCACTGCTCCGCCACCAATCAGTTGGCCAGTGGGGGGGAACTTACCCCCCAAAGAGGGAGACCCATCCGACGTACAGCAACATGTCCAAGAAGTGATGTCATCGTGTCCAGGTTGTCAGGGCAATGTCCTGATATTTGGACAAAAACTCTATGGTAGAAGCCAAATTTACTAGAGTGCCCAAATACTAGAGTGTTGCCCTGATGTCCCGGAAGTGATGAGGTCACTTCTGGGTCATATGGTCAGTGACATAGATATATTGCTGCATGTTGGATGGGCTTCCCTACTGCTTCCAGTAAGTCCCCCGCATCCCCTTCCAGTTGCCAGGTGGGACCTGGCAACCCTAGCTGATAATGGGGGGATGTTCTTGGACACCACCTGAGTGGTGCATAGTCCAGTTCCTGTGGCTAGACCATCCACTGAGTATTGGTGGCTTTTAGTGCCCCTCTCCCTCTGGCACCCTGTATATATTCTATAACTATAATGTAAATAAACACATTCTGTCCTTCTCTGCTGTTGTTTATGTACTTTTATCCTATAAGAAATGACAGTGGATAAGTCATGAAGGAAGTTGACTTAGGACATTTTGGGATATTTAATATTGCAATGACGTTGCTTTCATAGTTTGCTGGAAAAATATAAAAGGTGATAAACATGATGTAATGTTTGACAAAGGAAGGGGAAGGCATCACAGGGAAGCTTCCAGAAAGTCGTCTCTGTGAGAAAGATGAGAAACTGGACACCAGCACCAATTAGACTTACCATGATCAAACTGCTCATGTACACATAAATCAAGCCCTTCTCTGGTTGCCTTAATATTTTTGCTGAAAATTCCATTTGAATACTATGGTCCCAGACACATGAGTGGGATACTGCACTACTGAAGGGAGGCAAATTAGAGCCGGCGCAAAAAGATGCGCAGTAGCGCGATCAGATGGGTCCCCGAGATGCCACACAGACACCGATAGCTGGTGATCTCATGGCGATGTTGAAGCACATCAAAGGGTTTCGGTTTCGCATTCTTGCACATGCTCAATCTTACGTTTCTTCGCATACTGTGGAGGCTTGGAAAAAACATATCCAGTGCGATGGGACGCACGTGCGTGCCAGATGCATTGGATTAACTCCGTTTCCATGATCTGACGCTCGCCTGCAACCCGCATTTTCCAATTTCTACTACCCTTTTGCTGGTACTTTTTAAATCCGCTTCTTCGGGCTGATGGTATGGGTTTGTTGATGGGTGTGCTACGCTTCCCAGATGTTGCTGTATGATCGCACCCATTTGATGCACCCTCAACCCGTCCATTTCGCAGGGCAAATCCTCCCGTGTGACCAGGGCCTATGCTGAGCAATTTGCCCTGGTGCAGAAGCAACTTGTGCTACAGGGCCATAGCCAGGGCATGTCTTGGCAAATATATTACAATTTATGTGTTCCAGCTTACAGCAGCTTTTGTACCTGTATAGACTGTGAACTCCATCTTCTCAGTCACCAGAGGCACATATCCTCCGGGGCCATGGTCAAGCCATTAAAGGTCAGGCCTACTTTTTTAGCATGTAATCTCTGGTGGTTTTTCCTTTCTTGATGCCTGTGCAGTTATGTGCATCATTGAGGGACCACCTTTCCCCATATGTGCCCCAGAGAGCACTGAGGTCAGGGATCCAGAGTCGCCTGGCTCTTCCTGGCCTGAGAGAGGCCAGGTTGGCTGCTACCAGAGCCAGGGCCTTTTCAGTGGCGGCTCCATACTGGTGGAATGAGCTCCCAGAGAACATCAGGGCCCTGTGGGACCTTTTGCAGTTCCGTAGGGCCTGTAAAATGGAGCTCTTCCACCAGGCCTTCGATTAGGAGCCACCACTGATCAAATTTACCATCAAAACATGCTATGGTCTGATGAATATCGTATGGATATTGCTGCTGGTGAGGGGAAGGTAAACTGAGGCCGCCATCAGTTTGTTCAGTTGTCTAGCACTGTTAGTTTTAGGATGCTAGGTAGAAGGTATATTTTAGTGTATTTTTAATGCATTGTTTTATTGATTGAATGTTGTTAGCCGCCTTGAGCTGATTTTCGGCAAGGCGGGATATAAATGGAAAATAATAAATAAATAAAGTTAAATGGCTTCCAGACTATGTACTGGTTTTGGGGCCTGCTCAGTTGGTGGCATGTATCATAAGGGTACACAGTCAGAAATTACAAAAACTACAGTGCCTGAGAACCACTGTGAGAACAATCATTCATGCACTTATTAGGATCCAGACAGTTCCTTAACCATTAATGTACTACCAAATGTCACATGCTGATTGACTGATTGTTTTTATTTAAATAATGTGATTGGGAAAGGTTAGGAAGTAGGGGCAGCCAGGGATGAGAGGCCATGGTAAGGCAACTATGGCAAAGTAGTATGTGACTGCCTATGTGCATTTTTTCACAATTATGTGGTCAAACTGTTAGACATAGGAGAATAATTGGCTGAATGTTCAGCTTGCATGCAGGCTGTATGCTGCACTAGTAGGTGCTCAAGTGCTTTTCAGCCAATGCTTTGCTGCCAACACTGCCATAGCTAGGTAAGTGAGAAGGAGCTGGAGAAGAACTTACAGGGCTATAATGCATCTCTCACACTGAAAGCAAGTACTACAAGACACTGAAGCTCATAAACCAAAATGGTGGTGTCATCAGATCACCAGACCATGTTAAGGTGAACAACTGTGCAGCATAGCATGTGTTATGTTCAAATTCTACTCATGGGAGGGGTGCTAGCAAACTTTTTGGTTGTATCAGATATTGTTGATGACTCCAGAGAGTTTTCTCCTTCTCTCATAGGATGTTCCACAGGTGATTTGTTTCTTTCTTCCTGCTCTTGTTTACAGACCTGGGATACTATGATTTGGATAATATGGGAGGTTTGATACCATTGATTTGGTCTCTATGTGTGAGGTGACCTTCCATCTCAATAATAATAATACGACCTTCTAGTTTTAAGTTTGTATGAGTCTGTCGTCTGCTAGCCTACTGACCTGGCAGAAATTATAGATGGCACATATCAAACTGCCTCAGAATCCACATGCCTCACAGCATGCTAGAAGCAGAGACAGAGCTGTTCCAGATTAGTAATTGTTAATACAAAACACAAAGCAGCATAGGAAGGAGAAGAGGGAGTAAATGTTCCCTGGCTGGGAAGTTATACTATTACATAACAGATAGTTTTATAGAGGAGACAGGAAGGGAATTTCTTTGGCTTTCTACTACCTCCAACACCACCCACTAGCAAATAAATCACCGGATCTCTAGAAGAAATAGCAGGATAACAACCTGAAACTTCATTTTAACCTTTTACAGATGGAAAAAATAGTGCAGTAGAGATTCTGACAGCTCTAGAGAGGTTGAATTTCCTCACTTGTGGTGAAAGTGGTTTTCAATAAATGAGCACTTATCACAATATTGACCCACTTGCAATAAGCAGGGATATTTTACTGCTCCTCAAGTGTAATATTGTGGTGTGTGGCTATCAACACAATGAGCTAAAGACTTCCTTTCAAAACACAAGGCCACTCTGGCTCAGGGTAATGTTTTGCTCTGTTTCAATAGTACAAGTGAAAGCTTCTCGTTCTGCTACCTGACTTTAGAGAGCATACTGTCCTCCTGAGTCCATCTGATGGGCCACTACATTTCATGAATGATTTGAAAGAATAGTAAGCAAAATGAATTGGTCTAGACATAATTTGACTTTGCCATCCAACAATCTTCATATCATAAGGAAATGCTTTCTGCCCCCATCACTTCCTTACATTCTGTAGTAGTGATATGAAGGCTAAATCAGCCACTACAGACTTTACTGAGATATGTGGAAAGATACAGTTGAACTCAATTTTGATGTACACTCATCAGAAATGTTATTGTCTTGGAGGTAAGGGGGGGAATCCTATTCTGCTTCCTATATCAAGCCCTTGAGACATTAGAGAATATTTATTTATTTATTTGGATTTATATCCCACCCTCCCTGGAGGAATATGAAGGCAGGTTTGAAGATTCACAGGAATAACCATGCATGAACTTTCAGCTGCAGGTGGAATAACCCCAGATCCATCTACATCGTAGATGTTTCGAAACACAGCCATAAATTGAGCACATGATTAGGATGAACATCTTTGTGAGATCTCAGCATTTCTTATTTCTATTTCTCTCTGCCTTACTTTCTCCATTGGTTTCATGAAAAAGGAAGGTAATTTCCTCTGAACGACATAAATGAAGATGCTCTTTGTGATGGGAAACTGCCTGAAAGCTGTGAATCCCCTGAGATTGAATTCTTTTAAGGCATTTATAATTGTTCTTCTCTCAAAAGGACTTGTTTGCTGTGCCATCTCTAAGGACTATGCAATCTTCCTCAGTTGATTTCAGGACTTTTCAGTCATTTCCCTGACCTTATGGAATGTATTAGTAGAGGGGGTCAGAAGGATGCCTTCTTTTCTGGCTTTCTATAGGCATGCTTGAGTACCTACTGATTCAGCTCACATCCTGCTCTCTGGTCATAAGCAGCGAGCTGATCATTCATCAAGTTGTTCAGACTTGTCCAAAATAGTCAAATTCAGCCATTTTGCACAATTAAACTGTTTTCTTGAATAATTAGTGTTTATTTTACAGTGGCTGTGAGCCCACCTCACATCTGCCACCATCTCTAATTTTAAAAGGCACTTACAGCAGTTACAAATTTGAACTGAGATTTAGCACATGATCAGAAACATTGTTCCAGTTGTTAGTTTCTGCTGGATTTGCTTGCACTAGTTACAATGACACCATGACACTATTTCCACTATTAGATGAAATTTCTGAGGTCATGGTGTAATAGTGCTAATCACCTCAAACTAAAAAAAAAATGCAGAAATATACGCCACCCAGCTCAGTAAACAGAAGAAGTACTATTGTTACGAAGTTACCCTCCATCCATGGGGCACATTACTTAAAACAGGCACAAGAAAACCAGAAAGTCTCAACTGTTTCAAAGCAACACATTAACCACTAAACCATGAGGCTGCATGAAGAATGATAGGTGTCTTCAGTGGTCATTCAGTACACATATCAGTCTTCTGACTGAACAGAAGTTAGAAACTTATTTATTTCAGTTTTTGGTGAAAGCCTTGTATCCCAACAAGTGATCACTCAATGTTAGCTTTTAAGAACTGTATTTAAAATCACTCTAATTATCCTTGAACAGACTAAATAGACAAGTATCACAATTATACAGACAATATTGGCATAAGTAAATGGGATTATAACTAAAAAAAGCATATGTCATCCCTTTTTCTACTTAGCCTGTACTTAAAAATGAAATGCAATTTCTAAAATTCTTACCAAGTCTTTTTAAAAAAGATAAGATAGTCTAACCCAACCCAAATTTGAGAGATTTGGGCGGGGGGATTAGTGTCTATCTTATATAGACATAATTATGTAAGCCTTACATGACTTTATTAAACTATCTAATTTGTTTCTTCTAGTAGTGTAATGTTAGACAGACAGGAGCATTCCAAAAAATAATTGTTGCAAATTCCATTTGTTCTAAGATTTATTCTGGGCATAAAGCCATTGATTTGTATGTTCTTCTCAAGGTTGAAAACTGTGAGTGAACTAGAATAAAGCTGTAAGGCCTCCTGCTGTGGCAGGAGATCTCATACTGGTGACCCTCTCTTCCTGCTGCTGATTGGGGCAGCAGAGAACAAAAACAAACAAACAAAAACACTGCTGGCAATAGCATGATGTTGTAATAGCCTTACTAGAAATTAGGGCTGCCAAGTCCCCTGAGGGGGCGGGGGTTTGCCCACTCAAAGAGCCCAGAACCCACCAGCCCAGATCCAGACAATGGGGGGAACCCTGCCTCCAAAGTGCCCAAATCCAGCTGACATGCCTGGCACAATAATGTCACCCAGAGGTGATGCTAAAGTTTTCTAGAGCGTCCACCGATGGCATGCCTAGTGTGATGACATCACTTCTGGGTGATGTCATCATGGTGCACGTGCACTACATATGTGCCGCAAATGTCCCAGACTGGGACCAACTCCCCCCCTCTGGAAAAGGTAAGGGTCCTGGCAACCCCACTAGAAATTGTTGGAATTATGGATACCTAGAGAATTCTACTTCTTCCACAGCAGAGCCGCAGAAACAATCACAGAGGAGGCCATCTTTCCTCCCTCAGAAGGTGATGTCATCATGCCACTGATGATGGGAACCCCCAACTCTCATAGACCTGGCAACCCTTGCTAGAATAGTGAAAAGGCCTGTTTGCAGATTTACACAACAACCTGAAAAGCAAACTCTGAGTCCTACAGCCACAAGACATAAAATCCATAACACTATTAGATACAGGGGCTGCTGCCATTCCCCTCCCCACAGTCTGCAACTGTCTCCAATTGTAGGCTGGATCTAGTGATTGGCTAGTGTTGTCAGGTCCTGCCTCCTCCCCAGCAGGGGACTTTGGAGGGCATTCCTGGAGGGGGCAAGGATGTTCCCAATGTGATGACATCACACAGAAGTGGCATCATTACATTGAGGATGAAGTCCCATGGATGGTGCCCTTGGTGCCAGCTTGCAAGAACTATTTAAAGGGAACCTTCCTTTTAAATGGTTTTTGCAAGTGGGGGCACTGGCACCCCACACACCTGAACTCCAAGCAGTGAATTTGCCACTTAGAGTTCAGACACACATGGCCCCCACTTGCAAAAAAGCATTTAAAGGGTCCCTGTAAGTGCTTTTAGCAAGCAGGACCATGCGAACCTGAACTCCAAGTGGCGAATTCACTGCTTGGAGTTCAGGCACATGAGGACACCACTCCTCAAAAAGCATTTAAAGGATCCCTTTAGATGCTTTTTGAGAGTGGGAGTCAGGTGTGCCTGAACTCCAAGTGGTGAATTTGTCACTTAGAGTTCAGGCGTGCAGCCAGTGGCCACACCCTCCATCCCCTCCTGCAAGATTTAAAGGGCCCTCCAGCTGATCAGCAGGCCATGTGCTCTCACCAGTTTGCCTGAGGGCCCTTTAAATTTCACCAGAGGGGAGGGAGAGGGGTGGCCATGGGTGGTCACCATTGGGGGTGGGGCTTGGGGCAGACAGGAGCCCGTGAAATCAGGGAGGACCAGAGGGACCAGGAAAGGACCAGCACTACAGAGGTACATGCCAACAATGTTTGTGCAACACCAGTGGACTCCCTGCCAGTCTTGACAGAGCCTGTGAGGGACATCTCACCACTGGCCCCTAAGGTAGCCATTAGGCTTCCAGTGGGCAGGATGTAAAGCTGGGTCCATAGCCCCCCAGGACCCTCTCCCACTCTACAGGAACATCTGTGACAGAAGGCTTAAGACAAGGTGGCATGAAGGAGGAGAAGCTGCATGCAATTCCACTATGGAGCTCAAACAGTACTCTGATAGTAATTTTTCCTTGAAGGATCGTGACCAGAACACAGCATCAGGGGCTCCAGCACCTGCTGGCAATGCAGCTAGGCCCAATTTCCTGCCAATGCACTTCAGCTGTGTTCTGTGAGGACTGCCTTGCTGGATCAACTGGTTCACAAAGCAGAAACCTCCAGCTCTAGCAGTCTGGTACCAGCTTGAGGAAGCCTGCCTAGCCCTGACAGCAGAGTGCAAGACAGGATCATAAATCTTCTTCCCTTTTGGTTATTAGCATTCTTGAGTATATCTCTGTTATTTATTTATAGCTTGAATCAATTAGAACTCTTGTGCCAAGAATATTGCCTATTGATAAATATATTGTAATGGTTTAATAGTGGCAGTTTCTAAATAATAAAATAAATGATAACTGCAGCAAACAGTTCAGATGCTGACAACCAGAACTGCAAGAACTGAACCTGCAGTACTCTGACCCTGTAAAATAAACAGCCACTGTACTGGTACAAAGTTATAAATGAAATAATTCAGGAATAATCACCAAAGTGATCTGATCAGGATATCACCTTGCATCTGATCAAGAGAGTTAAGCAAGGAACATTTGTCTGGCAACTGTGTTGGTGTTGAAGTATGCAGTATGCCTAGCTTTCATAAGAAAAATGATAACTTTCCTGAGAGACTGTGTAATTCAGTGTTCAGTTTTGGGGAGGTGAGATTTTTGTTTTAATAATTTTATTCATGTGCTTCCTTTATCTTACGTGGGTTGAAATATGTAAGCCACCCTGGGGCCTTGTTTTTTTTTAGGAGGGTAAAATACAAATATTTTAATTAATTAAAAGTTTGCTTTGGGATCAATTTTTATTTAATGTATCCTAGTTTGTAGACTGGTGTACTACAGTGTACAGTTCTGTCAGTAAGGCATGGGAAGCCATATACCAGAGGCAAGTCCAAATATTTCTACAATCATGAAGGTTCACTCTGGATAAGTGACTACAGGGCAAGCTATCCTACCCACACATGGTTGTCGTGGGGAAAGACAACACAATCTAAAGACATTTGACTTATCAATGTATAGATGGAGATATGGATTTGTAATCCTTCCCTCCTAAAGGGATTTACATGTGCAGTTTTTTTCCCATTAAATTCTAGTCTTTTTAATTGTTCTGAAGCCTTGCTGGTTCCACAATGTATAAGACACAGTTATGTTAAATGCACGTTTGGCTAAAAAAGAATCTCAAAGGAAACACTGCTTTTGTGAATTATTGGCCAGCATTCTTTCTTAGCGCTTAATATTAATGCTAACTGGTTATTTATGACACTAAGAAGTGCAACCCTTTCACTTATTGTAATGAGGAGTGAGGTCATAGACCACAGAGCAATGGTATTCAGACATCTCCCAAGGCCTCCAAAGGATTATCATGGTGAATTGTGAGAGTAGAAGCCAGATTCAGTCCTGATGAGTTTGCCAGCACCACACCGGCCCCATTAAAGAAAATGTTCTTTAAAATACAGATACACACAACCACCACTACCTGACAGCCAGAGATATTAATAAAAAGTCAAAAGGTGTTCTAACACCATAGCCTCTGAAGGACTGTGCATATATTCAGAAATATACATATACCAGATGCAAAACAGCACTGCCCCATTTGACTCAATTCAGTCAACATAAAGGCTTGGATCCAGCCCCCAATCTCTGCTGACTGAAGCATTTCTATCAGTGGACTGACTTTTTGGCTTTCCCCCTCTTTGTAAAGCCTAAAATACCCTCCAATGCTGTTCCTGCAGCACCCCAAGAACAGCATGAGGGAAGAACTGGAGGTATAACTTGGGAGGGGGGAGTTGGAAAAAATGTGCTCCTTGCATGCACAGAAATAATTGCATGCACAAAAATGGAATGTATTTGTTTATATGTAGTAACATATGAACTTTATCATTCAAAGTGGAGGAGAAAATAAGGATTGGATATATCAATTGTATGTACAAAGATGCTTCATTTAGCCATTATGTTATATACATGGAGCTAAAATAAGCAGGTGCTCATATAGTGCATTCAATCAAATATCTGTATTTTAAAGCTGATTTTATATAAACAATTTTTTTAAAAAAAACAATCGAAAACCCATAAATAGGAAGGAGGCAATGCCAAGCAAAACAGAAAGGTCTTCTTGCACTTGTAGAAGACAATGACTGTGGAGGGAGAGGGACAAACAAATCTCCCTGGGAAGGGAATTGTCTAGTTTTTGTACCATGACTGAGAAGGCCTTTCCTCAGTCATATGTTTTTTGTCATTTCGTCATGTGTTAACTGCCACGTGTGCTTTCACTTTGACTAACTCTTGCTATTGATTAACAGCACACATAACTTTTTTTTAACAGGAGTCCCCAACCTTTTTAAACCTGTGGGGACCTTTGGAATTTTAGCACAGGGTGGTAGGCACAGTCATAAAATGTCTGTCTCAGGAGGCTAAGCCAACCCCAAAATGTTAAGCAGTCAAGTTATTTATATCTCTGATAGTAAATCTTCAACATTTCAGGCAGAAGCTCTGTTTAACAGGACGCCTTTTTAAACAATCATATTGTTTTAAAATACTTTCTTGCGTACACACAGTTTACCTTCAGTCACACACCTTTGTTTTGTGGTGGCAGCTGATGCCAAAGCAATGTTTTATTTTTAATCTGCATACCTAATCCAATGGCCAATCAGAAGCTCTACTGGTCAAAAGGCCCATCTTGCTGTCCACTTTCTAAAAACATTTGGAGGGTGTCAAGTAAGGTATCAGCATGTGCCATGGCCCTTACTTTACACACTTACAAGGTTGGCTAAAGAAGAGTCACACATACACTCCTAAATTTATCAACATAGTGGCAAAGCTATTGGACCTTTACCAGGGAAGGCTCAATTCAGCATTCACACTATGAATGCCTTAGGCAAGCCACACTCTAGCTTCAGCATCAGCCCTCTTGTTGCAATACTGACCTACCTTCTAGGGTTGCTGTAAGAGTAACAGCAAGATCATGAGGTGTACTCAACCAGCCATGATTTTGACAGACTAAGGCTGAGTTCAGACTGGCAATTTGTCCCACTATAGCCACGTTTCAACCACATTTTACAAGCAGATTAAATGGGGCGTTCACACAGGCACATCTGCCTGGTGTTCCCCACCCGTAGTCAACCCGTGCTGTTCCACTTTGCTCCCGCGTTTAAAAGATACCTGGTAAAAGCAGTAGCAAATCCCTGAGAGCCCGTTTATCCTGCTTCATTCCGCTTATGGGAAGTGTGAACGCCAACCTGAAAAGCTGGGAGCAACCCATGTTGCTCATAAGGCAGTAGTGATATGATTGGCTGTGCTCCGTTCTACTGCCCAATGCGATGCCGGCGCAATGGGATCATCCCCAAATTGGCCGGATGCACTTACGCGCGTGAACTCATATGCGCTCATGCACACATGCGCACATAGCCGAATTACCAGGGAAAAGCTGTTTACATCCGTGCCTCCAGGCTAGCAGTCTGAACACTCCTGTGTGCCTTCTTCCGGTATGCTCCCACATCAGTCGGCGCAGTGTGACCGGGAAAACCTGGAACAGTTTGTTCTGGGGCTTTTTTGCCATGACTGGCTCCCGCTTCAAACTGCCAGTCTGAACTCAGCCTAAGAGTTTCCTGTCCCCCCTCTTCTGCTGCAATGATTGAGACCCCTGAAATGTTTCCTTGGGGGTGATCAGCAGATTCTCAGGAACACTACATGGGGCAAAGTGGAGGGTCTGCAGTGGGATATGGGAATTGACAGAAATCACAGCCTCCTCTTCCACAAATAGAAATGCCGTACCATTGGGGAACTTCATGGCTGAATGTCAAAAAAACACCATAAATGATAGTGGTGATAATAACTGGGACAGTTTTCTATCTACACCAAAAAAAAAAACCCACACCCTAATATTCACTTTATTGTAACTAGATTCAGTGAACACTGAAAGCTGTTGCTTTTTTTGCTTGTTCAGATAGGCTTTCCAGGTTTTGTTTGTTTTTTAAATAGAAGTCTATCATTACTGAAAGGGGATGTTTAAAGATGAATATAATTTTGTTGGTTATCATTTTTGCATCTATAGAGAAGATGCAGGGGCTTCTTTCTGAGTGAATTATCCTATCAATTTCATGATTATTGTTCATCAGTTTTGCATCCAAAAGCAGGATCCCTTTGGGTGTATTGAAGCATATGTGACATTAACAAGAATAGTTCCCAGATGGAGACAGAAATGAGGGGATGTGGGATGTCTGTGTAAACCAACTTCAGCTACAGCCCTGTAGAACAGATCATATCAATGTTGTTTAACACAATGAAAATGTAATTGGTTACAGATGACAAACAAGGATTCTATTTGACAGCACATTGGACACTCAGTCAGTGGTTTACATCAGCCTGTCAATCTCAATATGGCACTTTCCAAAAAAATCATTTAGTTTCTTTTTTTCCCACTGTTAACCCTCAGGAAACACAGTGAATTATGGCAACAACATGTTTATTGTCCTCAAATGCCACACAGAGAACCTGAGTGATATTTTTTATGGAAGGGTTGACAGATAGCAAAGAAAAGCAGGTTTTCACAAGGGTATATAAAGGGTGTTTCACAGTGTCCATGCTTATTTCCCAAATATATGGCCCAAACTTATTAAATATGTTTAGATGTTTTTGCTTTTCTGAGACATACTATCAAAGCAACCCACACTACACCTCCAGCCAAACATACTCAGCACACACTGCTGTCATTTGTCTTCTCTTTATACCACTGTGCATGTATACAGACAAGAAACTGTCTTTTGAATGTCATTGGTCCATGCAGCAGTCACTGAAAATTACAAGAGCATGTTACTTACCCAAGGACTCATAGCTGTAGCATTGCTGGTAATATATTACAGCAATAAAAATATACAATCATAGAACTGCAAGCTCTGAAATGAACCTGAAAGTATTCAAGTGTAACTCCTGGGATTTAGCCAGAAACTTTAAGCCTCACTAGGGGCATTTTCACACATGTGGCTTAAACTGGCATTTCCTTAAATCAGTCTGCAATACAAATATAAAATTTACATTTGTGGGAAGATACATTTGATTTCTCTTCCATGTTCTATCCTACATTAATAGCATCCACATGTGACATGAATACCATAAAGAATGCTCTCAAGTACTTGTGCTGCAATGAGATATAAAGGCCCAGGAAAAATAATAGAAACATTAGAAAAGGTGGGCTCTTTCCCCCTTTTTCCAAGGGCATTTTTTTTTTCATATGGAAAAACTGGGAAATTTTGAGGACTAATTAAAAACTCCTATGAAATATTTATTTTTCTTTTCAAATGAGCGAAGTGCTTTTTAAGACAAAAGTTTATTCACTCAAAATGTATATCATGAAAAATGTTATATCAATGTTGTTTTACTTCATGTAAGATGCATTTAAAAGGTTATCTTACTGCATTAAGATGACTTGATATCCAGATACGCTTTTAAAACAAACAAAAAGTTTAGGTTGGATAAAAGTATTTCATATATTTCATTTTTCCTCCAAAAATTCTGATGGATTTTTTTCCAATAAAACCCAGAAAACAACAGGTTTTATCCATAGCTTCAAAATTTCTGAACATTTTATCTCTCTAGTGTGAAAGTAGACAAGCTTGCTATCTATGTATTATTCTGGCTCTTCTCTCAGCTGAGTGCCTTCTTTACAGAATTACTGTTGTACCAATACCCCCAAATAATGACATGAGAAGTATGCACCCACTGGCAGAGATGATAAGGATTGGGGTGCCATAAATATGCAGATGACACCCAGCTCTACCTCTTATTTAAGGAGCAACCAGTAGTCGGAATTCCAGTCTTGGCCTCCTGCCTGGATGCCGTGCTGGAATGGTGAGGTGAGAGTTGGTTGAAGCTAAATCCATCTAAGACAGAGATTGTGTGGCTGAAAAAGCCTGGACCACTGGGGTGGCCACTTCTACTGACCCTTGATGGGGTTCATCCTTCTACAGTCAACTCCATCAGGAATTTGGGAGTGTGGCTCGATTCTTTGCTGTCCATGGATAAACATGTGTCCTTGGTGACAAAGACTGCATTTTACTATATATGCCAGGCCCACCAACTGGCTCCCTATCTGTCTTGGGAGGACCTTGCCATGGTAATTTACTCAAAACTCACCTTGAGACTGGACTACTGTAACATGCTTTATGCCGGGCCACCTATGAAGATGCTTCAGAAGCTACAAGTGGTCCAGAACGCAGCTGCCAGAAGTGTCCTGGTTAGCACATATAACACCTATCCTATGGCAGCTGCACTAGCTCCCAATTAGTTTCTGGTGCCAATTCAAAGTTGGTACTTGACTTTAAAACCTTAAATGGCCTGGGACCCCTCATAGCTTTGGGACCGCCTCTCCCAGCACGATCCTATTTTCTCCAGTCTTCATCTTGGAATTTATTGAAGGTCCCTGGTCCACGAATTGACCACCTTGTGTTAACAAGAGTGAGATCCTTCTCAGAAGTAGCCCCCATCCTGTGGAACTAGCTTCCAGAAGAGGGGCTTGTCTTGTGGGACCTCCCTAGGTTCCCTAGGTCATGCAAGGCTGCTCCTTTTCAGATGGTCTTTGGGTGATACATCAGCTTTGGGGTGTACATCAGCTGTGTCTTCACCATCTACACATCCTACCCTGCTTGACAGTGAATAGGTTTTAAGGGGAATAGATTTTTAACCATTTTATATTTTCAAGACTATTTATTGTTTCTTTGTATTGTTCTAATTGGTTATTTTAAATGTTGTTAGCCACCCCAAGTCCTATTCCGGGGAGAGGAGTGGGATATACACTAGACAGATGATACATAGACAGACAGACAGACGGACGGACGGACGGACGGACAGACAGACAGATAGATAGAGGGCTATTTTTGGGCAGGAACTCACAGGAATGGAGTTCTGGCTGGCTCCTGAGTTGACCACACCCAGCAGGAACTCATTAGCATAACAGGCCACACCCAACAGCAGAAACTCATTAGGATTGGCTACATTAGGGGTGTGTGGCCTAACATGCAAAGGAGTTCCTGCTCCACAAAAAGCCCTGGGTTTTGATAACAAATAAGGTAAACAGAATATGAAACAAAAGGTGGGTGTGGCTGGATGACCACACTTCTGTTAACAAGGGTGTGGCCTAATATACTAATGAGCTATGATGTCAGGAGTGTGGCCTACTATGCTAATAAGTTTCTGCTGTTCTGTTTGGCCTATTATGCTAATGAGTTCCTGCTGGGCTTTTTCTACAAAAAAAGCTCTGGATAGATCGACAGACAGATAGACAGATAGATGATAGATGATAGATAATAAATAAAATGCTCAAAATGTATAGCATGAAAAGTCTGAGGACTTTTAAAATTTTTCCATTGTTCTGGCTACTTATCCCTGCTGTTCAGCTGAGGAAAAACTGTGTACCTCAAAGGCAGACAACAGTCAGCATACCTCCTTTTCTAGTGATATAAAGAATATCATGTGCTATGCCCTCTCGTAACCAGCACCTGTTGCCTAGCAGTGCTGCTGCTGCTAATGGGAGGAAATAAACATTTTAAAGTCACAATCAGTTCATGCTGTTCATGGTGTCACTTCTGGGAAAAACTCAGAAGTGATGCCAGTCTTCTCAACAAATCACTAGAAACTCTGGTTAAACCACAGAATTTTTAGTGTTCCTAGAGAGATGTGATATTCCTTCTGGGTTCTCCTGGAAGTGACATCACACTATCATTGACGGCACCCCCCACCCCCAGTCTCCTGCTGGTTGCCAGGTCATGCCTGGGAATTTTAGAACCAGGAGGACATTCCACATCTTTCCCTATGTTCAAGTGCGTTGCAGATATAAAGCCCAATCCTGCAAGGGAGGAAGACAGCTTATTATGCTTTATCACAAATCTACACCATATAGTGTCCAGAAGATATACAGTGCTAACTATATCACTACTGTTCCCATGCTATGATAGCTATTTCCTAATGTGTTCAGTGTTAAAAATTTCATATGTAAGAACTGCAGTCCTACCTACTCACCCTCATCAGTTCACAAAAGGAAAGTGGGTGGTATACAGAAATATCCAGATTAGAATATTTTATACAATATTTCATACACAAAATTGAATTATATTTTATAATCATATCCCCAGTCTTCTTGATAAGAGCTCAGGATGATACACCTAATTCTGCTCCCCTTTATTCTGTCTCTAAACAAGACAGAGTTAGGCCAATCTAAGAAAGAATGGCAACTGAAGATCACCCAATAAATCTGAGTACAAAGATGAATCTAGGTCTCCTTCAGACCCTCAGCACCATACTAGTAAAGGAGAAAGGGCAAGGCAGAAGAGATTAACATGCCCTGGCATTCACCAGTTCAGCTGAAGGCTTTTCTCCCATACAAATAACCTCTACAGGAACAACACTAGGTGCCTTAAGAAGCTTCTTTATAGTCAAACAAACTCAGACTGCTATTATTCCCATTTCCAGAGCATTTGTAAGAGAAAAGAGGGGGGATGTATGTTGCTGCCAGTACTTTAATAGTAGTAATATCCATTCCCTGAACCATAGAGAGAAAACAGGGAACCTTGAATATTCCCCTCGAATCTCTCCTTTTACTTTTAGAAACAGAGGCATTTCAAAAAAAATAAGGAACAGATTATTGGAGGTAGAGCTATCTAATATGTACAATGCAGCCAATAAGATCTGCTCTCATATTAGTCATGGGATATCTCTCACTGTAGGACTTTTTCCTAGTTACCGCTACCAACTACAGACTCCAAACTTCCATAGAATTTTTTCTCTTGCTAGGCTTAATGTTTTACCTTCAGCAATTTTAACTGGAAGATTTCAGGGTATACCCCTTAATAATAGACATTGTCCTTGTTTAAATGGAACTATTGAAACAATGCCTCATGTATTGTTAGAGTGTCATTATTATAATAATACAAGTGGAGACCCGCAAGAAACTTGTGGGATGGTTATCTCATTCATCACATCTTTGCTTTCTCTGCTCACCCCCTACCTCTCTCACACTATTTCTCCCCTCTGCCCCCCTTTTCCTACTCTCTATTTCTCCTCCATGCATGTGACTTCCTCTCTCTTTCTGATCTGTCATCTTTCTCTTTGTTTTTCTGCCTCCCCACTTCATCACTCTTTCTCTCTCTTTCTGCCCCCCCACCCCATCATTCTTTCTTTCTGTTCCCATCATTCTCTCAGCCACCCACCTGCTTCCTCTCCCCCACAGCAGCAGTGGCAGCACTCTGGGAATCACAATGGATCTCCCAGCTACAGAGATCAATTCACCTTAGGGCTGCCAGCTCCAGGTTGGGAAATTCCTGGAGATTTGGGGGTGGAGCCTTGGGACACTGAGGCTTGGGGAGGCAAGCAGCCTTAGCAGGGTATGATGCCATAGACTCAACCCTCCAAAACAGCCATTTTATCCAGGGGAACTGATCTCTGTCGCCTGGACAACAGCTGTAATTCTGGGTGATCTCCAGTCCTCACCCAGGGGCTGGCAATGGTGGTTCTCGTGGAGGAAAAGGCTAGAGGGTGGAATCTACGGCATTATACCAGTCCGAAGTTCCTCCCCTCCTCAAATCCCACCCTCTCCAGGCTTCACCCCTCAAATGTCCAGGGATTTCCCAATGTGGAGTTGGCAACCCTATTTCCTTCCCAACCAACAGTCAACCTACCTTTATATGCCTCTCTGTCTTCTACTTTCCATCTCCACCACCCAGCCTTTACCTAGGGAAATTACAGTCTTTCTCCACAGTGGGGACCAAAGCAGGTTTCATTATCCCTCCTCCTTTTTATTTGCACAACATCCCTGTGAGGTTAGTTAGGTTGAAATATGTGACTGGTCCAAAATCACACAGTCACCTTCCACTGCAAGATGGGGATCTGAACCTGGGTCTTGCATACCCTACTTTGAAGCTCTAACTGCTGCACCTCACTGGCTTTCACAGGGTGGCTACTGATGAATGGGAGCAAGCAGCCGAGGTTAGGTGAGTCATGCAGATCAGGGGGGACCTGGCAACCCTAGATTACTGCCAGGCCTAGAGTGGCCAACCTCCAAATGGGACCTGGAGAGCCCCCAGAATTACAACTGGACTCTAGACAGCAGAGGTCTGTCTCCCGGCAGAAAATGGCTGCTTTGGAGGGTGGACTCTGTGGCATTATACCCAGCTGAGGCCTCTCCCTTCCCAAACCCAGCCCTCCTTAGAGTCCACCACAAAATCTCTAGAATTCCACCAGCCTGGCACTGGCAACTCTTGTGAGGCCTGGCCCCAAGGCTCCCTCCCTCCCTTCCCCCTCCCTGAAAGGCCAAAAGAGGCCTTGAAAGGGCCCTTCCCCCACCCTTTTACTAACAGAGCCAGTTAGAAGCCTCCCCCCCCACAATGTTCTAATCTCTCATCGTTGATGCCTGGAGTTAGGTCCCTGCAGAGGCCATTTCAAAAGGTTTTTTGGGGAATTCAACTATTCCTGAAGGGATTTTTTTTTCACTTTTTGGATTTTTCTACAAACCCAGGAAGTCTACTGACTATGTAGGAAAAGCTGTTGGGGGAGAGTGAGTCCCCTGTTGGTGGGAATAGGTATCCACACATTTTGGCAATTAGAATAAGGATTAGACAAAGTATTTTACCTTCAATTTTATCCAGCATTATGGATGTCCCTGATACATATAAATTGTTTTTTTTCTGCTTAACAACACTGATGACAACATAACTGATTCTGTGGCAAAGTTTTTATATGCTGCTGTTCTTATACAAAGTAATATATTGTAATTTTGGGACATTTTCATTTGTGATTTATTCTATGTTCAATCCTTTTATGTATTTGTCTTAATGTTCTCCCTTTTCTAATGCCAGTAAAGGCAAACTAACTTGCTAAAAAAGAAAAAAAACCCTACATGACACAGGAAGATGATAATTTCTTCCTCCCAACAGTTCCCCATGGTAGATCAACAGATGGCTATTGACAAGCCTTGCTGAGTAACATGAGTTCGTTCCAGTTCTCTTGGATATGCAGCTGAGTACATTAATCATATGCAGGGCTTTTTTTGTAGAAAAAGCCCAGCAGGAATTCATTAGCATAATAGTCCACACCCAACAACAGAAATTTATTAGCATATCAGGCCACACCCGACAGCACAGCTCATTGGCATATTAGGCCACACTTCCATGTTACCAGAAGTGTGGTCATCCAGGCACACCCACCTTTTGCTTCTTATTCTGTTTACCTTGTTTGTTGTCAAAACCAGGGCTCTTTTTGTAGCAGGAACTCCTTTGCATGTTATGCCACATACCCCTAACATAGCCAGTCCTAATGAGTTTCTGCCGTTGCATGTGGCCTATTATGCTAATGAGTTCCTGCTAGGCGTGGCCAACTCGGGAGCTAGCCGGAACTCCGTTCCTGTGTGTTCCTGCCCAAAAATAGCCCTGATCATATGGAAGGAAAACTGGAAAATATTGGTGGGTGCCTGAACTCCAGTCCCACTGCATAGCAATGCCAAAGCAAGTTCACATTTTCCACATTCCCAAAGCTTTTGCAGCCACTGCTCTCCATGCAAGTGCACACACATTTTCCAAGTTCCTGAAGCTTTACCAGGTGCTCCTCTCCATGCAAACTAGCACATATGTTGCAACCTTCTACTGCTCAAACTCCTGCAGTTCCATTGCATACCTATTGTCTCAGTTCTCCATACAAGCTAAGATTGCCAGTTTTCTGATAGTGATTATTCCCATAGTGAGAAAAATTTACAAAAAAAAAAAAAAGCTGTTGGATTGATGGCAGAACATCACATCTGGGGGGGAAAACAGAAGTGATGTCACACTGCTCAAGGAACTGCCAAATATTAAGAACATAAGAACATAAGAGAAGCCAATGTTGGATCAGGCCAATGGCCCATCTAGTCCAACACTCTGTCACACAGTGGCCAAAAATACCAGGTGCCATCAGAAAGTCCAGAAGTGGGGCCAGGACACTAGAAGCCCTCCCACTGTTGCCCCTCCCCAGGCACCAAGAATACAGAGCATCACTTGCCCCAGCCTGAGAGTTACTATCTATACCTTGTGGCTAGTTCCCTTCCTAATAATCCCCAGCATAGCATTGGCCTTTTTTATTGCAGTTGCACACTTTTTAGACATTTTCATTGTGTTATCTACTATGACTCCAAGATCTCTCTCTTGGTCAGTCTCTGCCAGTTTGGACCCCATCAATGTGTATTTATATTTACATTTTTTTGCTCCAATGTGCATCACGTTGCACTTGGCCACATTGAACCCCATTTGCCATGTTGACACCCACTCACCCATCCTTGGCAGATCACTTTGGAGTGCCTCACAATCCTCCCTGGTTGTCACCACCCTGAACAACTTCGTGTCATCTGCAAATTTAGCCACTTCAATGCTTACTCCCAACTCCAAATCATTAATGAATAAGTTAAAAAGCATTGGACTGAGTACTGATCCCTGTGGTACCCCACTGCTTACCACCCTCCACTGAGAAAATTTCCCATTTATACTCACCCTCGGTTTCCTATTAATTAGCCAGTTTTTGATCCACAAGAGGACTTGTCCTTTTATCCCATGACTATTGAGCTTACTTAGGAGGAAGCTTACCTTTGATGAGGAACTTTATCAAAAGCTTTCTGGAAATCAAGGTAAACAATATCTATTGGGTCCCCCTTGTCCACATGTTTGTTCATTCCCTCAAAAAACACTAACAAGTTAGTGAGACAAGATCTTCCCTTACAGAACCCATGCTGAGTGTGCCTCAATAGTTTTTGTTCATCAATGTGCCTACTAATTCTTTCCTTAATAACAGTTTCCACCAACTTACCCGGTATTGATGTCAGATTTTTTTTTAAAGAAAATTTATTATTGGATATGAAATAAAATATTCCATCATTTGTTTACAATTCTCATCATATCCTTTTCACATTCAAATTTACTCCCCTCCCTCTCGGCTTCCCACAATGCTCTGCCCCTGTTAACATTTCACCCAATATTTTCAAATATTCAGTTTGTTCTCCATATACAAGTCTTAAATTTCGATATCTAACTTTTAAGTTTAACAATTAGGTAACTTATCAGATACAATCTATCTTACTAAAACATTTCTCTCATTAATAGCTATCAAAACACAACAATCTGTTTTTAACATCCCAATTAAGCTCTAAATATTCTTTAAAGTCTTTCCAGTCAGTTATAAATTCTTCGTCTTCTGCTCCATGAAGTTTTCTTGTTAATTTGTCCATTTCAGCCATAAAAATCATTTTTTTAATCCAGTTCCACTTGTCAGGTATCTGCTCTTGTTTCCAAGACTGAGCGTAAGTCATTCTTGCCGTCGATATGAGATACCATAACAAAGTTCTTTTTGTCATTTTAACCTCTTCTAACTTTAGTCCTAAAAGGAACATTTCTGGTTCTTTTTTCAACGTACATTTAAGAATTTTCTGAATTTCGGTATGGATCTCTGTCCAAAAAGTATTTGCCTTTTCACACGTCCACCACATATGGTAAAACGAGCCCTCTTTCTTTTTACATTTCCAACATTTGTTAGACATATTCTCATTTATATTGGCAATTTTTTTTGGTGTCATATACCATCTATACATCATTTTGTAACAATTTTCTTTGACATTAATACATGTTGATATTTTAATCGACTTTTTCCACAAACATTCCCAAGATGACTTTTCTATATCTCTATTTACATTTATAGCCCATTTCACCATCTGCTCTTTTATACTCTCATCTTCAGTATACCATTTTAACAAGATTTTATAAATTTTGGAAATCATTTTTTTACCTTTTTCACTCCAAATCTTTTCAATTTCATTATTTTCTTTTCTAAAACCATATCTCATTTTATCAGTCTTAAATAGATCATAGATCTGTCTATAATTTAACCAATCATAGTCAAAAACCAAATCTTCTCTTGCTCTCATCGCAAAACTTTTTCCTTCAATTTTCAGAATGTCTCTGTAAGGTAACCAGTCCTTCCCTTTGTGCCTTGAAAGTGGTTTTATTACTTCCGCCGGTACAATCCACATTGGTCTTGCTTCAAAAAAGAATCTCTTATATCTCATCCAAGTTGTAAATAGTGCTCTTCTAATGAAGTGGTGCTTAAAAAGATTGTCTACTTTGGATTTCTCGTACCATAAATAAGCATGCCAACCATATCTTCGATCATGTCCTTCTAATGCCAACAATTGTCTATTCTCCAAATTTATCCACTGCTCCAACCAAGTCAGGCACACTGCATCATGGTATAATCTAAAATTAGGAAGCTGCAGGCCTCCTCTTTCTTTCGCATCACAAAGTATTTTCATTTTAATCCTGGGCTTCCTTCCCGCCCATACAAATTTGGAAATCTCTTTCTGCCATAAGTTCAGCACTTTACAGTCTTTTACAATTAGAATCGTCTGGAATCGTCTGAAATAAGAATAACAAACGAGGTAAGATATTCATTTTGACTACCGATATTCTGCCCAGCAAAGATAAATTCAAAGTATTCCATTTCTTGACATCTTGCTGGATTTTACTCCAAGCCTTTTCATAGTTATTCTTATATAAGTCTATGTTCTTTGCTGTTACTTCTATTCCCAAATATTTAACTTTTTTCACCACTTCACATTGAGTCTTTTCTTGTAACTCCAATTGTTTTTCTTTTCTAAGGTTTTTACATAGTATTTTTGTTTTGTTCTTATTAACATAAAATCCCGCCAAATCCCCGAATTCTTTAATTCTTTCAATCAATAACGGTACGTTTCTTAACGGTTCTTCAATTATAAACATCACATCGTCAGCAAAAGCCCTGTATTTATATTCAAAGTTTCCAATTGTAAGTCCTTTTATGTCATTGTCCTCTTTTACTTTATTCAGCATCACTTCCAGGATCCAAATAAATAGCAGAGGAGATAACGGACAACCTTGTCTTGTACCTTTCTGTACTCTAAAATAATCCGTCAGCTCCTTATTCACATTCAGCGATGCCTATTGTTCACAGTATACCGCCCTAATCATATTTGAAAAGGGTTGTCCAATGTCAATTTTATCCAAAAATTGAAACATAAACTCTCAATTTAAATTGTCAAAGGCTTTCTCGGCATCCAAAAATAAAAAAGCCACATCTTTTTCGGGATGTTTATCATAGTACTCAGTTGCGTCAATCACAATCCTTAAGTTGTCTCTAATTTGTCTATTTGGTAAAAAACTGGCTTGTTCTTCTTTAATAGCATTCCTTAAGTAAACTTTTAGTCTTTCTGAAATAACTTTGGCAAATAATTTATAATCATTATTAAGTAGTGAAATTGGTCTGTAATTTTTCACATCTGTTGGATCTTGTCCCTCCTTAGGGATAAGAGATATGTTGGCTTCTTTCCAAGACTCTGGCATTAGTTTAGTTCTCTGGAAATCGGGGTTAGCTCCTCCTTTAATATTTTATAAAATTTCACTGTAAATCCATCTGGTCCTGGAGCTTTCCCCAATTTGGCCTCTTCTATTGCATTATATATCTCTTGTTTCTGTATTGAGCCATTAAGCATATCTTTAACATCGCTGTCCATCTCAGGTAAAGTTACCTTATCCAAATAGTTTTTAATCTTTGGCCGAGTACAGACTGGCAATTTGCCCCGGTAGCCACTCACGGCAAAAAAACCCCGGATTAAACTATACCGGGTTTCCCCGTCCACACAGCGAGGGCCGCTGCCGGAAGATACGGGACGGAGGCGTGTGGGAGCATTCAGACTGCCGCGCCGGAGGTGTGCTATATTCGCCGTTTCCCCATTAATTCGGCTGTGGGTGTATGGGTGTATGTGTGTATGAGCGCTCATGCGCTCAAGCGCTCATGCGCATAAGCGCATTTTGCCGATTTTTTTTTTTTTTTTGCCCTGCAATGCCGGCACCACATTGGGCAGTGGAGCGGAGCACAGCCAATCACAGTGCTGCTGCCTCGTGCCCAACGCGGGTTGCTCCCGGCTTTTCGCCTGCGCGTTCAGACTCCCCGAAAGCGGAGAAACGCGCGACGAACGCAGGCTTTTGGATTTGCGAAGGCTTTTATCAGGTGTTTTTTTAATCCGGCACTGAAGCGCGAGGGCTCCGGTAAGCTCCGGGTGGGGGACGCCAGGCAGATGTGCCTGTGTGAACATTCCATTTAATCCGATATTGAGTCGCTGTCAGCCCGGGTCCCATCCCGCGGCAAATTGCCAGTCTGTACTCGGCCTTTGTTGGATCAATCTTCTTTTTTTGGAATAATTTAGCATAATATGTGAAAAAAGCTCTTTTAATTCCATTCATATCGACAATTTCTTTGCTCTCCTCAATTATCTTGGTTGTTGTCCTTCTCTCCCTCCTATTTTTTAGTTGCCAAGCTAAATATTTTCCTGGTTTATTTGCACCTTCAAAGGATTTTTGTTGCAACTTCTTAAGATTCCAATAGAGTTCTCTATTTAACACTACTTTTAACTGTTCTTGCAGAATTTGTATTTCTTTAAGAAGCTTTTTTTTGCCAGGTCTTCTTTTCAATCGTTTTCTTTTTGATGTATTTTGTCCTGTATTTCTTGCTGTTGCTTCAAATTATTTTTCTTATCCGCTGCATTCATTGAGATCAAAACTCCTCGCATAACCGATTTATACGCATCCCACACTGTCTGTATGTTGACCTCATGATTCAAATTCATTTGGAAAAAAAATTGTGTTTCTTTCCGCAGAGTCTCCACTAGTTTCGTCTTATCTAATAAGTCTTCATTAATTCTCCAATTATATTGCTTTATCTTTTCTTTTAATATCCAAATTAACGGGTTATGGTCTGAACTGGTCTTTGGAAATATTTCTACTTTCCGAGTTTTTAATGCCATTTCATTCGACATCCAGATCATATCTATTCTTGAGAAGGATTTATGTCTATTCGAATAAAAAGTAAAGTCTTTAATTTTTGGATTCCATTTTCTCCATACATCTTCCAACTTTTCCTGCTCAATAAGTTTGAAAAAAGTTTGGGGTAACTTTCCAGTCTTTTCAACACCTTTAGTTGACTGTCTATCCAATTTGTTATCAACAGTACCATTAAAATCACCAGCAACAATTATCTGTTCATAATGCACTTGGTCCAATTCACTCAGCAAATCCTTAAAAAAATTCTCTTTAGCTCCATTAGGAGCATACAAATTCACAACCAATGTCTTTTTTTGTAACATGTTGATCTTGACAGCCACATATCTTCCTTGTCTGTCTGTAAAAACTTGTTTTGGGTCCAACTTTTTATTTACATAAGTCACCACTCCTTTATTTTTTTTTTCCCTGCCAAAGAATAAAATTCGTCTCCCAGTTTTTTATTTATCAAATACTTATTGTCCCGATTTCTTATATGTGTTTCCTGCAAACAGATAATATTAGAATTTTGCTTTTGTAACCAATGATTCACCACTTTTCTTTTATTAGGTGAATTAAATCCATTTACATTCCATGATACTAATTTGCAATCCATCATTGAGGCTTTTTATATGTCTCCAAATTCTTCAATATTTCCGGCTTTGAACCTGTACAAATCCCTCGGTGATTTTATCGCATGTCTTTTTGAGTTGTACGTGAAGGACAGCCCTTGTGGTATTTCCCATCTGAATCTGATGTTCAATTGTTTCAACTTATCCACCAGCTTCTTATATTTCTTTCTGTCCAACAAGATAGATCTTGGGAGTTCTTTCATTATCATTATCTTTTTACCATCAATTTCCAATGGTTGAGAAAACTGCTTCTTAAATACATCCTCTTTCATTTTCTTTGTCACAAATTGAACAATGACATCTCTCGATAAATTTTTCCTTTGAGCATAAGCAGAATTCACTCTATATATAAGATCAAAATTGTAATCCAACTCCCCTTTGTCTTGTCCCATGTATTCGGTCAACATTTCCATCACTTCAGTACGTATATCTTCATCCATTTTTTCCTCAATGCCTCTCAATCTCAACTGGTTTGACATTGTTTTGTATTCCACAACTGCCTGAAGGTTTCGATTACTCTGACCATTCACTTCATTTTTTCCCCCCAAATCTTGTGTCGTTTGCTCTATTTCCGTTGATTTAGTCGCCAAAGCTTTTACTTGACTACTTGTATTTTCCACTTCTTTTTTAAATTCCGCCACTTCTGCAAGTACTAATTCTCTCAAGGCCACCACATTTTTCTCCTGAACTTCTTCAAGATGTTCCAGCTGTTTTTCCATCTTCTCATCAAATTGTTTATCCAATTGCTTGATCATAGTCTGAATTGCTTCTAACATACGTTTCTCCATCTGGTCTATTGCTGTCTGCCATTCTTTCTTGTCTTTACCAGCCATGCCTGGGCTCGCAGCTGACGTCACTCTTTGCCAAAATTTAGGTTCCGTTGTGGAAATTTATCAGTACTGCTCAGTCAGTTTCACACTTTCCTCTCAATTCCTCCTTTTTTCGCTGTTTCTGACAATTTTTTCCCTTTTAAAAACACTTTTCAAAATTTAGTCCTCCACAAAATGGCGGGCGCAATTTCTCTATGGTTTTCTTGGCTAGAGTAGGCTTGTTTTACACTTCCTTTTTCCGGTCCCCTTTTTAAACTGTCCTACCGGATACACTTCCAGTCCGCTTCAATCTCGGTCCCACTGGATACACTTCCGGTCACTCCAAATTCCGTCCTCCAACACAGTCTCTAGCCAGTTTTTGTTTCCAGCCGGACACAATTAACTGTTACACCTCAGTCTCGCGATCTTCTCTGTTACTTTCAGTCCCCTTTATCTCTGCCTCAACCGCAGGAATGTTCAACAAAGTTAGTTTTATCAGGTTTTTTTGCACTTTAAACATCTCTTCAACTTTATCAATGGATCAGCTCAATAGTTTGAAGTCTTATGCACTTAACCGCCTTATTCAAATTTCGCTAGATCTTCTCCTCGGTAAGCAAATCTTTACAGTTACCTTAGTTGTTTATCTTGGGACTTCGCATCGTTTCTTTGTACTTCCACTGTTAAACCATTTCTCAAGAGATCGGGAAATGGCGAATTTAAGCTGATTTTTCAGCTCGGCTAGCTTCTGTAGTGCTGGATTGCAAAGGTCTGCTCCTGAGAGGAGATCAAGGCATAAACAAGCCCCCTCCGGGACTTTGTGGACGCCAATCTCAACTTCTCACTTGGACCTCGATGCTTGCTGGGTGACCCCCCTGCCTGGGGGTTGCTGCGTTGGACAGAAAAACTGCCCAAACTGTCAGAAGAAGCTGCCGTTCACTCAGCACGATTACCGAGTGCGTCAGTTTGCTATTTTACTCCGACCGGAAGCCCCCCCGGTATTGATGTCAGATTGACTGGCCTGTAATTTCCTGGATCTCCTCTGGAACCCTTTTGAACAATGGGAGTAACATTAGCTACTTTCCAGTCCTCAGGAATGGAGGCAGATTTTAATGAAAGATTACATATTTTTGTCAGTAGACCCACAAGTTCACATCTGAGTTCTTTCAGAACTCTCAGATGTATGCCATCCGGGCCTGGTGATTTATCAATTTTTCAGTTGTCTATCAGTCATAGGACCTCTTCTCTCATCACCTCAATCTGACTCGTCTTTCAACACCCCTCCCGAAATCAGCAGTTCTGGAGTGGGCAAGCAATATTCTGTGATTTTACTAAGAGAAGTGTAACATCACTTCCAGATGTTCCCCAGAAGTTACATCATGTCATTGCTGATAGCTACTCTCTCATGTTTCCACCCCCCCCAATCTTCCATTGTTTGCCTGGTAAACCTAACTAGGGGTGTCAGGTCTCATACTATGGTAGGAGACCTCCCAGACATCCCCAAGGTTGCCCATGGGCACCTCAAAAGCCAGTGAGGGGAAATGAGGTGGTGTCAGGTAACCCTGCCATAAGGGTGAAGGGAGGGGTGGAGGTGCCAGAGGGTCTGCCTGTGTATTGTCTGGTATGTGGGGAGTTGCCGGAGTTGCCTGGGCAACGCAGAGATTCACAGCCCGGGTTATCTCCAGATGGGCCAAATGGCCTTGAGTGCCAGGCTGTTTCCTTTTTCCCTTTTCTTGTGGGAACAGCTGGGCCATGGAAATTTACAGCTTTTAGAAATGTAGCACCTTTCGCTTTCCCGCACGCGGGCTTCTTAGCTATTGGTAGAATGTAGGGGGGGGCTTTACTTCAGGAGGGTATATCCAGAGATGTTTCTTTGAATGGGTCATTCCTAACAAGAAAATGTTACCGTGCCTTTAGAACTGCAGTATAATAAACACTATCTTCTCATGAGGCCTGGTGTTTGACTGACTTTCTGAAGCGCCTGACAGATTGTCAGGAAATCTCCTTTGGTTGGGACTGGTTCTACACCGCAATTCTCTCACAGAGATGAGTGACGGGGACGAAACCATCCCGATCCCTACCACCACAGAGGAAGAGAAACCTCCAGTGACGACCGTGGCGGCCACTACCTCGGCTACCCTGCTGGAAAACCCAATCACCTACGCGCTGACCTCGTGGGGCGCAGAATATGATTTGGGAGGCCCCTACGGAGATCTGTACAGGGGCGCATATGGGGGGGTGATGACCAGGCCAAGGCAACGGCGGGACTGGTCAAAGCCGTTGGCTGAGATGCATGAGACGTGGTTCCTTACCCCCCGGGCCTCGATCCGGGAGAGTCGGTTCGAGAGATTGGTCTACCGCCTGAGCACGGCAGAGGGTGGAGAAGAAACCCACCCAGAACCCAGGGAGCTGGAAGGGGCCACCGGAAGCCGGAGATGGAGCGGAGATCCAAGCCAGGATTGGTTACTCCGCCTCATAGATGAATCCCTGTCCCACATCTCAAGGATGATCTCGGATGGGATACGAGAGGAGATGGAGCGGAGGCAGCAGCCCATGCCACAAGACCAGCCAGACCAACAAGCTCCTCCCGCACCGGCCAGACCGCTGCCTGGGGGTGTGCCGGGGCAACCTGGAGCACCTCCAGACCAGCCAGTGGGGCCCCCCTCCAGGGGCTGCCGGCTCCATGGCCGCAGGGAGTACCAAGGGGCTGGGGGCCGATGCTGCTGAACCCTGCCGAGCTCCTGGATGCTACCTTTGATGGAGCCCCAGAGAAATTCTCGTTCTTCCTGGTGAGGACGGAAAAGTTCATCGAGAACTGGGGCCACCTGTTCCCAAATGAGGAGCGGATTGTGGATGCGATTGCCTCACACTTGAAAGATGTGGCAGCAGACTGGTATGTGGCGTTACACCAGGAAGACGGCCACAAATTGAGGGAGGTCGATGCTTTCATGTGGGTGATGAAAGAACAATTTGAGGACGCCAATGCAAACAAAACCGCCCGGGCATTCCTCCGCTCCTTCCGGCAAGGAACCAAGACGGTGAGGGAATACACCGCCGAATTCCGAAGGCAAGTGGCAAAGATCTGAGGCTGGCCAGATGGGGTTCTGACCAAGCAATACCGCTTGGGGCTGAACCCGGAGATTCGTCAGACCGTGATGTGAGGGAGAGACCCGGAGACCCTATTGGGCTAGATGAAGGAAGCGGTAGCCACCGAAACTCACCTGAAGACCATCAAGCTCGACAACGCGGCCGCCTTGGGTAAGAATCCCCAACCAGCCATCACTCAAGCTCCCAGAGGGAAACAACCAACCAACCCCCAACGGCAGAAGGACGGCACCCGTGAACTTCAGATGAAGCAAGGGTTATGCCTGAAATGTGGGGAGGCAGGCCACTTCGCCATGAATTGCCTGGGAGCCACTACCCCGACCAGCGCAAGCAAGGGTCCTAAAAAGAAGTTTGAGATGTCCACCCCGAAACCTGTTGCGAAGCCGAGGAGTGTGCGAGCCTTGCAGATCGCCCCATTGGGTGAGGACTCTGACTCGCCAGAGGAGGAAACCGCGGCAGCGGGAAATGAGAAGGACCTGCTGTGAACAGCGCTGAACAGCAGGTCCCGGACTCGCAGGCGCTAAACCCGGTGAGCAAATCCTCTTCTCTGTTCTTCTTGACAGTGACTCTGATGGACCTGGGTCTACAGACCCACGTGAGAGTGAGAGCTCTCATTGACTCGGGGTATGGGAGAGATATCATCAACCCTTCCCTGGTGACTGGGTTGGGGGCAAAGGTGTTAAAATTAGCAGAACCACTGGTTTTTACCCAAATGGATGGCTCCACTATGAAAGAGCCGTGCAGATACAAGACTGTGCCCCTGCGCATGGGTGTGGGGAACCATTGGGAGGTGAGACCATTCGTAGTGACCTCCGCCGCATGGTTCCCGCTGGTCCTGGGGAGCCCGTGGTTTTTTGATCATGACCTGCACATATTGTGGGAAGCCGGGACTGTGAACTTTATCTCGCCAAAGTGCGCAGGCCACCTCTGGAATGACAAATGGGGGCCCCAACGTCCCGAGGCTAACCCGGTGATGGTGGGGGTGGCGGAGGCAGACTGGGATGCGATCCCTCGAGAGTACCGGGACTTGGCCGGGGTTTTCGGGGAAGAGGAGGCAGATGAGCTGCTCCCCCATAGAAACTCGGACTGTGCTATAGAACTGTTGCTGAACCAGAAACTCCCAAAAGGGAAGCTGTACTCCATGAGTCCGGCCGAGAAACTGGAGCTCAGAAAGTTCATCTATAAGAACTTGGAGAGAGGCTTTATTCGAACCAGCCTCTTCGCCGTTCGCCGCCCCCGTTTTATTTTGGAAAAAGAAAGACGGGGGCCTGAGGTTGTGCACTGACTACTGCGGCCTTAACGCTGTCTCTGCAACCAATGCTTACCCCCTGCCCCTGATTAAAGATTTGCTAGCTGCGGTAGCAGGGGGGAAGATTTTCTCTAAGCTGGATCTACGGGATGCATACTTTCGAGTGCGCATCCGAGAAGGGGATGAGTATAAAACTGTCCCTGGGACAGTTTGAATACCTGGTAATGCCGTTTGGCTTACAGGGGGCCCCGGGGGTGTTTATGAACTTGATTAATGAAGTCCTGCATAAATATTTGTTCAAGGGGGTCCTTGTTTACCTTGATGACATACTCCTGTACTCCCCCGATTTGCGCTCCCATGTGAAACTTGTCAGGGAAGTGCTCCAAACGTTGCACAAGCACAAACTGTTTGCAAAACTGTCAAAGTGTGAGTTCCATCGATCGGAGATTTCGTTCTTGGGCTATCGCATTTCCCAGAAGGGGATTGAGATGGACCCGGAGAAGGTTAAAGACATGGTGGGGTGGGAACCCCCGAGGACGAGGAGGCAGCTCCAGGCTTTCCTTGGATTCGCGAATTTCTACAGATCGTTTTTGTCGAATTTCGCCCAAGTTGCCCTCCCCCTCACAGACCTACTTAAGACGAAAGGGAAAGGTCCTGAGAGTACCCGGCCCGGGGCCCGCTTAGAATAGACTACTGACTGTCAGAGGGCTTTCGAGCATCTAAAATCCCTCTTCACCTCGGAACCAGTGTTGGCCCACCCAAACAAGTTAAAAAAGTTTATTGTCCATGTTGACGCCTCCGATGTTGCTATGGGGGGGGCATTTTGCAAGAGGGGGAGGATGGGAAGTTACACCCCCTCGCCTATGTCTCCAAAAAGTTTAACGACACTGAACGGAACTGGTCAGTTTGGGAAAAGGAAGCAGGGTCGATTCAGCTAGCCCTCTCGACATGGCGGCACTGGCTGGAGGAGGCTCAGATGCCATTCGAGGTGTGGACTGACCATAAAAACCTCGAGTTGCTGCGCTCTCCCTGGTCCCTGAATGCTAAGCAGTTGCGATGGGCAGATTTTTTCTCTAAGTTTGACTTCACATTGCACCATTTCCCGGGGAAGGCAAATTCCTTAGCTGATGCCTTGTCCCACCTTCCCCAACATGACAGCAAACGGGAGGAGATTAGAGACTTGGTGTTCACGCCCTCGCAGTTGGGGGGGGTAGTGACGACTCGCAGCCAGCTTAGGTCTCCGCCCCCTCCTCCACTTTCCTCCCCGTGGGAACTGAAGTTTGCGTCAGCCCTGTCTAAAGCTGACCGCGACTCCTTGGCGAAGGAGGAGGGGATGACAGGGGATGAACATAACTGCTGGCGGAAAAATGGAAAGCTCTTCGTGCCCCTGTCCCTTCGGGGGGAGATAATGGAGTGGGCACACGGGTCCAAACTAGCGGGCCACACTGGCTTCGTAAAATCACTGCAATTGCTCCAAAGACAATTTTGGTGGCCGGGGATGCGCAAAGACTTATCATTATTTACTCAGGCCTGCCAGGTTTGCCTCATGAGTAAGCACCACCCAGGAAAGCCACCGGGTCTCTTACAACCCTTGCCGACCCCCACCCACCCGTGGGAGGTGTTATCTATGGACTTTATCACAGACTTACCCCCTAGTGGGGGGAAAACGGTTATTTGGGTGGTAGTTGACATGTTTTCTAAACAAGCGCATTTTGTTCCTTTTGCGTCTATCCCCTCAGCTAAGAAACTGGCTAAGGCATTTCTGCAACACGTGGTGAGACTCCATACTCTTCCTGTGATGGTGGTATCGGACAGAGGGTCTCAGTTCGTTTTGCAGTTCTGGGGGGAGTTAATGGCACTGCTGGGGGTGGAGAGGGCGGTTAGCAGTGTGTATCACCCAGAGACTGATGGTCAAACTGAATGAGTGAATCAAACGCTGGAACAGTACCTTCGGTGCTTTACAAATTTCCAACAGGATGATTGGGAATCGTTGTTGCCTTTAGCAGAGTTTTGTTATAACAACACATGTCATTCCTCCATGGGTATGTCCCCATTTATGGCTGTACATGGTTATGAGGCACCGCCTCTGCCCTTTCTGAGTTCTCCCAACTTGCCGCCGGGGAAGGCGGGAGACTGGTGCAAGCGCCTTCAAGCGGCATGGCCGCTACTAGCGCAAATGCTTGAGGAAGCTAAGTCCATCTACAAGGAGCAGGCTGACAAGAAACGGGACAAGACATGGACTCCCAAGTGCGGAGAGTTTGTTTGTCTTTCAACGCAAAACTTGAAGGGGTTGCAACCTAGTAAAAAACTGGGGTGGAAGTATGTAGGTCCTTTTGAAATCAAACGTGTGTTGAACAATGTGCCTGTTGAACTCTTGTTGCCTAAATCACTGAAATCTATTCATCCTGTATTTCATGTAAGGCTCTTGAGACGCTCACCTGCAGAGAACACGTGGAGGCCGAAGAGACCTGCCCCCCCTCCTTTGATGGTGGAGGGGGAACCGCATTACGAGATTGCCCAGATTTTGGATTCCAAGATTTCACGCAATCGGCTGTATTACCTGATTGAATGGGTGGACTTTGGGCCTGAACAGAGGGAGTGGGTGAGGGAGGAACATGTTCGCGCCCCGAAGTTAATTCGCAAATTCCACAACTTGTACCCCCTGAAACCTAAAGGGTTGGATTTATTATCAGGGGGCAGAATGTCAGGTAACCCTGCTATAAGGGTGAAGGGAGGGGTGGAGGTGCCAGAGGGTCTGCCTGTGTATTGTCTGGTATGTGGGGAGTTGCCGGAGTTGCCTGGGCAACGCAGAGATTCACAGCCCGGGTTATCTCCAGTTGGGCCAAATGGCCTTGAGTGCCAGGCTGTTTCCTTCTTCTCTTTTCTATTGGTAGAATGTAGGGGGGGCTTTACTTCAGGAGGGTATATCCAGAGATGTTTCTTTGAATGGGTCATTCCTGACAAGAGAATGTTACCGTGCCTTTAGAACTGCAGTATAATAAACACTACCTTCTCATGAGGCCTGGTGTTTGACTGACTTTCTGAAGCGCCGGACAGGTGGATGCACCAGCACCATGCCAGTACATGATGTCAATTCCATCAAAAAACCAGATGTGACAATAGGGGGACACTCTAGAGTTTGCCAAAAAAATCTCACTAGTTGGCAACCAGTGAGAAAGGAGGGAAGGGGGAAGTGACATCCCAAATACCCAGAAGTGACATCATATAGATACAATGCTCAAGGATTCAAACAAAACTCTATGGTTTTGTCTGAATCCTAGAGGATTGTATGGGCATCATGCTCATGATGTGACATTGCTTCCAAGCAGGGCTCTTTTTGTAGCAGGAACTCCTTTGCATATTAGGCAACACACCCCTAATGTAGCCAGTCCTCCAAAAGCTTACAGTATCCCTGTAAGAAGAGCTCTGTAAGTTCTTGGAGGATTGGCTACATTAGGGGTGTTTTGCCTAATATGCAAAGGAGTTCCTGCTACAAAAAGAGTGCTGCTTCCAAGTATTTGTTGGAAGTGTTATCACATCATTGGCACAATACCACAAGGACCAGCAGGCAATGAAGAAGGAGGTTAGGAGGTTTCCCTCGCATTATTCCCAACATCATGACATCAGTTCAATTTTTTTCACCAGAAGTGACATCATACTCCAGAGTGATGCTGGTGCACCTTTCCCTGCCCCCCCCTGAAATCCACCGAAAGATGGAGGAACAACAGGACAGTCCTACTTGCTGAAGGGTGGCAAGACTGTCTTCAAAATGGGAAGAACTCCAGTAGCCAGCAGAAAAGCCCTGCGTCATGCACAAAGTTTCCCTGGCCCTCAGTAAGGCAGCCACATCTTCTTCCAGCAACCCATATATCATGCAATAACATACACTACTTGAACAATCCAGATATGAGGAAAAGCAAAATGGCTGCTCTCTGCTTCCTCTTCACTGCTGCAGCCTCTCCAGTCCTTTCAACGACCAGCTGATCTAGCACATTTACAGCACATGTCCAGCAGACAAGGCAGCAAATGACTCATCAATAGCCAACAGTGCTCTCCCAAAGCAGTACTCCAGCCATATGAATTAGAAAGTAATTTTTCATTACTGCCAGTGAAACCAGTACCTTAACAGGGGTTTCCCCCCCTGTTTTTCTAGCTAAAGTGATTTCACCTGCTAAATTTCAGTGGCAGGGTAATATTACCCCAGGCCCAGACCAGAGTTGCCAAACTCCAGGTGGGGCCTGGAGTTCTTTCAAAATTATGACTTATTTCCAGACTATTCTTATTTTTATTTTATTTATCTTTCGATTTGTATACCGCTCACCCCCAGAGGGCTCTGAGCAGTTCACATATTTCATTAACACACAAATCCTAACTTAGGGCCACATGCCAGGGGGGGTGACAAGCCTACCAGGCACCCTTATTGCAGCGAGTTGTTATTGTTATTTCCTGTTGCCTTGTGAGCGACGTCCTCCTGGCGCTGGTCTTGATTTCTTCCGACCTTTTTGTGGCTGTTGCGACATCTTTCAAGCTCGGGTCTAATGCATGCTTTGCCCATGCTCGTTGACGGCCTCTGTCCATCCGGCTCCGGCCTGTCACATCGCCCCACCTCCGCGCCTGTCGACCTGGCTTTCTTTCACTCGCCCAGCCTCGCCAGCCGCCGCCATACTTTCCCACCACCGTCATTCGCTATTCGCCGCTGCTCACGCCACCACTCACACCATTGCTGCCACGCCACAAGGGTGGGTGCCCCCCCACTCTAAGAGCAGGTACCCATTTTGTCTAATTGCCCTTTAATGGGCTTTCGAGCCGCTGGGTGAGCGGGAGCTGGGACCTAGGGCCGGGAGCTCACTCTGGCCACGGTGGGGCTCGAACAGCCAAAGCTGTTTGGCCAGATGTTGTGCAGGCTTCACTTACTGCCTGCGCCCTAGGTCTGGGGCTTCATAATGTACTTCATGTGAATGTGTCACTCCAACCCCATTTAGGCAGCGAGCGTATTTTGGCTTGCCCATGAAGCCAAATGGACCCTCAGCAGTTTCAGATGGCTCTGCAGGATCCTTTGCCCCCTGGTGGCTTGTTAGATAAGCTTGTCGAGGACTGGCATGGCTGGCTCTCAGCAGCCATAGAAGTGATTGCCCCCTGATATCCTCTGCGTCCTCAGTCTAAGTGGGCTCCCTGGCTTATCGAGGAACTGTGGCAAATGAAACAAGGGCTCAGACAACTAGAGAGACGGTGGTGGTGCGCCTGTGATGAAGCAACAAGAGCATCCTATAGAACGTTTATGAGATCCTATAAGATGACAGTCAAAGCCGCAAAGAGACATTTCTACCTGGCCGCAGTTGTGTCTGCTGGCTCATGCCCGGCATAATAATTTAGAACTATTCAGTCATTAACAGAGCTGCCATAGGGCAGGCCAAATGATAGGAAATTAGATATTGGCGGTGAGGCTTTTGTGGGCTATTTTGCAGATAAAGTCCTGCTGCTTCGCCGTGATCGCCTGGCCACAGTTGAGACAGTGAGTGAACTTAAGGCCCCATACATGTTTTCTGGTTCTATTCTGGATTATTTCAGTCCACTCAGTCTTGAGGAAGTCGACAGATTGCTCTCAACAGTATGCCCAACCACATGCAGCCTTGACCTGTGCCCTTCATGGCTCATAAAAGCTGGTCGTGAGGGGTTGCAAGGTGCCCTCAGGGATATTATCAACAAAGTCCTTTGATGAAAGACTGTTCCTGGAGTCACTCAAGGAAGCAATGGTCTGCCCTCTCCTGAAAAAACCATCACTGGTTTCGGCTGAATTGGCCAACTATCGGCTGGCTTCCAATTTGCCCTATTTGGGCAAGGTATTGGAGAGAACAGCGGCAATTCAATTGCAAAGCTTTATGGATGACACTTCCATGCTGGACCCATTTCAGTCCAGCTTCCAGCCTGGTCATGGGACAGAGACGACACTGGTCACCCTCACAGATGACCTCCAAAGGCATCTGGATCGAGGCAGCATGGTAGTGCTGGTGCTGTTGGATCTGCCGGCAGCGTTTGACACCGTCGACCACCAGTTACTAATCCACCACCTCACTGACACTGGAATTCAAAGGCTTGCCTTGCAATGGCTTGTTTCCTTTCTTCAAGGTAGGGGATAGAGGGTGGCACTAGGGGATCAGACATCCCAGAGGCACGCATTGATCTGTGGGGTGCCTCAAGGGGCGGTATTATCCCCGATGTTGTTTAACATCTACATGTGACCCCTCACCCTGATTGCCTGGAGGCACAGGCTGGATTGTCATCAGTATGCTGATGACACCCAGCTATATCTGTTGTTGGGTGGCCGGTCCAACTCCACCCCAGATGACTTAGAGCGGGCACTACAGGACGTGGCGGGCTGGTTTAGGCTGAGTTGATTGAAATTGAATCCAATGAAGACAGAGGTCCTGTGCTTGAGTCAGAGCTGATCAGGGGTAGGAATCCCACTACTGACCTTTGGTGGGGTGCCATTGGAGCCAGCACCAAGGGTTAGGAGTTTGGGAGTGCTCCTGGATGCCTCCTTAACAATGGAGGCCCAGGTAGCAACCACAGCCAAGTTGGTCTTTTACCACCTATGGCTGATTAGGCAGTTGGTTCCCTTCCTCAAATGCAATGCCCAAGCTTCCTCCCAAGCTACTCTCCATCCTCCTGCATCGCCCTCCACTCAAGCTGATCTGACAAATTTAACTTCGGAACCTATGGAAATATCATCTACTATATCTCACCCTCTGCGATCAAACGGATGTATTATCAACGACACCCATAGGAGACTTGATTTGATAGAAGAAATCGATTGACTAGCTCCAAGGAATCAACTCAGATCAGTAAACACGGAGCTTTTAAAAATATGCTCAGTCAACATTAAAGGCCTGGGCAAACCAATCAAAAGAAAAAGGGTGCTAAAATACGTGAAACCACTTCAAGCATCGATACTATTCATCCAGGAAACACATGCTAGAAAAAACACCGGTCCACTTTTAAAATCTCCATTATACCCACTACAATTTCAGGCACCAGGGTCATCTAAGTCCTGAGGTGTGGCAATTTCAATATCAAAAAATGTTAATTTCATTTTGAAAGACTCCAAAGTAGATCCTTCAGGGAGATTTTTATTTGTGAAGGGAACAAACAATGGCCAAATGATCACTTTGGCAACGGTGTATGCCCCAAACCAGAATCAATTTAATTTTTTGCAGGATATTCTCACACTTTTGACTTCCTTTAAGGAGGGCGACTTAATAGTCGGTGGTGATCTAAACCTCACAGCAAACAACACCCTGGATAGGTCGAACAAGTCTTTGAAGCACCAGAAGTTAGTCAATTCAGGAACATGCCTGGCTAAACTGTTTGACAAACACCAACTCTGTGATACTTGGAGAGTTTTTCATCCTATGGAAAGGGACTACTCCTTCTTTTCAGTGAAACACAACACTTTCTCAAGAATTGACTATCTCCTAATATCTAGATCACTTTTGCCAAGGCTGAAATCAGCAAATATCGGCATACGACATCTTACAGACCATGCATGGATCGATTGTTCTATTCGGAAAAACTCTGCAACATATGCAGACAGGCAGTGGGTGCTAGACACAACCCTTTTATTAAAGGAAACAACAAGAAACAATATAAATGAACATCTCAAGAGATTCTTCGAAGAAAACCCGGTCTCAGACACAACTCCGGCCAATGTCTGGGACACAATGAAGGCGGTGATTCTGGGGTCCATCACATCATTAGCAGCGCACCTAAAAAAAGAATGAGAGAAAGTTACGCTGGAAGTCTCCCAAAGGATCGCAGTTAGAAGAAGAACACAAACGCACAGGAGACAAGAAAATATATGCTAAACTCCTATCTGAACGGAAGATCTTGGAATCATTGGAGACCACACAAATTCAACGCAATCTACTTTATATGAAACAACGTTACTGGCAAAGATCTCCAAGAAGTATACGTCTGTTGTCCTGGAGAGTAAAAGATAAAAAGAGAACACTAGCTGTGACGTCTTTGAAGAATCAATCTGGTACCTAATCTACAGAACCCAAGAAAATTGCACAGATTTTTGCATCGTTTTATGAACAACTGTATACATCCAAATCTCCTGATATCAGGAATATAAGACATTATCTTAATCATTTAGGGGCAGTCAAACATCTCTCCTCGAATCACTCTGCCCTCATGGAAAAAACGATATCGCATCAAGAACTACAAGATACCATCAAGACCTTAAAAACCAACAAGTCGCCCGGAATAGATGGTCTACCAGCCGAATTCTATAAAGCTTTTTGCCATACACTAACACCATCGTTGCTTCAGGTATGCAACACAATCCTAGATGAAGGCCAAATTCCAAATTCTTGGCTGCAATCCTCAATCATAGTGCTTCCTAAAGAAAAAAAGGACCCATCGAATCCAGCCTCATATCGCCCAATTGTGCTCATCAACAACGACGCAAAGATATTTACAACAATCCTGGCAAACCGTCTGAAGTCCATAATAACAGAATATATACACCCAGATCAGATGGGGTTTATTCCCACCAGGCAACTGACTGAATATCAGACGCCCTCTTAATGTCATCACGTCAGGAAAGAAAAGTGCATTTAACTCGCTAATCCTCGCACTGGATTTTGAGAAGGCCTTTGACTCTTTAGAACCAGCCTTCTTAATGGAATTATTCCAGAGAATGGGTTTTGGACCGAAATTCCTGTCCGTGCTGCATTTACTGCTATCACAATCATCAGCCAGAATTAGAGTTAATGGACTCAACTCCAACTTTTTTCATCCCACACGGGGAACCCATCAAGGATGTCCACTATCTCCACTGATTTTTGCGCTAGCAATTGAACCACTGGCAGAAGAACTACGAAAAGAAACAGAGTTCTCAGGACTGACAATTGACGGCACAGAACACAAGATGATGATTTATGCCGATGACCTTACACTATATGTCTCTAATCCATTAAAATCTATACCAGCTATCAACAAAATTCTAGAGGGTTTTGAGAGGGTCTCGGGCCTTCGAGTCAACACCCAAAAGTCTGAAATTTACCCCATTTCCATTCATGCAGAGGTGAAAAAGGTCTTACTACAAGATTTTCATTTCCCTTGGGTACAATCTTCGTGGAGACACCTCGGCATCTAGATCCCGTTGAATCTTAAAGATCTCATGGCGTGTAATTTTAACAAATTACATAAAGATACCCAACAAAGGTTTAAAGATTGGAATGATATTCAACTTTCACTCCTGGATAGAATACACATGATCCAAAGTTTCATTTTTCCAGGCTACTTATTCCTTCTCAGGGCATTGCCAATCAATATATCAGATGCAGACATCAAAGCATGGCAAGACACATTGTCAACTTTTGTGTGGGCATTTAAAAAAGCTAGACTCGATCGACGCATTTTATCTTGACCAACCTCGAACGGCGGCCTTAACTTACCCAACTTACATAATTAATATCATGCCACAGCTTTCTCTAATGTTCTGAAGATGTTGGACGGCTCCTCACTAACCAATTGGATGACGATAGAACAAGCCAGTGTCGCCCCTCTCACATTACGAGAATTTTTATGGTGTCCCCAACAGCAGAGACCCAAATTAGCGATTGATAATCCTTATCTAAGTCACACAATACAAATCTGGGATAGACAAAGGAAACGTCTGATACCGTCTATTTCACAACTATCAGCATTTACACATCAGGGGTGGTTCCCACCAGGCCAGGAATCGGGGGCATTTCAAGTCTGGATGGATGCGGGTTTCAACCGACTCCAAGATTTGGTCAAGAAAGGGAAAATAATGAACAAGAATGATTTCGAGGAGCAAATCAGCAAACCTATTCCATGGCTTAGATATTATCAATTAAGGAATCTTGTAGAGCACCTGGCTGATAAAAAGGTTTTCAAGAGTTCAAAAAACCCAATTTGAAATACTGCTAGAAACATTCTCTGACTCTTCAAAGCATCTTCTTTCAAAAATATATAAAATCTTAACAGAACTCAACAGTACAATGAAAATGGCATTCCAGTCTGCCTGGCAACGAGATTTACAAACTGAACTGTCTGAACAACAGTGGTCTCAGATTTGGTCATCTAAAGCCAATAAATCAAAAATATTCAAAGTAAGAATGCAATTTTTTAAAATAGTCTCCCGATGATATTACACTCCTAGTCGCCTAAACCACAAGAATAAAGCATACTCACCAATGTGCTGGAAAAACTGCGGGGAGGTGGGAGATTATATACATTGCTGGTGGCAATGTCCTTACGTGCAAAGCTTCTGGGTGCAGGTAACCTCTGAAATCTCGAAAATAACAGGTCAGAACATCTCGCTTTCTCCCAAAATTATCCTATTACATCTTAGAGATCCGGATTATGATGAAGAACCATTACAACAGCTAACATCATACTTACTCATGGCGGCACAAACCACCATCGCAGCTGCCTGGAAGTTACCCAAGTCTCCAAGTTTAGAGGCCTGGAGAAACAAAGTGTGGGAACAACTCCTGATGGACAAAATAAGTGACACCTTAAATACAGCTCAAACAAATTTCCATACAACGCAATCCTCCTTTGTGCGCACCTGGTTCTTCTACCTACAATATATAGCAGAGAACGAGTTACTTCCAAACAACTCGGCTTATGATTCCTGGTTACATTTATGAATACAAAACAGTATAATGTACCCTATCACTACAACTATTGCACAGTAGTCAATCGATACATAGTAATATAGTCTCCATTAGTATCCTCTTAACACCAGCCTTCAGCCGATATATGTTTAATCTGAACAAACTCAGTAATGATTTTATTTAAAAATGCTTTTAGGCTTAAGCCTTAATGTAGTAACAGTCTTTTAAAGCAAATTGCTTAAATTTATTCCCCAGTTTTTTATATTGCTTGTTATTATACTCTTCTTAGTACTGTGTATTTTTGATGTAGCATGTCGTTATTTTAATAATTTTTGTTTTAAAAAAGTTATTCACCTGGATGACTGTCCAGGTCAACAAAACAAAACAAAACACAATGACCTAGCAGCAGTGATCCATGCAATAGTCACCTCAAGGTTAGACTACTGCAATGCTCTCTACATGGAGCTGCCCTTGTCCCAGATCCGGTAGCTGCAGCTGGTACAGAATGCCATGACCAGGCTGTTGATGGGTGTCTCTACCCAGGACCACATCTAGCCTGTGCTGAGGACACTGCACTGGCTGCCCATAGTGTACTGAGTTCAGTGCTGGTTTTAACCTTTAAAGCCCTATATGGTCAGGGGCCTGCCTACTTGAGGGACCACCTTTCCCCATATGTGCCCCAGAGAGCACTGAGGTCAGGGTCAAAACATCTTATGACTCTCCCTGGCCCAAAAGAAGCCAGACTGGCTATTGTCAGAGCCAGGGCTTTCTCAGTGGCAGCTCCACACTGGTGGAACGAACTCCCGAAGGACATCAGGGCCCTGCGGGACCTCTTACAATTCCGCAGGGCCTGTAAAATGGAGCTCTTCCACCAGGCTTTCAATTAGGAGCTGCCACTGATTAGTGTGCCACTGATGAACGTGCCCTAGAATATCTTCTGGCCTAGGACCCTGCTGGATGCTATTTTTACTACTACCATTGGGTTGACTTGAATACCGCCATCATTTGCTGTTTTTATCTGTAAATTGATGTTGTTTAACTGTGATGTTGTTCTTAACTGTTTTAACTTTGGATTATTTTATGATATTTTGATCTTGTTAGCTGCCTTGAGCCAGCATGTCCAGCAAGGTGGGAAACAAATAGAAAAATAAATAAATAAATAGATAGATAGATAGATAAATAAATAAATCAGTTGTTTCCACGTAAACCTCTTTGTATTTTTGTTCTCTGATTTCTTGGTTGTGGATAAAGTTGTTATAGTTGTTCCTTATGCTCCTTGTAGGGGGTCCTCTTCTTCTGATTTTTCTGTGTTGACATTATCCACTTGAAGTTCCATATGTCTTTAAAAATCTTCTCCTTTGAATGTCAAATTAATTCTGTGTCTTTTACCTCTAAAGGAGAAAATTAGGCCTTCTGGGAGGGTCCATCTATACAGAATCTCATTCTTCCTCAATATCTCTGTAAGCTTTAGATATTCCCTTCTTTTTTCCCTAACTCGCCAAGGGATTTCCTTTAAAATCTTTATTTCTGTGTTGTCCATCTTCAGTGGGTTTTTGTTTGATGACTTTAAGGTTTCATTTCTCAGGACCTTTTTAAAAAACCTTACATGTACCTCTCTGGGTAGCTGATTTCTTCTTACGCACACCAAATTCATCCTATGAACAGTGTCAATTTCTTCCAGAACCTTTTCTATCTCTTCTGTTCCCATATATTTTGCTAAGGTATGTTCCATCTTATTTCTAATATCTTCATATTTTCTTCTGGGCTATTTTGGAATCTCAATATAAATGTTGCTCTGTCTGTTTGGAATCTCATCATTTCCTGTTCCAGAAGAGTCTGTTTGGAGTTTGTTGCTTGAAGTTTAATATTAATTTCTTCCACTTTATCCTTCATCTTTTCAGTTGATTTGTGTCATTCCATTATCTTTTGTGTATTATCTGCTATTTGTTTCTGCAACCCTTCCATTTGATTGGAGGATTGTTGCGTTATTCCTTTCATAAATTCTTAACTGGGTCCACAGCTTCAGAGATTGCCATCTTAATTGTCTCCTGAATTAACATTTGTAAGTCTTTGGTTGTAGCAGATTGTAGACTGGAAGCCACTGATTTAAGTATACCTGGTGAACCTGAGGATGGTTTAACAGGTCTGTTGCTCCCAGACATTTTGCTCCAAGTTTAAAATAATATCAAAAAAGAAAAGAAAGAGGCTCTTCTTTTAAACAGGCCACAGTTTTCTTTCCCTTCCAGAACAAGGTAATGTTTATGCAACAAGATTGTTTTCAGAACACCATGTACCGTTATTTTTTAAACAGCCAAATTAATCTTGTGTAGACCCAAGTGAAATATATCTCACCACAACCATATTACTATGGAACAGAATTCTAGAGTTCACTTCCTCCCTATTTGAGCTTCACCAATATAACACAGAAGATACAGTCAAACATCACAGGTAAAGGGCAGAAGGCAAGCATACTTTAGTCTAATTGGGAGCCTGAAGTGTTGATAACAAGGTTGACAAGTCAAACCAAAGAGTTAATAGTCTTACAAACACAGTTCCAGTTAAAGCAGAGTTTCCTTTTTAAATTTTATAATTCCCAAATGAAATGCAGCTTCTTCTTGATTCCAAACAGCAAAAAAACCTGTAAAATTTAAAAAGGAGTAAACAACTCCATGCTCCACCCACAAGGGGGAAAAATGGGGTATGTTGCAAAGTCTACGGTCTTCTTTTAATTATAATTCTAGACTCCACCCCACAAAGTGGAAAAATGGGGTACGGTACAAGGTCTACAATCTTCTTTTAGTTATGGTTTCTTTAAGTAGTAAGCTCACAACAGTCAAAGATCATTCTTTATTTCAAGCCCTTAAAAGTAAGTAGCCCTTAAATTCTCTGTACCTGGCCACAGATAAGAAAGGGATGGTGGGAACCGCCCACCTTGCTCTTGAATAGTTTTGAAGTTTAAACAGGCTAGTGTCCCTCATCCAGAGAGGAATAATGGTCTTTTAATTAGCAAAGAGTCATTTACTCACATTAGTATTGAAGTCAAAATTCAGGAAGGGTTTCTAAACCCACTCCCCCATTGGGAAGCAACAGCTAGGCACTCATGTCACCATGAGCATTCTCCAATGTTCTCTGCATTGGGGGCGATCCCAAGCTTCAACCCACACTGTGCCACAGTATGGGGAGCCTGAATTAAGCCCCTTGCTCTGCACTCCTCTTCCCAAGGGTGCAGTGTGGTCTCAGGCATTCCCAGACCTCAAAAAGGAACAAAGGAGTTGGCAAGCTCGAGGAACACACCTCGGCTTGACTGCCTCACTGTGCTGCAACCCGCACTCTTTCACATTTCAGCAATTTGGTCCCTTCAGTACAGGAAACTGGGAGAGCATCCAACAGTCCAGGTCAAGTGTCTCCAGTCTAAAATGTATAATTCTTTATGTCGACATGTGCTCTTGTTTTTTATGGAATATTGGAAATAATACATTGCAATGACACTTTGAGTATATATAATCATTACTTTTGCCTTTATTGTAATGGTGCTATATTTCACAGTGGTTGTTTTTCCTATTGTGTTCTCACATGATTAGGCATTCTCATTGTTGCCAAGTGCCCACCACCACCTGTCTGTGGCTGTCTCCAGTTTTTAAAAGGGCACACAGTAAATTTGGGGGGGCTGTTTAAGATTTTTGAGTTGAAGCTTACACCCTTGTGTCTCCTCATGAATCATCTGACCTTCCAATAGCATCTTCATTCACCATCACCAAGTCCAGCTCACTAGAGATGCTGAATGGCTCACCAGATGAGGAGGAGAAGGAGGAAATTGGATTTATACCCCACCCTTCACTACCTGAAGGAGTGTCAGAGAGCCTTACAATCTCCTTTCCATTCCCCTCCCCACAACATACACCCTGTGAGGCAGGTGGGGCTGAGAGAGCTCTTTTGAGAATTGCTGTTTCCAGAACAGCTCTGAGAGAACTGTGACTGACCCAAGGTCATGCCAGCAGCTGCATGTGGAGGAGTGGGGAATCAAACCTGTTCTCCCAGATTAGAGTCCATGCTCCTAACCACTACACCAAACTGGCCCTTCATGGATCACTCTTTTTCCTAGGAGGTGGGGCATGACTGGACCTACATGAGCATGCTCCCGTATTTAAAAGTTCAGCAGCCATTAGAACAAATTGTTAGACTTGAAACTATCCAACATTCTGCACTCTGACTCCTGGCCACCCTTGCTGGTGGTGACACCACCCTTTAGGTTTCCTGTATGAACTTGATGGTGCCCTGCAAACACCTGGCATAGAATGGAGAGCAGTGCACATAGAAGGCTGCTTATATGCATGGATCTTTTTTGTTACATTGGATCACTCAAAAATTTGATGACTTCTGCAAAGGGATGGTTCCTAACAATGCCCTTGCCCTATTTCAGTTTCTGTGTAAATTGCATGAGATAATTTGATGTTGATGGAAACCTGTATGGCTCAGGGCTGCATTATCACTTTTTTTAAAAAATAATCTTTTTATTTTTTCCACAAAAAAAAAAAGAGAGAGAGAAAGAATAACTTACAAGCTTGCATTATGACTTTTGTGAGGCTTAGGCACTTTGGTCTTCATGGGCCTCTTCCACCATAATAATAGCAATATTGAAAATAAATTTTGATATAACTTTAAATACATCAACATTTTTTTCTGTTAGGCAAAATCTAATAGAGTTTGTATCAATCAATTTATTGATATCAATAAATTCAATCAATTAATAGATTTTTGTAGGCCCTAAACATTTCAATTTTTTCTGATGTGACAAAAAAAATTAAAAACTTTTCTTTGACCCTAAAATTCATTTTTTTCCCTTCTGATTTTAAAAGAAATTAAAACATTTTTGTGGGCCCCTAAAAGTAGTACTGTGCCTACTGTGTCTAAAGAATAAGTCGGCCCTGGTATGGCTGAATGATTAAATAAATACCCTGATCCATTTTTTAGTTTGCCCTTCACTAAATTTGCTGGCAATCTTGATATGTAAACTCAGCTACTTTCAAATTGCCTCTTCATGTAAAATATTTTTATGTTGAGTAACGTCCTTTTTCTGAGGCTTGTTGAGTTGATAATTATCAACACACTTCACAACAAAGACACTGAAGTGCATTCCATAATAGGATGGTAATTTTTACACCTTCAGTTTCACTCTAGGAAAACTTTACTTTCTTCAATGCAGAAGGTAAGCATGGAACATATTATTTAATCCTAATGCAAATCACACCAGCAGGAAATGTTGTAAAGAGAAAGTAATCTTCTGAAGGAAAAATAAATTATCAGCCATGTTACGAAGGAAAAGAAACATTCTCAAATAATTTCTTTCTTTGTTGGTACTGGCTGGCAGCATAATCCTTCCAAGTAAATTGTAATTTCCAAATTAGATTATACATTATGTCATATTAGTTTTATTTTAGAAAAACAAACTGACTTAATGGAAAAGTGCCAAAGTTGGCTTGCGATTGATGTAAAATTGTTGCGCTTCTGCTGTGAAATGTTTAATGTTTTTTTACAAGTTCAGTAGTAAATATAAAACCTAAATTAAAGCAAGATTTTTCACATGGCTGAGCATTGATCAAACTGTAGTGAAGGAAAAAGGAAAGCAAAAATATTTAGCGCACACACATGGACATTTCACAGTGTGAAGTATGAGCTGAAGACTGAATTCCACAGTAAAACATACGTCAACAATAAAAAGGCAAAAATTCTCCTCTGGTTTTCAGTTGTGAATGTCTTGTCAGCACTGATATGTATACACATAACAATATATTTACTAACTCTGTGTGTGTGAGTGTGTGTGTACTAGCTTGTTTTTATCAAATATACATAGACAAGTGGGAATCTGTAAGGAACTGCTGGATGCATTTCCCTCGCCCCCACTATTTCTTCTTTCCCTTCCTTGAAAGCCCCCATGGCCTCTCCCCATTTCTTGCCTCATCTTCTTCCCATCCACCAGCCAACCTACCTGTATCTTCTCCTTAACTTCAGTTTTCCACCTTACCCTACCCCTGGCACCCTTTACCTAGGAAAACTATGGCCCAGTGAGTCTGTTCCACTTTCCAGGGCAGGCCCAGTTCTACCACGTGGAACATGTATTTCCCCGTCTCAATATCAAACAGATATTTTCCCCTGTCTCAACTTACCCACACTTTCCCTCCACCCAGCAATCCCTATATCTTCAACATTCTTTGCTTCCTTCTCTCCTTCCCACCAACCTTTTATATACCCCTTTATCTTTATTTCTTATTTATTTACTTCATTAATAGCCCAATTTTCTCCACAATGGAGACTCAAACCAGCTTACATCATCTCCCTTCCTTCATTTTATCCTCAGAAGAGACTGTGAGCAGACTGGGAGTGAAAAACCCTGGGAAAGAGCCTTTCCCCCATCTCACCCTGCCCTGCTCTCAAAGGAAGCAGGGAAAGAAGAAGCACTGTCTGACCCTGTCCCTCTCTCCCAAGAGGAGGATGGAAGGAGGGAGGAAGAGGCAGCCTGCCTAACGAATTGGCCAGGTGCTGCTTTTCTTGCCTCAGGCAGGCTTTGGGTGAGCCAGGCACTGCTTCCTTCATCTCATTCAGGCTGGACACTACCTCCCTTATCTCAGCTGGGTATCTCACTCACCTCACATGGGGCTAGGCCAAGCTGGGCACTGTCCTCTGCCTCACCTCATGTGGAGCTCATCTGGGTGTTCCCCTCTGCCTTGCCTTACCTCACACAGGGCTAAGCAAAGCACCACCCATGGTCTTCCCTCACTGTTTGTGGTTCCCAGATGAGTGCTGCCTTCTGTCTGGTCTGGCCTTGCCACATGCAGGTCTTGGCTGGCCAGAGCCCCTCTGCCTTTTCTTTTCTTTTCTTTTCTTTTCTTTTCTTTTCTTTTCTTTTCTTTTCTTTTCTTTTCTTTTCTTGCCTTTAATGCGGTTCAGTTGTGTGCTACCCTCTGCTTTGCCTTGCCATACATGAGTCTCAGCTGGCCAGTGCCCTCTGCCTTGCCTTGTCCCATCTCATACAGAACATGGCCAGGTACCACCCACTGCCTTGCCTTGATCATATGGGTCTTAGCCGGGCAGTGTCAACTGCCTTGCCTTGCCTTATGTGGGGCTTGGCCAGGCATCTCTGTAAAGTACTGGGTTCCATGCCTCATGACTTGGACGACGACATAAGAGAAGACACGTTTATTCGTACTTCACACAACACAGACAAACAGTAACGGCCGGAGGCCAACTATATACAGTAAGGGGGGGACGCCCCACATTCCTATTGGTGGGTTTGAATCTCCCACCAATGTTCCCATTGGCTCCCTTTTGGCGAGCTCAGGAGCCTAGTCCCTATTGTTCTCAGGAACGGAGCTTGGCTGCTATCTGCCTCCTCTTGTTCCTGGTCTTAGGACATAACACCCCTCCCCCCATAGTTTGTCTCCTATCAGGTGACATAGTCTTTTAGATAGGCCGGTGCCCTCCGCTCCCTGAGTGACCTTCGGGGGGCTGGCATCGGACTGGCAGAGGCCCCTTCTGGTTGCTCTACCACCCTTGGTGCCTGTATCCCTGGCGGTGGGGTTGATGGTGGAGATGGCTCAGCCTGCTCTGTGTCCAGCCCAGTGTTCAGTGGTCATTCTGGCTCTCGTTCTGCTATCGGTGCTTGTGGATGTTCGGGTGCCAGAGTGGCGGCTTCTGGGTATTCCGGTTGCGGGGGCCATTATACCCGTGTCGGGGTCTTGTCACCTCCGGAGTTGGTCTACGTGTTTCTGTAGGACCTGGTCCCCATCGGCCAGGACCTCATAAGAAACCGGCCCGGTGGGTCTGAGAATGCGGCTGGCCAGCCATTGAGGAACCACCCTGAAGTTTCTAAAATAGACCGGTTCCCCCAGGAGGAAGCCCCTGGGAGCCTCCCTGTTTTTGACCAGCTTCCGCGACTCTGGGGCCTGGTCCGGGTGGAGTAGGTCTAATAAAGTCGTGGGCCAGCGGCCCATCAACAGTTCTGCTGGGCATTGCCCGGAGATGGGGTTAGGGGTGGTGCATGAGGAGGAAGCGGGCCAGCCGGAACTCCCATTCACCATCTGTGATGCAGCTCAACGCTTCTTTCACGGTGCAGACCGTTCTTTCCGCCTGGCCATTAGTTGCAGGGTGGAAGGGCACAGAGCATATGTGCCTGATTAACTTCCTTTCAAGGAATGCCTGAAACTCTGCAGATGTATACGCGGCCCCATTGTCCGACACGATCATGTCCAGCAAGCTGTGCGTGGAGAATATTTTGCGTAGAGCCCTTATTACTGCTTTGGCCAAGGTGGTGGACACCGGGCTGATTTCTACTCACTTAGAGTAGGAGTCTCCCTCATGGATCACTGCCTTGTCGTGGCGAGGGGCTTGCGTGGTTCGATGAGGCTGTGGGCTATGCCGTGGAGGGCCACCCAGGACGGACAGGCCACAGCAGAGAACTCAGACCAAGCGTGATCCCCTGGAGAAGGAAATGGCAACCCACTCCAGTATCTTTGCCAACAAAACCCCATGGACAGTAACAAAAGGCTAAAAGATATGACGCCGGAAGATGAGCCCCTCAGGTCGGAAGGTGTCCAATATGCTACTGAGGAAGAGCAGAGGGCAAGTACGAGTAACCCCAGAAAGAGTGAAGCGGCTGGGCCAAAGCCGAAAGGACGCTCAGTTGTGGATGTGTCTGACGGTGAAAGGAAAGTTCGATGCTGCAAAGAACAATACTGCATAGGAACCTGGAATGTAAGATCTATGAATCAAGGTAAGCTTGACGTGGTCAAAAATGAGATGGCAAGAATGAACATTGACATCTTGGGAATCAGTGAACTAAAGTGGACAGGAATGGGCGAATTTAACTCAGAAGACCATTATATCTACTACTGTGGCCAGGAATCCCGTAGAAAAAATGGTGTGGCCTTTATAGTCAACAAGAGAGTGAGAAAGGCAGTATTGGGATACAATCTCAAAAATGACAGAATGATCTCGGTCCGAATCCAAGGCAAACCATTCAATATCACAGTAATCCAAGTCTATGCCCCAACCACTGCTGCAGAAGAGGCTGAAGTGGACCAGTTCTACGAAGACCTACAACAGCTCGTAGAACTAACACCAAAAAATGATGTCCTCATCATCATAGGGGACTGGAATGCTAAAGTAGGAAATCAAAAGGTAACCGGAATAACAGACAAATTTGGCCTTGGAGAACAAAATGAAGCAGGGCAAAGGCTAACAGAGTTTTGTCAAGAGAACACGCTGGTCATAGCAAACACCCTTTTCCAACAACCTAAGAGGCGTCTCTACACATGGACATCACCAGATGGGCAACACCGAAATCAGATTGACTATATAATTTGCAGTCAAAGATGGAGAAGCTCTATCCAGTCAGTAAAAACAAGACCTGGAGCTGACTGTGGCTCAGATCATGAGCTACTCATTGCAAAATTCAGACTTAAATTGAAGAAAGTTGGGAAGACCACAAGGCCATTCAGATTTGACCTAGATCACATCCCCGATGAATATACAGTAGAGGTGAAGAATAGGTTTAAGGGACTAGATTTGATAGACAGAGTGCCTGAAGAACTATGGACAGAGGTCCGTGACATTGTAAAGGAGGCAGCACTCACCGCCATCCCAAAGAAAAAGAAATGCAAAAAAACAAGGTGGCTGTCTGATGAGGCTTTACACATAGCAGAGGAAAGAAGGAAAGCTAAAGGCAATGGGGATAAGGAAAGATTTGCCCAATTTAATGCAGATTTCCAGAGAACAGCAAGGAGAGATAAGGAGGCTTTCCTGAATGAACAATGCAGAGTAATAGAGGAAAACAATAGATTGGGAAGGACTAGAGATCTCTTCAAGAAAATTGGAGAAATCAAGGGAACGTTCCATGCAAAGCTGGCCATGATAAAGGACAAAAACGGTAGGGACCTAACAGAAGCAGAAGAGATTAGGAAAAGATGGCAAGAATACACAGAAGAACTATACAAGAAGGACCTCAATGTCCTTGACAACTACGATGGTATAATCACTGACCTCGAGCCAGACATCCTGGAAAGCGAAGTTAAATGGGCCTTAGAAAGCATTACTAACAACAAAGCTAGTGGAGGTGATGGTATCCCAGCTGAGTTATTCAAAGTCTTAAAAGAAGATGCTGTTAAAGTGCTGCACTCAATTTGCCAACAAATTTGGAAAACACAACAGTGGCCACAGGATTGGAAAAGGTCAGTTTACATTCCAATCCCAAAGAAGGGCAACGTCAAAGAATGTTCAAACTATCGCACAATTGCACTCATTTCACACGCTAGCAAGGTCATGCTCAAAATCCTACAAGCTAGGCTCCAACAGTACGTGGATAGAGAACTGCCAGAAGTACAAGCTGGGTTTTGAAGAGGTAGAGGAACTAGAGATCAAATTGCCAACATTCGCTGGATTATGGAGAAAGCAAGAGAGTACCAGAAAAACATCTACTTCTGCTTCATTGACTATGCTAAAGCCTTTGATTGTGTGGATCACAATAAATTATGGCAGGTTCTTAAAGAGATGGGAGTACCAGACCACCTCACCTGTCTCCTGAGAAACCTGTATAAGGGTCAAGAAGCAACAGTTAGAACCTGATATGGAACAACTGATTGGTTTAGCATAGGAAAAGGAGTACGACAAGGATGTATATTGTCACCTTGCTTATGATTCAACGATCATAAGCCACTCCTGGGGTTGTTCGCGGCTGACAAACAAATGCTGCAGGTGCTGTCCCCCTGGGTTTTACATTGGTCCCTGTTCTTAACGAGATATCAGTACCGGTTGGAGCACTGGCTGGGCAAGGCACTGGGGCATGCCGACGCCCTGAGCCACCTGCCGCTGCCTCAGTCCACCGTGAGTGCTCTTAGCGCGGCCGTGAAAGTGGCAGCAGATTCCCCTTGGGCCTGGACTCACCCCGGGAACTCCATTCTTTTGGCCAGGAAGGTTGGCCTGGGGCTGAAATAGGAGTTGAGGACCTCCATGATGTTCCTGAACGAGCACTCCAGAGCAGTGCGTGGCACCGTCATGAGACGGACGGTGTCGGTCCCACACGAGCTCAACAGGAGCGATCTTCTTTTGTCTGGGTTGCATATGTCATTGAGCTCCATGTAGCTTATGAGCTGATCAGCCCACGCGTCCCATGTTTCTGGCTGGGAGGGATCGAAGTGCTCCAGGCTCCCGTATGTTGTGGCCATGGTTGTGCCGGGGTGCGTGGCGGGCCAGAGGCATTGGTTGTGGCGAGCAGTGTGGTGCTGCTCTCAGGGTCAGCAATGCGATGCTCGGGAGTGGTTTTGTTGTCCTCGTTGTCGCTCGTGGAAGGCATTTGAATCCCACCTTCATTGCCACTGTAAAGTACTGGGTTCCGTGCCTCATGACTCGGACGACAACATAAAAGAAGACGCGTTTATTCGTACTTCGCATAACAAAGACAAACAGTAATGGCCAGAGGCCAACTATATACAGTAAGGGGGAGACGCCCCACATTCCTATTGGCAGGTTTGAATTTTCCACCAATGTTCCCATTGGCGAGCTCAGGAGCCTAGTCCCTATTGTTATCAGGAACGGAGCTCAGCTGCTATCTGCCTGCTCTTGTTCCTGGTCTTAGGACATAACACCCTCCATCTTCCTTGTCTTGCACTTGGCCAGGTGCCACCCTCTGCCTTGCCTTGCCTCACTTGAGGCCAAGCAGGGTACCATCCTATGCCTTCTCTTGCCTTGCACAGGGCTGTACTGGGCTGAGCACAGAATTCTGCCTCATCTTGCAGAGGGCTCAGCTGGATGCCACCATCAGCCTCACCATGCACAGGGCTTGTCTGGGCCAGGCATTGTCAGACTCTTGAACAAACTCACTCTCAACAACACTCTTTTATAGGGATTTGTTTATTGAGATATGACACATGTCAAGCTGAGCTCCTCTGTGTCAGAACTAAAGGGTTTGGCACCAGTTCTTGTATTAATTCAAACAGTCCCATCCCCCCACAGTGACTCGTCCAATCCAGTCATTCATGCAGCCTGCCTAAACCTAACATGCACTCCCCCCCCTCAGCGAACCTACAGTTTCTTTATTTATGACAGGCCAGCCAGCAGAGATAGGCGTCCAAGGTCATTCACATTCTTCCCATTCGGGAGGCCTCTTGAGAAACCAGGTAAGCAAAGCAATTCCCACACACTCACATGCACTCACCATCAGCCTCCCCAATGGCCCCAATACAGGATGGTTACAGGTAAGGAAGAGAGAACAGAAATGCATGGCAAACAAGGACCCAAGTTTGACAGGCATTGCCATCTGTCTCACCTCACCTTGTGTGGGGTTCAGCCAGGCTGGGCACCACTGCCTGCCTCACCTTGCCTTGCACAGGGATCAGTTGGGCACAACCTTCTACCTTGCCTCATCTCTTGAGGGTTCAGCTGGGTCAGGCATCTCTCTCTGTCTTGCCTTGCATCACGATGTACAGGGCTGAGCCAAGCTGAGTGCTGCCATTTGCCTCATCTTGAGCAGGGTTCAGCTGGGCCAGCACTGCTATCTGCCTCACTTTGCCTTGTGTGGGGCTCAGCTGAGCCAGCATTGCCATCTGCCTCACCCTCTCTTGTGCAGGGCTCAGCTGACACAACTGTCTTCCTTGTCTCACCTTAGGTGGGGCTCAGCTGCCTCACCTCTCCTCACCTCATGTGGGCTCAGCCTTGGTGCTACTGTCTGTTTTGCATCACATGGGGATCAGCCATGCAGGGGTTGGCCAGTCCAGGCACCAGTATCTGCCTCACTTCACCTTGCACAGGGCTTGGCTGGGCCAAGTGCTGCAGTCTGTCTCACCTCATCTCATGTGGTGTTTGTCCCAGGTGCCACTTTCAGTTTCACTGTGTGCAGGGCTTGGCCAGGCTGGGCACCAGCATCTACCTTGCCTCATATGGAGATTGGCCAGTAAGCCACCTCCCCATTCTTTCCTCTGGTGTGGGGCTCCAGTGGGCTGGGCTCTGTCTCCCACTTTCCCTCAGGCTAGCTGGATGCTGCCTCTCTTGCTTTGTGTGGGGCTTGAGTAGGTGAGAGTTAGCCCTTCTCTCAGAGAGCTGGCTGGCCCAGCTATGGATAGGAGGCATTTGCCCACTGGGAGGGAGGAACACAGGTGCTCTTAATAGTTGATCTTGGCCCTTCCTGTGAGGTAATGTAGATTGAGAATATGTAACTGGCCCAAGGTCACCCAGTAATTTTCCAGAATGGGCATTCAAGGTCCTAGTCTGAAACTCGAACCACTACATCAACCTGGCTTTCATGGGGTGACTGCTGTTGAACATTAGCAAGCAGCCAGGCCTGGGTTAGTCATGCACGTGGCACCAAGATACCCAGTGGTTCTTGCTGGGCCTGACCCCAATAAGTCCTCCCTCAAAGGCCAAAATAGCCCTGGAAAGGACCCTGTCCCCTCTCCTTGCCTTTTATTGACAGAAACTAAGCCTGTTGTGCTTCCCTGCAACTGCCATCGAGGGCATCCATTTCTTAAAACTATAAGTCCTTTTTATCATTTTCGGGTTTTTTTAACCCTCCCAATATATTTTTGTTGTTGTTTCTTTTTTAGATTTTTTGCAAACTGGGGGTATTTTTCAGATTCGTAGAAGGATCTATCTAGTTCATTCAAATGTTCAGTCTATGGATTTAAGTATCCTCAGATATGGCCAGCTTGGCTATTAGAATATATATACATATAGCCAGCATCAGCAGAAGCCATACAAACAAACTGATAACTGAATCATCAGTTTTGAATTCTGAAGGTTTGGAATGAAACAGAAGAGAAACATTATGTGGATTTTTGACCTTTAAAGTGCTATTTTTCTATCCTTTCATGTTTGAAGTGTGTAACTCATGAGAAAGTACTGTGCCATCACATTAATTCAGACTGAATTTTCAAGTGCATTAACTAGCATTCTTTTCAAGAAAAGACAGTGTAGCCTTTGATCATCAAAAGTAGATATTTAACCAATGCCTAATATAATTTCCATTATCCTGCTCAGCACTTTCTTGTAGCAGCAACCAGTGAAGTGATCCTTCAGGTAGAAATCGGCTGTTGTTAAGTAGCACCCAAAGGGGAGGGGAACTCACATTCTTATTGATGGGCATCAGGCAATGGCATCAGAGGGAGGGGGTAAGCAAGGGGCAAGCCATACTTCTTAGTCATCTGCAGCCCTGCACCTGCATAGTGTTCCTGCTTCCCCTGCTTCCAGTGCCATTGTTTAGGATTCACTGGTAGAGGTGCAGACCTTCTTCCCCTAATCACCACTCATCACAGGCAATTACTTAGGGATTAGAGTAATTATGAGAAGCAATTCATACCCAGAGTCCACATGCCTAGAAAAAGGTATCTACAACCAACTGTCTATGTAACAAGAGGTCAAAATGATAGTGGGGCAAGCACAATATATTTTTATAATCACACTATTTTTATGCCTAGACATCTGATGACCAGTGTTTCCAGACTTGCTGTTTCTTGTTCATCCTGTAAATAAGGCATCAGCACAATGGTTTTTTTCATGGGGCAAACAAGACATGGCATACAAATGTAGTTCTTGCTACAGCAAGCTATCCTACAAGAAGGCAATGCTGCAATCTTGAGGAAACTGAGAGAAATAATGCCTCCCTCTAGAAAATAGAGCATCTTCCCTCTATAATGTCTATACAGTGCCATAACTAACTAATGAGCGGTCCTAGGCCAAAGCACACAAGAAAGGAGAAATCTGTGATAAAAATCTGAGATCTCTCTTTAATCTACCTTAGAAGCAGCCACAGTTTTGCATTTTACTGGGGCCATAGCGCTAGGGCAACAGCGTGAACCTGCATTTCCCAGGTCCTACTTCAGCATTTTTAACTACTACCCTTCAGTGGCTGTGCTAGCAACCTGTTTGGTTGGTTACTGTGTGGGACTTCTCATGTGGAGCAGCCTACATTTTGTTGTTGCATATGATACTGTGGACATGGACAAATATTTTATCAGGAATGTTGACTTCCTTATGGCCTTTCCAAATTAACAGGCTTACCTGGGTTTCATAGAGATTGACTGTTCAACTTCTTTCTCCAGCTGTTATTTGTAAGAGTTTCCACTCAGGGAGAGCACTGGTTGCTGGCAGTGCTGGAGTATTCTCAGCCATTTGCAACCTTCCTCCATGTATCACATAATTCCCCCCTCCCAGAGTTTTTAAATCACAGTTAGAGAACCTTTCAGAAAAAGAAATCTGCTCATAGAGACTAAACAAGACTCCATTGATGCTTCCTGTTGCAATGAAAGAGGTTCAGGATGTCCATGCTTTTTATTGACATGATTCTTAATCTCTCCAGAAGCTTGGATGATATATGTTTTCTGTCTAAAAGATTAGGCTTCAAAAAGTATTAGGGCAGCCAAAACTAGTGGTTTTTTTTTAGGTTGTTGTTGCCAATAAATGAATAATGCTATTTTAAGGATCTCTCCATCTGCATACAGAGCCTCATAAAAATGATTTGTAGTGTTGACAACTAGATTCATAGAGAAAAATTCATCACTCATCAGGAATATATTTCTATGCTATGTACATCTGCTTATATACTCACATTAAATTAGATGATCTGGAGGGCAGATTGGAAGCCACTTTGTGGTAACAGTGTCAGAACTCCTGACCTCACTAAACTGATTACCTAAAGAAAGTTTCAGGCTAAGTTACAATGTTTTCAAGTCCAAGGTCCTATGACATGTTTAGCAGTCTTGCTAAATCTGCCTCGGTATGTTCAGTGCAGGACTCATCCAAATGCTAATTCACTGTACTCCCAAACCACTATATTTTGATTAGCAGAGCCTTGGGAAAATTGAGAGAAATAATGCCCCCCTCCAGGAAACCTTGAATGTCCTACTACTATGCTTTTTAACCTCCAGATGAGGTTGTGAGATCTCCCAGAAATACAACTGATCTTCAGACTACAGAGATCAGTTACCCTGGAGAAAGTGGCTGCTGTGGAAACTATATTCAATGACATTATACCCCACTGAGATCCCTTCCCTCCTTCAACCCTTTCTTCCCCAGGAAATATCCAAGAATTTCCTAACCCAGAGTTGGTAGCCAGAACTACTATGTAGAAACAGCATACTATATCAAAATTTACCATCCCACAGAGAAGATCTGGGAAGAAACAAGACAGAGGATAGATGAAGCCTTTTAGCAGTTAGGATGAACTGCCAATGACATTAACATTTAAAAGGCTCATCGTTAGAGAGGCTGGGTTCTAGGGTTGCCAGGTCCCTTTCACCTGCCAGCAAGTGGATGGGGGTGTTCCAGGAGTGGGAAGTGACTACCCCGATCTAGTGATATTGCACATGATGTGCCTGCATCACCTAGAAGTGATGTTGGTACATCAGCAATGTTGAGACAGATGCTTTGGATTTCTATGGTAAAATTGGCATCAAACCATAGTTTTGCTTAAAATCCAGGGCAGTACCCCAACGTGCCAATGTCCCTTCTGGGTGATGCAGGCACATCATATGAGACATTGCTCTTTGGGGAGATTCCCTCCTGCCAGCCAGCTAGCCAGTGATGGGCAGGAGCCCACAAAATTGGGGGATCTCCTGCCCCCACCCGGAATATAGCAACCCTACTGGATTCTGTGTCTCTCTCAAAGTAACCAATGAGAGCAGATGGAATGTTGAGAGAAGGAGACTTGGAAAACAGCAGCTGAAAAATGACAGAGAGGTTAGCAGCAGAGAGAAACTGACAGCTTAAGGACTAAGTTGAAAAGGGCTTTTCTGACTGAAGGAAACTGTATAAAAGAGCTGCTTGGAACAGGCTGAAAATAGTAAAGTTGTAACTGAAGGATCCCAGTTGTAGGTATAGGACCTCAGTTCAAAAGTTCAGTGGAAGTGAAACGTTGTTTCTTAGACTTTACTTTGCTCAGTGTTTTGTTTACAGTATAAATAAAAGCTTACATACATATATTATAGGACTAGGAATAAGGCCTGTTGTGGAAATAAATACAATGAGCTTTAGAAAGAGGCTCTGGGAGAGTGCCCCGGCCTTGGGCACTCAGTGTCAATTTGCTGTGGTGACCTCAGCAGGGTATAATGACACCGAGTCCACCATTTTCTCCAGAGGAACTGATCTCTGCTACCTGAAGAACAGTTATAATTTTGAATGATCTCCAGCCCTCACCTGGAGATTGGCAACAATGGTTCCCATGAGGGAATGGCTGGTATGGAGGGTGGAGTCTCTGGCATTGTACCTGTCTGAGGTCCCACCCCTCCTCAAACCCCACCCTCTCCAGGCTCCACACCTCAAATCTCCAGGAATTTTCCAACCTGAAGGTGGCAACCCTATCTCCTTCCCAGTCAACTGTCAACCTACTGTTATCTGCCCCTCTGACTTCAGCTTTCCATCTCCTCCCCCCCTCTCTCCTGGAAAGCAGTTGTAATTCTGAGTGACCTCCAGCCCCCACCTGGAGATTGGCAACAGTGGTTCCCCATGAGGGAATGTCTGGTTTGGAGGGTGGAGTCTATGGCATTGTACCAGCCTGAGGTCCCACCCCTCCTGAAACCCCACCCTCTCCAGGTTCCATCCCTCAAATCTCCAGGAATTTCCCACCTGGAGTTGGCAACGCTATCTCCTTCCCAGCCAATCATCAACCTATCTTTATTTCCCCCTCACTCTTCAGCTTTCCACCCCCCTCACCTGCAGCCTCTACTGTGCTCTGAAGCCCTAACTGCTGTGTAACATTGGCTGTCATATGGGGGGCATCTCAACAGGATATAAGGACACAGAGTCCACCATTTTCTCCAAGGGAACTGATCTCTGCCATCTGGAAAGCACTTGTAATTCTGAGTGATCTCCAGCCCTCACCTGGAGATTGGTAACAATGGTTCCCCCCACAGGCACTAAGGGGAAATGTATTTTACCTCAGGACACATTGACTCCCAACAGCAACAGCAAACTGTTTAGAATGTTAGAGGCAAAGGCCAATCAGGCCACATATGCAAATGACCTCTGTGTTCTGATTGGCTATGTGGGGGAGAGGAACAGCAAACTGTTTAGAATGTTGGAGGCGAGACTCAAGCAACACAGGCAGTGGATAGGGGCAGGTTCTGAGTGACAGATCACGGAGCCAAAGGCTGTGGCTGTCATGTGGAATGTTCAGGAGTGTGCCACCACCAACAGAGAATTATTATATTGTTGTTGTTGTTCAGTCGCACAGTCGAGTCCGGCTCTTCGCGACCCCATGGACCAGATTACGCCAGGCCTTCCTGTCTTCCGCTGTCCACTGAAGTTTGCTCAATTTCATGTTCGTTGCATCGATGACACTGTCTAACCACCTCATCCTTTGCCGTTCCCTTCTTCTTTGACCTTCAATCTTTCCCAGCATCAGGGTCTTCTCCAGTGAATGCTCCCTTCTCATTTGGTGGCCAAAGTATTTGAGCTTCAACTTCAGGATCTGGCCTTCCAGGGAGCAATCAGGGTTGATTTCTTTTAGGATTGAATGATTTGATCTCCTTGCAGTCCAAGGGACTCTCAAGAGTCTTCTCCAGCACCATAGTTCAAAAGAATCTATTCTTCGACGCTCGGCCTTCCTTATAGTCCAACTCTCGCAACCATACATTACTACAGGAAATACCATTGCTTTGACCATGCGGACTTTTGTCGGCAGGGTGATGTCTCTGCTTTTTATCATGCTGTTTAGGTTTGCCATTGCTTTCCTCCCAAGGAGCAGGCATCTTTTAATTTCATGGCTGCAGTCACCATCTGCAGTGATCTGGGATCCCAGGAACGTGAAGTCTGTCACTACTTCTACGACTTCCCCTTCTATTTGCCAAGGAGTGATGGGGCCAGATGCCATGATCTTCATTTTTTTGATGTTGAGCTTCAAGCCCACTTTTGTGCTCTCCTCTTTCACCCCGAGCAAGAGGCTCTTTAGGTCCTCTTCACTTTCTGCCATCAGAGTGGTATCGTCTGCATACCTGAGGTTATTGATCTTTTCCCCAACAATCTTAACTCCAGCTTGTGATTCATCCAGGCCAGCATTTTGCATGATGTACTCTGCATATAAATTAAATAAGCAAGGTGACAACATACATCCTTGTCGTACTCCTTTTCCTATGCTAAACCAATCAGTTGTTCCATATCCGTTTCTAACTGTGGCTTCTTGACCCTTACACAGCTTTCTCAGGAGACATGTGAGGTGGTCTGGTACTCCCATCTCTTGAAGAACCTGCCATAGTTTATTATGATCCACACAATCAAAGGCTTTAGCATAGTCAATGAAGCAGAAGTAGATGTTTTTCTGGTACTCTCTTGCTTTCTCCATAATCCAGCGAATGTTGGCAATTTGATCTCTAGTTCCTCTACCTCTTTGAAACCCAGCTTGTACTTCTGGCAGTTCTCTATCCATGTACTGTTGGAGCCTAGCTTGTAGGATCTTGAGCATGACCTTGCTAACATGTGAAATGAGTGCAATTGTGTGATAGTTTGAACATTCCTTGACATTGCCCTTCTTTGGGATTGGAATGTAAACTGACCTTTTCCAATCCTGTGGCCACTGTTGTGTTTTCCAAATTTGTTGGCAAATTGAGTCCAGCACTTTAACAGCATCTTCTTTTAAGACTTTGAATAACTCAGCTGGGATACCATCACCTCCACTAGCTTTGTTGTTAGTAATGCTTTCTAAGGCCCATTTAACTTCGCTTTCCAGGATGTCTGGCTCGAGCTCAGTGATTATACTGTAGTAGTTGTCAAGGACATGGAGGTCCTTCTTGTATAGTTCTTCTGTGTATTCTTGCCATCTTTTCCTAATCTCTTCTGCTTCTGTTAGGTCCCTACCATTTTTGTCCTTTATCATGGCCAGCTTTGCATGGAACGTTCCCTTGATTTCTCCAATTTTCTTGAAGAGATCTCTAGTCCTTCCCAATCTATTATTATATATAGAGAATTATTATATAGAGAGATACAAATGAATGGTGGCAGTGAGTGATTGGAATAATGTTTGAGCCCCAGCATGTTAGTGAGGGCTGATTATTAAAGGGGACTGGGCCACCCTGTCTGTGGTTGTTTCTGAGAGAGAGAGGACCTGAGGTCTGAGATGGTCATGACTCCCTGTAGATTTTTAAAGACACAAGAATGGTGGCAAGTGTGACATCCTGACTTGCTTATAACCCATATAAAAGAGGTTGTAGAGGGTGGCTGGATAAGTGGATATCACACCTACATACAGAAACAGTCTTGAGGCAACAGTCTTGATGCAGATAAGTTCATTACTTGTTGACTATTTCCTCAAGCAATGACTTTCCTGGTTAACACCTACAAAGAAGGTTTTTATTACCAGTCAACATGAACACAATGCAATAGTTATGAATGGAAGCAGTCCATAATTAAGAGATATGATAGGTACTGTTATCTACTTATAACTATTCATTATTTATTTATTGAAAATTTATATGCAGCCTCTTCACAGACTTACTCAAGATGGCTCACGAAGTTAAAAAGATACAATCTATATATTTAATTCTGAAAATGCCACCACAGTGCAGATCAAAAAATCATACAAAGCAATTGCTCTACCACTGAGACACAGTCACTTTCCAACCACTAGTAATTTTCAGAATTGTTTAACTTTAAATATGTTGGCTTTTTCCTTTTAATGCTCAAACTTTTTATGTATGGGAGGGGAGAGAATTTGTTTATTCATTGATTTAAAACATTTATTAGCCATCTTTCTCCCTTGCAGAACTCAAGGCAGCTTACAATATAAATAAAACATTATAAAAACACAATGAAAACAACAATTACAAAACCCATAAAATTCACAGTTTAATTACAAAACCCATAAGATTCACAGTTCAAAAACTCCAAATAGGTCTTCTCATAATAAAAGTTAAATCCATCAAAATGCAGTCCTAAATAAAACTGTCTTTGACTGCATCCTGAAAATTGACGAGGGGGCCAGATGCACATCCCTGGGGAGATGGTTCCATAATTGTAGGGCTGCCACAGGCCCTCTCTCATGTATCCATTAAATAGGCATCTTTAATTAGTGGGACAGTCAGGAGGGCATCTCCCTGTAATCTTAAATCCCAGATAGGAATGTATGGGAGAAGACAGTCTTGGAAGCCTGACCTTGAACTGAAGGCCCTTGCCTAGCTCTGGAATCCTGACTTTGGACTGAATGATCTTGCCTAGCCGGACTTCTGGAACTCTGACTCCAGACTGTATGACCCCACCCAGCTTGACTTCTGAAACTTGGTACTCAGAGCCTGCAAGCCTGTACAGGGTGTTAGCAACTGCTGGTGTCTGGGCAGTGCTAACAAATTATTTTTCCTCTGTGGAAAGCCCTAGGAACAACTCAGGGAAATGAGGCTCCAAAACCCCTAGTGATGCCCTGCTAGGGGTGGGGTCCAGTGAGCTGGAAGGATGGATTTAATGCCTCGGGATGAGGGCCTGTGATACATGGAGGGTGGAAGACATCTTCCCTCTGTTGTGATTCACTGGTGTTGGTAAGGCTGGCCTAGATGTGTTAGATCTAGTGTCAGAGAGAGTGCCAGCTAGTGCCAGCATGTGACTGCAAAGAGGCTGGCTATAACCGGTCTGAGGCAGTCCAGCCTGACACTGAGCATTGCACCTGGATTGCAACAGCTGTGTGCTGATTGGCCAGAGGCTGTATATATGTACAGAGTGTACAATGGATTTAGCTCTTCACTTGGATTGATTGCAGCAGAGCACTTTGACACTGAGAACTGTATATAGGTGGTGGCAGAGTGTAAATAAAATTAACTTTGTATTTGCACCTAAGTTCTGGACTCCAGTCTTCTTTGGGTCCTCTAACTCCCTTTGGGCACTGACGTGCCAGCCAGCATTGTGCACGCCATGACAGGGTTATGGGCCCAGGCTGCGGCTGGCAGTAAAGTGGAGTTTGGAAGTGAATACCAGTGGAGTTGAATTGTGTCAGCTAGCAGAGGCTTTTGTGTGCTGAACTGAAAGCAGTGTTCCAGCAGAGCTGTGGAGAAGCTGGTGCAGATGGAGTGCTTGGAGGTGCTGAAAGTGTTGGAGGAGTCTGAGGCCGACAGCAGTGAGGGGGAGTTGTGTGTTTACACAGATGTCCAGCTGCAGAGGCAGACAGCCAGCTACCAGTGGCAGAGACCAGCATGGCACAGGTACTGACATCTCAGCTTGTGGAGAAGCTTACTGCAACTAACTACAATAACTGGGCTTTAAAAATGAAGTATTTTCTGGTTAAAGAGGGTCTTTGGGCTTGCGTGTCTGATCCTCTGGAAGACCTGACACCTCTTGAAGAGAGGAATGATGAAAGAGCTCTAGCCCTCATCATCCGGATTGTGAGTGATGATAACTTAATTTATGTTGCTGATAAGGAGAGCAGTAAGGATGCCTGGGACGCTCTCAAGGCAGTTTATCAGCAAGCTGATATGGACTCAGTTATTTCTCTCACTAGGCGCCTGTATAGGATGGTGCAGCTGCCTAATGAGCCCATTAAGAAACATTTGGCCACTTTAATGGATTATTTCTGGCAACTACAGGAACGAGGTAAAACTTTTACTGACCTGGATAAGGTGTATGTGATCTTAAGTTCCTTATCAGATGATTATCAAAAATTGATAACAACGTTTGAGGCTATGGATGCTGCTCATCTAACTGTGGAGTATGTGAATGGCAAGATTCTTCAGGAGTCTATGCGCAGGGATGACTTCAGAGAGCACACAAGTTTATCTAGGAACTGTGCCAGCCATTCTGGGCAGAAAGCCAATGAAGTTACCAAGGAGACGCAGGAGATTGCCAGCAGCTGTGTAACTACATTGTCTTGCAACTGGAAGAGCAGCAAGGAGGATAGCAAACAGAGTAAGAAACGTCGGTGTTATGGTTGTGGTTCTTTTGACCATTTGTTACGGTTTTGTCCAGAGAAACACAAGAAAAAAGGACAGCAGCCTGGAAATCGTCACCAGGCTTCTGTGGTGCTGCAAGAGGAGGCAGATACCATGGACTGGCTATTGGATTCAGGAGTGACTTTGACCTACTGCAAAAAGGAAAGTATGCTGTTAAATAAACGAAAACCTTCTCTGTCTTCTGTATATTTGGCAGATGGGACACTGTCCAAAGTAACTGCTGAGGGAGATGTATATCTTTCTAGCTTGGGTTGTATGTTGAATGGGGTTCTCCATGTCCCTGCTCTTAAACAAAACTTGCTTAGTGTGGTGTGCCTTGACAAAGCTGGTTTTGAGGTAGTGTTTGCTAATAATGTATGTAAAGTGATTAAGGCAAACAAAGTGTGTGCAATAGGCAGGCTGAAACACAATGTGTATATGCTGAACAGTTGTAACGAAAATGCACAGGTGGTTAGCAATGTTAAACCCCACAACAATTGCCAACATAAGAACATAAGAACATAAGAGAAGCCAATGTTGAATCAGGCCAATGGCCCATCTAGTCCAACACTCTGTCACACAGCGGCCAAAATATACCAGGTGCCATCTGGAGGTCCAGCAGTGGGGCCAGGGCACCAGAAGCCCTCCCACTGCTGCCCCCTCCAGCACCAAGAATAGAGTGCATCACCTGCCCCAGACTGAGAGTTCCCATCCATACCCTGTGGCTAATAGCCACTGGTGGACTTCTGCTCCATATGTTTATCTAATTTCCTCTTGAAACTGTCCATGCTTGCAGCTGCCACGACCTCCTGTGGCAGTGAATTCCATATGTTAATCACTCTTTGGGTGAAGAAGTATTTCCTTTTATCTGTTTTATATCCTATGTTCTCCATAGGAGCCTCGCACATGTCTCTTATAAAACAATTCAGAAAACGTTGGAAATAATAGGAAAGGAGGATGTAAACAAATGTAAATTGTTCTTAGATTGTGAGATATGCAAGATATCTAAGTCAAAGGCGTGCCCTGTTGCAAAACAGAGTTTGAGACAATCTGAAAGACCTTTAGACCTGGTTCATATGGATGTGGTGGGGCCTTATCCAAACAGTCATTCTGGTAACAGGTTTGCGTTAATTATTACTGATGACCACTCCCATTTTTCCTGGCTTTATGTAATGAAACACAAGTCGGATGTGTTCCCCACTGTTAAGTATTGGCACAAAAAGATAACAAACCAAATTGGAAATGTTGTTGCCATACAGTCTGATATGGGGGGGAATTTACATCTAATGTTTTCAAGGTTTGGATGCAACTGAAAGGAATCAAACACAGGGTCTCAAATCCTTGCACCCCCGCTGAAAATGGCCTTGCATAAAGGAAAGGGGGAATGTTGCAAACCATGATGTTTTCCATGTTAAAAGACGCAAATCTTGGTATTGCTTACTGGGCTGAAGCTATTAAGAACGCATCTATTCTCGTTCTGTGGATGACATCCCATATAGGTTGTTATACCAAAGAGTTCCATGTTTGGATTACCTAAGGGTGTTTGGTGCAAAGGCATGGGTAAATATACCTTTGGAACATAGAAGGAAAGGAAGAAGAAGAAGAAAAGAGATTGGATTTATACCCCGCCCTTCACTTGGAGTCTCAGAGCAGCTTACAAACTCCTTTCCCTTCCCCTCCCCACAACAGACACCCTGTGAGGTAGGTGGGGCTGAGAGAACTTCTGACAGAAACTGCCCTTGAAAGAACAGCTGTGCCAGAGCTTGTGACTGACCCAAGGTCACATCAGCAGGTGCAAGTGGAGGAGTGGGGGAATCAAACCCAGTTCTCCCAGATAAGAGTCTGCGCACTTAACCACTACACCAAAGGAGGGCCCAAAGCAAAAAAGTTAATCTTTCTTGGATACCAGTCAGGCATGAAGAGTTACAGGTTTGCTGATAATAATCACAAAATAACATACAGTAGGTCTGCTAATTTTTGTGAAGATGAGAACTGGAAAAGAATTCATGCCAATAAGGTTCCTGAGGTAGTTGAGTTACCTGGTACAAGTGGCACTGAAGGTGCAAGTAACAAAACCATGGTTAAAGTAGAACCTGAGGTAAAACAAGAACAAAGTGTTGATGTGTCTGGTGAACAGATTCCTGCAAAATGTGAGAGTGTGTGCCACAAAGAGTGTCTACACGTAGCACTAAGGGCATACCACTGGTGAGGTATGGTTTTGACATAAATCATGTATATATCAAAGAGCCTCAAAGCTATAATATAGTTTTGCAAATGCAAAATACAGAAAAGGAGGCATGGTTTCAAGCTATGCAAAGGGAATACAGTTCACTGGTGGAACACAAAGTGTTTGAGAAAACTGAGGCACCAAATAACAAAAATGTAATAGGGTGCAAATGGGTGTTTAAAATGAAATGCATGCCAGATGGCAGTGCTATAAGAAAAGCCAATGCTGTGTAGAGGTAAATGGTTTCTGCAATTGTTAACTGTTTTCAACTTAATGTATGATGTACCAATCAATGTGTATTGTGACAATGCTGCCGCTCAACATTTAGCTGAAACTCAATGTATAAAGGTCAGAAGTAGACACATTAACATCAGATATAGAAATGTTAAAGATACAATTGAACGTGGTCTTGTAAAACTAATACATTGTACCTCTAATGAAAATTTAGCAGATGCTTTTACTAAATGTTTGGATGTAAACCAGTTTTGTAAATTGAAAGACAAACTGTACATCAAGGCTCAGCCTTAAGGGGGAATGTTGTGATTCACTGGTATTGGTAAGGCTGGCCTAGATGTGTTAGATCTAGTGTCAGAGAGAGTGCCAGCTAGTGCCAGCATGTGACTGCAAAGAGGCTGGCTATAACCGGTCTGAGGCAGTCCAGCCTGACACTGAGCATTGCACCTGGATTGCAACAGCTGTGTGCTGATTGGCCAGAGGCTGTATATATATACAGAGTGTACAATGGATTTAGCTCTTCACTTGGATTGATTGCAGCGGAGCACTTCGACACTGAGAACTGTATATAGGTGGTGGCAGAGTGTAAATAAAATTAACTTTGTATTTGCATCTAAGTTCTGGACTCCAGTCTTCTTTGGGTACTCTAACTCCCTGTGGGCACTGACGTGCCAGCCAGTGTTGTGCGCGCCATGACACCCTCATGACAAGCACCCTTTGCACCCACTTTTACTGTCATAGCACATAGAGGTTCACAATCAGGAGGGGCGGGAGGGTATAAAATTTGGGTCCTCAGCTGAGGCACCCAGTAGCTAAGCCCCTCTGCTCAACACGAACAGAAGGACAGTGTGGTTCAAAGCCCTGTGTCCACCTAACATCCTCAAACCCCAGCAGGGGAGAGGAGTTCACAATCAAAATGTTGGTGCTCAGCCAAGGAACCCACTAGCTAAGCTCCTCTGCTCATTGTGAGCAGAGAGATGGGGTGGCCCAGAGCCCTGAGTCCAGCTAATACCCCTAAATCCCATTAGGGGAGAAGAGTTGACAATTAGGAGGGAATGTGATCTGTTAATCTGCTTTTAACAAGTTCCTTGCCTCTTGGTGTAACTGCCAACAGCCAACACACAAAAGACTGTTGAGCTCTGATCCCATAGACCTAGTCCTGCTGGAGCTCTCAATGGCAGGACTAACAGGGTCACATTTAGGGATGGGCATGAACCAGCTCATGAAGTAAAATTCATCATAAATTTTGGGCGGTTTGTGGATTGCAAAGCAATGTTTGTGAAAGGCAGCGAGCACAAACATTTCACACACTTTTGGGCTGTTCGTGGTGGTTTGTGGATGGATATATTTCCAGACAAACTGTCTCCACTCAATTGGACTGTTTAGAAATCTGCCACAGAAAAGGCCCTCTCTCGCGTACTGACTAAATGTTGTTGTTGTTGTTCAGTCGCACAGTCAAGTCCAACTCTTTGCGACCCCATGGACAACATCACGTCAGGCCCTCCTGTCTTCCGTCATGCTCCGGAGTTTGCTTAATTTCATGTTCATTGCCTCGATAACACTGTCTAACCATCTCATCCTTTGCCAACCCTTTCTTTGACCTTCAATCTTTCCCAGCATCAGGGTCTTCTCCAGTGAGTGCTCCCTTCTCATTTGGTGGCCAAAGTATTTGAGCTTCAGCTTCAGTGTCTGGCCTTCCAGGGAACAGTCAGGGTTGATTTCTTTTAGGATTGACTGGTTTGATCTCCTTGCAGTCCAGGGGACTCTCAAGAGTCTTCTCCAGCACCATAACTTAAAAGAATCTATTCTTTGATGCTCAGCCTTCCTTATAGTTCAACTCTCACAGCCATACATTACTACTGGGAATACCATTGCTTTGACCATGTGGACTTTTGTTGGCAGGGTGATGTCTCTGCTTTTTAATATGCTGTCTAAGTTTGCCATCACTTTCCTCCCAAGGAGCAGCCGTCTTTTAATTTCATGGCTGCAGTCACCGTCTGCAGTGATCTTGGATCCCAGGAACATGAAGTCTGTCACTGCTTCCACAACTTCCCTTCTATTTGCCAAGGAGTGATGGGGCCAGATGCCATGATCTTCATTTTTTTGATGTTGAGTTTCAAGCCAGCCTTTGCGCTCTCCTCCTTTACTCTTAGCAAGAAGCTCTTTAGGTCCTCTTCACTTTCTACCATTAGAGTGGTATCGTCTGCATATCTGAGGTTGTTTATGTTTTTTCCCAGCAATCTTAATTCCATTTTGTGAATAATCCAGGCTGGCATTTCACATGATGTACTCTGCATATACATTAAATAAGCAAGGGCACAATATACATCCTTGTTGTCCTCCTTTTCCTATGCTAAACCAATCAGTTATTCCATATCCTGTTCTGTCGCTTCTTGACCCTCATACAGGTTTCTCAAGAGACATATGAGGTGGTCTGGTACTCTCATCTCTTTAAGGACTTGCCATAGTTCGTTGTGATCCACACAATCAAAGGCTTTAGCGTAGTCAATGAAGCAGAAGTAGATCTTTTTCTGGTACTCTCTTGCTTTCTCCATAATCCAGCGAATGTTGGCAATTTGGTCTCTGGTTCCTCTACTTCTTCAAAACCCAGCTTATACTTCTGGCAGTTCTCTATCCATGTACTGCTGAAGCCTAGCTTGTAGGATCTTTAGTATGACCTTTCTAGTGTGTGAAATGGTTGCAATTGTGTGATAGGTTGAATATTCCTTGGCATTGCCCTTCTTTGGGATTGGAATGTATACTGACATTTTTCAATCCTGTGGCCACTGTTGCGTTTTCCAAATTTGCTGGCAAATTTCTGGCAATTTGCCAGCAAATTGAGTATCCTGACTAAATAAGCATCTTTAATTAGTGGGACCATCAGGAGGGCATCTCCCTGTAATCTTAATTCCCAGACAGAAACGTATGAGAGAAGACGGTCCTTCAGATACCCAGTCCCAAGCCATGTAGGGCTTTAAAGGTAAGAAGTAGGCAAGGCAGAATCTGTGGCTGGGTGTCTATCATATGCATTGCATCCATGCCTAACAGTCTCTTTTGGCTGGTTTTATAGCCCCATGCCTAAGGGTCATGTTTGCAGCCAGCTGCTTAGAAGTAATCCTGCAACTACTCATCTTCATTATCAGCAAGCAGCTGGCATCAGTCCAGGAGGCATGTGCTCTGCCTTCTTGACTGTAGTTCTGCTCTCAGACTCTGTCTGTGACACTCTAAGAGTGTAGAAGATACTGGTGGGCTGGGAACTGCTAACAGAGGTTCACCTGCTGAATCAGGGCCAGAGGGTGTCAGTGCCTCTGTACCAGCTGTTGGCTGTGATTCCTGACAAGTCTGCCTCTCATTATCTTGCTAGTCAACTTCTGTTAATTCAAGGCTGGCTACACAGGGCTCCTCTTCTCCTGAGGAGTCCTTGCTATTGCTAAGCCCTGGTTGACCCATGACACAATCTTTGGAGAAGTCTCTAACAGCAGTGGTCTAGGGGGAACCCCTTCCCCACAACTCCCTGTTGCTGCTCCCACCTTGAGTACACCATTCTGTGGCCCCTCCCAGCCCAGTTCCAGGCAGCAGCTGTCCCTCCTCCCACCTTCTCTAATCCTGGAGCCATGTTTCCAGGCCATACTTTGGAAACATTTGTGCACCCCCCCCAATGACACCTATGTGCCAGGTGTGCCATGCCTCCAACAACTGTCCTCTTCCACCATTCACAGGCACCTGCAAAGGGTTCACCCCACTATGTTGCTGCTGGAAGAAAGAGTGGTGGCAAGTGGGAGGAAGAAGCAGCCCACTCCCTGTCACCAGGGAAAAGCAGAGGGAGAGAAGGAGCCCCCTCCAAGAAAGGGTGCCATGGATGGGACATCAAGGCAGGATACCCTCTAAGAGGTCACTCCCAAGGGGATGCTGAGAGTGCCATCCATAAGGATTATGTGGAGGGCCCAGGAAGCAGTCATTCACCTTGTCAGCATGATTATTGCTATTGAACCCTTCTCCCTTGTGGAGGATGTAGCATTTTGCTGGCTGGTGCAACACCTGGCTGCCTGGTACTCTGTCCCCTTGCGGAGGACCATAAGCCAATGATTCTTGCCCACCATGCACCATTCAGTAAAGGTTGGTGCAAGAAGCAATTATCTGTTTAGCTAGCATCTCCCACAAAGGCTTAATCTCTAAAATTCACAAAATTCTAAGCTCCCTTGATAGTAAAGCTAGTTTATCCTACCAGACCATATGGTATAAGGACTGTAATGAAACTCTCTCTGAAGCCTCAAGGAACCAACTTTGGTCCTTTCCTCCATTCCATTCTAAAATTACAGCTATGAAAATGCAATCTTTCAAAATTTTATCACACTGGGACACATCCCAAACACACACCAAAGTGCCTATGGTGGGGGAGCAACAGCTGCTGCCTTCGGAGCTGGGGGAAAGCATCGTCGCTCTGCTCAGTAAGGTCCTATCTTTCTTTATTTTTTAAAAAAACTGTTTTTATTGGATATTGTGACTGGCTGCCCCAAAGAAATCAAAGAGGAAAGCTATTATAGCTCTATAATCAGCAATGACCTCCAGAAAGAGAAGGAGAGTGGGAGAAGGAGAGGGGGACGGGTGTGATGAAGTCCTTCAACCTCCGATAAGCAAACAAACCAAAATGAATGACTATTTCCTTAAAGAAAAGGATGTAATTATAACGTATAATGTCCCAGTCTCAAATCAGTTCTCACTCTTGGAGAACTGCCCAGACTCATTACTACTATCAGAAATGGTGACCAAAGGAATTTACTCATCCACCCAGGAGCAAGAAAGGCATATGAGCAGTATACAGATGGGCTGCTCACTACGCTGCCTCTTCCACTGTAGAATGGGTCCTCTTATTGCTTTTTGCAGCTAAAACTGTCATTGCCACATTATGAAAAACGACAATGGCACCCACTCTTTCACAATGGCATAAAAAGTTGTGGGATTTATATATTATGGCTAAACTCTTGGACAATCTTATGCGATTTGATAAAGTACCTGCCCCTATCAAGTTTGTTTCTACATGGTTGCCTATTTTAGAATACCTCTCCAAACAAAAAGACATCCATAAAGTGATGGATGTATTATGGTTACGGTAATGCCAATTAGCATGGTTTATTGATACCCTCGTTTAGGTTTATGAAGTGTTAATTCATGACAAATCTCTTCAATAATTTTTCAACCACATTTATCGTTGTATATGTTGTTAAAGTATATACAGTCAAGTATGTTGTTAAAATATATTGTCTTTTTACAGATTACATCATATGTATGTAAACCTCTCATACCTGCATTTCATGTTTGTATTTTTATTGAAAAATTAATAAAATTGATTGTTAAAAAAAAAAGTTGGTGTGATCCTGTTCAGAGGAAGTCCTCACTAAACAAAACGCTATTCCAGAGAACTTCATCAACTGCAGCTACTTTTGGACTTTGTACTTTTCTGTATTGCTTATTCGATATTGTTGTTTAATATATTATGATATCATTTTCACTGGTTGTATAGCATTTATTGGCAGCTTTTTTTTGGTCTTGTTAGTTTATTTGAGCTGTTACCTTTTGTGTGAACACCATGCACCATTCTGTAGTGGTGATGGTCAAATCTGAGCTCTCAAGAGCACAAGGTAGAACCATGCACTTCACGGCAGGCCTCTGGAGCAGCCAGCAGCATGGCTACTTCTCCCTCACCACTCACTGGTGGCAACCAGAGAACCTCTCTGTCCAGACTGTCAGACCCCAGCCCAGCCCTCAGGAGGGGACAAACCTGTCACCAGACTACAAAGTGGTTGTGCTCCATGCACAGGGGATGGATGCAGACTACATCGTGCAAAGTATCACTGTCATGATACGGAGTAGCCTGAGGGAGTGGATGGGTGGTGGCAACATCATCCATGGCTACATGGTTATAGACACCAGTGTCAACCTGCTCTCAGTGGTGAAGGTTGTGCAAAAAGCAAAGAACATTTTTCAGGATTCATCACAACCTGAACATTCCTTGTTTGAATTGCTGCCTTTGGGCAGAAGATATAGGACAATTAAAGCAAGGACAAACAGATTAAAAAACAGTTTCTACTCGAGAGCCATCATTGCCTTAAATGCTGTATGAAATCGGATTGGGTGACATCAGTGGTTCAGTTGTTATGTGAATTTTAAGTATGAGTGCATATGATTATTGTTGTAGATCATTGTGAGGGTTGTAGATCACCGAGAGGATTGCAGTTTAATTTCGTTGTACTATGTACAATGACAATAAAGTATATATTATATTATATTATATTATTATTACTATTATTTCAAAGGCATTGTCTGCCTGGCACACATGCTTCAGCTGGTAGTGAATGATGCTCTGGGGGCTGTGGAACACGGTCAAGGCCACCTGAGATGCTGCCACATTCAAAATGCAGTCCTTGCTGGAGACCTGCCAGTGCCTGACCACCCCCTTCTCACACAGCATCTAGTCTGCCCATCTGCTGCATCACCTACACCATGATTGTGCATTTGGTTGATCAGAAGAGCATGGTGCAGGATGTCATCTCCTCTGTGACCATCCTGCACAGGGAAGAAGAGCTCAGCATCAGCTCCAATGACTGGCTGACCCTCTCCCAAATGCTGAGTGTCTTCAAGCTACTGATCCCCTGGAGTACTGGTCATGCAAGGCTGCCATCTGGTCTGACCTCTCTTGTGTTACCCATGAGTCTCCTCTCCTGCCCTCCCTCCAGAGTGAGCTGCCCTCATTGCTCCTGACTGTACCCAGTCAGGGTGGATGAGTTGGCCTTCCTCAAGGTCAGCCTCTACTTGCTGGGCTACCCCTCTCTGGACCTCACAGGGTAATATCCAAGCCTCCTGTTGTCCCCCTGCATATCCCCCATTCTTTCTCCTCTCTGGTTGATCCTCAGTGCAGCCTGCATGTTGTGTCTTTGGTGCTTGAGTAGGAAGCAATGTTCCAGCTAATTCACCCACACACACTGAGCAGAGTAGTTCACATCCTGAGCAGAATATCACTGCTGTAATTTTAACTAATATTAAATTAATTAATATTAAAATGGGCAATGGGCAGTGCAGGATTCTGCATGTCTCCAAATTGCTGCTGATAGGGCTTCCTGTGTTAATGAGTGGCCACTCATTCATACAGCCTAGAGGGAACACCGGGGGCTCCCTCACCCAACACTTACCGCATGAAGCAACATCTATTTTGTAACACAACACCTACCTCTTGGAACAACATCTGCCTCAGCAAACATCTACCTCAATGAACATCTGCCTGTACAAGCAAGACCCTTGTCATGTCTGCCTTTCTGTCATTCAAAATCTGCCTGGCCCAGCCGACATGACAGCCTTTGCCTGTGCAGAGTTGAAGAATACACCATGGTGTTTCAGCCCTGGGGGAACCCGTGAGAGTTGTGGGCATGCTTCCCCTGCTTGTCTGGTGGGGCTGAGGTGCCCACCAAGCTGTTGTGGAGTTACTTCGAGGAGGCCCTGTCCCAAGTCTTGTCATGTCTGCCTTTCTATGGTTCCAGATCTGCCTGGACCAGCTGACTGGACAGGTGTTTCATGTGCAGATAAAAAGAATATATCATGATGTTTCAGCCCGGGGAGCTGTGGGCATGCTTCCCTTGCTCGTCTACTGCGGTTGGAGTGCCAGACAAGCTGTTGTGGGGTTACTCTAGGGAGCACCAGTCGGAAGTCTTGTCATGTCTACCTTTCTGTTGTTCCAAATCTGCCTGGCCCAGCTAGCTTGACAGGTGTTTCCTTTCCTCTGCACAGTAGAAGAATTTGCTGCGGTGTTTCAGTGGGCTGTGAGAGGGTGGGCTGTGAGAGTTGTGGGCATGCTTCCTCTGCTTCTCTGGTGGGGCTGGAGTGCCTGCCAAGCTGTTATGGGGTTACTTTGGGGAGCTCCTGTCTGAAGTTTTGTCATGTCTACTTTTCTATCATTCCAAATCTGCCTAGCCCAGCTGGCTGGACAGGTGTCTCCTGCGCAGTGTAGAAGAATACACCATGGTGTTTCAAGCTGGGGGGGGGCACCGTGAGAATTGTGGGCATGCTTCCCTTGCTTGTCTGGTGGGGCTGGGGTGCCCACCAAGCTGTCATGGAATTACTTTCAGGAGCCCCTGTCCGAAGTCTTGTCATCTCTGCCTTTCTCTCATTCCAAATCTGCCTTAGGAGACTTGGGGGGGGGGGCTGTGAGTGTAGGGGGCATCCTTGCCTGGTTTCCATGTCTGGCTGAGAGGTACGCCCAGGTGAAGTTTACCTGTGAATTTGGTGTCACTGGTTTGTTCCTGAGTCATTCCATAGACTCCTGTAACTGCAGCTGTCTTTTCCAGAGAGAGCACTTTGGAGACCTTTTATTTGGAGGTCCATAACTGGACCCCAGAAATGCAATTCGCCCAAACTTGGAGATATTATAGAGGAGCAGGTGGCAGGTTGGGGTTCCCTGTGCATTTGGTATGTATAGCTTGCAGAGGGTCTGTTCTATACACTTTTGAATGTGTGCCTGACATTTCCCCAAAAAGCACTTTCATGGCTTGATCTTAGTCCTGTTGGGTTTGCAGTGCCACAGTGGCACTGGTTCTGCTGGGCTTGCAAAAATGCCCCCCACCTTCAGTTTCTGCTCCAAAGATTCTCTTGGACTTTGATTCTGTTCTACCTCTCTTGCCCTTGCTTTTTTTTTGCTTCCCCCCCCTTCAGAAACAATGGAGGAAGGGGACACCTTCTTTGGAGGGGGACATAACTCAAATCTCATAAATCCAATTATCACCAAACTTGAAGTGAAGGTCAAAGAGAGTCAGTTGGAGGTTCACTGCAAGCTTGGTGTCTCTAGCTTGCATAGGATCTGTTCTATACACTCCTGAACCTGAACCTGAACTTCTCATTTTCCCAGAAAGCAGTTTCTTGGGGGCACCTTCTTTGGGGAGCCATAACTTGAACCCTGTAAACCCAATCATCACCAAACTTGGAAGGCAGGTAAAGGCAAGTCATCCAGAGATACCCCATGAGTTTGGTTTCTCTAGTACACCAAGTGGCCATTCTACTACATCACAAACCTCATGGACTGAACCAGTTAGGTTAGCATCAAAAAGTTAATTACTGTCAGTGGTTTATGAAACAGGCATGTCACAAACCATGAACTGAACCACATTTTCCCCATTTGTGTCCATTCCTAGTCACATCCCACCTGCCTACTTCTCAATAGAGGTCATCAATGAAGGCAACCAAAGCAGAATATCAGTCTCTTCCAAGAGCCCGTGGAGCTGAGAGGCAACCACCCACTGTAGCAGCTTGCCCAAGAATTGAACATTGGAGACTGGCCAGAAATTTTCTAACATAATAGACCTCAGGGATGTTTTTTCTCCCAAAAACTGGTCTAATCACTGCCTCCTTGAGCATGGGTGGTACAGCTCCCACTCTCAAGGAAATATTTACCTCTCCCTTTACCCACTTAGCCAGCCCCCCTTGGGCACCTTTTATCAACCAGGAAAGACAAGGGTTTTTTTTTAAGTATATATAATTAATCAAACAACATGCTAGCCCATCTGAGTACAATTAAACCATCAAAACATTCAACTTTCAACAAAGGAAAGAAAGATGGGAGGCCAAGAAAGAACTAGGAAAAGATCATATCTTTGTAAATTGGATTGTTCGGAATGATATCCTGTTCAGACAGAAATTGCATTAGTGGAAACCAAGTTGTAAGAAAATTATTGTAAGCTTTCTCAGAGTATGGTTTCATAGTGCCAACAGTAATCTTCGCCATAACAAAATAAGACCAAATTCGATTAAACCAAGTATCGATATGTGGAGGTAAAGGATTTTTCCAATGAGCAGCTACAGTATTTCTTGCTGTAGAAAGTAAAACAGAGATTAATTCATTATGCTCTTTATTTCCTACTGGGGGATTTCTGTATTCCAATAAAAAGACTTCAGGAAGAAAATTTAACTTTACACCTGTAATTAAAAGTATACTTTGATGTACCTGTTTCCAAAAAGATGCAATGATTGGGCAAGACCACCATGTGTGCAGGAAGTCACCCATCTAACCACATTTCCTGGTATAGCGAGGGGAGCTTATCAAACTTATTCTGTGGAGTCGAGTTGGTGGTAAATACCAATGGGCCATGATTTTTATCATATGAAATTTTGCATTAAAGATTGGAGACTGTCAAGTTCCCCAGATAGTCAGTCAGACACCAGGCTTCATAAAGAAGATAGTGTTTATTGAAAGCTAATCATAGAGATGCATTAACAATTCTTTGTCAGTGATGTTGAGGATTACATGACAATACCAATTATAGCACATTCAAAACTGCCCCCCCATACTACCCACCAATAGCTACTCAGCACGCGCGCGGCAAAGCATTAATTAACAGTTGACCAGAAATTCCACAAAGGTGAAAATAAGCCCTGGGACCCAAGGCCATCTGCTCAGATAAGAGACTGCATAGACACAGTAAATCTGTGGGTCTGGAGAGTTTGTGAGACAACCTGTGATACTCCCGCATTCCAGACCAGTGAATGATGTCAGCTCTTCTCCACCTCCTCCCCCCTCCATCCATCTTATGGCAGGATTACCTGACAGAGACCTAAAGGAATGGGATTCCCAAAATTTCCCCCAATCTTCTGGTTTAAGTCTGTGAGAAAGATCTTGTTGCCAATTCTTTTGAAAGGGTGAAGTTTCAGAACTAATGTTTGTCAATAAAATTTTATATTACTTAGAAATAAGACCTTTGGAATTTTGTGTAATGTCTATAAGGCAAGGGTTGACAACACGGGGGGTAGGTCCAAGGATCTTGTCCATATCCTCAGTCTCCACAAGCCAAAAAGCAACTGGACAAGGTGCTAAAGTTATATCATGTGGACATGCATCTATGCTGGCATGTAACCCTCAGTGGATCATTGTCATTTTGTCTACAAAATAAGTAGCAATTTGATCATAGTGGACCGTAATGTCAGAATCCAATTTTGTGGGGCAATGATGTAAAGGTTCATGAACTAACTATACAAAATAGCTCAGCTTGACAATTACATGCAGATGCAATGGTGGAGGAGAAATATTTCCTTTTCACCATCATCACTGCCACAGAATATGGGCTGTACACTGTGTTTGATCAGTGTCACTCTGAGTTTTCTGCCAGCAGTACTCTAGCTGTCATCCCTCCCATTTCATCACAGTCAGCTCCCCAATGAACTAGGAAGACTACTTGGCTCTACAACAGGAATGATGAAAAATCAACCATCTTGAAAGACATTGACTAAATTTCATATCATTCATTTAATGGGGGGAGGGGCATTTTTAATACCCATCTTCTATGCTTCCAGTAGGAAACTGAAAGCATTTTGGCTTATAATAGGCCTATACACACATAACCATGCAAATCAATAATCAGGTTATGTCATGGCTAAAGGGTCAAGCTGATGTACTAAAGAGTACTTTGAAAGTATGAATGTCCTTTGGTTATTTAGATCACACAATGACAGAGAGAGGAATACAAAAGGGAAGCAGGAGTTGATGGGTTCTTACGGTAGCTATGTAAATTGGAAGTCTTTGTATAACTCTTGGCTGCTAATCAAGATCAAGGAAATCTGGCCATCAAGGAAAGAATGCCACTATATGCAAACCTTGGCACACGTATCTGACTTTGCAGTACAAGAGCTGTGTAAACTGCCATATTTTGATTGCTGTTTATGCAAAATAAGAAATGTTTCCGTGCAGCATTCATAAGAGGATAATTATACTTGTACCACATGTGGGGTGAATTTCTTCCCTGGTTGCACTTTTTTGTGGCAGAATTCGTAGAGAAGCAGCTTTTCTTTTCTTCCTTGTTAAGTCACTGTCACCTACACATTAGTAAACAATGTCGTCAAAGTACAGTACTTTCCACTTACAGTTTTCTAGGGAAACAAACAAATAAGCAAACAAAAAACCACTTGGGATATAAGATATCTCCAGAAATATAAGAATATATTGATTTTGCCATTAGGATATGGTTTTTTTACCCCAATCCAAGTTACATATTAGCATTAAAAATACCCTTTGGGGTACACTTTTGTGTTACAAAAAATACCCCTCTGGGGTACAAAAATATCCCTTGTTGTTTTTTTCATAAAAATCCAGGAAACCATGCTCCCTGATCCAAACCAAATATCATAACAAATGGGTCATTTCCTAGAAAAAGAGTTGTAGGAGATCATTAGCTAAGGTATACTAATGAGCTACTAGGCTATTAGCATATAGCTCATTAGCATACGCCACACCCCCTGACATCACCGGAAGTGATGTCATAAGGGGAAGCAAAGGGGGGGAAGGCATCTTCAAAATTCTCCCCTTCTCTTCCCCAACCAGCCTGTGGGGGGAGGGGGAGTGAAGAGTTGGGCCACAGGAGGAAAGAGAGAGAGGGTAGAGAGAAGGAAAGAAGGAAGGAAAGAGGGGATGAAAAGAGAGAAGGAAAGAGGGAAAGAAAGAGAAGGAAAGAAGAAAGAAAGGGGGAAAAGGAGAAAATGAAAGGAGGGAAAGAGAGAAGGGAAGAAGGAGGGAAAGAGGAAAAGGGAAGAACAAAAGGAGGGAAAGAGAAAAAGGAGAGAAGAAAAGAAGGGAAAGAGAGGAGGGAAAGAAAGAGAGAGAAGGAGGAAAAGAGAAAGAAAAAAGAAAAGGAAAGGAGAGAAGGAAAGGAGGGATAGAAAGAGGGCAAAGAGATGGGGAGAGGGAGGAAGGCTCTCCCACCCCCATCAAGCCCCCACCCTCCCAGATCCCTCACTTACCACCATCAATGTCTTCCCCCAGGGCCACAGCGTTTCAGCGCAGGTCCCGGGAGGCCAGTGATGGGCCTCTTCAGGCTGCCCTCATGCCGCAGTGCTCCAGCACAGGCCCCGGGAGGCCAGCAACAGGCCTCTTCAGGCTGCCACCGGGCTGCAGCGGTTCAGGGCAGGGAGCTGGGGGAGGGGCTTGCTGACACCACCATTTGTGCCAGTGCCTGGGCTGCCAGAGTGGTGATCCAGTGCACTCTGGCTCCAAAAGACCCCTGATAACAAAACAAATCACTTGGCTGGCTGTTACCACACATCTATAAACAGTAAAAGGATCTATGTGTCCATCTGTCTGTTCATTTGTGGCAGGCATAACTCCTCAGAAAATAAAACTAGGAATTTCAAAATTGACCATCAGCTTCACAATGATTGTGGGAGTTCCTGGCCAAAAATAAAAGGAATCAGAATTTCCTGGCCCAGGTTATCTCTGCCCCCCCCCATGCTGTTTGCAATGGAAGCTAAGTCTGTGTAGTGGTTAAAGTGCTGGACGTAGATCTGGGGAACCCAGGTTTGAATCCCCATTCTGCCATGGAGTTTGCTAGGTGACCTTGGGCCTGTCATACACTTTCAGCTTAATCTACCTCACAAGGCTGTTGTGAGGATAAAATGTAGGAGAAGAGAAAGATGTAAGCCACTTTGGATCCCCTTTGGAGAGAAAGGCAGGGTATAAATAAAGTAAATAAATAAAATTCTAATTTCTGTTCCTTATTTGTTACCAGTAAGGCAGAATAATATTTATTATCATGCATGTAAAGGGTGGAGGGGGAAGCATCTTTTTACTTCTTTGATAGATTATGAGAAAATATAAACTTCCCCCTTCTGTTCATAATATTAACAAGGGTTTGTTGCTATGCTACTATTAAATACTTTCTAAGTTCCCAACTAGGATGTATGAGAAGGAGTTGAGACTGAAAAATCAGGGGAGGTGGAGAAAAATTAGAAATGGGAATAGACAAAGACCATGTGTAGAAGAGAGCAAAATGAAGGAGGAGAAAAGTGGGAGAAAGAGTTGGAGAGATGTAGGAAAAGACAACAAAGTGTTTTTTTTTTTAAAAAAAATTGCTACCACACACTAACAAGGCTGCCCCTTTGCAAAATCCAGCTGTGCTGAGTGGAACTAAAGGAAGAGGGAAACGATATACTGTTGGAAAGAACAACATTCTTAAGAGGCTGCATCCTGGCAATGACTGTAGCTTGTCCTGGCTGGTCTTGCCTTGCTCCAATGCTAACTTGGCTGATGGGTTTAGCAGGATCTGAGAAGCAAGGGTTTCCCTCAGCATTCTACTAAACTCTGCAGAAAGGCCAGGCTGGCAGTTAGAGATACTGCTTTTTCTTGTGCTCTGCTTTCCCTGAACCCAAGAAAATTCTGCTTTATTTTAAAGTATGTTTTCAGGCTCTGTGGGCTTATCCATGAGCTTGTTCAGAAGAATACTTTCTACACACTCAAACAGTACAATGAAATCAGTAGCATTTTCACATGCACATAGTTCCCACACACATACAGACTTGCCATCATTATGTGCCACTCTGCAGCCAATTGTTTCAAGAGTGAGCAAGTCCTGATGGTACCTTACCCCACAAATAATATCCCATATGTGTCCTACCAAATCTCTTTTCTGTTGGAAAGGCTTCCAGCAGGTGGGTACATTTGCCAACTGCTGATGGCGGTACAACAAAATAAAAATTTTCTGGGAAATGGTATTACAACACATTGAGACCATTACTGGCATCAAAGTTCCATTCAGCCCTGAGACTCTATTCTTAGATCATTGGCTTGACAACCTTAACATGCATTGCTCCAAACCAACCATTGATGCCATGCTCTTCACAGCCAAAACACTTTATCTTATTAACATGTCTAAATAACCTACTAATATTTCTAGTATATATTTTCAAAAATTCCAGCTATTAGTTGTTTTTTATCCTTATTAAAAATTTCAATCTATCTATAAATAGATATAAATATATCTATATAAATATATATATATATTTATATAGATATCTATATAAAAATAGATATAAATATATATAGATATATATATTAAAATATATATCTAAACAGACTACTATTGTTTCTACTATATATAATAAAAAATAGCATACTAACCAACTTCATGCTTATCATCCTTTAGAGAAACAATATGTAAATAGAAACAGGAACAGAAGAGATTATCATTTTCCATTTTAACTTCAAATTAAAATCTTTAATTATTACATGCTTGTTACTATATTAGAATAATCTAAGCCCTCTTATTTCTTTTTTCATGTAACTTAAACTTTTAAATCTTGATGTACACATCAAAATTCATATTCAAGTTATGTCATATTTCTATTTTAATATTTCATAATCAAATGATTACAATGCATTAATATTCATCCTCTTTACTATTATATTATAACTTCAATTTCAGTTATACCCAAATCAGGGTTCCCTATATCAGTCTATAAAAGAGAATATTGTGTAAATAAGAATAAAAAAGAAGGTATTTGTCACTTCATGTTAAAGTTTATCAATATCCAAATCCATTATGTTCTTTCTTAATGAGTTACAGTTATATATAAATATCAATTAATAACCGTATTCAAATTATATCATATTTCTATTTTAACTCTTATTTAAACACCTGATATTTGCTTTATATATATATTAGCAATCATCATCTTTACTATTATGTTATTGATTCAATTTCAGCTATAACTCATTTTAGTCAGTTACACATACGCTAGGATTCCCTGTATCATTTTAATAATACTTGATTCTTTTCTTTCCTTTTTCTGTGGTCTTTTTCATTACAGTCATAATTCTGTGTCTTATCTCTTTATATAAGGAAAGATTTGTTATTTCTTCTTCCCATCTATATTCCATTCTTAAAATAGTTGAGGATTCCATTAGCTCTGTTTTAATTTCTAACAAGAATATATTCTGTCTTTCCAGTTCAGAAATTGGAGGGTTCTCTTTGCCTAAAAAGATCAGCCCATACAATGAATCTTGTATATTGTCCTTTGCCATTTCAAAAGTTGAAAAGTTTAGCACGTTTTTCATGGATCTCTTGTTTTGTGCTGTGTAGCTTCTTGCCTTTTCTTTGGCGGAGGAAGTCATTCCATAAGCTGAATCATCTTGATTTACCTTTGGTTTAATCGCTCTTCTGATTTCATTCCTGGAGTAGCCATTTGCTTGAAGTGCGTATTAAGATGATTTCTCAGCTCCCGGTGACCCGGCAGCACCGCTGGTTGCTGGGGGCTGCTTTGCTGCCCTCAGGAAGACGGGCAGCAACAGAGTCACGACGTCCGTGCTCGCTTAGCTGGTCCCTTGCCGCAATGTTATGTTAAATAGTTAATAAAGTGGCCCTTGTTTACTTCCAAATTGTTGTCTGTCTCATTATTCCGACTAGGGGGGCAAAGTTTGTTGTTGAGAAAGTGTGGTTCACATCAAGTGTGGTTTCGGCTCCCATGCACCGGGCCGGACACATGCTCAATCTGATCTTTGCAGCGGGAGTGACGGTGGACCAGATCACTGCTTTGGCAGTGCCATGGTCGGACCACCATGCCCTGAAGGCCCGTCTGAATGTACCACCCTGACCCTGTTTACGTGGTGAGCTGATTTTGGCTCGCCCACAGAGCCAAATGGACCCTATACGGCTCCAGATTGCTCTGCGGGATCCAAGGCCCCCTGGCGGCTCGTTAGATGAGCTGGTGGAGGACTGGAATGGCTGTCTCTCCTCAGCTATTGACGTGCTCCCAGGCACTCTCTCCATATCCGCTATAGGCGAGCGCCCTGGTATACCCAGGAGCTGCGTTCGCTGAAACGAGAACTGAGACGGCTAGAGAGACGGTGGCGCCGTGCTCGCGACGAAGTGTCATGAACATCCTATAGGACGTTTATGAGATCCTATGTGATGGCAGTCAGGGCTGCAAAGAAGGACTTCTATGCGGCCTCGATTGCATCTGCCGGCTCACGCCCAGCCCAATTATTTAGTGTGATTCGGTCTTTGACAGCTCTGCCTCAGAGCAGGCAAAATGCTAAGGAATTGGATATTGGCTGCGAGGCTTTTGCGAGCTACTTTGCAGATAAAGTCTTGGCACTCCGCCGTGACCTCCCCGCCACGATTGATACAGTTAGGGAACTTGAGGCTCCTTGCACGTCTTTGGAGCCGGGTTTAGTATGTTTTGACCCACTCGGTCTGGAGGAAGCTGACAGGTTGTTCGTATCTATGCGCCCTACCACATGCGACCTTGATCCGTGCCCCTCTTGGCTGGTCAAAGCAGGTCACAAGGGGTTTCGAGGTGCTCTACGGGAGATTGTCAACAAGTCCCTCATTGAGGGACAGTTCCCGGGAGCACTCAAGGAAGCGATGGTCCGCCCTCTCTTGAAAAAACCATCTCTGGACCCGGCCGAATTGGCCAACTATTGGCCGGTTTCCAACTTGCCTTATTTAGGCAAGCTTATTGAGAGGGCGGTGGCATCACAGCTTCAGGGCTATCTGGATGAGGCTTCCATCCTCGATCCCTTCCAGTCCGGTTTCCACCTGGGCCACGGGACAGAGACGGCACTGGTCGCTCTGACTGAAGATCTCCGTAGGCACCTGGATCGAGGCGGCGTGGCGGCACTGGTGTTGTTAGATCTGTCAGCTGCCTTCAATATGGTCGACCACCAGTTGCTGACCCGCTGCCTCGCCGACGCGGGGATTCAGGGGCTTGCCTTGCAATAGCTTACCTCTTTTCTCCAAGGTCGGGGACAGAGGGTGGCAATGGGGGGCAGCGATCCTGAAGGTACCCCCTTGAGTGTGGTGTGCCCCAGGGAGCCGTACTGTCCCCGATGTTGTTTAACATCTACATGTGCCCCCTTGCCCAGATTGCCCGGAGGTGTCATCAATATGCTGATGATACCCAGCTCTATCTGATGTTGGACAGCCAGTCGGACTCTGGTCCTGATGACCTTTTGCGGGCGTTGCAAGCTGTGGCTGCCTGGCTCAGACTGAGTCGGCTGAAATTAAACCCGGCAAAGACGGAAGTCCTGGGCCTGTGCCTGACCGGCCGAGAGTTGGGGCTCCCTCTCCCGTCCTTCGGTGGGGTACCATTGGTGCCTGTATGGGAGGTTAGGAGTTTGGGTGTGCTCCTGGACTCCTCATTAACGATGGAGGCCCAGATGGCAGCCACTGCCAAGTCAGCCTTTTACCATCTGCGGCTGGCCCAGCAGTTGGTCCCCTACCTCAACCACGAAGACCTGGCCACTGTGATCCATGTGACGGTCACCTCGAGGCTGGACTACTGTAACGCTCTCTACTTGGGGCTGCCTCTGTCGCAAATCCGGAAGCTGCAGCTAGTGCAGAATGCTGCAGCCAGGCTGTTGATGGGCCTCTCCAGGCGAGACCACATCCGGCCTGTGCTGCAAGCACTGCACTGGCTGCCAATAGCATACCGGATTCGCTTCAAAGTGCTGGTGCTTACCTTTAAAGCCCTGAATGGCCAGGGTCCGGCATATCTAAGGGACCGCCTCTTCCCGTATGTACGCCCAAGAGCACTGCGATCGGGGAATAGCCATTGCCTGGAAGTACCAGGCCCTCGAAGTGTGAAGCTTGCCCAAACCAAGGCTAGGGTGTTCTCAGCGGCAGCTCCCACCTGGTGGAATGAGCTCCCAGAGGAGATCCGGGCCCTGCAGGACCTCGTGCAGTTCCACAGGGCCTGCAAGACGGAGCTCTTTCGCCAGGCCTTTGAGGAGGAGCCGCCGCCGCTAGCATGCCATCATTGAGAGCCTTCATCCATCTGTCCCATTATCTGGAAAGATGGATGCCGCCCGTGAGTAGGGATATACTACTCCTGGTGCCCATGCAATTAAGAAATCCGCCGCCAATGTGGGATACCGTGTAACGTGCATCTTGGATTTACATGAATTTTACTGCTGTATTGAATTTTTTATTTTTTATTGTATGTAATATTTTTATTGTTTTTAGTTCTGAAACTCGGCTTGGCCACTTGTTAGCCGCCCTGAGCTACTGGATAGGGCGGGGTATAAATCCCAAAATAAATAAAATAAATAAATAAATCTCCATTTTGCATGGTCTACTAATGTTGTGACATGCGAAGATCAGATACAAATGGGTGAACCTAATGAAACTGTGTGTCTCCATTAACGACAAGTTCCATTACATTGATGATCTAGAAATGGGAACATAGCTGCTCCACTCGATCCATGTCATGCCTGTTGAGATCCACATGTCTTGTAAGTTTGGCTAGATGTATTTGATCTAGTGACAGGTAGCTGTCAGCCAGGAATCTCTGTTAGAGCTGGCTATAACCGGTTCAGGGCAGTCTTGCCACTGCTATCACAGTGACTCAGCACTGAAGCCTGATTGGCTAGTGTTTGTATAAATGTACAGTGAGTGATGTACAGTTTCTCCTCCTCATTTGTATGATTGCAGCAGAGCACTTTGACACTCTGTTTGATGGTGGCTGTGGTGTGTAAATAAATGTATAGTTTGCACCTAGCTGAAGCCTCCAGTATTTATTTGGATACTCGCACTCTCTTCTGGCCCACTCCGTGCCTGCCACTTTCGCTGTTCAAACCCGCGACAATGCCCATGTTGGACCTAGACAAACCATCATTTAAAAGAAAGCACCCACCTTTGCCAGACAAGGATAGTAAACTACCTATTAGGCATGCTTAGATTTTTGATCAACTGACTACTATATGGAATTTATGAGTCCTATATCTGTTGTTAAATGTAGCTTGGCTCTAGATTGTGATATCGTTTAATGAATTATCTTGTTATTATATCTTAATGAATTTACTCCCTTTTATAATGCTGATATGAGGGGAAGGGGGAGAAGTTGTTGCTTAACCAGCTCTCTTTTTTTAGCAGTCTTCAGGACTTGGAGTTCTCTCCATTAACCTCAGTGGCACACAGTGCTAGCGGGGGTAAGTGGGGCTGCTTTTAATCTTCTTTATTTCATGATTAGTGTACAGCTTTCACAATTTTTATAGTTCCAATCAATAATAGGTGATTTGTTCGTTAATTCTTCCTGTGCAGACGTAATTAACTGTTTACATTAGATACCTCTATTTGAGATTTGCTTATACCAATCAATTTAACTAGCTGTTTTGTTTACAATATATTAATTGTTTTTTAATTAATTTTGGTATTATTATAGTATCATCACTAACCAACTTGCTTGTTTATCACTTGATTAATTCATAGCTTGATTGAACTGATCAACTGTCCAATCCACAGGACATCATTTGTGTACAACTTTCATAATCTTTACAGTTCTAATTAATTGCCAGTACTTTGTTTATTCTTGTTGAACAGCCATATTTAACTGTTTGTACTTTATAACTCTATTTGTGATTAACTTTTATCAATCAATTTCACTAGCTGATTTATTTAAGGCATATCAATTGTTTTTTAGATTAAATTTTATGTCATTATTACAGTAACATCACTGTTCAATCTGCATTTAAAACTGAATATCATCTGATTATTGCCCGATTTGAATGTTTTGATCTATTGTCCAACACACCAGGCAGTATTTGTTACTCTTAGTCCAATATTTGTTTTGTTACCCTACCAAGAAATTTGCAAGTTGTAGCTTGATAAGCTCTAGTTGGTAAACTCATTTTTGGTTTAACAGTTAAAAATTCTAAACTTTCTCATACCACATTTCCACTGAGTTTATAGTTCATGATTATTGATAAAAATTATACAACCACTTGAGCACAGCTCACTGTAATCCTGCTCTGGAGCTCTCAAATAATCATTACAAGCTGTTTAAGATCTCATACTGCTCCTAGAGCAATTGATTGTATCACTTCCATGACCAGCATTGTTTCCCTTTCTGCTCCTATCTTTTTCTGCTCTTCATTTCTTAATAAGTTTCTGCTATGGCTGCCATCTGGAATGTCATTACACAGAACATGTGCAGTTTAAACAACTTAATCAAAAGAAAGAAAGTTCTTTCTAACCTAGCTAAACTTAACTCTGATGTGATCTCATTGCAACAGACTCATTTCCATTCATCATCTCAGCAAGAATTAAAGGCCAGATGGATTCATCAACAATTTCACACTAAGGACAACTTTAAATCTTGAGGTGTAGCCATCCTGATAACATGCAAGATTCGTTTCCAGCTCCAGAATGTGAAAACTGATCCACATGGGTGCTATATTGTCAGTAATATTTCTGTTTGCTTCACACTGTATCCATTGTGCTGTGTTCCCTATCTCGTCCCTGCTTTTGCGCTTGCGTAGGTATGCCAGCAGTAACATGGGAGCTTCTTCCCTGCCGCTCATCTTATCACGGCGGCCTTGAGCGCAGGCTTTGGGCTATTCTTCTTTGTATGAGAATTTTCCAGTCCTGTGAAGATGAGGGGAGGAGGGAGCTGTCTCCTGCCCATTAAGTAACTCTCCCACCGGGAGTTTCCCGCACACGCGCTTGCAGGTCATTTGCTAGTTGCAGTTTTGCATCACACTATAAACATGCTTGTGCTACTGGTATCGCCATTCCTGACAATAACCTCTATACTGTGGGTTTTAGCACTGTATTCCAATAAAGCCCTTCTTATACTTAAGAATGCTTGGATCTACTTGCTTTTGAACCTGACAGAAATTGTCAGGAATCATCATTGTGTCCCATCCGGCCTACGCATCTCCTAGCCAGGATGAGCGGATCCGGAGGAGTGCCAGCAACGGTGCCAGTGACCACCACGCCGATGACCATGGCTCCCGTGACTACTGTTCCAGTGACTACTCCAGTGACTACTGTTCCAGTGACGATGGTTCCTGTGACCATCGTGCCGGTAATGATTTTACCAGTAATGATAACTCCAGTGACTACAGCACTGGTCCTGTACTGTGCGGCGGGACCAGTCACCCCACCAGTGACAAGTACTTTGGGAGCAGCGTACACCCTCCCAATCTACAGTCCGGCAGGATCGATCTCAAGCCACGGAGGGGTGATACCCCGAACCTATTACCAGCCTGGCCCGATTCCGTGGGACAAGTGGGTCACTCAACGGAAACCACGCGAATGGACAAGAAATTTATTGGACACTACCCAGACCACTTGGTCCCTACCGGGAAGCCTGAGCCAGGATAGCCTGATGGATCCCCGAGGAAGCTTCGGACTATCCCAGGGACGTACTCCCCATGGGCCAGTGAGACCCAGTCCTAGTAAGGATGTGGATACCCAAATGGATACTATTAAGGATGATACCCGAAGGCTGATGCGAGACATGGGTAAGCTGATGCAATTCCTGCCAGGGATGATGGACCAGGCAATTCGTACGCATCTGCTGAATCAGCCTGTACCTGCCCCGGGTCTGGGCCAACCCCCGCCACCCACTCGCCCTCCGCCCAGCCAGCCAATTCTCGGGCAACCAGTTCCAGGAGGACCTGCTGTGGGGCAACCACCCCCAGGTCAACCCATCCCTGGGCAACCAGTTCTGGGCGGACCTCTCCCGGGAGGACCAATCTCTGGACAGCCAGCTCCTGTTCAGCCTCCACCGGTTCTCCCGCCTCCAGCCCCGGCACCAGCACCCCAGCCGCTGCCTGCTCCTGCGCCAGCTCCAGGGCCGGGGATGGTACCCGTTCTGCCAATGATTCGCCCCAAAGATATGTTGGAGATCACGTTTGACGGGGATCCTGAGAGCATCTCCTTTTTTATTCTGCAAGTCGGGAAGTTTGTGCAACGCTGGGGCCATGTCTTCCCCGATGAAGAACAACAGGTGGAGTTTATTGCTTCCTGGTTCTGGGGTATTGCAACCAGTTGGTATGTAGCCTTACATGACTTGGAGGCGGTCGAACTTGGGAATGTAGATGACTTCATGTGGGCCTTGAAAAACCACTTTGAAGACCCAGCAGCTGCCCAGAAGTCGGAAGCCTTTCTCCGCACCTTCAAGCAAGGGAGGCTTGCCATGAGGGAGTACTCCAGAGAATTCCAAAGGCATGCTGCTAAGATCAGAGACTGGACAGACCTGGTCTTGGCCCAGCAGTATCGGATGGGATTGGCAGTGGACATCCGCAATAATGTCCTCAGTTCAAAGGAGCCATGAACCCTTCAAGGATGGATGGAAGAAGCGGAGCGGGCTGAGAGTCGACTTTGCATCATGAAACTGGATGTGTCCCTAGGGAACAACCGCCCAGCCACTTCCACGACCCAATCAAAGAGCAAACCCACCACCATCCAGGGTGGGCTCCGAGACCAATGCAGGAGACAAGGGCTGCACCTCAGATGTAGGGAGAAAGGGCACTTCACCGCTTCCTGCCCTAAGGAGGATCTCAACCGAGTCCCGCCATGAGAGGACGAGAGACAGCGCCCAGTACCCCCACCGAGGAGGGGTACTGCCAAGCCCCAGAACCCTCAGGCTTTCTTTACCAACCAAGAACCAACAGATCCTCTGTCTCTGGAGGAGGAGATAGAGATGCAGGGAAACGAGCCAGTCCTGTTGTAAGTGGCGCAGCTCAACAGGACCTGATCCCCGATGCACCAAAAATGGTGAGCAATTATCCCTCTCTCTTAAGAACATAAGAACATAAGAGAAGCCAATGTTGAATCAGGCCAATGGCCCATCTAGTCCAACACTCTGTCACACAGCGGCCAAAATATACCAGGTGCCATCAGGAGGTCCAGCAGTGGGGCCAGGGCACCAGAAGCCCTCCCACTGCTGCCCCCTCCAGCACCAAGAATAGAGTGCATCACCTGCCCCAGACTGAGAGTTCTCATTCTATACCCTGTGGCTAATAGCCACTGGTGGACTTCTGCTCCATATGTTTATCTAATTCCCTCTTGAAACTGTCCATGCTTGCAGCTGCCACGACCTCCTGTGGCAGTGAATTCCATATGTTAATCACTCTTTGGGTGAAGAAGTATTTCCTTTTATCTGTTCTAACCCGACTGCTCAGCAATTTCATAGAGTGCCCACGAGTTCTTGTATTGTGAGAAAGGGAGAAAAGTACTTCTTTCTCAACCTGCTCAATCCCATTCATAATCTTATAAACCTCGATCATGTCACCCCTCAGCCGTCGTTTCTCCAAGCTAAAGAGCCCCAAGCATTTTAACCTTTCTTCATAGGGAAGGTGTTCCAACCCTTTTATCATTCTAGTTGCCCTTCTCTGCACTTTTTCCAATGCTATAATATCCTTTTTGAGATGTGGTGACCAGAACTGTACACAGTATTCCAAATGAGGTCGCACCAATGATTTATACAGGGGCATGATGATACTGGCTGATTTGTTATCAATTCCCTTCCTAATAATCCCCAGCATAGCGTTGGCCTTCTTTATTGCAGCTACACATTGTGTAGACATTTTCAGCGAGTTATCCACTACGACTCCAAGATCTCTCTCTTGGTCAGTCTCTGCCAGATCAGACCCCATCAACGTGTATTTATATTTAGGATTTTTGGCTCCAATGTGCATCACTTTGCACTTGGCCACATTGAACCCCATTTGCCACGTTGACGCCCACTCACCCATCCTCAACAGATCCCTTTGGAGTGCCTCACAATCCTCCCTGGTTTTCACCACCCTGAACAACTTCGTGTCATCTGCAAATTTAGCCACATCACTGCTTACTCCCAATTCCAAATCGTTAATAAACAAGTTAAAAAGCATGGGACCGAGTACTGATCCCTGTGGTACCCCACTGCTTACCACCCTCCACTGAGAAAGTTTCCCATTTATACTCACTCTCTGTTTCCTATTTATAAGCCAGTTTTTGATCCACAAGAGGACTTGTCCTTTTATCCCATGACTATTGAGCTTACTTAGGAGCCTTTGATGAGGAACTGTATCAAAAGCTTTCCGGAAGTCAAGGTAAATAATATCTATTGGGTCCCCCTTGTCCACATGTTTGTTCACTCCCTCAAAAAACACTAACAGGTTAGTGAGACAAGATCTTCCCTTACAGAACCCATGCTGAGTCTGCCTCAATAGATTTTGTTCATCAATGTGCCTACTAATTCTTTCCTTAATAACAGTTTCCACCAACTTACCCGGTATCGATGTCAGACTGACTGGCCTGTAATTTCCTGGATCTCCCCTGGAGCCCTTTTTAAAGATGGGAGTGACATTAGCTACCTTCCAGTCATCAGGAATGGAGGCAGATTTTAAAGAAAGATTACATATTTTTGTCAGGAGATCCACAAGTTCACATTTGAGTTCTTTCAGAACTCTCGGATGAATGCCATCCGGGCCTGGTGATTTATTAGTTTTTAAATTGTCCATCAGTCGGAGGACTTCCTCTCTTGTCACCGCAATCTGATTCAGGTCTTTCAAACCCCCTCCCGAAATCAGTGCTTCTGGAGTGGGCAAACACTTCTCCTCTTCCACAGTGAAGACAGAGGCAAAAAATGCATTCAGCTTCTCAGCCATTTCCCTATCATCCTTCACTACTCCTTTTACCCCTTGGTCATCCAAGGGCCCCACTGCCTCCCTGGCTGGCTTCCTACTTCTAATGTATTTGAAGAAAGTTTTATTGTTGGTCTTTATGTTTTTTGCGATATGCTCCTCATATTCCCTTTTTGCTTGCCTGATCACAGACTTGCATTTTATTTGCCATAGTCTGTGTTCCCTTTTATCAACCTCACTAAGACTAGCTTTCCACCGCTTAAAGGAATCCTTCTTACCTTTTACAGCTTCCATTACTTTATTTGTTAACCATGCAGGCTTTTTTCTATACCTATTTGTACCTTTCCTAACCTGCGGTATATATTTTTTCTGAGCTTCTAGGATTGTCTTTTTAAATAGTCTCCAAGCTTCCCCAATGGTTTTGACCTTCTCCACTCTTCCTTTCAATTTCTTCCTCACATGTCCCCTCATACCAGAGAAGTTACCCCTTTTAAAGTTAAAAGTGGTTGCGTCAGTCTTTTTGGGCAACTCCCTATCTGTACAAATGTTAAACTCAATGACATTATGGTCACTGTTTCCAAGTGGTGCAATCACTTTTACATCTCTCACCAGGTCTTGGGTGTTACTTAGGACCAAATCCAGGATCGCCTCTCCCCTGGTAGGATCTGTGACCATCTGTTCCACAGCACAGTCATTGAGAGTGTCTAAGAACGCAATCTCTTTTTCCCGACTAGAACTCATATTGACCCAATCAATGTGTGGGTAGTTAAAGTCGCCTATTACAACACAGTTATTTCGTCTAGCCGCTATCTTTAATTCATTCATCATTTTATAATCCTCCTCTATCTTTTGATCTGGTGGGCGATAACAAACTCCCACTGTTAAGCCTCCTTTTGGACCCACTATTTCAACCCATAGCATTTCCAGAAGGGAATCCAATTCTCTTACCCTCTCAATCTTACTGGATGGTATACCCTCTCTGACATACAGAGCCACCCCACCTCCAACCCTTTCCCCCTATCCTTCCGATATAATTTATAACCAGGAATCACCGTATCCCACTGATTTTCCTCATCCCACCAAGTTTCTGAAATACCCACAATGTCTATTTCCCCCCCAACACCAAGCATTCCAACTCCCCGATTTTACCTCGGAGACTTCTAGCATTTGTGTATAAACACTTATAGTTTCCCACGTTTGTTAAGCCCACAGCCTTCCTCTTGCTGCCTCGAGACCTTGCCAGGCAGTTCCTATCATTAGCCACAGTCTCAGTGGACAATTGTAATCCATTTCCTTGTACAAAAGTAATAGCTACCCCTTCATCTCTTTGAGATGAGCCATCCCGAACCAGAGACTTTTCATCTCCTGTCGGCTTTCCCCCATTATTCAGTTTAAAAACTGCTCTGCCACCTTTTTGATTTTGAGCGCCAGCAGCCTGGTTCCTTCTCGGGACAAGTGGAGACCGTCCCTTTTGTACAGCTCCCTATTGTCCCAAAAAGCATCCCAGTGCCTAACAAACTTGAACCCTTCCCCCTACACCACCGTCTCATCCACGCATTGAGACTCCTGATCTGTGCCTGTCTCTCCGGCCCTGCGCGTGGAACAGGTAGCACTTCCGAGAAGGCTACCTTGGAGGTCCTGGCCTTGAGTTTCCTGCCCAGCAGCCTAAATTTCTCCTCCAGGACCTCACGACTGCATTTCCCCACATCGTTGGTGCCGACATGCACCACGACCACTGGCTCCTCCCCAGCACTATCTACCAGCCTATCTAAAACACGCGTAATGTCCGCTACCTTCGCACCAGGCAGGCAAGTCACCATACGGTCAGTACGCGGGTTCGCCACCCAGCTGTCTACCTGCCTAAGGATCGAATCACCAACTACCAAGAGCCCCCCTCCCACCCTTCCCAGGGATGGTTCCTTGGTACGAAAGGATACCCGTTCACCAGCTGAAGAAGAGGTCCCTTCTGAGGGCACATTCACCTTATCCTCAGCATGGTGCCCCTTTTCCCCTTGACCCTCATGCTCCCTGGCAGCAGCCGGGCTGCCAGATCCAGAGTGGGACATATCTAACAAGTCCCCGAGAGTCTTCCCCGTGCACCTAACTGACTGTCCCTGCTTCTCCAGGTCAGCCACCTTGGCCTCAAGGGAGCAAACTCGCTCCCTGAGAACCAGGAGCTCCTTGCACCGAGCACACACCCAAGACTTCTGACCAGTGGGCAGATAGTCATACATGTGACACTCCATGCAAAACACTGGATAGCCCCCAACCCCCTGCTGGCATTCTGGCTTCATAATTGTTTTTAAACAAATACTTTTCTATAACCCCCTTTTAAAACCCTTTGTATTTATATGGCTCCTGTTGTAGGAGTCTACTTACCTTACCTTACCAAGGAGCCAAGGTCCTGGCTTCCTGGCTCTTCCTGGGCTTCTTACAGAGCCCCTAGGCAAAGAGCCACAGGCAAAGAGCCTCGCCCTTTTGCTCTCGCCCTTCGGCTCGTGCCAGAGGCTCGTGCCTCTTGCAAACTTCCTGCCTTAAATGGAATTGTCTCCCAGGAGAGGGTGTGGCCAGCAGCTACTCAAAATCACCCAAGGCACTTAATGACGGTCAAACAAAGCCCCTTTCACACTCCAACTCCAGCAGCCAGGAGTCTGCTATTCAATCTCACCCAAGCACTTAATTACAGGCAAACAATGACCCTTTCACACCCTAACTCCAGCAGTCAGGAGTCTGTTACAACTCACCCACACACTCCCAAATACAGTCCTTGACACAGTACCTTTTCAGCTAAAGCACCTCAGCTGAAAGTAAATAAATAAAAATACCACTCACCCCTCTGGCAGCTCAAACACCTTGCTCCTTCTCAGAGCTCAGCTGGGTCAGCTCTTCTTTGTGACTGTGATTATAATGAACCCGGCTATGGCAACCCACATCCGGGTCCGAGGCCTCATTGACTCTGGGTGCGGGAGGGATTTGATAAACCCCTCTTTAGTTACGGGAGTAGAAGCTGGGGTGATCAGATTGAAAGAGCCCATCACATTTACCCAGATGGATGGGTCACCAATGAAGGAGCCCTGTCGGTTCGAAACTGTGCCTTTACACGTGGGGGCGGGGGAGCATTGGGAGCTCTGCTCGTTTGTCATAGCCCCTCAAGCCAAGTTCCCGTTGGTCCTGGGAAGCCCCTGGTTACATGGACATGATCCATACATTTTATGGGAGGACGGAGTCGTACGGTTCATCTCCCCAAAGTGTACTGAACATAAGTGGGACCCGGAATGGGGAACCCCTCCTGATAATGAACCCCCACGGGCATGCTTGGCTACAGAAGAAATTAACTGCATCCCTCCTGAGTACAGGGACTTGGCCCGAGTTTTCGAGGAGGAGGCGGCAGATGAACTACCCCCCCACTGCAACTCGGACTGTACTATTGAGATTCTTCCCGGTAAGAAACTGCCAAGGGGAAAAATTTATGCTATGAGCCCCATGGAGAAAGAGGAATTACGTAGATTTATTGATAAAAACCTGGCTCGAGGTTTTATTCGACCAGCCTCGTCCCCCTTCGCAGCTCCAGTGTTGTTTTGCAAAAAGAAGGACAGGTGCCTAAGACTTTGCACCGATTATCGAGGCCTTAATGCGGTCTCTGCAACCAATGCTTACCCTATGCCTCTCATCAAAGATTTGCTTGTGGAAGTAGCCAAAGGAAAAAAATTTTCTAAGTTGGATCTGAGGGAAGCCTACTTCAGGGTGTGCATAAAACAGGGCGATGAGCATAAGACGGCCTTCAACACCCCACTGGGACAATTCGAATACTGAGTAATGCCCTTCGGATTGCAGGGGGCCCCGGGGGTATTTATGAATTTGATAAATGAGGTGCTGCACCCCTTGTTGTTTAAGGGGGTGGTCGTTTACTTGAATGATATCTTGGTGTATTCTCCAGACCTGGAAACTCACGCGGCATTATTACGAGAGGTCCTTACTCGATTGTTAAACCACAAACTGTTTGTAAAACTCTCAAAGTGTGAGTTTCACCAGACCCACATTGATTTCCTGGGCTACCGCATCTCCCCGGACGGGTTAGAGACAGATCCCAAGAAGGTCCATGATGTATTGAAATGGGAAACTCCCAAAACGAGGCAACAGCTCCAAAGTTTCCTAGGCTTCGCTAATTTTTACCGCCAATTCCTTCCCAACTTCGCCCAGGTAGCACTCCCCCTTACAGACCTGCTAAAGACTAAAGGGAGGGGGGCTAAAGCTTCCCAACCTGGGGCTCGCCTCGATTGGACCCCTCAGTGCCAACAAGCCTTTGACCAACTCAAACAATTGTTCAGAACTGAACCAGTGCTTGCTCACCCTGATGAGACAAAGAAATTTATTGTCCAAGTGGCTGCATCTGACACTGCCATGGGGGGAGCGATCCTCCAAGAGGATGCGCAGGGGCACCTCCACCCACTGGCCTATGTGTCTAGAAAGTTTAACGAGACTAAAAGGTTCTGGCCCATTTGGGACAAGGAGGCGGCCTCAATCCGTCTAGCACTAGCTACCTGGTGGCACTGGTTGGAAGGAGCCCGAGTTCCTTTCAAGATCTGGACTGACCACAAAAATCTTGAGGTACTTCGAAAGCCCTGGGTCCTCAATGCCAAACAATTCAGATGGGCTGAGTTCTTTTCTAAATTCCAGTTTACTCTGCACCATTTCCCGGGAAAATCCAACCATTTGGCCGATGCTCTTTCTCGCCTACCCCAACATGCTAGCGAGAAACTGGAGGTGCGGGAGTCATTATTCACTCCAACCCAACTGTCTGGGGCGGTAGTAACTCGCAAACAAAGTCAAAAGGCTCCAGTTCCTCACCCCCCCCTTGAGCCCTGGGAAAAGAGATTTGCCCAAGCCATCACTGAACAAGAGAAGGATATGTTACATGCCCAGGGAGACCTGGTGCGTAAACCGAACGATTGTTGGTATAAAGGAAACAGACTTTTTGTGCCTAAAAGTGTCCGGGGGGAGGTCTTGCAAGCTGTTCATGACCTAAAACCGGCCGGACATTTCAGCTATGTGAAATCATTACACCTTTTACAGCGTAGCTTTTGGTGGGCCCATTTGAAGAAGGATTTGTCCATGTACGTGCAATCCTGCCAGGTGTGCAGCAGGTGTAAACCCAGGGTGGGGAAACCCCCAGGTCTCTTACAACCTTTACCGACCCCTGGTCGTCCGTGGGAGGTCATTTCTATGGACTTTATCACAGACCTACCTCCCAGCAAAAACATGACGGTTGTGTGCATTGTCGTCGACCTGTTTTCCAAGCAGGCCCACTTCATTCCTTTCCCCGGCTTGCCAACCGCCAAAGGATTAGCCAAAGCCTTCATGCATCACATCGTTAGGCTCCACGCTTTGCCGATCAAGATAATTTCCGACCGCGGGGTCCAGTTCGTTTCCAAATTATGGACTGAGTTGATGAATTTAATGGGCATAGGACGAGCCTTAAGCAGTGCCTACCACCTGGAAACGGATGGCCAAACAGAAAGAGTGAATCAAACCCTAGAACAATACTTGCGTTGTTTCACTAACTATCAGCAGGATAATTGGGTAGAATTGCTTCCCTTAGCTGAATTTGCCTACAATAACTCCTGGCACGCTTCAACCGGAATGTCTCCGTTCAAGGCAGCTCTGGGCTATGATAGCCCCCCTCTGCCATTCCTGTCAAATGAAACTACAGAGGGAAAGGCTATGGACTGGTGTAAATCTTTCTGCGACTCCTGGCCAACGATTTCTGCAGCATTAGGCGCTGCCAAAGCCCAGTACAAGAAACAGGCTGATAAAAAGAGGGTGGTGGGTTGGGACCTTCAGCCTGGTAACTACGTGTACTTATCCACTAAAAATCTGCACCTCCCCCAAACTTCCAGAAAACTAGCTTGGAAATACATCGGCCCTTTCCGAATTCTACGTTGTATAAATAAGGTCACTGTACAACTTGACTTGCCTAAATCACTTAAAACAATTCATCCCATCTTCCATTTCAGCCTCCTCAAACTGGCGCACCCTCCGATCAAGTGGCGCCCGGAACCTGCCAAGGCGCCCCCACTGATGATTGATGGAGAGGAACACTTTGAACTGTCTGACATTCTGGACTCTAAATTACTCCATGGCCAATTATACTATCTAGTTGAATGGATCAACTTTGGGCCTCAACATCGTGAATGGGTGAAAGTCTCCGACATACGAGCACCAGATTTAATCCAAGACTTTCACACCCGGTTCCCGGGCAAACTGGGGGGTCCTCTCTTCTCTCCTTCTTAGGTGGGTGGGGAATATTTGGGGGAAGGCAGAGTGTCAGTAATATTTCTGTTTGCTTCACACTGTATCCATTGTGCTGTGTTCCCTATCTCGTCCCTGCTTTTGCGCTTGCGTAGGTATGCCAGCAGTAATGTGGGAGCTTCTTCCCTGCCGCTCATCTTATCACGGCGGCCTTGAGTGCAGGCTTTGGGCTATTCTTCTTTGTATGAGAATTTTCCAGTCCTGTGAAGACGAGGGGAGGAGGGAGCTGTCTCCTGCCCATTAAGTAACTCTCCCACCGGGAGTTTCCCGCACACGCGCTTGCAGGTCATTTGCTAGTTGCAGTTTTGCATCACACTATAAACATGCTTGTGCTACTGGTATCGCCATTCCTGACAATAACCTCTATACTGTGGGTTTTAGCACTGTATTCCAATAAAGCTCTTCTTATACTTAAGAATGCTTGGATCTACTTGCTTTTGAACCTGACATATATTTTTATTACAGGTCTTCTTGATGATCATCTTGTTATGCTGGCTTCAATTTATGCTCCCAACTCCAATCAAATTGCTTTCCTAGAAGATAGCTTGGCCATCTTGGAAGACTTCCGTGAAGGAGATGTAATCATAGGTTGTGACTTCAATTATGCACTACACCATGACTTAGATTAATCTCAAGCTACTCAAATAAAACTGAATAATCCCTATCGTAATTCAAAATTGGCTGACATTCTGCAATGCTATCACCTAATCGACATCTGAAGACACAATCATCCTAATGATAGAGACTACATGCATTACTCCTCTCGTCACAATACTTATTCCCGGATTGATTTCATACTCACATCTGACAATCTGACCAACAAACACTACGCATCAGATATTGGCCCTATCATTTGGTCAGATCATGCCTGGGTGAGCTGTACACAGAAGATGTCATCTGATCAAAACTCTGCAAGACATTGGACATTAAATAAAGCTCTACTTTATGATGAAGAATGTAGCAGGTCAGTTGAACTTCTCATTCAATGGTACTCAATGGATAACATCAACAAAGAGACATCTCCCTCCGTGATTTGGGATGCTTTGAAAGCAGTACTTCGTAGCCAGCTCATCTCAATGATGTCCCACCTAAAGAAAAAGAGAGATGTTTTGAGACTGGAGTTGACAAAGATATCCCAATTTGATAAACAACACAAAGATACAGGAAGCAAGAAAATCTACAGGAAAATGCTTATGGAATGTAAAATACTAGAAATGCTTGAGAGTTCCCAAATCCAGAAAAACCTATATGTCAAACAGAAATATTGGGTAAACTCACCCAGATCCATGAAACTCCTATCCTGGTGGGTCAAGGATAAACAGTCTTCTTGACTGGTGATGGCACTTAAAGATCCAAAAGGGAGGCTGCACACTAATTCATCATCAATAAATAATCTCTTTGCAGAATATTATCAGTCTTTATACTCTTCAACTAACCCAAACCTATCAGACATTCAGTCTTTTCTCGACTCGAACCCTCATATCAAAAAACTTGCTAACTCTCATTGCGAGATCTTGGAACGACCGGTAGATCAAACATTTAAAAAATAACACATCGGCTGGTCCAGATGGGTTCCCCCCACAATTTTATAGGAAATTTGCAACTCTTCTAGCACAACCCTTGACTGATGCTTGCAACACAATTCTTTCCTCTGGCACACTACCTCCTTCCTGGAACTCAACTTCAATAATAGTCATTCCAAAATCAGGCAAAGACTCCTCTAACCCAGCATCCTACTGCCCCATCTCGTTGTTAACCAAGATTATAAAATTTTTACAGTGATCCTTGCTAAATGGCTGAATTCTTTTATACTCCACTATATCCATCAAGACCAGTCAGGATTCATGCTGGGCAGAAACCTGACCAACAACATCTTCAAAACTTTAAACGTTCTCTCTGCTTGTGAAAATTCAAAACTCCCAAGTCTTCTCCTTTCACTTGATGTGGAGAAAGCATTTGACTCACTTGAAATTACATACCTTAAGGCCCTTCTACATCATGTGGGATTCAGCAATTGCTTCCTTTGAGTCATCTCAATGATCTACACCCAACCATCTGTGCAAATAAAAGTGAATGGAGTATCTTCTCAAAGCTTTCAACTCAACAGGGGTACTAGGCAAGGCTGTTCCCTCTCTCCAGTTCTCTTTGCTTTGGCTCTAGAGCTGCTGGCTTACAGCATTCAGCACAATCACCAAATTCAAGGCACTGTGGTGGGCTCTCATGACTTCAAAATCAGTCTTTTCGCGGATGACATGTTCTTATATCTATCCAAACCTGAAGGATCGTTAAAACATCTACAAATGACTCTCTCATCTTTCAGTTTAGTGTCAGGCCTGAAGATTAATCAGTCTAAATCTAGTATTATGCCTCTTCTTCTCTCAAAGGACATGGAAACCATCATTTGACTCAAACATAAATATCAATGGTCCAAATCCAGCTTACCCTATCTGGAGATTCACTTGACAAGACAACTACCAGATTTATTGAAATTAAATCATCAAATCAAGATTCGAGAAATAAAATCAGACTTAAACAAATGGGACAAATGAACCTCTCCTTTATAGACAGATTCCATCTTATTAAAACGTTTGTCTTCTCCAAGCTATTATTCTTATTTTGCATGCTTCCAATTACACTGCCTCAGGACACACTAAAATCTTGGCAAGGTATTCTGAATGCCTTCCTGTGACAGCACAATAATCCAGGGATAAGCTTCCAAACTCTTAGAAGGCACACTGCATAAGGAGGCCTAAACTATCCAGATTTGGCATCCTACTACAAGACATCTTTGTTAATTCCCTTACTCAAAATGCTACGAGTTGAGAATCAACCTGACTGAGTTTGAACATTTACTCCTCTCACATACCCTTTATCAATACAAGAAACCATATGGTCAGATCCTCAATCCTGTCCGAAGTTGATAAAAACCAATCAATTCCTAAAGACTATCCTAAACAACTGGGACCATTGCAGATCATTGTTAATACCGAAATACACTTGTTCCTCTACATTTATCTTCCAACGATGCACAAATAGCAGAATTATGGAGATGCAGTAATACAACCCATCTTGTGGATATCTCAACAAGAGATGGCCTGATGTCTAAACATACCTTGGAACAGAAAACCGGTCATACCATTCCCTGGTATTTTTACCTCCAGATGAACCACCTAATAAGACATATAAAAATATCAAATATCTTCAAAACTCCTCTTACCCCTTTTGAGAAACTTATAAGTTCTGGTGACCATTGCTCTATGGGTTTAATCTCATCCATCTATGACATGATGATTTGCTTGACAAGAAACAAACTTTTACGATTTCAGCGACACTGGCAAGATGAATGCAATACTGCCTTCAATGAAGACCAATGGTCTAAAATCTGGGTGTCCTGAATATTGTCCTCACCTGTCTTCTCAACCAAATTGCTGTCATATAAGATCATTTCTTGATGGTACCTCACACCAGAAAGAATATCCCAAATGTCTTCTTCAAGATCTCCTCTGTGCTGGAAAAACTGTGGTTAAGTCAGAACGTTTACCCACTGTTGGTGGTGCTGTAACCATATAAAGAAATTATGGCATGAAGTCCTAACCCAGATCCAACAAATCAGAGGTTATATCATCCCCTTCGATCCAGCATTGCTCTTTCTTGATGTCTGGGAACACAATGACATTCCAAATATTTGTAAGGACTTAATTTCTAGCCTCCTTGTAGCAGCCAAATCCCTAATTGCTCCTTCATGGAAATCTACTAAGGCACTTTCATGTTCCAGCTGATTTAAAAGGGTTTGGGATCACTTTATTCTCGAAAAGATCACTGATCGCTTGCACCGTTCTGAATTTTATCCCAAACCAACTTCTTTCACAGAGAAATGGTTCCCATTCATGAAATTTATTGCGGCAACAGGTCTTCAACCACACAACTCCACATATCTAAATCTTCTATACCTGTAGCTCCTTTTCTACTTCCGGTCTTACAATGTCTGGTTGTGCTCTTATATACAATCTTTGTGTTTTGTAGTACATGGCACATGTTCTATATTCACTACCCAACATCTCTTTAGCTGACAAAGTACTGCCTACTGTATAGTTACTACTGTTTGATAAAATTGTTATATACTTAATAATGCTCAGTTATGAAGTTAGTGTTTTATGAAGTTTCAATCTATAATTATGATGTTACTGTTCTGTTTTGTTTATCTTTGATATATTAATAAAATGTTAAAAAAGAAGAATATTTACCTGCAATAGAAATACTTCTTTGAAGAGGTCTACATTCCTTGCACAGGACTTGAAAAGGATTTAATCCTTGCATTTCATTTTTTTTGGCTCCCCAAAGGGGATTTTTTAATTGCTCTTTCTAAATCTACATACAGAAAAAAGAAAGAAACTACCATACACAGAAAAATAGGGATGGGGAAACTACACTCTATGGATGAAAGAAAAGAAAAACCTCTAAAAGCCCAAGAATCGATGATCATACAAAGCTTTTAAAATAATACCCTGCCTCTTGAATACAAATTGACTTTTGCCAAAAATGATCATCTAGCTAATAAAACTTTTCAATATTTCCCCAGCAATCCCAGTTTCATAAAGAGCTGTATCCTACAATAAACATAATAAAGTACTCCAGAGAACAATAACAACCTACTTTTCCCCTCTTTCCTCTCTCAGATGATAGCCTGTTTTGGGGGCTACTGCCTTCAACTTAGAGTCCAAATCCTCATCAGAAGATCCAGTCTCTCCTTCTTCTTTGTTCTCCTTGGTGCCATCAGGGGTTCCTTCTCCCTCTCCAGGTCGCTGTGCATGCTGACGCAAAAATTCACAAGCCTTTCAACAGAGTCTATCCTTTCTTTGCTATTTGCATATTTGAAGATTAGTCCCTCGGGTACCAACCATCTGTAGGTGACTTTGCGGCTTTGTAAAAATAACACCAAGTCTCTGTATTTCCTTCTCATCCTTCTTATCTCAAATGGAACGTCCTTCAATACTTTAATCTCCTTGTCTTTCAACTTCAAGGTAACTCTGTTGGTCGCTTTCAGTAGTTGATCTCTCACTTTTCTTCAGGAGAATCTTACTGTAACTTCCCCTGGCAGATTATTCTTTCTGATAAATTCAGAGTACAATCTAAAGAACATATCTATTTTGCTTTGAAGTTGATCCAATGCCACCTCTGCCAAGGGAGCCAAGAAGTCACCCATAATCTGTCTCAGATTCTCCCCTCTCTCTTCCTTGATCCCTTGAAGTCTCAAGACATGGTAAGCTCTCACAGTCTATTTTCATTCATCTGCTTTTTACTTCCAGTCCCCCATTTTTCTGACTTTAAAATCACTTGCAAGCAGTCCTTAGCGGGGGGAAGTCCCCTCCCCCCTTGTTTCCTTTTAGGGGAGCACAATATTTGCGGGTGGTTCTCACTTATACTCTGACTCACATTTTTAGTGATTGTCTCTCTGCATTCATAATCGCTCAATCACCGTACACTTGTTCTGGTGTACTGATCTTGTTCCCATTCAGGATGCTCTACGGCATGCCCATCGGAGCTTGGAGGAGCCCCCCTTCTCCGGCTTGTCTTGCTGGGGGGGGGATTCTCTAGCGCCCCATGGCTTGGAGTCCAACCCAAGGACTCCTGGGGTGGCATGGACGATCATGCCCCCACCCAGCCACAGGCGCTGGCAGGCTTCTCCTGGAGCCCTGGGAGAAGACGACTGCCATGGTGATTGCCAATAATGGAAAAACCCCTTGCATTTCATTTTGACTGAGCTCAACTGATACATAACTGCATTTAATGTCACTTGCTTACTCACCTACTTTAAATGGACTGTCTACAGCCTCCTGAGTTTTTAACCTGAAAAACATTATGTGGGATTGGGCCTCTAGCTCTGGTTTTCAAGTGTACTGTGCAATCCCTCTACAAAAACAGAGGAAAAACTCTGTAAGCCAAATACCAATCAAAAGAGGGATTGGAGGTGGGTGGGAGGAAAAAAGGAACAGTTTTGAAGACAAGGGAACTCACAGTGTCAGGAGCTTGTTGCCCAGCAAGGAGCTTTATGCTCTCTTACAGACATAAATGAACTGTGTGAAAAATGTGCAAAAGGGACTCTGATGTAAGGTGACCAGATTGTGATGCCAGACACGTGCCAGCAGATGCCTGAGACAGTGCGCCCGTGGTTCCCAAGGTTGCCCCATTCCAGATGTTTCCCTAGACACATGTAGCACTTCAAAATAGCCACCTGCCATTGCTGTTTAAACTGAAGACACCCAACACCATTAAGGAAGTATGTCTTTATCACGCTGTCTGCCCCCCCCCACACCTTCTCTGCAGCAAAGGCACAAAAGACTCTTTCCCGCCTTCAGTTTGACAAAGGACTTGACATTCCTAAGGAACCAGTTTTGCTGCCCTGAAACAAAGAACACTATAGGTGCTAGCCAATGAGTCATCATAACCATCGAGGCATCTCTGTCACAAGCCAGGTTAGAATTCAATATTGACCAGTCCCTTAAGTCCCTCACCCATTGTGAATGTGACTTTTGAAATGGACCACCAAGGGATTGTCCCAAGGGAGGGTCCAGCATAGCCCTTCCCCAAACACCCCCTAATAAAAGTGGGTACCCAGCAGTGGGTTCTCTCTCTCTATGCCTTCTCTACATCCTCTCTAGACCTTTCCAGCCCTCTAACTCTTGCTATCCAAAAACTCACCCTGCCTATAAGACTCCTGGACTGCAGCCAAAGTTTTCTACATGTGTCTGCCAGTTTAGACCACGATCCCCCCCCTTCCTATTAGTCTCCCCTATTTTTCCATTGGGATGCATCTGTACAGGCTTTGAGACCCTCTCACCCCCAGTCCAGGGGATAAGAGAGGCACAACACCCAAACTCTGCCAACATGTACAGGATTTTACTCCTCCCTCACACCAGTCCAGGAATGAGAGATACCAAAATCCCATATGCTTCAGGAACACTTAAATCAGTAGTCTGCCACCAAGATCTCTTATATCAGGGCCCTCACCAAAGGCTCAGAAGCAGAGATCTAAACTCAGTTGAAGGGGCGTGCCCAAATATCCAGTTGCAGTCATTGCATATGTGACTGAAACCATGTAAGCGAAGCTTTTGATGTGATAATGTCTTGGGACAGCTGTGTCCCCCCAGTTTGGGAAGACACCTCAATGTCTGCTCTTCCAAACCAAGGTGTCAAAGTGGCTTGGATATGGATATCAGGCTTGGCATCTGGCATGCCATCTGTTGCAGGTGACAAAAGTCACATGGAGATGTCAGCAGCTAGGCCATTTGGGCCTTGCAGGAATAAATCAGGAAAGTCTTCCTATACAGCATCATCACCACGTTGGACAGGTAAATATTGCCCACCAACAATATCCTGCTCATGCGAACGTCTCTACTCTTCTGTCTTTCCTAGCAGGGCCAGCCCCAGGGTTTATGTGCCCTAGGTGGGCTACCTTCTGGCACCCCCCCTGCACCCACTAATTACAGGGTTGCCAAACTCCAGGCAGGGCCTGGAACTTCATGGCCCTGGAGGTTTGAGAGGGCCTCGAGCAGAGATCTAGCCAGCTTTACAAGGGATGAGGGGGGTATGATCTTCAGGGTGTGAAAGAAGAAAGAGAAGACCAGGGCTTTGGGAAAAGAAACAACAACATGTTTTTAAAAGCAGGGAAGAACCGCAGAGGAAAGGTTTGACACAGGCACATCAAATGCATCCGCCACCACCTCCTCTCCCCCCTACCTCCTCTCCCCCCACCTCCTCTCCCCGTCCTCACCAAGAAATACGGTCTGGCTTCTCCCGTGCGCCAGGCGGGGGGGGCAGTAGGAAGGTGGGGGGAGAGGAGACAGGGTGGCTGAGCCCGGCCTGGGAAGGCAAACAGCTTCAGAGGGAGGAGGGGAGGGATGAGGGCTGCATGGCTGAAGCGCTCTCCTTTCCTTTGTTGAAGAGTATTGGATCTTCGTGCCTGTGCTCGATTTAAAAAAAAATCCCATTTCTTATCCTTCTCCTGTCCCGTTCTCTGCTTCCTGGGATCAGAAATCGGTAGAATATCTGAAGTCCCTCTGATTAAACAGTCTTTGAGTGCAAAAACAAAGAGATTACTTTGCAGGACTGGAAAGATTTGCAGCAATAGCCAAAAATGCTTCTGCCACCACCGCTGCCCAAACTGAGAAAAGTTTGAGATTTTCTCAAGATTTAAGTAATTGTGCCTCGTATAACTGCATTCCTGATTGCTTAAACAAGTCTTTGTAAATGTTTTAATTCTGGCGATTTTTTTTTTTTTAAGCACTCAGCTGCCTGGTTTTCTTTTCTGCCCCTAACAGCAGGTATAGCTTGGTCTGTGTAAAAGCAACGGGTGTCGTCTGTTTCTTTGCTAGAGGACCTTCCCTCTCCCTTTCAGTCAATGTGCAACCTGGGGGGGGGCAGTGGGGAGAGAGTAAAGCGAGACTCACTTGTTTGCCAGACTTCCTGCCCTCTCCGGCCGGCCAGCCGGGAGCCACAAGGCCGCCACCTTTGCCCCGAAGACCCTTTTGCCTCCGCCCCCTCCCCCCGAGGGGTGGCCGGCAAGCCAGGGAAGAGGCAGGGTTTTACATCCCCGTCTCTTCTCTGAGCCCAAGAGGGGAGGGGGAGGGCAGGCAAGCTCCGCCGCCACCTCCTGCGCCCCGCTGGGGCACTCTTCACTGATGGTGGTGGTGGGGAGGTGGTGTGGTGGTGAGGCTTTTCACGGGGGCGCCATCTGGCACCCCTGTGGCCGACGCATTCTAGGCGAGCCGGCCCTGTTTCCTAGAAGCTGTGTAATTGAGTGTATGTGTGTGTATTGTTTGAATGTGAAGTTTCTTCAGTAAAATACATCATTTTTATACTGACTCCAGTCAGTGTCTATTACTGGTATCTCTGGAAGAAGTGGGACCTCTGTATATACAGGTGTTCATTCCCTTTTGCCTATTGCCCATTTCATAATATCATAAATTCCCCATTATAATTAATAATTTAAGGCAATTAAGCTAACAAGCTACCAGTAGTGCTAGGGCTAAGGCTGAGATGCACACACACAAAAACTGAGAAAGGCCATTCCAAGAATGATGAATGCCTTCCTCAGTCTTTTCAGCTTCTACCTTCTTGTGATGACCTTCATTATTTTCAACTTACAAGGATCTGAGAAAGGAAGGCAGAAGTTAAATCAAGTGTGCAGTTTCACCATTCACCATTTCCCTCTTTGTAATTATACTGATTTCACTAATGAAAGGTACAGAGGTGATAATATTGGCTTTCCCCTCCACCCTGCAGCCACTGATGTTGCATGGCTTTTCATCTGCATAGGACCCATCACCCCTGGTAATAGCTTTTCAGTGTTGACATGATAGAGAAAAGTGAACATGAGAAAGATCCAACTCTCACAGTTTTTTCCATTGGTGCTGTGTAAGATACAAATGAAAAAAAAACCCTATACATTTTATCCTATCTTTTGTAATCCAAATTGGCATACACGTAAAGGGCCCACAACATGCAAATGCACCCCCTCGCTAGCATGTAGCAAACATGTATTTGGGGGGTACTTTAATACTTGGGACCAACACTTGAAAGAACAATTTAATAAACAGAAAAGAGACTAAATTAAATTAAGCAATTAGCAGAACAAAAGGGGAATTACAGGAAGGAAAATGCACAGTCATAAGTACCACACAAAACCTTTCCCTAGAAAAACTGCCTAAATACTTGGGGAATAAAACCAAAAGGGGGGAGGAACCTGCTCCTGTGAAGAAGGGAGGGATTGTCCTCAGCACTGATGAAGCAGCATTGTGGCTGAAACCGACCAGGCAGGGGAAGGAAATGTGGAGATTGGTCTGTGAGGCAGAGAAGCAAGAAGCCAACCAAGAGGCTAGGGTAACAGGACATGTTCAAAACTAGCTACAGAAATCAGAGCTAAGGGGTAACTTTTCATATCCTTTTTAGAAGAACGAGTAGGGGAAGGAGTGTTGGCATTGGTATGTAGGAATAATAAAAACACAGTCTTTTGAAGATTAACCAGCCTTTAAAGAAATCCTTTGACTATATGGTAGAGAGGAGTTTTCTCCATTTGCATGGAGAGTATCTAAAATGTTCCCTTAGGAAGTTCTGGAAGTTAGATATGACCAGGTAGTCATCATGATGATGGAAGGGCAGGAATCTTCCTGTCTGGTCATTAAGATATAAATTGTTGGAATCAACCAGCTGCTTGTTATTTTGGAAATCTGGATTGTTAGAACCAAATTACCTGGGAATACACCTTGGGGGAAATGGCTGACAATTGAATCCCCCTTTGCATGGTTGTTAGAGGAGCTGCCTGCATTCCTTTCCTCCTTAGCATGATTCACTGCCTTTGATGTCACCTTAATTTAGGCTCCATCTATCATTTCTAGACCCACACTGAGGTGTATTTGTGTACAGAGAAAGGAGGAACAAGCCATAACAAAAAGGGGGTCCCTAAGGATGAGGAGGCATCCCCTTCTACCAAGGAGCTCTAAGTGGTATACATGATTTCCTCTGCCCACCCATGTTGTCTTCACAACAACTCTATTATCAGGTTAAGCTGAAACAGGGTGACTGGCCCAAGGTCTCCTATGAGCTTCATGGCTAACATGGGATTTGTTCCCAGGTTTTAGTCATACATTCTATCACTGCAGTATACCACCTCTTGCTAAGGAAAGAGGAACATGTGTAAGCTGTTCTCATCTTGGAATCCTAATGAGAGCTCTTATGTTTAGCCCAGATGAGTTGTGTTAATTCTTCAGAACAATTTTAATTGAAACCATAAATCACAATGCAAAGCAATGTTGTTCCATTTCTTTTGTTCCTCAGAAGAAGCCTAAAAAAGGGAATCCCCAAAAATAGATAAATTCATCCAAATGTCTAGCAAGGGACAAATCAAAATGTTGGACTTCCATTTACAAGCCACAGTGAGAAGCAAGTTTACAAAGAGGTATTGTAAAGCCATCGTGCACAGCAAGGTTTGTCTAAGAACATCAGGTCAAATCAGTTCCAGCCAAATGTCACACAGCTGAGAGTAGGTGGATATGAAATAGCATAATATAAATACTAGCCAGGCTTCCTTTTCTTTTCTTTTTTGCTAAAATATAACTGTTCTAGCAGTGATATATTTATTCAGGACATGTATAACGGAGAGGCTGTGTAGAAGGTGGGGGGAAGCATGACTTCAAAACGCATGGTTTCCTCTTCGTACTCTCCAATGGATACTTGATAATGATTCCATCCATTTCCATTATTTATTTACTGCACTATTTGCTGCCTGCTTTGTGGGGAGGGTGGGATATATATTGAAGGAAATAAATAAATGGATAAATGGATAAATAGATAAATAAATTCTATCCAAAGCGCTCAAGGAAGTGTATTGGTTTCCCCCTTCATGTGAGATAGGTTAGGATGAGAAAGAAGACTTTCTCAAAGCTGCCCAGTGGGTATCATGGCAAGCAGAAATTTAAAGCCAGTTCTCCCCAGTAACAGTCCAACATGAAAAACATTATGCCAAAGGAAGGGGCTGCAGCTCAGTGGAAGAGCCATTGCTTTGCAATCAGAAAATCCCAGGTTCAGCTCGCAGCATCTCCAGTTAAAAGTACTGGTAGTAATTGATTTAAAAGACCTCTGCCTGATACCCTGGAGAGCTGCTCCAAATCTGTATAGACAATATTGATTTTGATGGACCAATGGTACGATTCAATATAAGGCAGCTTCATGTATATACTAGACCTTTTCAAAAGTGCCCTACCATTATTGCTGTGTTCAGGGAATGAATGTGGATTAAAGGTTGTTCTAACAATCTGTTTATTCCAAGTTACTGATAATTAGGTATGATGCTTTTATCTCTCAAATACATTCTAATTTGGATGCTGGTTATATTACATCTGAATCACTAGAAATCTCCAACAAAACATCTAGTTTACTTGCATCCAGTGGCATTTATTACCATAGTACTACAGCTTTAATGTTGCTTCTAGACACCTTTTACTCACACATTCTGGATAGTTTAAAATCCTCTGTATTTATTTTAAAAAGTAAAATATATTCCTTGGCTTTTTTAAAAAAGTATCTTTGTACAAACATCAGTCTTTATCCCTTATGCAACATCACTGGTGCTTTGGCATAAACTGTACCTAGTTATGCAGTGATGTGAAATCAAGTATGCTCAGATTTAAGCAATTTTAGTGATATATGTATTGGTTTAATCAATATATTTTTCAGCTTTTGTTTCGGTGTTTTCCCAGCAATGGTCTCTTCTCCCCTGTATCCGCTCACAAAAAATCAGTAGATCAGCTTAAGGCTGTCTCACTGAGCTGTGCATAGGAAATATAGTTTAATGTATGTATATTCTGCTTGAGGTTTGTACAATCAAACAGGCTGAATGGAAAAGGTGCGTTGCAGACTTGATTAAACTGCATGATGCCAAATAGATTTCAAGTTGCACAAAAGGCCTACTAGATTACAACAACCATCCTGTGAAGTAGATGAGGCTGAGAATGCCAGTAGGGATGAACTCTTTGGTTCAGCACTATAGTAATACACTTGCTGACCAGAAGAACAACCATTACCAGGTTTTCTGTGCCAATAGCTCTTGGTGCAGTATGAAATTTCTTTTATGAGTTCTAACCCAATTTAGCCTGTGTGAGTGTGTGTGTTAAGTGCTGTCAATATCCTATCCTTAACAGCCTTCTTTCTGGTCTTGCAAACTGAGGGCCATGGCTTCATTTACTGAGTCAGTCCACTTCTTGTCGGACCTTCCTCTTTTCCTGCTGCCTTCAGCTTTTCCTAGCATTACTGTACTGTTGTATTATTATAGCCTGGATAGTACCTCTTATACCATGTCTTGTTAAACTTCAGAGCTGAACAAGTTAAAAATGGGTGTTGACCAATGCTCCCTCTAAGCTGTGGAGTCTTGTGAGCAAAAATTCTACTTTGCAAGCTTCTGGCATTAAAGTTGTGAGCAAGCAATTTGGCTACTGCATAAATTAGTTTGCTCTGGAGCCATCCTTCCTGAGCTAAGCAAAAATGTGTGAGCCGAAGGCTAAAAAACTGTGAGCTAATTCACACTAACTCAGCTTAGAGGGAACACTGATGTTAACTGTTACTTGTTCGAGTAATCAATATGTTCTACATGTAAATATCTTTGTAATAAACCTGAGACATTTTTGCATGATACTGTTTGCTGAGGAGACTTGTTTGTAGCCACTGTGGAAGCAGCGGAGGCTTTCAGGTTCGCTTCTGACACAAAGGCAGTGACTGGGGAGCCTGGAGGGGATCTCCCCCCCCCCAAGGTCTACCCAGTTGTGCCTCACTTCATCAGATCTCCAATGATGAGAGGAACTAGGCAGCTGCGACTACCACCAAAGCCATCTCTGAGGACCCTAAGGACAGGAATTCCTGGCTTCTTTGGGATGCTGACAGAGAATTTGGGAACTCAGGAGCTGGGAGAACAAGAACAAGGACTAGGACTAGTTGGGATGCAAGGTGACGATCTCTCTCTTCAATGTGACACCAGAGAAGAACAAAGAGTCTTTTTTACTGGAGCTACAAACTGGACCAGGGAAGGCTATAGGACTACAATTAGCTGGCAAGCAGAATGCCTACCATTTTAACGATTGTGACTTCATATTACTGCTAACCCTGAGGAGTATTTATTTATTTATTTTATTATCAAATTTATACCCCACCATACCCAGCCCAGGCCGGCTCAGGGTGGCTTAAAAAATGAATAAAACCAGAATAAAAAAATTAAACATAAAACAATTCAGCATTAAAAAGGTGCTAACAGATTGACATTTCAAAGCTGAATTTACATTTAAGTTTAACATGGCAGTTGGCTTTCATTGTACTGTCCTAGTGATCAACCCATGGCTAGCACAGGCTGTTCAGGGAGCATGGTTCTCCCTCAGGGCAGTTCCTAATTGAAAGCCTGGTGGAAGAGCTCCATCTTGCAGGCCCTGCAGAACTGCATAAAGTCCCGCAGGGCCTTGATCTCCTCTGGGAGACAGGGCAGGTCCAAGGTTCTTTTGCACACTAGGCGAGGCTAGCTTGTGGCACCCCACCCCTCAGGTGAGGCTGCCTTGTAGAGCCTCAGCTGGGATATGACGGTCAACTGTGAGCACATGTGGAGCGGATCTGCCTGGCTCCGAAGAGTCAAAAGTTCAACAGGTTGACATTTGGATGTGATGGATGTCATTCCAACTGGTCGCTGGTGCCCAGCTCCCCTGCCTGCTGCTGCCACTTCTCCAGAACTCCAGGCAGGTCCTCCCCTGCCTGCTGCACTGCTGCCCGTCCCTCCAGCCAGCCACTTGCCTCTGACTTTGAGGGCAGTGAAGAGGTGGGGAGCCACGCCCCGCAGGTGCTGCTCTCAGTGGGTGGAGGGTGCCCCCTTCCAGAGGAGGGGGGATATGCTGTGGCCAGGCTGGTTAAACCCTCCTCCCTAGTGCGGAAGGAGGGGGAGGCTCCTCCGCCAACTGCCTGCAACCCAGCTGCTCCCCAACTGAGGCAAGAGGGCAAGCTGCCACCCAGCACTCCCACCGGCATGCCCACCACCTCCCTGCACCATGCCTCTGAGCATACACAGAATGCTCCTCCACCCCCGTGAGCAATCCAACTGGCCCAGACACTTTTGGCAATTCCTCTTCCCCCGCAAAATGGGGAACTGGGAGCAAGGTGGGAGGCAGCCTCTGGGTGCACTGAAAAGAGACCCCCCCCCCGCTGCCCTGCCTTGATTGGAGCCGCACCATGCCCTGTGGGGTCTCCAAGACGATGCCTCCAGCTCTGTGCGCCCCAGGAAGAGGACGAGTGGGAGTGCAGTGCTTCCCTACATGCCTTACTGGGGTCTGGGAGTGAGCAGGGGCTGACTGATCCCACAGTGCTGCCAGGCGAGGGCAGCAGGAGGAAGGGAGTCACATGCTCAGTGACCCGCCCTGCATAGGGCGGGACCGGCTTGGTTGGGGCTGGGCTGGAGCTCCGCGGCAGAGTTCCCTTGGCCCAGTTGTGCCTTGGAGAAGCCCATGGTCTGGGAATGTAGCTGCACAGAGGTGGTGGTGGGGCTATGCTGGCATTCCCAAGTTGGGAGGAGGGTTTAGGTGGGAAGGGGTGCACTGTGGAGTGGACACCCAGAAAGCCATGCTGGGGGTGAGTGGGTGGTGACAGCAGGGGCCTTGCTGCACCCCTCAGAGATCTGTGCCCTAGGCCATCACCCTAGTTGTCCTAGTGGAAGAGCCAGCCCTGCTGGGAGATCATTCTACCAGAGAGCAGTCACCACCGAGAAAGCCCTGGCCCTGATTGTAGCCAGCCTGGCATCCTTTGGTTCGGGAAGGGTCAGTCGATGTTGGGCCCCTGATTGCAGTGCTCTCTGGGGAACATATGGGGAAAGGCGGTCCCTCAGGTATGTAGGTCCCTGACCATATAGGGCTTTAAAGGTAAGAACCAGCACCTTGAAGCAAATTCGGTATGCTATTGGTAGCCAGTGCAATGCCTTCAGCACAGGCGGAATGTGCTCCCTCATTGGGAGGCCCATTAGAAGCCTGGCTGCAGCGTTTTGCATCAGCTATAGCTTCCGGATTTGCAACAAGGGCAGCCCCTTGTAGAGAGCATTACAGTAGTCCAGTCTTGAGGTGACCATTGCATTGATCACTGTCACCAAGTCATTTTGTTCAAGGAAGGGAACCAACTGCCTAATCAGCCAAAGATGGTAAAAGGGCGACTTGGCAGTGGCTGCTACCTGGGCCTCCATTGTTAAGGAGGCATCCAAGAGCACTCCTAAGCTCCTAACCTCCAGCGCTGGCTCCAATGGATCCCCACTGAAGGTCGGATCCCTACCCTTGGTCCGCCCCGACTCAACCACAGGACATCTGCCTTCATCAGATTCAGTTTCAGTCAGCTCCAGCCATGTCTTATAATGCCTGGTCTAGATCTTCCAGTTTGGAGCCAGACTATTTTTTTAAAAAATGTTTATTGAGTTTAAGCATAGTACAACACATAAACAGGAACTGCCTCCACAAATATAAACCTGCACATACAAATATAGACCAGAATTGCAATACAAGGCATACACCAGCATTGACATTCAATCTCAAACCTTACGCTATAACTAATTCTCTATGAGGCTACACCTATCCTAGCATCAAGAAACTAAATAGAGAGAATAGTAATCCATCCCCAAATTTGTAATAGGGGTATGCCCCTCCCTATATGCCTTAACAAATGAGGCCCATTTTAGCATACCCATGTCAGAGGGAATAGACTGGCATTCCTGGTGTGTTTGTTCTGATAGTTTATCAAACATGAAATAATCCCATACCTTGAGGAGCCACTGGTGTACTGTTGGCACTGTATGAAGTTTCCAGTGCCTTGCCAGAACACTCTTTGCTGCTGAAAATAAGGTGGAGATCAAGTCTCTGTCCTGCCTTGGAATCTTTGTCTTTGGCCATAAGTTTAGGAGAATTATCAAAGGGTCTCTAGTGACCTTGTAGCTAGTTACGTGATGTACCTCTGCTATAATTTCGTCCCAGAACCCTGCAACAGATGGGCATGTCCACCAATTATGAAAGTAGGTACCCTTATCCCCGCATTGCTTCCAACACAGGGGGATGCACCCTGACTGATATGTGCTAATTTAACTGGAGTGAGGTACCACCGAAAAAGAAGTTTAGTGGATTGGGTGTGAATGGGAATCGAAAGAGATTTGTGCATTGGTGAGTTCCATATTGTGTTCTATTGATCAGCTGTAAGTGTCCTATTCAGGTCTTTGTGCCACACCTGTTGATAAAGTGCTAACGGTAAGTCTGAGTCAGACAGAAGCAATTGGTAATCAAAGAGATCATGCCTTTCCCCTGTAGGACCTTGGAGTTCATCAGGCGTTTGATTACCATTAGCGGTTTCAAAAAGCTATTCTATCCCTCATTGAGTAGAAGAGATGCCTCAGCTGAAAGTATTCGAACCAGGGGAGGGTTGTTTTCCCCCATACTTTCAAGCATCGCCTTATCCTTTATGTCATCCTTCTGAACTATGTCTGTGAACCTGGTCAGGTGAGCTTTCCTCCAGTTACCGAATGCTCTCGGTTGATTGCCCGGGGGGAACCAAGGCTGATCCAGAAAACTGGTTAAGGAGGACCACGATGGAACGAGACCTTTCTTGTGCCTCTCCCACACATGGAATGCTGCTTTAAGAAAAAGTTGATCATGCTGCTTGTGTTGTCTGACCATTGTGGGCTGCCATAAAGCTTCCTGGAATGTCTCCGGCCACAAAAAGGTCTGCTCTATGCATTTCCAGTCTACCTCATACGAGACATGGTATTGTTTAACTACACTCGCTAAGACTGTTGCCAAGTAATATAAATAGATATCCGGAACAGCTAGCCCCCCATTTGATGTCGTTCTGCGCATCATCCTGAACTGGACCCTAGGCCTCTTATAGCTCCAAATAAAGTAATTTAGTTTCCTCTGCTATTGCTTAAATACAGTGAAAGGTATGAATATGGGCAATGTCCTAAACAGATACAAAAACCTGGGCATAATCATAGACTTTGCTACATTTACATGCTCCACCCATGATAGTAGTTTGACATCCCACCGTGTCATTAATGAAACAGTTTTGTTATTGGCCAGTACTGCCAGTACTGTGTTGTCCACCGGAAAGAATGGTCATGGCGTATCTCCCGAACGGTTAAGGTATCCAATACAATAGGGTACAGTATGGTCTTGGACTGGTTTACCTTAAGGCCAGAAACAGCACCAAATTCAGACAGCATAGAAAAGAGAGCCAGGAGTGATATTGATGGCTTTGTTAGATATACTACAATATCATCTGCGAACAAGCTGACTTTCAGATGTTTACCTCCAACCCATACACCAGAAATGCTCTCCTTGCTCCAGATCTCAGATACCAAAGGCTCTATAGTGAGCCCAAATAAGAGTGGGCACAATGGGCATCCCTGATGGGTACCCCGCCTCAGAGGACACTCTTTAGAAAAGATCCCATTAATGTTGAGACTAGCCAATGGGGATGTGTATATAGTGTGCATAACTGAGGCAAATTTAGCCCCAAAGTCCATCCTATGTAACCGTGATCTAAGATAGGTAAACTCCACAGTGTTGAAGGCTTTCGTGATATCCAGGGATAATATAAAAGATGGCTTGATCCAGTGGGTCCTGCAATAGTGAATCAGATCTACCATCTTCCTTACGTTTTCAGCAGTATCTCGTGACGGGATGAAACCTGTGTGGTCAAGGTGTAAATATCCAGCTATTATCTTTCTTAACCGCAGGGAGAAGAGAGTAGTCAGAACCTTGTAGTCGCAGTTTAAGAGTGAGATTGGACGATACGCCTTTGGATGTGACTTGTCCTTCCCCGGTTTAGGCAGCATTATAATTCTTGCAGAGTTCCATGACAGAGGCATCGGATTGGAGTCCATTGTTCGGTTGAAAATATCTGCAAGCGGTGGGGCTAAATCATCTTGAAAACTTCTGTAGAACTCAGTAGGAGGCCATCCAGCCCCAGTGTCTTGTTGCTGTTCATTGTGCTTATCGTTTGGATAACTTCCTGCGTCATTATCGGCTCATCTAGATATTCTTTGTGGGACTCTGAAAAACATGGGATACTCCCATTGGACACCAAATATTCAGAGATCTTGGTCAGAGCCAGGTTGGTAGTGTAATATAAAGTTTTGTAATATTGTTCGAAGACCTTAAGTATGTCTTTAGAAGAAGTCCGTATGTTTCCCTGACTATCACGGATACAGAAGATGGTGCAGTCCGCTTGTTGCACTTGGAGTTTCCAGGACAGGTACCGTAAGGTCTTAGGGCCTCTATAGTTGTAGTTGTGCTTGAGTAGTTGAATTTTCCTCTGGATATGCGATGTTTCCAGGGCTTCCAACCTCTTCCGAGTTGTCAGAAATTGCTGATAAACCTTCTGACTACAAGTTTGCTTGTGAGTTTACTCCAGAGAGTGAATTCGTGCCAGCAAGTCTGATGTCAACCTGTTTTTTTCTTTCTTGTAGGCTGAGGATAGTACTATGCATTTTCCTCTGACTACCGCCTTGAGGGAGTCCCAGACTATTTCCAATGGAACACTGCCTTTTAAATTGTGTCAAAAGAAGTCTTTGATATCCTATTTGATATACTGCGCTGCAACTGGGTCAGACAATAAAGATTTGTTTACCATCCAGTTAAAATTGCGTTGCAACAGTTCATTGCCTCTGACCATTGTTGTACCCCTATCAATGAAGGCTGTACCCTATCTCTCAGTGAGGTGGAGACCAAAATATAATCTATTCTACTAAAAGACTTGTGTTTTGATGAAAAAAGGTATAGTCTTTCTCTTGACCGTGTTGCAATCTCTATATGTCACATAAGCTATTTCCGTTAAATATATTGTTCAGTACCAGTTGGTTAGTGGAGGCATGTGGATGTTCGACAGACTTGATGACCAGTCCAGGAGTTTCGGAGACTTGATGACCAGTCCAGTGCTGGATCAGCTGCATAGTTAAAGTTGCCCCCAATACCATCCGTCCCTCACAAAAGTTTCTGAGGTCTGTAAACATGGTTTTTAGAAATGATATTTGGGCTGTGTTAGGGGCATACACTGAAGGTGAAGTTAACAGTTCCCCACTGAGATGCCCCTTCACAAAGATATATCTCCCACTTGGGTCCACCACCACTTCCTTTTTTTGAAATCTAGTATTTCTGCTTATCAAGATCACCACACCTCTTTATTTACTGGTACCAGGGGCCAAAACCTGAAGCGGCATCCAATGGGAGGATAGGAGAAATTATTGTTTCTTATTTTGGTGGGTTTCTTGCAGGAATATAACATGTGCCTTAGAGTGTTTCAGAAAAGTTAGAAGCCATTTGGCTTTGATTACATCACCAGTTCCCCTACAGTTTAGAGGGAAGAATTTCACTCTGCTACCTGCCATATTTTTCATGCTGGGCAAACACCAACAAGCAGCCAATCCCTTCAGTGATACAGAGGGTGGTTAAGAAAAGATGTTTTAAGCACCTGCGATTACAGGGCACCTCACAGAAATTCATTACCCCCATAGGAATGGTCAGCCCATCACTGGTCTGCTCAAAATTTTTTCTTACTGTGTCTAGCCTTAGTTCAGTAAAAGTAATCAGGTTAATAAATTCATTCTCTGTTTCTAGCCTCAATTCATTAAAAATATTCAGCCAATCAGTAATCAGGTCAACAAATTCATTCACTATTTCTGGTCTTCTTTTATGCCAGACTATTATGCCGTTTAATAAATAGTGCTGCAGCTCCTGGAACTGGGTGAAAAAAACCTTCAACAATAACTTATCTAAACCCCATGCACCCCTCCCCCTCCCTCTGACCCATGACAAGAAAACATGTCCCAACAAAGTAGCTGCGTTAGTCCTTGACTGCTGGGTAAAAGAATTCCCCCCTCCCCCTTCCCCCCAACCCCCCACCATCAGACCACCTACTATCATGAACAGCAGACACATACTAGTAACTTGAATCACAGATACCCTTGAAGAACCCCCAGGAACATCAGTGACACCAACATAGAGCCCCATGGCTCCACCCTGTGGTCCTACCACTGGCCAAGGGCTCAAGTGGGCCCCCCCTCCCTCAACAACAGTATTTTTGAACACCCACTTAAAATGCCACTATACTAAACCCTAAAATGTAACAAGCACTGCTATATATGACTAAGCTTACAAACAATAACACATGAACCCACGCCATAACACTTAGACACTAGCAACAAAACAAAAAAGGGAGGGCAAGCACTGCTATAGGCAGCTAAACACTTGATTAAGGAGTCTTGTGAACAGGTATCTTGCTCCAGGGCATAGGCGAATTCAGGAGCTCGAGTTTCCTCTTGAAAGTTTTCTTCGGGTGAGGGTCTGTCGAGGCTGAAAGCTTCAGCTCCTTCAGCAAATTGAAACCCAATTCCTTATCGCTGGCTTGCAGGGAGATGCCCTGGTGGTGAACTAGGAGGTTTCCTGATGCTAGCCATCTATAATGGAGCCCCGCCTCCATAAGCCTATTAGTTACTGGCTTCAATTCCCACCAGATCTGCAGCACCTCTGCCGAGAGATCAGGGAACACCTGGATTTTAGCATCATTAAACGGTAAGCCTTCCTGGGCCCTGCCTTCTTGCAGGATACGTTTTTGGGTGCATGAGTCCAGGAACTCCACCATTATGTCCTGCGGAAGCTGCCTCTTACCGGGGTTCAGGGCGTCCAACCAATATGCTTTTAGGATTGTTGAAGCAATCCCTGCCTCTAGTCGCAGCGTAGTAGCCAGCCACAATCCAATAAATGCTACTAAGTCTGTGTTCTCTTCTGATGATTCAGGGAAACCCCTAAATTTAAGGTGGTGGTCTCTTAGTTTAGTCTCCAGGGCAATTATTTTTCCCCTCGTCCAATGCTCGTGGCGTTGGAGGTCTTGAATGTTCTCCTGATTAGCCAAACTGTTTTCCATGGCTGTTTCCACCGTTTGGGACATTTGGCTCGTTGCCCCCTGCATCATGGCCATCTGCTCTGTAATGGGCCTCATTATATCATTGAGGGTCTGCAAGATTTCCAATTTAAAGTCCCATAGAGTAACGGTAAAGTCAGTTTTGGTCAACAAGTCCTGAGACCCGATGAGCTCTGCTCCACTAGTCGCCATTTTGAGTAAGGAATCAGGCCAGCCCGCCTTGCCCCCTGATAGTTTTTCCAACACAAAATATGTCATTAAAGGTTTCTGAGGGGAATCAATAAGTTTTGTGTGGGCACCCCCCGATTTACCCATACCTTTTGGCAGTGATTGGGGTTGTGTGGCTCAGTTTTGTTGAGGGAGGTGACAGTTTGGGTGGGAGAGACCTCACTCGGCATCTGCCATATCTCAGACCAATGCCCCACCCCCTTTGGAGCCAGACTAGCCACCTGACAACAGATAGAGCTGGGTGTCATCAGCGTACTGGTGACATCCCAGCCCATATCTCCGTGCAATCTGGGCAAGGGGCATATATAGATGTTAAACAGCATCAGGGACAGCACCACCCCTTGTTGCACTCCACAATCCAGTGGGTACCTTTGGGAGAGCTGTTCCCCAGCACCATCCTTTGTCCCTGACTTTGGAGGAAGGAAGTGAGCCACTGCAAGGCAAGCCCCTGAATTCCAGTATTGGCAAAGCAGTGAATCAGTAACTGATGGTTGACAGTGTTGAACACAGCCAACAGGTCCAACAACAACAGCACTGCAGATCCACCCCGATCCAGATGCCTCTGGAGATTATCTGTGACGGCAACCAGTGCCATCTCCATCCCATGACCCAGGCAAAAGCCGAACTGAAAGGGATCAAAAATGGAAGTGTTATCCAAAAAGCTCTGTAGCTGTATTGCCACTGCCCTCTCTATTATCTTGCCCAGATAGGGCAAGTTGGACACTGGCCAGTAGTTCATCAATTCAGTGGGGTCCAAGGATGGCTTTTTTAGGAGAGGATATACCACCGTGTCCTTGAGTGCCCCCGGGAACAGACTTAATTATATTAAACAGATTTGTTAATTCACTGGAGCAAAATTGAATGAGAAATTTGGAGGGTAAATTAGTGTCAAGTTCTCCAGATAGTCAGTCAAACATCAGGCTTCATAAGAAGATAGTATTTATTAAAGACCAGTCTTAAAGATGCACGAACCAGTTCTTTGTCAGTGATGCCTGAGAATACATGACATGGTCAATTATAGCTTGTTCAAACTAACACCCCCACACACACCTACAAGCCAATGAATACATTTCGCACGCATGCCTAACTAGGGAAAGAAAACACTTAGACCAGTATATCACTCATGCCAGAGCAGCATGGGACTCAAGGTCAGGCAAACTGATAAGACACACAGCAGAGAGAGTAAATTACCAAGCTGGGAGACTCTGAATACCTCCTGCATTCCAGAGCCGTGAAAGATGTCTCTTCTCCCCACCCCCACCCCCCACCCCCACAGCTATGGCAGGATTACCTGACAATTAGATTGGGTAAGATTAGATTGGTTAAATTGAGTGATTTAAATTGTATGATTTGAATGAATTCGAATTAAATTAACTGAATAGTTAAATTAATTAGATGATTTAACTAATTAAGTTACTGTTATGGTTTGGCTTTTATTGTATTGAATTTATATTTGATAGACTATGAATTGGCTTGTACTCTGGTAAATGGAGTTAGATATTTCAGTGCAAACTGAGCATATTGTGTTTACCACTGGCCTTTATTTAAATTTACTGGCCAGGTGAATGGGATATTGCCTGTAACTAGATTATTAGTTTAACTGAGTAATTGGATTTTCTTTAGGACAGATTAGGATTTAGTTTGGATTAGCAGTACCGGCAGCATTGTAAACTGCTATTAGTAGCATTCATATAGGTATTCCATCTGTCAGTCAATTTGTTAGTTGGTCTAAGGCTTGTAAATACCACTAACTACTGGCAATGGCTGAGCAAGGGATACCAGTGCTCCTGGGGAGGGGAAAGTACAGCGGTGGGACCAGGCATGGATTCAAAGAAAGGGGATGGAGAAGTAGAGGAGCTCAGCCTCCTTCCAGCCTGCATCCCATCCCGAAGGTGGTAGGCAGTAGGGCTAGGATTAAAGACCCCTCTCCAACATTGGTGCTGTGTAACGCCAGGCCCATAAATAAGACCACAATTCTCCAGGACTTCCTACTGGAACAAGACGTGAACCTGGTGTGCATGACTGAGACTTAAGTTCAAGACGGGAAGACAGTAGCTCTCTCCCAGCTGGCTCCTCCCAGGTTCTTGGTCCTCCACCAATCCCAGACTAAGGGGCGGGGAGGAGGAGCAGCTCTGGTCATTTGGGAGGCTTACTCCTTCAAGGCACTCCTGCCACTCAAGCTCATGGGCATAGAGTGCCCTGGCTTTGTGTGGGAATCCAGGGAAAGTTTGCCTATTTGGTTAGGGTACCTTCCTCCCAATGCACCAACCAGTATTCTACCATCCACACAAGACAAGCCTTTATTGGCATATACATGTAGATACAATAATCTAAATACAAAATCCATACAGAGTAAAATTAGAGTTACAGATTAAATAAACAGAGTAACAGCATAATAAAACCTAATTCATAGTATCACTTACCAGGACGTGTGACCATGGCACTGCAAAGAAACTTCACTATTATTTCAGTTATTTCTGTACCTGGGTTATCAAGATGTAGCCTACCATCCCTGGTGGAGGCCATATCAGGCTGGGCACTGGAGCACCCTAGATTGATAGTCCTGGATTACTTCAATGTCCATGCCAAAGATGCGGCCTCCGCACAGGCGATGGACCTGGTGTCGTCCATGGTGGCACTAGGACTCTCTCCATATGTAATGGCCCCCATGAACCGTGCTGGGCACACGCTTGATCTGATCTTTGTGAGGAAGGTTACAGTGGACTGGATCACTGCTACAGCCCACATGAATGTTTCAGCCCGACGCTGTTTGGCTGGTGAGCATATTTTAGCTCACCCGTGGAGCCAAATGGACCCAATGAGGCTTCAGATGGCTCTGTGGGAACTGATGCCCCCTGGCAGCTTGTTGAATGAGCTAGTGGAGGACTGGCATGGCCAACTCTCTGCACCCATCGACGAGATTGCTCCCCAATGCCCTCTGTGCCCTCGCCCTAGGCTGGTTCCTTGGTTTACCCAAGAACTGCAGCTGATGAAGCAAAGGCTTAGACAGCTAGAGAGACAGTGGTGGCGGGCTCATGATGAAACTTCAAGAGCATCCTATAGGACATTTATGAGATCCTATGAGATGGCAGTCAAAGCCGCTAAGAGGGAGTATTATGCAGCTATCTGCAAGCTCATGTCTGGCCCAATTATTTAGAACGATTCGGTCCATAACTACTCTGCCACAGGGCAGACCAAATTCTAAGGAACTGGATATTGGCTGTGAGGCTTTTGTGAGCTATTTCGCAGACAAAGTCTTGTCACTCTGCCATGACCTCCCTGTCACAGTTGAACTCAAGGCTCCATGCATGTTTTCTTGTCAGGTTTTGGATTATTTCAATCTGCACAGCCTAGAGGAAGTTAACAAATTACTCTCAACTGTTTGCCCAACCACTTGCAACCTTGATCTGTGCCCATCATGGCTAATTAATGCTAGCCATGATGGGCTATGAGGTGCCCTGAGGGATATTATCAACAAATTTCTCTCTGAGGGATTGTTCCCCAGGGCACTCAAGGAAGCAGTGCTATACCCTCTCTTTTTTAAAAAAAATCCTTGGACCTAGCTGAATTGGCCAGCTATTGGCAGGTCTCCAATTTGCCCTATCTGGACAAATTAATTGAGAGAGCAGTGGCGATTCAGTTGCAGGGTTTTTTGGATGACACTTCCATATTAGATCCTTTCAAGTCCAGGCTCTGACTGGGCCATGAGACGGAGACTATACTGGTTGCCCTCACAGACAACCTTCAGAGGCATCTGGATTTGGGTGGTTCGGCAGTGTTGTTGTTAGACCTGTCAGTGGCATTTGACATGGTCGACCACCAACTACTGATCCATCACCTAGCCAACACCAGGATTCAGGGGTCTGCCTTGCAGTGGCTTTCCTCATTTCTACAGGATTAGTGACAAAGGGGGGCCCTAGGGGAACAGATGTCCCAAAGATGTTTGCGGTGTGCCCCAAGGGGTGATACTTTCCCTGATGTTATTTAACATCTATATGCACCCCCTTGCCTAGATTGCCCAGAGACATGGGCTGGGATGTCACCAGTACGCAGATGACACCCAGCTCTATCTGTTGTTGGGCGGTCAGTCTTACTCTAATCTGGGAGATCTGGACCCGGCAGGCCGTGGCTGGTTGGCTTAGACTGAGCTGATTGAAATTGAATCCGACAAAGAGGTCCTGTGCCTGAGTTGGGATGGCCCAGGGCAAGGAATCCCACTCCCGACTTTCGACAGTGCATCGTTGGTGCTGGTGATGGAGGTTAGGAGCTCGTGAATGCTCTTGGATGCCTCCTTAATGATGGAGAACCAGGCAGCAGCCACTGCTAAGTCAGCCTTTTATCACCTTTGGCTGATCAGGCGGTTGGTTCCCTTCCTCGAACACAACGACTTGGCGACAGTGATCCATGCAATAGTCACGTCGAGACTGGACTACTGTAACACTCTCTACAATAGTCACCTTGAGGTTAGACTACTGTAACACTCTCTACATGAGGCTGCCTTTGACCCAAATCCGGAGGCTTCAGCTAGTGCAAAATGCAGCTGCCTGGCTGCTGTTGGGCCTTCCTATGCGGGACTACATTCAGCCTGCACTAAAAGCACTGCACTGGCTGCCTATAGCATACTGGATTTGCTTCAAAGTGCTGGTACTTACCTTTAAAGTCCTTTGTGGTCAAGGGCCTGCCTACCTGAGGGACCACCTTTCCCCATATGTTCCCCAGAGAGCATTGCAGTCAGGATCCCAAAACCATCTGGCCCATCCGGGCCCTAAAGACATCAGGCTGGCATCAACTAGGACCAGGGCCTTTTCAGTAGTGGCTCTGCACTGGTGGAATGAGCTCCCGGAAGACCTGAGGCCCCTGTGGGACCTTTTACAGTTCCGCAGGGTCTGCAAGACTGAACTCTTCTACCAGGCCTTTAATTAAGGAGCTGCACTGAACACACCAAGGCCCTGGGCTGTCAGAGTCCTTAACTTAGTCAGCAAAATACCAGGCCTTGTTCATTGAAGCAAGAATAGTATTTATTTTAAGCTGCAATAGTAGGTTACTGGAACAGAAGCATTGTTAAGAATACCTTGGTTACATGAAGCAAACGGTTATACCATAAGGGGGGGGAATGGGGACCCCCCCTCCACCAATAGAAGCATAGCGCGTGCGCGGGAACTGGAGACAGTGATAATTAATGTAGTTCCCACCGCCCCCGTTTTCCCAGCCTAGCTGTTGCTTTGGAAAGCGATAGGAAGCTAACAGCCTGTCTCCTCCAAGGTCAGTGTGTTAGGTCTGGGTAAGATACGGCCTGTACGCCCAGGCAGTTGAGGCAGCTCCCCACATTCCATTCGAACAGTCCAGGTGCATAAATCAACACCACACAGTCCCATCCGCCCTCCCTTCACAAAACAAAAGCCCATCCTCCCTCCCTTCTCCATCCATCATGGCAGGGCTACCTGACATTCTGCCCTCCTGATAACAAATCTATCCCTTTGGCTTGTGGGGATACAATTTATGAAAAGCACGGACCATTTTGGGGGCCAGAACATGTTCCGCCCTCACCCACTCCCTCTGTTCAGGCCCAAAGTCCGTCCACTCAACAAGGTAAAACAAGCGATTGCGAGAGATCTTAGAGTCCAAAATCTGTGAAACTTCATAGTGTGGTTCCCCCCCCCACCATCAGCGGGGGTGGGGTTGGTTGTCGCGGTCTCCATTTGTTCTCGTCAGGCACACAGCGTAGAAGCCTGACATGAAAGACAGGATGAACAGACTTTAGTGATTTAGGCAAAGCAAGTTCCACAGTAACATTGTTAATCACTCGCACAATTTCAAAAGGTCCAACAAATTTCCAACTGAGTTTACGGCTCGGCTGTACTCCACGTAAGTTTTGAGTGGATAGATAGGCGAACTCCCCGCATTTTGGGATCCAGGCGAGGCTGCGCTTTTTATCAGCCTGGATCTTATATGCTTCTTTTGCGCCATCAAGAGTTTTAGACAACAGTGGCCAAGCCACTTGCAATTTCTTGCACCAGTCACCAGCATCTCCCGCCGGGAGGTCGGGAGAAGTCAAAAACGGTAATGGCGGGGCATCATATCCATGGGCCGCCTTGAACGGAGACATACCCGTAGAAGAGTGCTGAGTGTTATTGTAACAGAATTCAGCCAAAGGCAAAAGGGTATGCCAATTGTCCTGTTGGAAGTTCGTAAAACACCTTAAATATTGTTCAAGGGTTTGATTGACACGTTCGGTTTGTCCATCAGTCTCTGGGTGGTATGCACTGCCAACCCCCTCTCCACACCAAGCAGTGACATAAGTTCACACCAGAAATGAGAAACGAATTGCACCCCCTGTCCGAGATCACTTTAGCCGGCAAAGTGTGGAGCCTCACAACGTGTTGGAGGAATGCAGAGGCTAACTTTTTGGCCGAGGGGATCGATGCAAACGGGACGAAGTGAGCCTGTTTAGTGAAGAGATCAACAACAACCCATATTACAGTATTCCCCCCACTAGGGGGTAGATCAGTAATAAAGTCCATTGAAATCACTTCCCATGGTCGAGTCGGCGTGGGGAGGGGTTGTAGCGCTCCGGGAGGTTTACCTGGCCTGGGTTTACTCATCAAACACGTCTGGCAAGCAGAAGTAAACAACGAAATGTCTTTGCGCAGCCCAGGCCACCAGAATTGTCTTTGCAACAGTTGGAGCGATTTAACAAACCCCGTGTGCCCAGCCAGTTTCGATCCATGTGCCCAACCCATAACCTCCCCCCGGAGGGAACGGGGAACAAACAGCTTGCCATTCTTCAACCAGCAACCCTGTGTATCCTGCGTAACTCCGTCCTCCCCCCCCACCTCCTCCCTGTCGGCGTCAGACATAGCCGTAGAGAATTTCGAGGCCCAGTCATTTGGGGGGGGGTTGGGGAAGGGGGAAAGCTTCGCTTGCTTTCGAGTGGTTACCGCTCCTCCCAATTGGGAAGGCGTGAAGACAGAGTCACGAATCTCCTCCCTCTTACTGTCGTGTTGTGGGAGGCGTGATAGTGCGTCAGCCAGCGAGTTAGATTTTCCGGGGAAATGGTGCAGAGTGAAGTTGAACTTAGAGAAGAAATCAGCCCAACGCAGCTGTTTGGCGTTCAAGGAGCGGGGGGAGCGGAGAAGCTCTAGGTTTTTATGATCAGTCCAAACCTCAAACGGAACTCGCGCCCCCTCAAGCCAATGGCGCCAGGTCGCCAGCACCAAGCGGATCGACCCCGCTTCTTTCTCCCACACCGACCAATTCTGTTCAGTATCATTAAATTTCCTGGGAACGTAGGCGAGGGGGTGCAGTTTACCATCTTCCCCCTCTTGAAGGATCGCCCCCCCCATCGCAACGTCCGATGCGTCGACTTGCACGATGAATTTTTTAAGTTCATTCGGGTGCGCCAAGACAGGCTCTGACGTAAAGAGAGCTTTTAACCGGTCAAAGGCGCATTGACATTCCGGGGACCAGTCTAACTTCGCCCCAGGGCGCGTGCAATCAGGAGGCTTCCCTTTAGTTTTGAGTAAGTCAGTTAGGGGGAGAGCCACTTGAGCAAAGTTTGACAGGAATGAACTGTAAAAATTCGCAAATCCGAGGAACCCCTGGAGTTGCCTCCGTGTTTTAGGAGTTTCCCACCCGACTACATCTTTTATTTTGTCAGGGTCCATCTCAATTCCCCGCTGCGATATGCGGTAGCCCAGAAAGGGGATCTCTGACTTGTGAAATTCACACTTTGACAACTTAGCAAACAGTTTGTGCTTGTGTAACGTTTGGAGGACTTCTCTCACCAGTTTGACGTGTGATTTCAGGTCGGGGGAGTACAAAAGTATGTCATCAAGGTAAACAAGGACCCCTTTGAATAAATACTTGTGGAGTACCTCATTAATTAAGTTCATGAAAACTCCCGGGGCTCCCTGAAGCCCGAACGGCATCACTAAGTATTCAAATTGTCCCAGCGGGGTATTAAATGCCGTTTTGAACTCATCCCCCTCCCTTATCTGCACCCTGAAGTAGGCATCCCTCAAGTCCAGTTTAGAGAATACCTTCCCCCCAGCTACCGCAGCCAAAAGGTCTTTGATCAGGGGCATAGGGTAAGCGTTTGTGTTAGAAACTGCATTCAGCCCTCGATAGTCTGTGCACAGCCGCAGCCCCCCGTCTTTCTTTTTCCGGAAAAGAACAGGAGCAGCAAACGGGGAGGAGGCGGGTCTTATAAACCCCCTTTCTAAGTTTTTGTCGATAAACTTTCTCAACTCCACCTTCTTAGAAGGGCTCATGGAGTATAATTTCCCCTTGGGTAATTTTTGATTCGGTAAGATTTCAATAGCACAGTCAGAGTTTCTGTGGGGGGGCAGTTCATCCGCTTCCTCTTCCCCAAAAACGGCGGCTAAGTCCCGATACTCTTGGGGAATCGCCTCCAGTTCCGTTTCAGCCACCCCCGCCATTATGAGGTCCCCTCCCGCCATCGGGGCACCCCAATCCCGTTTCCAATTATGGGGTTGGCATTTCTCTGAGATGAAATTAACTTTCCCCTCTCCCCATAGGACGTGTGGATCATGGTCGAAGAACCACGTGCTGCCCAACACTAGGGGAAATCGGGCAGATGGGGTGACAACGAAGGGTCTCACTTCCCAGTGGTTCCCGATTCCCACCCACAAGGGTACAGTTTCATACTTGCACGGCTCTTTCATTGTGGAGCCGTCCATCTGTGTGAAAATAAGGGGTTCGGTCAGTTTCACCACCTTCGCCCCCAGTCCCGTCACCAGTGTGGGGTTAATAAGGTCTTTCCCACACCCAGAGTCAATGAGAGCTCGTACTCTCACATGAGTCAGTAGACCTGGGTCCATTAAAGTCACTGTGAGAAAGAAGAGAGGGGGGTCGGCTCACCGGGATTTGCGCTTGAGAGTCCGGGACCTGCTGTTCAGCGCTATTTACAGCAGGTCCGTCTCGTTTCCCGTCTGCGTGGCCTCGCCATCCGATGAGTCCGACGCCTCGCTGAGGGGTTTGGCTTGCAGGGCCCGGGCCCCTCTTGGTTTCGCCACTGGTTTCGGAGTGGAGGTGTCAAACTTCTTTTTGGTCCCTTTCGGGACCCCGGTCGGTGCGGGGGAGCCTGGGCAATTTGCTTCAAAGTGGCCCCCCTCCCCGCACTTCAGACAGAGCCCTTGCTTCATCCGGATCTCTCTCGTGCCATCTTTGGGTTTTGGGTTCGGTGGTTGGGTCTTCCCTCGCGGAGCAGGGGTAGGGCCCGATTGGCCACCTTTACTCATTGCCACCGCATCGTCTAGTTGGATGATTTTCAGGCGGTTTTCCATGGTGACAGCCACTTGTATCCAGCCCGTCAACGTGTCCGGATCCTGAGTTCTCGTGACGGAACGACGGATCTCCGCGTTGAGCCCCAATTTGTAGTGGTCGGCCAAGACCCCGTCTTGCCAGCCTCGGATCTTGGCGGCACACCTGCGGAACTCAGCGGTGTATTCTCTCACTGACTTGGGACCTTGCTTGAGGGCACGTAGAGCCGCTCTGGCTGTCTTGTTGGCGTTGACATCTTCAAAGTGCTCCTTCATAGCCCACATGAAAGCATCGATCTCCGTCAGCTCCCGCCCGCCGGCCTGGTGCAGGGCTACATACCAGTTGGCCGCTGCATCTTTCAGGTGCGAGGCTATAGCATCCACCATATGGTCCTCGCTCTGGAACAGGTGGCCCCAATTTTCAATGAATTTTTCAGTTCTCACCAAGAAAAAGGGGAACTTCTCTGGGGTCCCATCGAAGTCTGCGTCGCGTAGCTCGGCTGGCTTTGGTGGCAGAAAACCCCAGGGTCGCTGCGGTCGCAGCGCCGGCGGTCCCTGCGGCCCTGGCCCCGCTGGTTGGTCAGCTGGTTGGGCTGGCATGTTCCGCTGGTCCGGGACCGGCACGTTCTGCTGGACCGGAGGTTGTTGGTCTGGGGGCGCCTCCCGCTGTTGTCAGTCCATTTCCTCTTGGATGCCCTCCGGGATCATCTTGGGGATGCGGGCGAGGGATTCATCCAGGATGCGGAACAGGCGGTCTTGGCTCGGGTCGCCACTCCACCTCCGGCTCACCACGGCCCCTTCCAGTTCACCAGAGTCCTGATACGTGTCTTCCAGCCCTTCTGCGGTGGTCAGCCGACGGACCGACCTCTCGGTTCGACCCTCTCTCACCGAGGCCCGCAGGGTCATGAACCACGTTTCATGGGTTTCAGCTAGGGGTTTCACCCAGTCCCGTCGATGCTTGGGTCGGGTTGTCACCCCGCCGTATGCTGCTCCGTAAGGGTCCACGTAGGGCCCCCCCAAGTCGTACTCCTGCCCCCATGTCGCCGGCACATAGATGCCAGGGGCTTCCGAGGGTACGGCTGATGTGGTGGCAGGCACCGTCGTTACAGGAGTTTTCTTTTCCTCCACCTTGTCGTCTTTAATCGGGAGAGTGTCTTCTTCGCTGTCACTCATGTTGGAGTAGCGAGTTTCTGACCAGTCCTGAAAATGGGGATTCTTAACAAACTGTCAGAGTCCTTAACTTAGTCAGCAAAATACCAGGCCTTGTTCATTGAAGCAAGAATAGTATTTATTTTAAGCTGCAATAGTAGGTTACTGGAACAGAAACATTGTTAAGAATACCTTGGTTACATGAAGCAAACGGTTATACCATAAGGGGGGGGAATGGGGACCCCCCCTCCACCAATAGAAGCATAGCGCGTGCGCGGGAACTGGAGACAGTGATAATTAATGTAGTTCCCGCCGCCCCCATTTTCCCAGCCTAGCTGTTGCTTTGGAAAGCGATAGGAAGCTAACAGCCTGTCTCCTCCAAGGTCAGTGTGTTAGGTCTGGGTAAGATACGGCCTGTACGCCCAGGCAGTTGAGGCAGCTCCCCACATTCCATTCGAACAGTCCAGGTGCATAAATCAACACCACACAGTCCCATCTGCCCTCCCTTCACAAAACAAAAGCCCACCCTCCCTCCCTTCTCCATCCATCATGGCAGGGCTACCTGACAGGGCCCAATACCATCACCGGCAGCCTGAGTTCCACTGACACTAAAATCTAACACCGACTGCATTTACCAGTGTGTTGATGCTAATTTGCCTTCACCAACGTTACTTATATTGTTACTAGCACCTTATGTTGTTGTTTTAAGATTCAATGCTTTTATTATATTGTTGTTTTTAGCTGTTGAATATATGTAAGCTGCTCTGGACCTGTCTCAGCAGGGAGGGCAAGGTATAAATTGAATAAAATAAATAAATAAAAATAAATATACCACTTGACTTAATTATTTAGAAATATAAGCATTACAGTTTTGTACAGACACATAATTGCTGCTCTCCATGGTGCTAAACTGATCCCTTAACAAAAAAATTGCCCCCTAACAAAAATAATTGGCTATAGGCCTGTGCTTTGTCTAAATGTCGGGAAAGGTAAAGCCACTCTACTACTCTTACTAGACTTAGCAACCTTTGATACACTGGACCATGCCATCCTGTTGAAACATATGGGGGCAGAAGTAGGGCTTAAGGGATCTGCTTTGGATTAGTTCAAATCATTCCTTAGGGGCAGAACTCAGAAGGTTACTGTGCAGAACAAGTTTTCAACTATATGGAATCTGCCTTGTGGGCTTCCACAAAGTTCAGTCTTGTTCCCCATGCTATTAAATCTCTTTATAAAGCCTTTAGGAGAAATTAGTCATGATTTTGGAGTAGGGTGACATCAATATGCTGATCACACTCAGCTCTGTAGTTCTTTATATAAATTGCTTGGTAATGTGATAGAGAGTCTGAACCAATATCTGACAGTCCTAGTTAAAATGGCTGCAGGTAAACAACCTGAAACTGAATCCTAAAAATACAGAGGTAATGATGGTTGGGAATGCCAACATCCTGAAGAATATGGTGCATCCCATTTCTGTTGGGGTCTAGTTGATTCTTGCTTACTAGGTTAAAAGTGTAGTGATAAGAATTGATCAGCTTATGCAGCTGCAAAAAAGACATTCTGCTAACTACTCTTAACTCAGAAAGTGGCCCCTACCTTGATTCTACTGACCTGGCCACATGGATCCATGAAATGGATACCTTGAGGCTGGACTACTGTAATGCACTCTATGTGGGTCTTCCCTTAAAGACAACTAAGGAATTACAGTTGGTACCAAACACTGCAGCCTGGCTATTACAGGTGCCAAACTATATCTGCATATCACTTCCTTTCTGCAGATTCTCCATTGGGTACTGACCAGTTTACCAAGTTCAATTCAAGGTGCTGGCTATCACCTACAAAGCCCTTAAAGGCATAGGACCAATGTACCTGCAGGACTGCCTCTCCTACTAGATCCCACTAGGACAGCTCTACTTATCTGAGCTCTACTCAAGATGCCACCCTAAAAACAAGAAAAAAATCACCAATTGCCAGTTCACATGTTCCTACATTGTGGAATGGTCTGCCTGAGGCTATTAAGAAGCTCACCATTTTTCTATCATTTCACCAGCCCTGACATGGCTAGCCCTGGATAGTCTAATCCCACCAGTTCTCAGAAGCTAAGCAGGGTTGGCCTTAGCTAGTATTTGGAAGGGCGTTCTCCAAGGAATAGCAGGGTCATGACGCAGAGGCAGGCAATGGCAAACTACCTCTGAAACGTCTCTTGCCTTTAAAAAAGTCCAGCTCACCACCTAGTGGTGCATAATGCTAGAGGAGTTAGAACTTCTAGCTACCAGACAACCTTAGAATCTCCTGGCTATTCTACACACAATGCCATGTGATAATTAATTATCATTTCTCCAAATGTGCTGAAAGGGAATTGTTCAGGAGGGGATTGTTGTAGAAGAACTCGGATCTTCAGCCCTTGGTCCTTGAGACCGTTGGGCTGGGGAGGCGCCTTTGCCTCCTAGCCGGATGAGGCTGGAGGAGTTTAGGCACGAAAAGAGCGCCTGGAGTATGTAAGCAAGGAGGGAGGGGCTGAGAGGCTTAAAAGCCAGGCCCCTCCTATCCTCTCCAGCAGTTGCGCTAGTTCTCGGCCCACCCTCCCACCCTGTGGATAGTACAGGCTTTTGGCTGGTCGCCCGATTGTGGGGGCCGGGTAGGAATTTTTCACCCTTTCCTGATTGGCTATTGGAAGGAGTGTTTTTGCCTACCTTGTACTGCTGCAGTGGCATAAGTCTTTTGCAGGGTGGGCTGTGTTAGTCAGGTCAGTCACTTTTGTTAGGCAGGGTTTCTTAGGCGGTATACAGTCGCGGCTCGGTGAGCACCAGCCAATACCCAATTTTGGGTTTTAAGGGGTCCTGTGAGTACAATCTTTGTGCCACATGGCATGGGACGGGGAAAACAGACTGCCTTGGGAACCGCCCCAATTAGCTCCTCCCTTTGAGCCTGGTGGTTTCGGGGATGGGGCTGCGGGGCAGGGCAATGATGGCTAGCCAGCTGGGCAGAAGCCATTTGCTGATGGTGCCCGCTTGGGGCAGGGTGGCTTGCCCTATTCATGGAAAGGGGAGGGGTATTTACCCCTGGCCTGGACCTTACCGCAAACTGCTTGCCCTTGCCGCTTTTTCTTCCAGTTAAAGTTTGTTAGTTAATAAAGTGGCCCAAGATTTAACCCATCATTGGTGTCTGCCTCTTTATTCTGGCTTGGGGGGCAATTGTGGTATAATGGTACAGCTCAGGAGGCAGTTATATTAGGGATAAAGTCTTTTCTACACTGACTGACTTGTTGGTCTGTGGTAGTCTGTTTTCCCTGTACCACACTCCAATCCCCAACTGCATTAATTTGTCTTGCTATTCTTTCATGTTTTGAAACATAAATTTTATTGAAATATTTATAAAGAACATCAACAGAAGGAGAAGTTGGACAGTGGTTACAACAAATGGCATTGTACATAACTTATGAAGTCAGGGTAAGGCATAACTTTAGAAACTCATCTTATAACAACAGGTTTAAAACGTTCAGTGTACATAAGATTAGCATTTAAACAGACCTCAGTGAATAGTTAACTGTATAGTAAAAGTTTAAATTTAACATTTCTAATTGATTCCCAATCAAATTTGTCGATATTAATTTTATCTAAAATAGGATACCATATGTTCAGTGGATTGGTTAATTCACATTCTGTTTGATTTTCAGTATAATATATATTAAAATTCTCTAACATGAACAAATCCCAAATTTTATATCTCTTCAAGAGATATTTCTGACAATATTAGAAAGACTCTTAATATTATTCATTATGGCAAACACAATAAACTTCAGAACTCTTTATTATTTTCTATAGATATTCAAAAAGCCTTTGATTCATTGAAAATTTCATATTTGGAAACCCTACTTCATCATTTAAAATTTGGTCCTTCCTTTTGTAAAACTATACAAGCAATCTATAAAAATCCTAAGATGTGCATTTTAGCCAATGAAACAACTTCTAACTTTATCTCTCTTCAGTGGGGCACTAGCAGGGATGCCTGCTGTCTCCCCTTTTTTTCATTCTAGCCATGGAACCTCTCGCCTGTGCGCTAAGATCAAACACTAAATTTAAAGGCATCACAATTCAAGGTAAAGAATTTAAACTAAGCATGTTTACAGATGATGTAATATTATATGTGTTCTCCTTGTCAATCATTAGAAGCAATAAAATCTACACTGGATACTTTTGATCAACTAGTGGGCCTCAAAATAAACTCTTCCAAATCCTTGTTTTATCCAATCAACATTGATTCTGAAGTAAAATCTGACTTTTCAACCAAATATAAATTACAATGGGTGGATAAATACCTATCATATTTAGGAGTCAAGTTACCTGTGGTTTGGTCTGAAATTATTAAATTGAATCATCAAGAAACACACAAAGAAATAATGACTAAGCTAAATACCTGGAACACCAATTCCTTTTCTTGGATGGATCGTATTTGTATTTTACACTATTCTTTCATGTTAGATTCAAATATCATATCTCAGAGTCTGCTCACTGGTTGCCTGATGTTTTCATACTTTGCAATTTGCTTACTGGTTGATTGAAAAGATTTTTTAGTCAGATTTGTAATCCTCCTTGGGTCCCTGTGAAAAAGGTAGTCTATAAATGAAAATAACAACAATGGTAATAATGGTTTTAACAGCTACTGCCTTCTTTCATCACTGTTTCCTAATATGAAAGGCTGACTCCACAATTCAAGTTTGTAAAATAACTTGTAATTGAGCTCAGTGGATGCCACCCATAACTAGTCATCACTCTTACCTTTTTGCTGTCTGGAATACCAGACACTGGAGGCAAATCTCTGCACTTTAGCTGGTTGGATGGGTCCCTTTTCAGCTCACTGGTGGCTACACAGTAATGGGACAAAACTAGCCATGAGAACCAAACACTGTTTAGTGAAACTTCTAAAAGCCTGAGAAAGATCAAAATGCCTAGACCATCTAATCTCTTATATTTATTTATTATTTATTTAGGAGGAATTATTTTTTCAGTGATTCTCTGTGCTGTAATCTGAGAGGACAGTGGTGGGGAAAACAAAATGACTCAGTAGGGTAGTGAGTGATGCAGTATGCTTTAATTAAATTTACTTGCTGTTGTCTGGGTGGACAGCACTCCACAGCCTCATAATAGCAGAGCCTTTCCTGATGGTCAAGGCTGAGAAGTGCTTCAGGTCTCACCAATATAGCAGTAATTGGCACAATGTCATTTCATTGGACCATCCTGGATGGACTGTTACCACCATAGAGGCAACAAAGTGAGTAAAATCATATCCAGTGTTTCTCCAGGTAGGCTCCAGTCCATTGGGACTGCTGCCCACCAACTCAAGCTGCTTTTCAACTGCCAGGAATCTTGCACTGTGTAGAAACACAGAGAAGCATTGACTCCCCCCCGTAAACGCGGGGCCCATGTAAATTCTCATACATGGCAGTATGTCCCCTACAGGAGAGATGTACAGTGCCAGAAACTAAGGAATGAACTAATATTAAAATAAATCAAAGCAATCTATTTTATTCCTATTTTTGTTGATTCCCATGATTTTATTATACTGATCTGTAAGTACAAAAGGCTATTTAAAATAGATCTGGCAGTTCCCAGGTATCAGATGTTTCCTCAGTACTATTCTAAAGGTTAGATTCAACCATTAATTTGGAAAACATAACTTGAGAAATGCTTGTCTTGTTCTAATGCCTTGGAAACTGTTAGCCAGATCCTATGATACATTAAAAATTGAGGGGAAGGAAGTACTGCTCAAAATATTCTTAAAATAAAAGTACCCCCTCCCCCACCCTGACATACCACTCAATTTAGCAAAGTTGCTGAACACAAGAAAAGACACCATCAAATGTTCTGAGACAGGTAACATTGCCTAATGTTGATTATGATAACAAAGTATTTAAAAACAAGATTTATTCCCCAAGAAGAGTATGCTAGTCCCTGAAAATAGCCTAGGAAGGATATGCTGTCATACCTAACACTACATTAAATGCAAACTGAGAACTTGATATATTTTAGGAAAATTCAGCACTTTCTAGACTAATAAACATTTTACAATATTATTGCACATGTTCCTTTCACTTTGTACAAATAATCGTTCCTCTCACATCTAATAAGTCTGCCTGACACATTTGTAGCCCTATAAAGTCACCTTCATGGGGCCTATTTTGGGGTGTATTGATCATGTATTTACACAAATCTCAATGGAAAGTTATTTCAAAGGCATGGCATTTGTGGGGTTCATCATTGCAAAAACATGAAATGGTTCAACTGGGATATTTTTGTCATATTTTATTTTTCTGGACCATATTGATGCATGTAAGAAAAGGATTTAGAATGTGGTCAGAAGAGGGACACCAACACAGTTTGCAGAGAAGTCAAAAACTAGCCACCCATAAGTTGAAAAGCAGTGATTCTCCGTCCACAGTAGCCATGCTTTCTCATCACTGTTTCCAGGACTTTGACTCTCTCTCAGCTCAACTTTTACTCACTGTGGGATTCTAACTCTTCTGCTGATACTGCATTTTACCTTTTCACTCATTCACTTCTACTCACTTGAAAAGATATGTGTACATATGTGGACAGACAGTGCACAGAGACAGGGCTGAAGTTATCACTCAGTTGGATTCAAAACTCTATTGCATCAAATGTAGGCATCCTGATTCAGATGTTTCCTTAATGCACAGAACAAGGGATGTTCCTGGATTTTATGATAACTCTGGTATGATATGACAGTTCAAGTTTCTTTTCATGGTTTCTACACAGTTAATGATGAATCTACAGTTATTCTTTATCCTCCCAACCATAGTAATGAAATTTGATAGAAACATTCCTGTTAAAGTGTATGTCTGTTTTTGTATCACTTACATAATAAATAACACTAAATGGCATATAAATGATACAAAATAAACAAATGAAACTGGAAAATATGCCATATAAAATAGGAGAGGTAAAAGTAGTCTTCCCAAGTGTGCATAAGAATTAAAAGAATTGTTTAAAAAGCATTTTTATACATCCCTGTCAAACAGTGGATCCATTATAAACAAAGAGCTCACTGTCCATGAAGATTTTGTTGTTTGCTTCAATGGAGAGGCAAACTGTATATGTGAAGAGTTGCTTCTTGTGTTGCACTGAATGAGGAAACCTGCCCTTTTAAAACCATCATTACATCCTGTGGCAGTAAATACCATAAGTTCGCTGTGTGTGAAGAAGTATTTTCGTTCTTCTGTACTGATTTACTGTTAAACAATTTAAATGGGTGATGTCACACTAAGGCCTAGTTCCCACAGACAAAATAGTAAACACAGTCCTGGATTCTATCACTTCAGAGTTCATGCACATTACTGAATATTCTTGTGTATCAAAAACAAATAAACAAAAAATCCTTCCATATAGAATTCCCCCAACAGACTATTTTTCTAGTGCTTGCAGAAACTAGTAGCATTTCCTAGCCTGGCCATTTTATCAGTGTCTGTGTTAGGAGATGTACTTTTAAAATGCTTTTATTTGTTGTTTTCTGACCTGCACACACATCTGAATGATGCTTGCAAGTGTCTTTGGTTTGGGAGAATTGTGTGCTTTGTTTGATGTGACCACCTGCACTAGGAAGTTGCCCTTCTGTCTGCACTTTCATGCTAATAAAGTCACACACACACACATATGCACATACATCTACCTATCATGCACTGGTAACAAGAAAAGCATCTCCATTATGGTCTGCCAGAAGGATGATATAAACAACAACCTGCCTACCATCGAGGAATTTAAATTACACATGTAACCCACAGGATGCTTGGTTTTTGCAAGTGTTAAGACTGTTTCCTATTGATGGCTTGGACCAAGCTAGAGTCATCTGCACTTCTAAGGTTTCCATGACAACCCATCTTCACACCTTGGACCAAATGTCCCCTTTTAGTGAAAGGTATAGATTTTCAATATTGCCCCACCTTAGTAGGAGGGTACCCCACATCCTATAGCCAATGATATAGGAATGGGATGGACTGGAAGAAGACCCTAATGCCAGCCCCCAAAATAGCTGATAAAAACAAGGTTCACCTTTTGTTATGTGCGCCTTTTCCAGCCAGCTAGCTAGTCATCTAATCCTCACACGTGTTATCAGGTTCCAACAGTGTGCAGTAAGAGTATCCTTAGTTAGAATCAACTCTTGTATTCTTCACTGTGAAGGTCGAGCTTCAGGAATCAGATAAGTATCATGTGATTTCCCTCTCCTAAATAATTTCTAGTTTAAAACCCCATATTGCTTTCCATTTAGGAACTTGTGTGTATGTGTGTATGTATCTGTTTTGTTTGCCTGTGATTCAAAAGATATTATTCAGTAAAGAGAATAACTGACTTTACTCAAGAAACCTTGTCACGCGTTCTCTTTTGGGAAACAGATTCTTTGGGGCGAAGTTGCTTTCTCTGTATACATAGACCAGAACTCATTCAAGTTTGACCGATTAATGCGTAGATAAGCATTTCGGCCAACATCTGGACTCTGGGGACAGAGTAGGGCCTTTTCTGTACTCCCCTTTTAATCCATGTTCACTGCAGTGTCCTCCAAGTAATTCTAGGTTTATCATCTAGTGCAGTTGTTGGTTGTTTGCTATGTTCCTCCTCTCCCTGAAGTAGCAAGGCCACAAATACAACAGCAGAGTGTTAGAGAAAGTTTTCTTTATGAGTTTAAAGTAAAAATACAGAATTGTTGAGGGTCTGCAAGGATCCCATACTAATTATCTGGTAACACTAGAACTAGACCAAAGAATAAGATCCATAAACAGTGCATTTGTTGAACATTCTAGACTAGCTCTCCTTCAAAGACCCTTAAAAATATCCAGTTTCTCCATATCCTTACCTGGTGAAAACTATCCCAGCTATAATATGGGCCAAAAGGGCCATCCTTACCTACACTAGCCATATCAAAATATGGACAATTTTTACCAATTTAAGATATGGCCAGACATTTGAATGCTTTGGAAAACTTTTCATGGCCAATAATAGTTCCAGTTTATTTCAAATATCAAGCAATTTGAGGACCAATTTTGAGTTATGTGAATCCACATGACAAACTAAAGTTAATAATGAAGACCAGCCGGTGGATAGGTGTGAATCCCTTAGCTATCCCTTAGAAATAAAGACCAGTCCCAAATAAAGATGATCCACAGGTGGTCCCACTTGCTGAAACTGCTTTTGGGTTTTAGGGCAGTAAACTTGCCTAACAAGACATGGAATATTTTATACCTGGTGCTGACTGTTCTGATTAATGCTCTGACAAAGAATTCTACACTGATAGAAAGAAATGGCCAGCTTTTAAGTCATTCCCCATGTAGGTTGTTTTAGCAAGCCACTAAAATGACAACATTTTCATTAAACTTATGTTGGTTGATCCATGAGCAAGAGTTAACTAAAAACAGAACCTTCATTCTGCTTATGACCTCAGATCCTTATAAGCTCAAATGAAGTGCCAGGGAAATATGATATAAATAGGAAAGTTATAATCACTTACGTAACAATGCAAGCATTTTGAAGCTTGGTTTACCATAAAAATGGATATAACACTCCCATATTTTACTGGGTCCAGATTACTTTCAAAGCAAACTGAACAAGATTAGCAGCTTTATGGAAACACATGTTAACTAGTTGTACAGGATTTCGTTTTCACCAAAAGCTGTGTCTCCATCACTGGGGCTATTAACGTCATATGATACTTTGGAGGACAGTGGTTAAAATAAATTCCAGAAAATAGACGAAAAAGGATTGTAAATCTTTGGGGAGCCATTGAAACTCAAGGCCTCTGCTTAATGTTCAATTACTTGCTCATTTTCTTGCTACTTCACGCTCTGTCCTGATCTACTCTGCTTTCACGTAAAGTTTAAAGCTCACACTCTCCAGCATTTGTCAGATTAAATTAAGTCCTGGTTTTACATTATGTAAAATAAAATTGAAATCAAGTAGGAGAAAGGTTTCAAACAAATCTTCCTAAATAAAACCTAATTTGCATGCATTTAGATTTTCCTGATATAATTTTTAGTGATTTACAGTGCAGTCCTAAAACAGAGTTAGTTACATCTATTATAGACCACTGAAATCAATCGACTTAGAAGGGTATAACTCTGCTTAGGGCAGAACTGTTGATTAAAAGCTAAAAGCAAGACACTAAAAGCCATCAAGAAAAATAGTTATTTGGACATCAGTGACTGAAACATGTAAGAAAATCTCTGATCTGTCTTTACCACTAAAAGGGAAAGCCAGCTCCTTTTTCTTGATAGAAAGAAAAACTTTGAGCAATGCTGGGCTCATAGACTTTTTCTTCTGGAAAAAGGAAGCACAGTTTTAGACAATATTAAGTTAGCATTTCCCATAAATAGTAAAAGAGGTTCCATGTCCAAATTCTGGTTTAATTACAATAAAACATTTTTATACAGTAATTTTCAGTTAACTTTTCAGTGCTCAAAGCATTTCACATAGATTATTGCTGTAGTCCTCAAAAAAACGCAATAAGGTTCTCCAACATTATTATCCCTACAATGCATTTGGGGAAGGCTTAGAGAAATAGTGACTTGCCTTGGTGAGCTTGGGGTTGAAGAGAGACTTGAATCAGATTATTCTCTTAGCCATCATGCCATTTCAGTTCATCTGTTTACTGAGTTGCACAAGCCTGATGGAGCATCCTTGGTAATATGACTGCTATCCTTGCTAATCTCTCACACAATCTGGATGGTGTATCACTTGTGCCATCCCAGAAGGTGAGGAAGCCTGGGGGTGCTACTGGATGTGTTACTTCCTATGGAGGCCTAGGTCACTACAGTTGCCAGGTCTGCCTTTTACCATCTTCGGCAGATCAGGCAGCTGGCTCCCTACCTCTTCCCCCAGGACTTAGCTACAGTGACCCATGCAATGGTCACTTCCAGACTTGACTACTGTAACTTGCTTTATGTGGGCTTGCCCTTGTGGCTGGTTCTGAAACTCCAGCTAGTGCAAAATGTGGCAGCATGCCTGCTGACTGTGTCACCTGTGCAGGTGTGCATTTGGCCAGTGCTACACCAATTGCACTGGCTACCAATTGAGTACTGGATCCACTCCAATGTATTGGTACTGACTTTTAAAGCTTTATGCAGCCTGGGACTGACATACCTGAAGGACCACCTCTCCCCATATGTGCCTCAGAGAGCCTTGTGCTCTGCTGATCAAGAACTGTTGGTCCTCCCCAGCCCATGGGATGTCCACTTAGCCTCAACTAGGACCAGGGCTTTTTCCACCCTGGCCCTGGCCCTGACCTGGTAGAACATGCTCCCATTAGAGATCACCCTGATGGACCTCTTGCCATTCTGCAGGACCTGTAAAATGGACCTGTTCCTCCAGGCCTTTGACTGAGGTGGTGGGCATCCAATAAAAACTGGCCTTTCCTGCTGAAGTTTCACCATCTCCAAACAGCCCAGATCAAGAAGACCCAGAGACTCAGCAGCATGAGTCTTTGGAGATGGTGCAGGTAAAGAAATAGTGTGACTTGTTTTAAATCATGCTGTTGCTTTAACTTGTTTTAATTTTTCTATTCACTATGATGAGCCTAATGGCTCAAGAACCTACTTTGTGATCTGCCCTGAACCTACTCGTGGAGAGGGTGGAATATAAATCAACAGAAATAAATTCTGATCATAACTGAATGAAGGAAAACTAATTATTTTGAAAGATGCACAAGCTTATCCTTCTTAGTTATAGATGAGCACAAACCAGTTCACAAACTAAAGTTCATCATGAATTTTGGCTGGTTTATGGTTTGTGAAGTGATGTTCACAAAATAAAGAGCTGCCACAAACTTCCATGAATTTTAAGGCAATTTGTGGCAGTTCACGTTAGTTTCTGAAGAGCAGAAAGAAGGGGTTTAAATGATTCAGAGCCATTTAAACCCTTGCTTTCTGCTCACTGCTGCTTTTGGCAGGGAGCATATAGCAGGGGGTGAAATGGCTCAGAGCCATTTAATCCCCTGCTTTCTGCTACCTGCCAGAAGTGGTGGGGAGCAGAATACAGGGGTCACAAACTGGTTCAGTTTGCAAACCAATGTATCGGTTCATGGTTCAGTTTGTGGTTCAGCAACTGAACCTCAAAAATGCAGTTTGTGTCCATTCCTGTTCTTAGTTTCTTTGTGTATGCGTGTGTTATCATGGAGAACCCTTCTTGTTTGCCCATTGTCATTGCTGGTGTTCCTGACTACCTCCCTCCCTTTACAGCATTTCATGATGCTTTATGCCATTTGTATGCAATTAATGCAAAAGTGGGTGTCATTTTAAACTATAATAATGCTATCAAATTTCTTTAGTATGGTAGGAGGAAAAAAGATGACTGTAATTTCATTCCAAGCAGGAAAAAAATATCAGAAACTGGGATTCTTTTATGGAATCAGTATGTTCATTTAATTTGGTATGATCCCTGGGTGAATTTATTGCTGATATCCCTTGGTCTGCCAGTTAAAGACTCAATGTATGCTTGAAGACAACTCCCTCAAAGACAGACTTCTCCCATACTTTCAGATCTGAGACAACTGGATTGAGACTTATTGTTTCCCCTCACACATTTAAAACCAGAATTCCATTTCAGTGGAAAGTGGCTCCAATGACTAAAAGTTAAAATTAGACATTTGAAAATTTGGCCCTGTGATCAGGGGCTCACACTCAACATATCTGGGGAGATTTATGAGAGTGCTGTACAAATTACAGTGGCTTTGGAGCTCCTTTGGAGCAGCACTCAGACTGTTTATTCAGCCCTACTTTTTGTGCACTTTCATGTCTATTGGAAACCTACCAGGAAAAGTACCAAGCCCTTTAAATCAGATCAAGCCACATTAAACTGAAGATTAATTTCATCATAAAGGTTAGCTCCATTTTCATTCCACTCTTTCTGCCTGCAATTTGTCTTCATAACAAGCGCTAATTAATAAGCCTGCACAGCCCTGGAAAACTGCCTTTAATCTTCCAAAAGCATAAATACTCATAGTCACTAATGTAAAAATCTCACTCCACAATTCATCATCAGATTAGGAGATATTATTTTCTCTCCCTGCAGTTGATTGACTGAAAGGTCTAAGAGCACAGGTGAAGCTTCAGATGTTGAAAGTGCTGTATTTTGTTTTTCTCTGCATGGTGCCAATGCCTTTTCACACAACACTGGGGTACTTTTTAAGAACTGAGGAGCCCGATCCTCCTGTGATATATAGGCATATGAAAAGAATTCCTGCAAGAATTCCTTTCCAAACAGTGATCAGGGACTCCCTTTGAACCTGAAATGTAAAATACATTACATGACATTCTTAAACTTCATTTGGAACTGTCACTTCCTTTCATATAATGCAATATTATGTGCTGCTTGTAAGAAAGAATTCATGGGCTATGTCTTAAAATCAATTTCCTTTAAACATTTATTTTTCAGCTATAGTGCTAATTTGTATTTGATTAAATAATTTCTAAGCACTTTGGGGGGGGGCTATTCACAGTGGACTGGTTTGCATTTTTTTAAATTTGTCAAATAAGTAGTTTAAAATGCATATCCTTCTATTTTTGCACTGAAAAGAAAACATTCTGCTTCCTGAAACCCTGATCTGTACCATGCAAGCAAGTAAATGTACTCACACTGTGGAAGAAGGCTTATGAATTCTTCAGGACTGCATCAGAAATATCTACTTGGATTATGTGGATGTAGTTCAAACTGTAGATGTATGAACATACACAGTGTGTGGATGTAAGCTTTAAGTTTTGAGACCTGAAGTTTCTAACTCGCACTCTTATAAAGGACATAACTGAAGAGCATTCCAACTGCATCACACTAATAATGAATCCCGATATGATGCATACTGCTAGGCCTACTACTATTCTTACTACAGCAATCACACTTTAAAGCCAGTTCCTGGGTTTCATCTCTTTGTTGCTTTTAAGTGTGACCAAGAAATAAAAATAGAATTTTAGAGAGATGCAAACAGAAGCAGTTCATAATAGCCTCTATCCAGTTTTATGGGGCCGTATAAACCAACTTCAAGACAGGACAGGGTGCCAGATAGCCCTTTCTCAAGATATGTGGTCACTAGAAGAAGAGCTAACTTTAGTTCTCCCCCAAGTGGTAATCTTTAATTTTTCTCAGATAATGACATGACAGATGTTCATTCCAATAGAAAATGTAATGTATTTCTGGGGCAATCAGCATTGCACTGGTCAGGGGCCTGCTGTGAAACTGAATGGAACAGTCTTTACTGCTTTATTGTAGGTGATATAATGTGTGGAGCCTTCAAATAAATCTCTGGGACAAAATGACATGATTCCCATATGGAGAGATTACTATATATCTCAGTTTCAGAGGGTAGCTGATTTGGGCTGCAGGAGAACAGCTAAATTTCATTCCAGCAACACTTAAGAAATTTACAAGATTTTCATGGTATAAACTTTTGAGAGTCAAAGCTCTCTTTGTCAAATATGAGTCAGAATGGAGATCTCTGAGTTCTCTGAGCCCTTGTATCCCTGACAGAAGGTGGGAGGGGTGTTGCAAAGAAGGAACTAGGGATGCAGTTTATAGATTCAGGTATATGCTGATTTACTGCCTTTCACAGATCTTACCTTAATCCAATTTTAGCTATAATTTCCCAATTACTTATGCATCTTGATCCTAACTAGCCCTTCCTGGCAACTAACCCTCCCCCCCATATGTAATGGTTGTGGAAATTCCATTTCATTGTATCTGGAAAAGTGCGTTTGCACACAAAAGCTTATACCTTGATAAAAATTTGTTGGTCTTAAAGGTGCCACTGGACTCAAACTTTGTTCTAATGCACATTATAATCCGTTTGATTACAGCAGGGGAGAAATGGTGAGGGACAGAAAATTAGCATCTGTAGTGAGGTAAGAATTCTATGTCCCTGTTAAGACCTGGGTGGTCCATTGTTCTGATTTTGTGAAAGAATTCAAATTCAATAGTCTTGCATTGTAAGTTTCTCCTTGAAGTTCCTTTTGAAGTTTCTCTGCTTGGGGACTGCCATTCTTAGGCCAGCAATGGAATGACCTGGAAGATGGATCAACCTGACCATGAACCAGTCCACTCAAGAAACACATTTTCTAGACACCACTGTACAAATACATGGTGGAAGCATGAAACCACCTTATACCAGAAAGCTACCAATCGCCAAGTATACCTACATGTCTGCAGTCACCATTCTAAATACACCAAACAATCCATTGTCTACAGTCAAGCTCAGTGCTACAGTTGCATCTGTTCCTATCCCTCAGACAGAGCTGCAGGATCTACAACAAACATTTTTGGAATTATAGTACCCACCTGATGTAGTAAGTAAACAGAGCAACAAAGCTAGAATGATATAAAGGGATAACCTCCTACAAAATATGCCCAAAAAAAACAATGACAGAAAACTACTGGTGATCACATACAACTCTCAACTCAAACTAGTTCAACATATCATTAATGACCTACAACCTATGCTGGACAAATATATTCCTTTCTCACAGGCATTGGGAGGCAAACATTTCTTGCCCCTAGACAGCCTCCTAACCTTAAACAACTTCTCACTCACAACAATGCCCTTCCTAACATTGACAGAGACTCTGTGACCAGGGCCTGTAACAAACCAAGATGCCAATTCTGTTCCTATATTCATTCTGGCAGCTAAGGATGGGCATGAACCACATTTTTGCAGTTCAGGTTGTTTTGTGGTTTGTGGTTGAACCATGAACAGTACCAAGAACCAATAAGCTGGTTGTGAACCGAACCAAACATTCTGGAAAGCCTTAAGGCTTTGAATGCATTTCTCTGATCTCCTTGGAAAAAAATTGTTCCTGTTTTTACTTCCATATTTTTTTTCCTTCTCAGTATCCTACCAAATCCACAGCAATGTGTGTGCTATGATTATAATTCTATGTGCTTCTTCCCAGTGGATGGATGTGGAAAATTCCTCACACTGCAGCTCACATGGGTGCAGGATCTGTGAGCAAAAGCCTGCTTTTCTTCACTGCCTTCCTCTCATTAGATCACAGACTCCATAGACTAGTTCAGATCTCACCACAACCATGAATTTCCTTTGGGGGCTTTAGGTAAACCATTCCCTCTCAGCCTCACCCTTTCTCACATCTGCAACACGGGCATTTATAACACCAACCTTTTTACATTAACATTGTGAGGATTACAGAGATAAAGTAAAGGAAACCATTTGGACATTGCTGTATAGTTTATATGCACTACTGTTGTCATTTATTTCCTGAAGCCTAATTTATTGTTGGAAACCATTAGCCCTTCATCTTGTTATTTCTTGAAATAACTGTTCCACACTGTGCTCCCATTGCTTCTCTTCAAAGCCACAAAAGAACTGCAATGTGACCTTAATCTAGAAAGAATTCTCTACCACCATCACCATCACCCGCCAGCAGACAAAAAACATCCCAATACCCTATTGTAGTTATTAGACCACTCTAATTTTCACTATAAATAAATTTATTCCTCAGAGCACTTAAGATAAACTCTAAGGTTAACAAACACTTCACCATGCAACTATCCAGCTGTGACAAATATTTAAGAAATCTGATACAGCTTGCCTAAAAATTATTCATTTGCAGGCCTCGTTGCCTTTGAGGATCAACTGTTTTATTTGTAATTTTTGACATTTCCCTTCTTTTCCTGTTTGGCCTGTGAATGTGAAGGGGTTGTAAACACAAATTTCAGCTCACTGCCTTAAGGCACCACATTGTTTGTCAAGATGCCAAAAGAAAGGGGTGGGTGGGGGGACCTGAAAGGTCCTTTGGAGCATTCCGGTCTGAAGGGCTTGTAAAGATAGTATTTGTTTGTTTTCTTGATCTGACTTTGAATCTGGCTCTAGCACTGGCCCTTCAGGGAAAAGCAACTTTTAAATAAATGCTTCAAGATTGTGCAAACATTTCAGTAGTCTCAGAGTCCTGGTGTTCTGGGTCAAGGAAGGAAGAAAATACATGTCACTCAACAAAGAGATGGAAATGATAAAAGATGGATAAGGCTGCAGTCGTGATTTTTCATGTGACTGGGCTCCACATACTTGCAAGATTCACTTGCAATTGAACCAGTTTGTTAGATGTGCTGTTATAGATGAGTGAAATCATCACTAGTTTTGTTTTACTGAGGTCTGTTAAGTGATCACATTACTTGGCACTCCAGATCCTGAAGATTTGTATCGTTATATCAATGTGCAAGACTATCTAGCACTCCAATCCTACACATTTGCAGTGTCATCTGACTGCAGTGCTGTTATCAAATACATGCATGGCCCTTGAACATGGCACTTGGTCTGATCCAGCATGGTTCCTCTTACATAATGAGGGCATGAGTAACAATTTATGATGTTCTGACAGAGACACTGGTACACATCTTAAACATTTACTTGAAGGTCTAGATATTGTTAGGTTCAATACACCCTACTACTGTCAAAATTTTAAAAAATAGATTTATCTGTAGAAGTTGTCTTCTTTTCGGATTTTTTGGTATTTTTATATGTGCATGTGTGTGAGAGAGTGAGTGTGAGTGTGTATGTACCTAGAAGTCATGGTGACCTCTGGTGACTGACCCCTACTGGGGGGTCTGGAGGATATTCAGAGAGGTGGCTGAATAAAGCCTACCCCCACCTCCTAACTGCTGGTATTCCAAAAAGGTCTCCCATCCAAGTACTTGCCAGAGTTGACCCTGCTTAGCTTCTGAGATCTGATGAGATTGGGCTTGCCTGGGCTATCCAGGTCAGGTGTAGAAGTTGTCTTCTGAAAGCATCCTTCCAGCCAAACTGATATAACAGGTATATACCACATCTTGAAGAATAATGGAAACTTTCTGTCCCATAAAATATGGAGGTCCTTTCACAGGGCTAGCTTGTCAACCCGAAAAAATCTGAAATAGTCATCTGATGGCTTTTTCCACCTCAGTAAACCCAAGCTTATGGGTTTGCTTCATAGGACCTTAGAACTGAGAAAGATCATTTGTGTTAATGTTCATGAAGCAAAATGCCATGGTCATTCTCACCACAACCTTCTGAGGTTCTTCCAACATGGGAAGAATGAGCCTGAATGTGAGCTAAGGCCATCTGGTGAGTGCAACCTCACTGAACAGTTTATGAAAATCAAGTCTTCTGATTGAAGGGAAGTTACAGACACAGGGATCTTAGCTTATTTTAAACAATTAATTGGTTAATGAAGCAATTCAAATACATTTTTTTCATTTCTATGTCGGTGGTATCTCTTTTTAAGTATATTATACAGGCACCAATGAATTCTGATGACTTGGGGGGGCTTTGATGTACACATTGAGCTCTTCTATCTTCAGGGGTTTTGGTATCTATTTTCAGCAAAGAAGTAGAAGCTCTGTGGATATGCAGAAGAACCATCTCTTCCATTGAAGTCAGTATGGAAAATGAAGTGCAAGAGTTCCGACCATGTGCATTTCACACCACATGTGGAACATTGGAAGAATTTGTCCAAACAATGGTTGTAATTTTAAATAGTTGCATGAACTGTCCTTTAGAGGAGGAATGTTTAAGTTAGTGGTTTCCCTACAGCCACATAAGTAACTGACATTGAGCTTAGTTTAGAATTTAGGATATGCCAGATTTCAGGTCTGTGGTCCGACCATGTATTGAAGCCATCTTTTAACAGATGAGAAAGAGGAATGCAGTTTCAGGGGAAGTGATCTTGTTTCTCTGGCCTAACTTTTTTTTTCTTTAACTCAAAGACAAATGTTTAGTCTGCACATTTCAAAAACAACCATAATTTTCATCACATTATTGATTGCAAATGGTGGAGTGAAACTTAAACATAGATCACAAGAATTATGTGGATGATTCATTACACTTCCAGGAGCAGTTGTTGGGAACTATGTAGTTGTTCAGGCAAAGGACTAAACAAAATGTGAACAGCAGCTTCCTCCAGAGCATTTTTTAAATGAAAAGCCGCCACAGCAGGCTGAATATGGGAGCTGAGGGCTGAGCTGCTTAATCCTTCCCCTTCAAGCAGTTTCTCAAAATAATTCTCCTCCTAAGCTCTTTCACTTACTGCCTTTTTCTTATGAGATCCAGTACTGGTTTCTTATGTAGTAAACCAACTTGAGAGGAGGAGGTGATTTTAAGGTGATTGGTACTCTTTTCTGCATTTCCTGCATGCTTGCTAAAACATTAATAAAATGCAGGAAAATGCTCCTATGCAGAAGAGACAGTCCCAGACTTACTTGGGGCTATTTTTGTGGCTGCAGGACTGAGGACTGAGTGAAAGGGGAGGGTTTCCCTTCCTCCCCTTGGCTCCATGATGGTGGTTGCCAGGAGCTGCAGGGGCTGCACCAGATGTGGCCCAGGCCCAGCCAAGCAGACTCCCAGTGCCAGCCTGGAGGGGGTGGGGCTTTCAGGAAGACCAGAAAGCCAAGGCTAAATTTTGGTCTCCCTCCCCCAGATATGTAGCTGGGCTGCAGCTGGGGCCTTCCGTTTATCAGCTGCAGCTTCCCCACCCACCATCCCTCTGCATGCTTTTGTCACATCTTTGGTAGGTAGTTTGGACATTAAGACAGGTCCAATTTGGGGGGAGGCTCTGTCTGCATGCCTACCTCTCCTGCTCCTGGGACCCCCATTAGGTGTCATGGGGGAGGGACCGTTCAGTGATACGCCCAGCTTGGCAGGGTCTCACCCTCAGATGGCATGGGAACATCTAGGGTGGTACCCATAGTTCATGGTGAATGGTGTTTGCTGCGTGGATGAGTGCACAGAGTTGTTATAGGCAAACTCAGCCAGAAACAGCAGAGTGGCCCAGTAATCCTGCTGGTAGCTGGTGTAGCAGTGGAGATACTGTTCCAATGTGGCATTTGTGCGCTTTGTCTGGCTGTTCGACTGTGGGTGGTAAACAGAGGATAGGTGGACAGGTACCCAGGCAGAAGTGGATGGCCTGCCAGAAACAAGAGGTGAACTGGACAACATGGTCAGAAATCAGGTGGGCTGGAATTTTGTGTGGACAGAAAATATGCTGCAGAAAGAGCTGAGCAGTTTCCTGAGCTGTGGGGAGTTTGGGGCATGGGATGAAGTAGGCCATTTTGGTGAAAAGGTCCACAATCACCAGGATGCAAGTGTGGCCCTTGGACCAGGGAAGCTCTGTGATGAAGTCCAGAGAGATAGTGTTCCAGGGTCCAGAAGGTGTGGGCAGGGGATGCAGGAGACCTGAGGGTTTGGCCGGGAGGTCTTTAGTCCATCGACAGACCTCGCAGGAGCCAACAGACTAGGCAACATTGGTGCGGACTTGGGGCCACTAGAACTCCCATGTCAATAGATGGGTGGTCTTGTGCTGGCCGAAATGTCCTGCCAGTCTAGCATCATGCAATAGGTGCAACACTTCCGTTCACGTGGGTCCGGGCAGCAGATAGAGTCACTCATGGTGCAGCAGGAGGCCATCTCAGGTTGTGAACTCTCCTGCCAGGACATCTTGCAGCTTCTGAGCCCGGGGGTCATGGCCCTGACTGGCGCGGATCTCTTCTGTCAGGGTCAGGTGAGTCAAGGTGGCTGCAAAGATTGACGATGGCAGTAGTGAAAGAGATGCACTCTGAACACAAGACATTGAAGAAGAGAGTGGATCAAATGACAAATAAGCAAAATCATCAGGAAAACAGGCTACTGTTCTTGCAAATGGAGAAAGCTAATATGATCCTCAGATTCCAGGGAGTTCCTGAATCTCTGAAAGAAGATTTGAAGAAGCTTCTTAGTGATCTTATCGCACCAGTAGTAGGCTTAAAAGCGGATGAAATAATGCACAATATCGAAGCAGCGTACAGGGTGTATTCTAATTACACCAAAAAGAATAGCCTACCTGGAGAAATATCAGTCAGATTTTTGAGAAGACATACTAGGGATGCAATTCTAAAAGCAACCTCAGCAACTCCACTGAAAATGGGGAATTATATTATCAAGGTTTTAAAGGACATTCCATATGAAATTCATCAAAAATGGAAAAGTTACAAGGACTTGATACTCTTTCTCCAAACTAACCAAATTGGATACAAATGGGTGGTCCCAGAAGAAGTCATATTTAAAATGCATGACAAGAGAGAGAAGATCAACTACATGTACAAGGCTAAAGAATTCCTCAAATGCTACTTGGGAACCAAAGAAGACAGTGAAACCGGTTTGAGTGGCTCTGCACCCTCGGAGACAGACGAAGACTTGGCTGCAGAAGAGGGCACTGGCGCCCGAAAACCAACTTATTCATTTAGGGATAGAAAGCCTAAGTAAAGGCAGAAGGACTCTGGAAATTGCCTTTATGAAGCGAGTCTGGGAGATGCTCCAGAATTCTCTCATAACAAGTAACCAGCTAATCTTTAATTAGGGAAAGATAGACAGTACTCATTGTGTTCATTGTTTACTACTAATATTGTACTAACAGATTTTAACTGGGTTAATGATCTTCTACTCTTGGGTTTTTAGTGTAGTGTGGGTTTTCTTTTCTTTCTCCCTAGTGTTAGTTCTGAGTTATAGTTTGCAGTCTATTATAAAAAAGCAATAAAAAATCCCCTTTGGGGGGCCAAAAAAAAAAAGGTGGCTGCAAAGATCAAAGTTGGCAGGATGGTGGCAGCAGGGCTTCTTCGGTAGAAGCGGGGGTGTACTCTGGCTTTCAAGAAAGTGCATCTGCTTTCTCGTTATGGGTATGAGGAAAATAGGTTATTTGGAAGTCAAAGCATGAGAAGAAAAGGGACCACAGAATCTACCACTGGTTGAGACACCAAGTTGTGATGGTCAGTTAGTACCTGGACTGGGTGGCGTGCTCCTTCAAGATGATGCCTCCAGTCCTCAAAGGCAGTCTTGATGGCAAGCAATTCCTTCTCCCAGATGGTGTAGTTTCTCTCGGCCACTGTCAACTAGCATGAGTAGTAGGCACAGGGCTGGAGAGGTTGGGAAGTGTCATCTCATTGGGACAGGATGGCTCCAAGTGCAATGCTGGAAGGGTCTACCTTGACGGTGAAGGGCAGCTGGGGGTCCGGATAGCACAGGAGCAGGCCTGTGGCAAAGTGGGTTTTCAGAGTGGTGAAGGCTTGGTTGGCCTCCGGGGTCCAGTGGAAGGCTTCCTTGGGCTGGAGGAGCTGGGTCAGAGGGGTGGTCATGGACGTGTAGGCTGGGATGAATTGCCGGTAGTAATTGGCAAAGCCGAGAAACCGTTGCAAGTCCTTGCAGTTTTGAGGGGCCTGCCATGTCAGGACAGCTTCCACTTTTTTCAGATTCATGAGGATCCCTTGAGGTGATACAATGTGGTCAAGGAACTTGACAGAGCGCAGGTCAAAGTCACACTTCTCAAGCTTGGCATAGAGGCATTGGGCTAGTAGGCACTGCAACACCTGGCAGATGTGCTTGACATGCGGGCAAGGCTGGGTGAATAAATCAAAATGTTGTCCAAATAAATAATAAAGCAATCAAGCAGGTCCCTAAAGATATCATTCATCAGCCTCTGGAAGATGGCAGGGGCATTGGTCAACCCAAATGGCATCACCAAGTATTCATATTGGCTGTACCAGGTGCCAAATGTGGTCTTCCACTCATCCTCTGGCTGTATATGCACCAAGTTGTAGGCACCCCGAAGATCAAGTTGAGCTCCCAATAGTCATTGCAGAGGCAAAGCTCTCTGCTTTTCTTCTTTACAAAGAGGAACGGAGCGGATAGTGGGGATGTAAAGGGCTGGATGAAGCCTTGTTGCAATTTTTTTGTGAGGAAGTCTTGCAGGGCTTCCAGCTTTGGTTCGGGCATGGGGTACAGAAGCCCTATGGGTAAGGGTGCTCCCAGCACAAGGTCAATGGCGCAATCATACAGCCAGTGTGGGGGAAGCTGGTCAGACCCATTCTCTTCAAATACATTTGCAAAACCTGCTTACTTTTGCAGGAGCTGGCAGGTGTTGGCCAGGGCAGCTGTTGCAAGTGTCATGGGTGGGGTGGGGTGTGGGCAAAGTTCCTGTTGAGCCCAGTTGAGGATGGGGTTGTGAGTCATCAGCCAGGAGAGTCCCAGGATGAGTAGAAACCAGGGCATGCTTACGACATCAAATTGTAAGTGTTCCAGGTGCTGATGGATCTGAAGGGTGACTGTGCAGGTTTCCTGGGTCACAGGGCTGGAGCTGAGGAGACATCTGTCAATGGCTTCCACAAGGACTGGAGTCTCTTTGGGTTCATGAAGGCAACATCAATTAAACAACAGGCTGCTCCAGAATCAATCATAGCATAGACGAGCAGCCAGCAGAGTTTGATGGGGACCAATGGGCCTTGGTTACTGGCATACAGTTCAGGGAACCTGGCTAGGTGGCCCAAGCCAGTGGGTCCATTCAGGCTTGGGGCAGGTCTTTTGGTGGCAGTGGCGATGGTGTGCCAAGGTGGGGGTGCTTTGCCAGGCATCTGGCTGGGAAGTGCCCCACTCTGCTGCAGTACAAAGATTCAGAGCCCAGCACCATGCCTTCTCATCTGGGGTTAGTCAGGGTCATACTGCTCCCAATTGCATGGGTTTGCTCTCATCTCCTCCGGTACTTGGAGCTGCAGGAAGGGGCATGAGAGCTGATTTTCAGGAAGCCTGGGCTGGAAAGCTGCTACTCCAGGCTTGGTGCTGGCTCTCGAGGTGGCCATCAATATGTAGGCACAAGGTGATCAGGCGTTTCAACATGGATGGTTGTTCTACTCAGGCGAGCTCATCGAGAACCTCATCAGCCAACCCTTCCATGTATTGGCCCATTGGGGCCACCTTGTTCCACTCCAGGACTTGCAGCCGAAATTCAGTTGAATAATAGGCAACAGAGCCCCTCCCCTGCTTCAGGCCTTGTATTTTCCTATTAGCCACAGCTTCCTGCTGTGGGTTTGCAAAGGCAGTGGATAGGTGGTCAAGGAAGCTGGACTAGTTGTCCAGCAAGGGAGACAGAGCCACGAGCAGTGTGGTAGCCCATTTGGCTGCCTGCCCCTTTAACAAACTGATAATGAAGCAGACCTTCCTTTTGTCAGTGGGAAAGTCCCGGGCACACAGTTCAATGTACAGCTTGCACGGTGCCAGGAAAGCAGAGAATTCCTCCATGTTTCTGCCAAACTTCTTGGGAGGACTCACCAGGCATTTTGGCAGAGCAACAGCAGTGGTGGCTTGCTGCTGCATTTGCTGCAAGTGAGCAATCACTTGCATGAGTTGCTGCACCTGAAGGTGTAACTCTGCCAGGCCTGCAAAGTTTCCAGCTGCCCCCCTCCATCTTGTGGGTCAAGTTTGGGTTGGAAGCAAACTGTCACAGCCTGGGCTTGGGCTGGGAGGCAGAGGTCTGATCCAAGGTCATTGCCAGGAGAGTCAGAGTGAGAGCCAAATCATGAGTCCGAAGCCAGGGTTGTCTGAAGCCAGGGTCAGGAAGCCAAGAATCCGAGCCAGAGTAGGGGTCTGAGAACAGGAGCTGAAGGTGGACGCGAGGCATGCACAGAAGCGACTCGTTGCTTCCATGAGAGCCCAGTCCCGAGTGGGAGTTATATAGGCCTCTGGCCAGGCTTCCCATGGCAGCAGCACCACTCCTATTAGTACTCAGGACTCAGCACTCACCTTCCCTGCCAGTGTGCAACTCGACGGCAGGTGGCTAAGTCTTTGAGGAGCCACTCCCTCAGTCAAACCACTGATAGAGAGGAGCCAGGCAGGCTCCCCAGTTGCACCTGTACCTCATTGGCTGCTGCAGGGCCAGGTGTGGGGTTCTCAGGCTCAGGTGCTGGCAGTGGCAAGCTGTTAACTCCTGAGGAGTCAGAGGAGCCAGCTTCTGGATCTGGCAATGCCAGGCCTCTGGCTGCAGTGCCAACTCAGGCAGGGACTCATCAGAACATAAGAGAAGACAATGCTGAATCAGGCCAATGGCCCATCTAGTACAAAAGTCTGTCACATAGTGGCCAAAAATACCAGGTGACATCAGGAGGTCCAGCAGTGGGGCCAGGACACTAGAAGCCCTCCCACTGTTGACCCCCCCCCCAGCACCAAGTATATACAGAGCATCACCTGCCCCAGACTGAGAGTTCCTATCTATACCTTGTGGCTAATAGCCACTGATGGACTTCTGCTCCATATGTTTATCTAATTCCCTCTTGAAACTGTCCATGCTTGTACCCACCACCGCCTCCTGTGGCAGTGAATTCCATGTGTTAATCACTCTTTGGGTGAAGAAGTACTTCCTTTTATCTGTTCTAACCTGACTGCTCAGCAATTTCATGGAGTGCCCATGAGTTCTTGTATTGTGAGAAAGGGAGAAAAGTACTTCTTTCTCAACCTGCTCTATCCCATGCATAATCTTATAAACCTCGGTCATGTCACCCCTCAGTCGTCATTTCTCCAAGCTAAAGAGCCCCAAGCGTTTTAACCATCATCGTCACCCATGACACCAAGAGGCACATCACCCAGTGCTGGATGCATGCCCTGTGTGGCACCAAGGCTCCTGTGGTTACACTCAATAAAAGCTGTGGCCTGCTTTTGTTCTCCAGTTATGCTGCCCACTTCATTTGTTCCCCTTTGACCCTCATTCCTTCCCCTGCCCCTAGGACCACAAACATCTGCCTGCACAGAGACATGGTCCTGGAGGTATCAAGGTTAAGCATGTGTCACCTTAATATAAAATATTGTATTGGATTACTGTTATATTTATTGATTTGATACGCTGTTGTGTTTATTTTTTTGTAATAATTGTTAAAGGGAATAATTAAAATATACTTTTGAAAGTATTTCACCCTCTACCACAGTAATTTTCAGCTCTAGTGACAGAGTGTGACCCTGCTAAAAGAATCACAATGCATGATTTGGTACCGGGGCCCTAGTAGGGAAGATAATAAGTCACCATATCAAGAGCCACAGGCTGTCTGGGTGAGCATTGTCCATGAACTACTTTTGGCTGTAACGTTTCTAGAAATAAAAGTTTGGCTCTGTATTCTTATGAATTTATGCTGTTCCCTATTCAGGGCAATTATACTCTGTGGCAAGTTTGTGACTCAAAATGTAGACAGTCATGAAAAGATGCTCCTTCAGCCCAGTAAGTAAAGGGCAGACTCCTGGCTGTGAACTAGGAACTAGGCTGTTTAAAGAAGTACTTATTTAAACTTGCTCTCTAAAAGAGTCTTATTTCCCTGGTTGCATGTGGATATTTTGTGGGTTCTATTTAGGTGGCCAGGATTTGGGAATTTGTCTAGAAATAGAAAACAGATTAGCAGGAATAAGATAAAGGATTAAACACAACCAGCAGGCAGCCACATTTCTAAAAAGACACAGATGAACATGATTAAGCTTGCAGCATGCGGTGGAGTCTGGATATTAAAAGTCAGAAACAGGACCCCAAATCCCAGAGGGCTGAGCAATGGGTAGGATGTTAAACTGCTCTTCTGTGTGGCAATGACACTAAAAATGTCCTTTCTGTGCCACTATTTTTCCCAGATCCTGCTGATTTCCTTTATTCTTTAGGCAGAAAGTCATGCTTTCATATACCAGCAGTAAATCCAAGCTGAATACCGGGCTGGCTCTGTGTCCAAATAGGTATGAATGAGTTGGTCCAGTTTTCCACAGTAAACATGGGCAGGTTATTTCAGCTTTTACTGGTGTGGTGCTGCCGTTTGCCCCGACACTATTGGTCAATTTCACACCTGAAGCTGTGGGGCTGCATTTTGACCCGTGGCTTCGCTCGATTTCCCCACAGTTTCGTGATCCTGTTTTTTGAGGATCATGAAATTGCGGGGGAAATTGGGCGAAGCCACGGGTCAAATGCAGCCCCGCGGCTTCGGGTGTGAAATTGACTAATAGTATCGGGGCAAACGGCGGTGCAACACCAAGGCAGCTGTAGTGGGAAATCAGCCTGGGTGCCTTTATCAGTTCACTCAACTAATAGGGACCATTCCAAAGCCTGCATGGGCTTCCTACTTTAAATTTGAAAGGTGTCCTTTCGTTAAAATTACCTGCACAATTTCTCACGCTCTCATATTGTCCAATACAATACCAAAATGGGATCTCAATCACACTGTTTTTATTTATTTATTAGATTTCTGACTCACCCTCCCTGCTACAGCTGGGCTCAGGGTAAGTAACAACATATTATAAAACATCCATAAATAATTATTAAAAGTCGTTAAAAATTAAAAACTAATCATAGTATACAGATGGTGCATACAGTACAATTTCATCTAAGAATTATAATCACCAGCATGGGGGAAAGGTCAAAAAGGGGAAACAGGAGGGAGGCCCATCGAGGAAATTGTCATACTCCTTGTAAGGGTCCTTGACCATAGGCCTGGTGGAACAGCTCTGTTTTACAGACCCTGTGGAACCATGCAAGATCTTGCAGGGCCCAGATCTCAGCTGACAGTGCGTTCAACCCAGCCAGGACTGAAAAGGCTCTGGCACTAGTCAAGGCTAATTGAATACTTCTTGGTCCAGGAACCAACCAATAGGTCTTTATTGTAATGCTCTTGGAGGAGTATACCAGGAGAGGTGGTCTCAGAGGTATGCTGGCTGGCAGGGAGATTTCTCCCCACGGGCTCAGCTGTATTGCCCTCCCTTGCATAGCCCCTTTAAATGGGGCTGCACAAGACAGCCCAAAGCTGGCCAGTGGGGAGACATTTCTCCATGGGCTCAGCTGTATTGAGCTCCCTTCTGCAGTCTCTTTAAATGCTCCCATCTAAAGAGACTGCAAAAGAGAGCCCAGACTGCTCCCCGCCATCTGAGCTGTTTTTTGGGCTCTCATCTGCAATCCTTTTAAAATTTAAAGGGACTGCAAAAGACAGCCCATATCAACTGAGTGGTGGGGAGCAAGTTGCTCCCCATTGCTCAGTTGTTTTTTGAGCTTTCTGCAAACCCTGTTTAAAGGGACTGCAGTCACAATCCATGAACTGAACTGCATTTTCCCAGTCCGTGCCCACCCCTGTTAACCACTGGGCATTTTTTGTTCCATGTGAAGTTACATTTTGAAAGTGACCACTTTCAAATACAACCCTAAAATATTTTTTAAAATATTGTTGTGAAACATGCATGCCATTATGCCGCCTTATATCCAATACTTAACTAATTTCTGTTCCACATGTCCCTACTTCCTTTTTCTTTCAACTTTCTATTTCCTTCCCTGAATTATATTCCTTCTCAATGGCATATCTTAGTTTTTAAATTCTCATTGACTTTATATTTAATTAAATTTTATTACTTCATTAAAGATATATAACAAAGCCAAGGATATGAATGTCCATACATATGAATGTGGGAGAGAAGCTCACTCTACCTACAGTGAAAGAATTGTTCACACAACTTGTGCAGCTGATGTGAATTAGCTCAAAGTCTATGATTTTCCTGACTTTGTACCATCTACTGCAGGGATGTCAAACATGTAGCCTGTGTGCTAGATCCGGCCCCCACAGGACTCCTATCTGGCCCTCAAGCAACTGGTTCTCTCCTGCTTCCTTCTCCAGTTCTGCTACTGATGTGTTGCAGCTTCTTTGCAAAACTCTCTCAAACACACAGGAGAGATAGATAGGCAAGCCTCTGTTCTCTGCATTGGTTTAGGCTCCTCCCCCTCCTTCCAGGGGGGGAAAGGGAATGAGCCAGAGCATGCTTCCTGGCCAGGCTCCCTCAATCACACAGGAGACAAAGGCAGTCTTTCTTCTCTTCTGTTGGCTGAGGCTCGTCCCCTACCTCCCCTTTGCCCAGCTGCCTCAATCAGATGGGAGAAAAACAAAGCACATTTAAGACCAACAAAGTTTTATTCAGGGTATGAGCTTTTGTGTGCCTTGCTAAAGTGTGTGTGTATTTTGTTGGTCTTGTTATGTTGTGTGTGTGTGTGTTGTTGGGCTCAGTATGTTGTGGCCTTCCTGGGTGCAATTGGGTTTGCCTCCCCTTTATCACTGTACTCATGCCCTCATGATCCAGTCTTTCTCAGTAGGAAAGCAATGTGAACTATTTAGATGGGGAATAACAACAAGCCAGTAAGGCTGAAAGTGTGTGTCCAGACCAAGTTCATCCAGCACATTTCCTTTGTCGACTGGGGATTTTGAACCTAGACTTCCCAGATAGCAGGCTGATACTGACTACTATACATGGCTGTCTCTCTGTTCTTGAACTGCCTCATAGGAGTTGCAGTTATTTTTCTGGGAATACTATAGTTTTGTAGACAAACACATAGCCCTCACTCTGTGTCATGATGCCTTCACATGTTCTTGACCAGCAAATGAATCAATTTATATACAAAAGCTTGCAACATCCATTGCCATTTCATGTTTTCCCCTGTGTCCTCGGCTCAGAGCACTGACCATGAGACTTCTGTAATGCTACTTTGCAGATAAAAGTCTTGTCACTCCGCTGCAACCTCCCCACCACAGTTGAGACAGTGAATGAACTCGAGGACCCATGCACATCTTCTGGTCCCATTCTGGATTATTTCAGTCCACTCAGCCTTGAGGAAGTCGACAAACTGCTCACAACGGTACACCCAACCACGTGCAGCCTTGATTCGTGCCCTTCGCAGTTTATAAAAGCTGGTCATGAGGGGTTTCAAGGTGCCCTCAGGGATGTTATCAACAAGTACCTCATTGAGGGACTGTTCCTGGGGGCACTCAAGGAAGTGTTGGTCCAGCCTCTCCTGAAAAAACCATCCTTGGACCCAGCCGAATTGGCTAACTATCAGCCGGTTTCAAATTTGCCCTATTTGGGCAAATTACTTGAGAGAGCGGTGATGATTCAGTTGCAGAGCTTTATGGATGACACTTCCATGCTAGACCCTTTCCAGTCCGGCTTCTGTCCAGGCCATGGGATGGAGAAGGCTCTGGTTGCCCTCACAGACGACTTCCAGAAGCATCTGGATCGGGGCAGCACAGCAGTACGGTTGTTGTTGGACCTGTTGGCAGCATTAGACACAGTCGACCATCAGTTACTGATCCACTGCCTCACTGACACTGGGATTCAGGGGCTTGCCTTGCAATGGCTTGTCTCCTTCCTACAAGGTTGGGGACAGAGGGTGGCGCTTGGGGAGCAGATGTCCCAGAGGTACCCACTGCTATGCAGATTTCCCCAAGAAGCGGTGCTATTCCCAATGTTATTTAACATCTACATCTGCCCCCTTGCCCAGATTGCCCAAAGGCATAGGCAGATGACACCCAGCTATATCTGTTGTTGGGCGGTCAGTCCGACTCTACTCAAGATGACCTGGACCAGGCACTTCAGGACGTGGCAGGCTGGCTTAGATTGAGCCAATTGAAATTGAATGCGATGAAGATGGAGGTCCTGTGCCTGAGTCGGAATGGGTCGAGGGTAGGGATCCCATTACCAACCTTCGATGGGGCCAGTGCTGAGGGTCAGGAGTTTGGGAGGACTCCTGAATGCCACCTTAACAATGGAGGCCCGGTAGCAGCCATTGTCAAAGCAACCTTTTATCACCTACGGCTAATTATGCAGTTGGTTCCCTTCCTCGAACACAATGACCTGGCAATGGTGATCCATACTATGGTCATCTTGAGATTAGACTACTGCAACATTCTCTACATGGGGCTGCCCTTGTCCCAAATGCAGAAGCTGCAGCTGGTGCAAAATGCAGCAGCCAGGCTGTTGATGGGCCTCTCCATACGAAAGCATTGCACTGGTTGCCAACAGCATACCGGATTCGCTTCAAGGTGCTGGTTTTGACCTTTAAAACCCTATATGGTTGGGGGGCTGTCTACCTGAGGGACTGCCTTTCCCCATATATCCCCCAGAGAGCACTGAGTTCCAGGTCACAAAATTGCCTGACTCTCCCTTGCCCAAAAGACACCAGATTGGCCATCACCAGAATGAGGGCCTTCTCAGTGGTGGGTCCATACTGGTGGAATGAGCTCCCAGAAGACATCAGGGCCCTGTGGGACCTGTTACAGTTCTGCAGGGCCTGTAAAATGGAGCTCTTCCACCAGGCCTTCGATTAGGAGCTGCCACTGATGAATGAGCTATTAACAATTGGACTATTATGGCCCCTATGCTGCTGGCATTCAGAACAACTTCGGACACTGCCCTAGCTTCATCGGACCACCTCATAGAAATTCACCATCTGTACTCAACTGCATTTTATGTAATTTATTTGTAATTTGAAATTTTATTATACTGTTTTTATTGTGTTTTATTGTATTTTAAACTGTTGTATGCTGCCTTGAGCCTGCTTGTGCAGGCAAGGCGGGATATAAATCGGGGGGCAAAAATAATGAATGTCAATAAATCAAAAGTAGGTTTGCAGCTTACAGATACACAACTGAACAGCATACTCAAGATTGCAACAGCACAGGCATTTTTATGCAATAATTCAGAGAAAGAGGTATCAATTATCAGAGGCTGTTAAATAAACCAAATATTGCAAGGGTGCTAATGTTTTAAGCGTGTTTTATTTTAAGTTTAAAAAATCTTTGTGTTTGTTTATGTCCTTAATAAAGTTTATATCTCCGCTACCTGGCAATACATTTTATGACATACATGGCCCAGCCCAACAAGGTCTCATTTATATCATATTCTGGTCCTCATAACAAATGAGTTTGACACCCCTGTTCTACTGGCTTTGTCCTCAAATGGCATTTTAGGATAGGCTCAGCTATACCGCAACTACCACATACATCTTGTGGCTTTGGTGCACAGCACAGTAAGCCCACAGGAACTGACTTGCTGAATCAGACCCTGCTCCATCTAATCCAGCATTCTGATGGAAATGGCAATCAATCAATGTGTCCCATTTAAGGGTACTGCCAATTAAAAGCCATTTATTTAAAATTTGTGTTCATGCCTGAGTAGCTTTTATACATCAGTACATCATATCACCACATTGCATGAATTTGTAGTTTTATAGTTGCAATCTTAACTTGCAGGGGAGCTGACACTTTGCAGAATCTCACATTGATCTAACAGATGAACATTTGCAGAAACTAGTTTTATTTTCATTAATTGACAAATAGATGAGTTCTTGGAAGGAACTCTGGACTCACAAAGAACTTCACTTCTAAGTATACCTTACACAAAAATAGATTCAGTGGGTAGCCATGTTGGTCTGAAGCAGTAGAACAAAATTTGAGTCCAGTGGCTCCTTTAAGATCAACAAAGTTTTATTCAAGCTATGAGCTTTCATGTGCACACACACTTCCTCAGATACATTGAAGTGGAAGTTATCAGTTTATACATACAGGTAGAGGGTGAACAGCAAATTAGCAGCCCTGTTATGCAAATTAGCATACAATAGCCCTGTTATGCTCCATCTGTCTCCTCTCAAGCATGGAGATAACTAACATCATCCTATTCTTTGAGGTGTAGTATTATGTCTCCTCTGTCACCAGAGACCCCAGGATTTAATGAGGGATATTGGTTTCTTATCTCACTACATATGGTAAACATTCAATCCTTACATCTGTATTCTCACCAAGAAGAGCTATACATCTTCTTTATTTTAGTGTATTTCTTATTTGGAATAGTAGATTGGAATAGTGATTGTAATGTAATACAATTAATATTAGAATGTAATGTCATTTAGAATGGTAGATTGAAATGTATTTCTCTGGTCTCTGAATGGATGGATGGATGGAGCATAACAACAGGGTCTCAGTTAATTACTCTTAACATCCTACAATTAAGGATACATTTACACATCAATCTCCAATTCTGACATATTTATTTGCTTCACTGTGTTTTCCACTGGAATTAAATCCAGACAAATGGTGACCATATAGACTTAGCTTATTATTCATGTTTGGTTCTTGTATCTGTTAAAATATCTTCCTTATGTAGTATGCTAATTTGCTGCTCATTCTCTGCATATATGTATGGACTGATAACTTCCATTTCAATGTATCTGAGAAAGTTTGTGTGCACACGAAAGCTCATACCTTGAATAAAACTTTGTTGGTCTTAAAGATGCCACTGGACTCAAACTTTGTTACACAAAAACATTATGACATCTCATATTGTCACTCTGTTTAATTTTTTACATTTTACAAGATAATTTTAATTAATTTGCATTTGATCTTGCAATATGTAACTGGAAAGTGAATTGAGCTTTTAGGAAGATATCATGTGGGTCCAATTTAGCACAAGTGGAGGAGTACTCATGGAGTCAAACTTCCCAATTCCCCACCCCCTCCTTGCAGTATGCTGCACCCTCTAAAATCATTTTTCTGAGTTTTGGTGCCCTCCAGGAGCAGCATGGAAGGACAAAGTCTTTTTCTGCAATAGAAAGGAAAAGTGACCCAAAAAAATCACACATGTTCATTTTCTGCTGGCAGAACTCTCTTTCACTCCTGGAAAGAGTCTGGATCCAGGGCATCACTTTGTTCTGGTAGATAAAATATAGCAAGCTTTTCAGGAGTTAATTAACTGATAGACAGATGAGTTCTTAGACGAAACTCTGGCCTCAGAGAATCTGGCTCTTGAAGAGTTTTCTTGGCATATACTGTCTGGCAAAGGCAATGAGTTCTTGCATATACCTGCATTTTTAACTGAGTAACTTGTGCTGTATTAGAATAAGGGAAATTAATCTGAATAGTCAAAAATAGAACCAAAAATGAATATGGTATGGTCTTGGCAGTTTATAAGCCAATAAATCACAAGAAAAAAGGTTTATGAACTGGGTCTCTGTGAACTTCTCCTACACAAGAAAATAGTGCCCTTCTACAACAGATTTAGTGCTTGCATAGTCTTTTTCCCTAGCCACTGGCCCACCCTATACACTCATTTAGTCAGTCTTTTAAAGACCCTTGTTGGAATATGTGCCAGATTTAACTGAATTCTTTGCAATGGTTTTCATAAAGATTACTCCATTTCTGTAGAGCTGATATTCTGTTACAGGGTAAGTTAATGACTAAGTGGGCTAATTCCACTAGATTTAATTTTGGGGAGGGGAGACTCAGTAGCCATTAAAAGGCAATGAAAAGCAAATCCCAGTTCTGATGTGAGCCTGCAGTTTTTTGTTCCATATGCTGAGGAGAAATATTTCTTCTTCTTTATATACTCTACAGTAAAACTGCTGATAAACTGCACCTGGGGCAACCGAATATTGTACTAACAGTCTGTCTCTGATTAACCCCCTTTATCATTGCATACATCGTATTAGTTCATTTCAAAGAATTCAGAGAGAAATTCATACTTCAGCCTTAAAACAGAAAGTAAAAACACAGCTGATTTTAATTACCCACTGACCACATGCGCTGGGTTAGGTAATAAAATATGGAAGCAGTAAGATATGTAATGCTTTATTAAGCTATCTTAGATACAACAGCATGCATACCAATTACGCCTGCAGGCTACTGAAAGCCTAAGCGAGAGCTGTCCTGGACCACCCAAAGAGATGGCTAAACAGAACCTGCTCTTCACTCCACAAAATAGACATCTATAAATAAAAGTCTATGCACTGCAGAAGTGCCTGCTTAGTCCTATGCGCCTGTAAATCCACATGTTTATCAAGCGTACATCGTCTCAACATGGGCCTATTCTTCTCAGCATTGTTTGAGACATGCTTTTTTAAATGTGTTCCTGATGTGGTTTTAAGCCTGGCTTAGGGCTCAAAGTTTATGAATGTTCAAATAAAACAGCTGAAAATTAAATAAAGACCAGAGAGATGGCTGGATCAGGAAAGGGGGAAAGGGGGAGGGAAGGCTAAACTGCTTTTCTCTATACTGAAGAGTTGTGTGTGTGTGTGTGTGTGCGCACGCGCCTGTGTGTACCCCATACAGCAAATGACATGAGAAATCATTTGCCAATTTGCTGCTCAAATAAACAAAATGTTTCTGCTCTTGGACTCTTGCACATATACAAATGAATCTAGCAAGGGTGGTAGGATCAAAGGGCAAGTCTGATCATAATACTGAAATTAACAATTTAAAGGTCTCTTGTTATAAACAAGAACTGCAAATGTGAATGTAACCAGATCAATGTGCTCAGGCTGTAATTTTTGAATTACTTTAAACCAACATGAACCCGTTTTATACGGTCCCTCCAACCTTATGTTGTCCTTAACATGTAAACTGACACTAGTAAAACAGAACACTAGAGAGTGTAGAATGAAGAGATGGTATAAACAAAATGAGATTTTTTTTATATGCAGGTCCCTTTTTAAGATACATTAGCAGTGCAGTGTAAAGCAGAGGAGATAACTTTTGTTTATAAATCCAGGTGAGCAGCCGTGTTGTTCTGAAGAAGTAGAACAAATTTTGAGTCCAGTAGTACCTTTAAGACCAACAAAGGTTTATTCAAGGAATGAGCTTTCATGTGCATGCACACTTCTTCAGATACATTGAAATGGAAGCTAACAGTTCAACTATATAGGCAGATGCCTCTACATAGGTGAACAGTAAATTAGCATACAACTTGATGAAGATATTTTGACATATACATGCTTGAGAGGAAACAAATGGTGCATAACAACAGAATCAGTTTATTACCCTTGACAATTAAGGATACTTATACACATCTATCTCCTATTTTGACATATTTATTGCCTCACTGTTTCCCCCTAATTAAATCCAAACAAACGGTGACTGTGTGAACTTAGCTTGTTATTGCTGTTTAGTCTTTACATATGTCCTTCATGGTTGTTCTTCCTGGTCTCATTCTCCTTCTGATTTCTTGGTTGCAGTCTCCCTTTTGGTTGATGATTGAGCCAAAGAATAGAAAATATTTCATCTTCTCCTATCTAGGAATGCACAAATATTCCCTTTTTATCACTTATGTGCTGGTTTGTTTCTTTTAACCCCATTTACAGAAATATTCTATTAATACAACATTTCAAGGCAAATACATGTATATTATTACATGTATTTCAAAATTAAAATAAAAACAAAGGTTTTGCCTATATCCAGTTTTTATATGCAGCTTTTGAAAGACTATAATGTATCCAGTTCATGACTAGGCCTTATGTGGTTTGTGAAATAGGTTCCCTTAAGGTAGAATGATATCACTGTTCCTACACAAAGCAAGGTCTAGATGCCTTGGAAACCAGGACAAGATTCCACTTGAATACAGTAAGTTCCTGTACTGGTCTGGCAACAATCTATCTCAAGATGCAACTAGGGATGGTCATGAACTGGCTGATGAACTAAAGTTCATTACAAATTTTGGCCCACTCATGGGTCAGGAAGCAGTGTTCATGAACTGAAGAACTGCCACAAACTTTCACAAAGTTTTGTGCAGTTCATGGTGGTTTGCAGCGGTTCACAAAGAGCAGGAAGCAGGGATTTAAACCCCTGCTTTCTGCCCTTCATGAAAAACAGCTGAGCTGTTTGGTTTAAATGGCTGGAAGCCAATTAAACCACTGCTTTCTGTTCCCTGCAAAAAGCTGTGGGGAGAAGAAAGCAGGGATTTAAATGGCTCCCAGCCTGGGGCTGGCTACCCAGGAAAGCCCCTTTAAATAACTGAGCCGCATGGAGCAAACTGAGCTGCATAGAGCTAGCTGCCCAAGAAATCCCCTTTAAGCAGCTGAGCCATGGGAGCAGGCTGTCCTGTGGCTCAGCTGTTTTGGGAACAAACCTCAAGAACTTAGTTCAGTTTGTATGTGAGCTGACTGGGTTCATGGGGTTGTGGTTCAGTTTGTGGTTTGTTCCCATTCCTAGATGCAACCTCTAAAATCTGAAATCCAGTTTGGAAATAAATTAGCAAGACCCCACATTAATATCCTGTACCAGAATCTATTTATCTGAATTCAAAACCAGCCTCCAGCCTCTGCCAGGCGTTGGGTAAATTGGGATCTTAGGTTAGGATTACACACAACTTGCAACTCGCCAATTCTAATGTGGCCAGTCAACCATGTTGGCAGCCTCTCATGGGCTCAACAAATGTCCAGGTTTTGCCTGGACTCAGGAATTCTGTCAGTCACCTGGTAGGGCACAAAACATGGTGGTTGGTTGTGTTAGTCTTGATGAGTCATATGTTGTACAGGCCTGGCTAGATGATCCATGGGACTTCTTCCAACTTTACAGTGCTATGATTCAAAGGTGCATAATTTGCAGATACATTTGGACTGAAAGATGTGGGTTTTCTTGAGTTCAGGCACACCCAGCTTGGCCTATGCTTCCTTGTGATACTTTTGCTCATTATCCAGCAAACAGCCCTGGAACAGTTAAGTGTCTTTTCCAAGGCCACACAGGAAGTAAGTAGTTAGCACAGCCAGAAGAATTCAGGAGTTTTGGCTCTCAGCCCTATCTACAGAACAGAACTCCCTCATCATTGAGCATATTTGGGGGTGGGTAGGGTACATATGGTTTCCGGCAACCATCCCAGAGGATCACACTGGGTGGGTTTTCCAAATAACAAGCAGCAGCCTCAGAAGAGGAGGCAGGAATTCCCATTGACAGACAACCACCAGCCGTACAATAGAGAAGCAAACCACTGCTCTTTTGCAATCTATTTATAAATAGTTGTTTGTTTTATCATCTTTATTTGAAACAGAGTAAGCAGAAGAACTTCTGAAAAGCGGTTTCTAATCAAGATGCCTTGAATATGATTAGCAATGTATTGCAACTGGCAACACTTGACAGCTGCTGCTGACAATAGATTCCTTGCTAACATGCTTTTAATATAGTTTTCTTCCATAAGTATATGTTTTAGAAGTGATTTAGAATTTCTCATCTCTGATATTCTGAACTGAAAAAAACCTTCATTTAGTTTATGTGAATCCAATCCATGATACTTTGTTTTGATATCATTTTCTGTTTCCTTCAATGCATTTTCCCTGTTAAAAATATGCCTTTCCCTACATTATTGTAAGGATTATGATTTGTATTGTGTGAATAAATACCAGATACATTGAACATGAAAACCATAAATGTATACATTATACAAATGACTCTACAAGAGCAGCAGGCAAAAAGTGAAGAAGCAGAATATAAACTAAACCAAGAAACTCAGAGGCAAGAATTGGTCATCCTGACATGTTTATTTGCCTATTTACATATTCCAAATAGCACTGCAAGTTTTAACTGATTGATGTGATTTACAACCAAATCCCATATATATGAAAGTAAATTCTACTGACTCCAAAGTGACTTACTCAGAAGTAAGGATATACATAATTACAAATCATAATTTTCACAATAGATTTAAATGTAAAAAATTAAGAGCAGCCCTGCTGGATTATACCAATGGACCTTCCAGTCCAGCATCTTTTTCATACAGCAGTCAACCAGTTGCCCTGTAAGGCCAACAGACAGAGCATAGAGGCCAAGGCCTTTCCTTGATCCTGCCTCCTATCACTGGTATTCAGAGGTCTTCTGCCTCTGAATATGAAAGTTCTCCTTACTAATCGTGGCTGTTTGATGGACCTGGCTTACTAACGATGGCTATTTGATGGTTGTTGATGGACCTGTCCTCCATGAGTCTGTCCAAACACTAAATAGTACTTGTCTGAACACTGATCCTTGTGAGACTCACTCTCCTTCATTTTGAGAACTATCTATTTAATCCTACTCTCTTCTTCCTGTCATTTAAACAATCTTAACAGCTACGCTTACTCAGGAGTCTTTGGTGAAGTACTTTTTCAAAAGCCTTTTGGAAGTCCAAGTATATAATATCTATTGGATCATCCTTATCCACATGCTTGTTAAGCTTCTCAAAGAAAACTAAGAAGTTGGTGAGGCAAAACTTCCCTTTGCAGAAGCCATGTTGGTTTCCCCTCAGCTAGCTTTACTTTTCTATATGCTTAATAATTCTATCTTTAATAACAGTTTCTACCAATTTACCTGGGACAGATGTTAGGATAACTGGCCTATTTTTTTGGACCCCCAATTCCTTTTTTAAAATTGGTGTTTTAAAACTTAGTGTGTGTCCTCCCTTCACCACTCAATGGGATTAACAACATGCACCAATTTTGCTTTAAGAATAAACTTAACTGATCTAATTGATCTTAGTAAACCACAAGAACGGGCCCACAAGGAACTTGAAGGCATGGCCCACTCTTTCTCTCACTTTGTCCTCTCTCTCTTTCTTTCTCCCCAAATGCCTAATGTTTCTTTCTTTTTCCCTACCCCATGTCTACTGTCACTTTCACTGTCTGTTTCCCTCTCCCCATGCATACTGTCACTTTTTCCTCAAACTTGCTTTTTCTCCCTCACCAGGCCTACTGTCAATCTTTCTCCCTCTCTCTCTTTCAATTTGTCTTTCTCATTCTCTGCCATCCCTATCATTCTTTCTCTCTCCCTTTCTCACCTCATCTTTTACTAGGGAGCCTGCTCACTGGAGGTGTCATGACTCCCCTCTCATGCAGCTCCAGCAGAGAGGATACAGCAGGTCCCATGGCAGGGGGAAGCTCCTCTTCTCCTGCATGTAGCATTGCTGCCTCAGAGGCTACTAAGAGGAAACAACAATAGTAGGGCTGGCAGGAGCTGAGGCAGTGGTTCTTCTTCCTCCCCTGCCCATAGCATTGCTGCTGGCTGCTTCACGCTCAGTGTTAGTGCCTCACCATCTCAAATGCTGCTGAGGAGAGTCAATGGCTGTGTGAACTGGAGAGTACTGTGTGAACTGGCAAAATCCAATTCAAAAGTGCACTGAAAGTGGATTGAAAGTGGATTGAAAGTGGATTATTTAGTGTGTGTGACCATACCCAGTGATGGTGGGGCTGGGTGTGTTGATGAAAGTTCTGTGCAGGTGCAGAAGTTCCTTTGGGGGAATTAAACTTCCTCCATGTTGGGTAAGTCTTTAGATTTGTCTGGAAACAAGGGGATTTCCCCCAAGTTTGTGGGGGGGGGGAGATCTCCTCTTCACCTGGCCCCATCTGTGGATTTAAGCATCTGCAGGTGGGGCCAGTTTAGATATGCAGATGTCCCAAAAGTATAGCCACTTACTACTTAAGTTTTGTTTCTGTACACACACACACACACACACACCACTCCAGAAATATACTGGGTTTGAAATTTGGGGTGTATTTTTACTCTAGCCCATAAAATGTATTTGAGGGTTTAAAAATATATTAATTTTCCCAAGAAACAGTGCTTCAGGGAAGAATTTTTGAGAGATATAGCTCCTCCTAATAACTGATGGTACTTACTGATACTCTGGAAGACAGCTAGTTTATCACAGACAGAGTTTGCACAAGTTCCAATTTTTTATTTTCTACCCAAAATACATAAACAAATCCCCCCCCCCCCGGGTGTCCTATTGTCTCTGGAGTGAATTCAGTTTTTGAGCTATTGTCTCAAAATCTGGATAGTTTTTTACAACCGTTTGTGTTAGGTATACCTTCTTTCCTTAAAGATACAAAGGATTTTATTTCCAAAATAGAAGATATGGAAGTTCCTTCAGGAGCCATACTTATGACAATGGACATAAAGTCACTTTATATGACTATCCCGCATGAGGAGGCACGTTTGTATCTACTTAATGTCCTTGAGCACAGAGAAACCCATTCCCCCCCACACAGATTTTCTGTTGGATTTGTTAGATATGATTTTTGAGAAAAGTTTTTTTCATTTTGAGGAGAGGTTCTTTTGGCAGTTACAGGGAGTGGCAATGGGGAGCACATTTGCCCCCTCGGTGGCCAATCTGTTTATGGATGAATTTGAGAGACAATGGATCAACAATGAATTTAATAATCCTTTTTTTCACATTTGATTTTTTATAAGAGATTTATTGATGACGTTTTCTTGATTTGGGATGGACATTTTGAAGTTTTGGAATTCATGCAGTGGATAAATTTGGTGCATGGATACATTAAATTCACATCAGTCACAGACAAAGATAAAATACATTTTCTGGACACAACAGTTTACATTAATCAAGGTCATTTAGCGGTACGTCTGTATAGAAAGGTGTCAGATAAGAATTCTTACTTGCATTTCTCCTCTTCGCATGCAAGACATATGGCCACTCGCTCAACTTGCCCCGCCTGGGTTTTCGGTCCTCCACCAGTCACGGACCAGGGGGCGGGGGGGAGGCGTGGCCATTTTCATTCGGGAGGCTTACTCCTTGAGGGCGCTTCCATCTGTGGAGATCACAGGCATAGAGTGTGTCGGCCTGATGCTGGAGGCCGAGGAGAGTTTGGCGATCTGGTTGGTGTACCAGCCGCCTAACACACCGGCCAGTAGCCTGCTGTCCCTGCTTGAGGCCGTATCAGGCTTGGTGCTGGAGCACCCTAGGCTGATTGTCCTGGGTGACTTCAATGTCCATGCCGAGGACGTGGCCTCGGGCCAGGCTACGGACCTAGTGTCGTCCATGGCGGCACTGGGAATCTCCCAATTCATCTCAGCTCCCACGCATCGGGCCGGTCACACGCTCGATCTGATCTTTGCGGTGGGGGTGACGGTGGACCGGATTGCCATAGAGGCAGTGCCATGGTCGGACCACCTGACCCTGAGGGCCCAAATGAATATCCCACTCCAGCCCTGTTTAGGCGGCGAGCAGATTTTTGCTCACCCACAGCGCCAGATGGCCCCTATGCGGCTCCAGATGGCCCTGCAGGATCCGAGACCCCTGGAGGCTTGTTGGATGAGCTGGTGGAGGACTGGCATGTCCGGCTCTCTGCAGCCATCGATGAGATCACTCCCAGGCGCCCTCTCCGCTCTCGTGCTAGGTGAGCATCTTGGTACACCCAGGAGCTGTGCGAGATGAAGTGAGAACTGAGACGGCTAGAGAGACGGTGGCGTCGAGCCCGTGACGAGGCATCAAGAATATCCTATAGGATGCTTATGAGAGCCTATGAGATGGCAGTCAAGACAGCAAAGAGAGATTTCTTTGCAGTCACGATTGCATCTGCTAGCTCATGCCCAGCCCAATTATTTAGTACAATTCGGTCCTTGACAGCTCTGCCACAGGGTAGGTGAAATGCTAGGGAATTGGATATTGGCTGTGAGGCTTTTGCGAGCTATTTTGCATAAAAGTCTTGGCACTCCGCCGTGACCTCCCCGCCACAATTGAAACAGTTAGAGAACTTGAGGCCCCTTGCTCATCTCTGGGGCCGGGTCTAGAGTGTTTTAGCCTGCTCAGCCTGGAGGAAGTTGACAGATTGCTTGTATCTGTGTGTCCACCCACTCGCGACCTTGATCCGTGCCCATCATGGCTCATTAAAGCAGGCCATGAGGGGTTTCGAGGTGCCCTGCGGGAGAATGTCAACACATCCCTCTTGGAGGGACGGTTCCCCGGGGCGCTCAAGGATGCGATGGTCCGCCCCCTCTTGAAAAAGCCATCTCTGGACCCAGCCGAATTGGCCAACTATCGGCCGGTGTCCAATTTGCCCTATTTGGGCAAACTTATTGAGAGGGTGGTGGCGTTGCAGCTGCAGAGCTTTCTGGATGATGCTTCCATCCTAGATCCTTACCAGTCCGGCTTTTGCCTGGGTCATGGGACGGAGACGGTACTGGTCACCCTGACTGACGATCACCGTAGGCATCTGGATTGGGGTGGTGTGGCAGCTCTGGTGTTGTTGGATCTGTTGGCAGCATTCAACACGGTCGACCACCAGTTGCTGGCCCACCACCTTGCCGACATGGGGATTCAGGGGCTTGCCCTTCAATGGTTTGCCTCTTTTCTCCAAGGTCGGGGACAGAGGGTGGTGATAGGGGGACAGCAGTCCCGGAGACACCCCCTTGAGTGTGGGGTACCTCAGGGGGCAGTGCTGTCCCCGATGTTGTTTAACATCTATATGTGCCCCCTTGCCCAGATTGCCCGGAGTTGTGGGCTTGGGTGTCATCAATATGTAGATGACACCCAGCTCTATCTGATGTTGGGGGGCCAGTCGGGCTCCACCCCAGATGACCTGCATCGGGCGTTACAGGACGTGGCTGGGTGGCTCAGACTGAGTTGGCTGAAACTAAACCCAGCAAAGACAGAGGTCCTGGGCCTGAGTCGGATTGGTTCGGGGCTGGGGCTCCCTCTCCCGGACTTCGACAGGGTATCTTTGGTGCCGGCATTGGAGGTTAGGAGTTTGGGAGTGCTCCTGGACTCCTCTCAAACGATGGAGGCCCAGGTAGCAGCCACTGCCAGGTCGGCCTTTTTCCATCTGAGGCAGGCACGGCAGTTGGCCCCCTTCCTTGGCCACGATGACCTGGCCACGGTGATCCATGCAACGGTCACCTCAAGGTTAGACTACTGTAACGCTCTCTACTTAGGGCTGCCTTTGTCACAAATCTGGAAGCTGCAGCTAGTGCAGAATGCTGCAGCCAGGCTGCTGATGGGTCTCTCTAGGAGGGACCATATTCAGCCTGTGCTGAAAGCGCTGCACTGGCTGCCAATAGTGTACCGGATTCGCTTCAAAGTGCTGGTGATCACCTTTAAAGCCCTGTATGGCCAGGGTCCAGCTTACCTGAGGGACTGCCTTTCCCTACATGTTCCCCCAAGGGCACTTCGGTCTGGGGGCCGACATATCCTGGAAATTCTGGGCCCCAGAGATGTGAGGTTGGCTGCCACAAGAGCCAGGGCTTTTTCGGTGGCGGCTCCTACCTGGTGGAAGGAGCTCCCAGAGGAGATCTGGGCCCTGTGGGACCTTGTCCAGTTCCGCAGGGCCTGCAAGACGGAGCTCTTCCACCAGGCTTTTGAGTAGGAGCCGCCACTGCTGCTATTCCACCTTCGATATCCCACCTCAATAACCGTGCCATCGTACTCCCATCATCTTGGTTTTAAATGTTGTGTTTATGTTGCATTGTTTGATTTTATAATTTTACCTGTTGATATTGTTTTATATTGTTTAAATTGGCATTCATGCCCACTGTTAGCTGCCCTGAGCCTTCGGGGAGGGCGGGACACAAATCAAAACAAACAAACAAATAAATAAATAATAGGCACAATGTGCCTTATGGGCAATTTTTGAGAATTAAAAGGAACTCCACTTTAAGGGAAGATTATGTGAGAGAGGCGAAGAGGCTCGAATTTGAGTTTTTGGATAGGAGCTATCCTAAAAGGATCATTGATGCGGCACGTCAGAGAGCTGACATTAGGGAGAGAAAGGAATTATTTGAGGAGTCTCGCCGGCCACCAAAGGAAGGGATTTACTGGGCAATTGTTTACACCCCCTTTGCATATAATATTAAAAAGATCATTCTTCAACACTGGCTCATAATAAATGATATCCCAGGATGTGCTGTGAGACCACAGATCGGGTTTCGGAGAACCACAAGTATTAAAGATATTTTGGTTATGGCAGATCTTCCACTAGTTATAGCACCTGTTGATACACCTGTAGGACATTTTAAATGTCAGTGATATGCCGCTTGTGCGCAAAGCTGGGAGACACGGACCTTAGACTTCCCAGAGATAGTTTTGACATCATTCTTGGCTTGTTACACTAAGCAAGTAATTTATGTGATAATCTGCCCTTGTAGATTAAAATACATTGGGGAATCCATCAATAAAAACTCGCATTTTGGAACATAAATCTAAAATTAAACATCAGCACTTAGAGGCACCACTTGTGAGTCATTTAATGTCCAAGGGTCATAAATATGACGAGTTTAAGTTTGTAGTGCTGGAGGTTATTGAGTCCATTGTAAAATGGATATCCAGAAAGTCCTACTCCACAGGGAGGCTTATTGGATATTTAAACTCAGTACTTGCTATCCTTTGGGTTTAAATGCATCTTTAGAATTGGCATGTTTTTTATAAGGTGTAAAAGTAGTATGTCTACAATAAGGGAGTGGCTACATTACCCTAAGAGTATGTTTAAATGGAAGGCATAAATGTGTTTTTTGAACAGGCATACTTTTGTAAATTTGCAGTTAACATCTGAGTGATAAGGGAGGTTTTTCATTGTCTACCAGCATAATTAAATGGAAGGCTTTATATAATTGTGTAAATTAGAGAGGCAGGAGATTGTAAGCACCTCAGTGTGCCAGTAGATTTTTAAGATGAAAAATATTTTTGTATATTTGTGTGATGGATATGAGGTATTTCATGTAATTTGAACATATGGTGATAAGTGGTTGCAGTACTCCTACTGACACCTGTGGGTAACTGTTATTTAATAGCTCTATCGGTGTGCTTGAATAAGGCTATGAACAGCATTTTGCCCATCTGAGATGATTTTGTAAACCTGTCATGAGGATGTGGTGGTAAGCTTATACTTAGAGTAATGAATATGGGAGAGTGTTAGAGAATTGTAGTGTATGGCTAGTGGTTGTTATGCTGTCTTTTTAGATATAACCATAAATTGACCATTGATGTAAAAGAGCATTGACCAGACATAAGTGTTTGTAAGGTAATGTTTATTCATTCCTGCATGTACTTTATGGAGTGCGTTGAATTAAGTATTTGTATGAAAATAATTGCTTTTGTTATTATTTTGTAAGGCTCCATAGTAGCCGGGATGCTACTTATGAATGTTACTTTGTTCTTCAATGTTTATCATAGTTTGGAGAAAGAGAGATTACCTGTGATGTATCCACAGGGAAACATGGACGCAGGGCTACCATGTGCTCGGACTGGTTCGGACCAGTCCGCCACGCGGCCAGGCTAGGGCTTGAGCTTCGTGTCTGTAAACAATAGAATGTAGGCTCCTCGCGTTCCTCCAATCGAGGAGCCTGGGGTAACTCAATCAACTGTAAATAGCAAATCATGGGTGTTGTGTGTGTTTGGGGTGTGGGCTCTCTGGGAATAAAAGCTGGCCTGCGAGCCGGCTTAAGTTGTCTTGTTCTTCAACTAATAAAGTATGTGAGAGCTGAAATCACTCGTCAGTCTCAGTACTTTTCACTGGCGACGAAGGTGGGGTGCCAACTCCCTCCCTGAACAACGACCACGAAGAGGAGCATCGCATCAAGCCAGCCGCTCATCGCACCGCTCCCGAGCACCGCACTGCTGACCCCGAGAGCAGCACCGCACCACTCACCGCAACCGAAACTGCACTCCTGAGCACTGCATCGAGCCGGCAGCTCCCCGCACCGCTCCCGAGCCTCACCGCTGACCCTGAGAGCAGCACGCCTTCTGCCGGTTTCAAGGTTCCAACCAACCACTACCGTCCCGACAACTCGCACCCCATGGTAAGATGGCCGTGCCAACCACTCACCTCAGCACCTTCGATCTCTCGCAACCCCAGAAATGGGACGCCTGGCTGGAGACCTTGGAGAACTACTGCGGTTACCATGATGTGGTGGAGGCCGAGAAAAAGAAGCAGCTGTTCCTAAGCATCTGCGGTGTCAACACCCTCCTCTTCTTGCGGGACCTCATAAACCCCAAGACCACCAAGGAGGAGTCCTACGCGGTGCTGGTAAAGGCCCTCATGGAACACTTCTCGCCAAAACCCACTAAATTGGGTCGAGCGCCTGGGATTCTTCGTGAGGGTCCAGGGCCTAGACAAGTCCACCACGGAGTTCCTGGTGGGTCTTCGATGGGCGGCCACCAGATGCGAGTTTCCAAGCCTCTCGGACACGTTGCTGAATCTGTTTCTCGTGGGCCTCTGTGAATCCAAACTACGGCGGAAACTGGCCAGCAACAATGACCTCACCCTGGAAAAGGCCATCCAGGAGGCCACAGCATACGAAAAGGCCCACCAAGACCGCCGCAGCCCCGCGGTCCACCGCACGCAAACAACGTGAGGGTCTGACGTATCAGACGACGAGGAGGTACTCCAGGTACGCCATCGATCATCCCAGCAACCTCCACGGAACCGAGAGGCCAAGGCCCCGCCATCCGTAGCCTGCGCGAGTTGCGGCAGTGCTCACGAGCGACAGACCTGTCGATTTCGCTCCGCGATCTGCTGGGCTTGCAACAAAGCGGGACATATCAAGAAGATCTGCCGTTCAAGAGGACACCACAGGAACCTCGCGGCGCAGATTGAGACTGAGGACCTCCACACCGTTTCTGTCAACCACCAGACGGTATGTAACTTGCCCCCCGACAGCCCGGATAAGGTGCATATAACTGTCTTAATTGAAGGGTCCCCCTGTCGGATGGAAATCGACTCCAGCTCGTCGTATTCCATAATTTCAGTTGCGACTCTCCACAACTTATGTCCGAGGTGGGGACCCCAGTTGCACAAGCCACAGGGTCTACTGTTACGGGACTTTAACAAAAACCCTGTGGCGGTCAATGGCTGGGGCAAGTTCCGGGTCCAGTTCAGAGGATTTGAGGGGCAGCTGGACCTGTTGGTGGTGGAAGGGCGCCTCACCAGCTTGTTGGGACTTTCATGGTTCAAGCCCCTGGGCCTCCAGATATTGGGACGTAACCAAATCTGGGCGGCCAACAGGGAGGCGGTTTGCCGGGAGTTCCCAAAAGTGTTTGATGGGACTCTAGGACGGTACACCGGGGACCCCATTTCCCTGGACCTGGACCCGGCCATCCGCCCCATCCGCATAAAGGCACGAGTCCTGCCCCTGGCCATGCGGGCAAAAATCGAGGCCGAACTTGACCGCCTCGTCGAGCAGGGAGTGCTAGTGCCAGTTGCATCCGCGTGCTGGGAAACCCCGATTGTCACACCAGTAAAGCCAAACGGGGACGTGCAGATCTGTGCAGATTATAAATGCACCCTGAACAAGGCTCTGCAGGACCACACATACCCGGTCCCAGTGGTGAGCCATGTCCTCGCTACCCTGGCGGGGGCAAGAATCTTTGGCAAGCTAGATTTGGCACAAGCTTACCAACAGCTGCCTGTGGATGATGCTGCAGCAGAGGCCCAGACTATTGCGATCCACAAGGGGGCTTTCCAGGTCACGAGGCTTCAGTTCAGGGTTTGTTTAGCTCCCGGGATTTTTCAATCTTTTATGGACTCTCTCCTAAAAGGCATCCCTGGAATACAGTCCTTTCTAGATGATGTGATCATCGCGGCGGCAGACACCACCTCCTTCGCAGATCGTCTCTGCCAGGTCCTACAACGGTTCGATGCCGCCGGCCTCAAGGTAAAGAAGGAGAAATGCCTCCTGTGGGTACCCCGCATCGAGTTCCTGGGGTTCACGGTGGATGCGCAAGGGATCCACCCCATGGACGACAAGGTGAAGGCCAACACGCACGCCCTCCCACCCTCAATTTTTATCACTCATTCCTGCCCCTCAAGGCAGCCGTGGTGGAGCCGCTCCACCGCCTCCTCGACAAAGACGCGCCCTGGGTTTGGGACCCGGCGCAGGCAGCGGCTTTTCAAGGGGTCAAGGACTTACTCATGTCTAACACGGTCCTCCACCATTTCTCGGAGTCACTCCCGGTGGTCCTCGCCTGTGACGCCTCTCCCTACGGAGTCGGTGCAGTCTTGGGGCACCGGTTGCCGGACGGCCGGGAGGTCCCAGTCATGTACTACTCCCGGACCCTATCTTCGGCGGAGCGGAACTACGCTCGAATTGATAAGGAGGCGCTGGCGATTGTGGCTGGGGTGAAGAAGTTTCACCATTACCTCTACGGCCGGCCCTTCAAGATCTTGACGGACCATAAGCCACTTCTGGGACTCCTTGCCATTGACCGCCAAACACCACAGATGGTTTCACCCCGAGTCCTGCGGTGGTCCATTTTCCTGTCGGGGTACATGTACTCCCTCACGCATTGACCCAGGAAGGCTATGGGACATGCAGAAGCCCTTAGCCGCCTCCCCCTGGCCACCTTGGACCCTGACCCAGCCCCGGTGCACATGGTTGCTCTCCTGGAGATGCTCCCGGACTGGCCGGTCCATGTGCAGGAGGTGGCCTGCGCCTCGGCCCGAGATCCAGTCCTTTGCCGTGTCTTGGACTGGGTGGGGAGGGGGTGGCAAGTGGCCAAGGAGGGCCCCAAGTTCACCCCATTTGCATCCTGCAAGCATGAACTGTCCACAAATAAGGGATGCTTGATGTGGGGAGGCCGGGTGGTGATCCCAGCGCCGCTACAGCAACAGGTCCTGGAGGCGCTACATGAACACCACCCTGGCATAGTCCGCATGAAGGCGTTAGCACGAAGCTACGTCTGGTGGCCAGGCCTCGATCGGGACATCGAGGACAAAGTGAGGAAATGCCAGCCCTGCCAGATCTCACGCCCGGAACCACCAAGAGCCCCGGACCGAGCCTGGGAATTGTCCCACCGCCCCTAGTCACGCCTCCACTTGGACTTTGCCGGCCCGTTTCAGGGGCAGCTTTTCTTCATATTAGTGGACTCCTATAGTAAGTGGTTGGAGGTCATCCCAGTGGCATCCACCTCCTCCAAAGCTGCCATCAGGGCAATGTGGTGGATTCTGAGCACTCACAGGTTGCCTGACACGCTCGTCACAGACAATGGCACAGCGTTCACCTCCCGAGAGTTCCAGGAGTTCACCGCGTATTATGGGATCCGGCACGTATGCTCCGCACCATTCCACCCCGCCACGAACAGGCAAGTGGAAAGGATGGTCCGGACCGCCAAGGACGCTCTCTGAAAGTTTGACTCTCCGGACTGGGAGTATAAGCTTGCCGCCTTCCTGTTTGGTCAGCGCATCACCCCGCACACCACAACGGGATGCAACCTGGCGGAACTCCTCCTGGGGCGCCGCCTCATATCACGCCTGGACAGGCTACATCCAGACCGGGCACCGGAGTGCGAGCTGGACACCGAGGACCAACGGGCCAGCAGGGGGTTCTTCCCAGAGGACCCTGTGTATGCCAGGAGCTACACTGCGGGACCACCCTGGGTCCCGGTACGGGTGGTCCAGGTCCGGGGACCATGATCGTATGAAGTCTCCTGTGAGGATGGCACCATGCTGCACCACCACATAGATCAGCTCCGCCACCAGGTCGAGCCACGGGAACCTGAGGACTATGAGGACCCCGGCCTGCAGGAAGCAGAAGAGCTACAAACCGCAGCGCAGGACCCCAGCCCAGCAGAGAGCTCCGCAGCTGCACCAATGCCCCCGGTGCCGGACGTTCCGACGGCCGTGGACACCGCCGCGACAACCGCGCCACGCCCCTTGGCACCAGTAGGCATCCTGACTCAGACACCAGGGCTGGCACCTTCCCCGGCCCCGGCTCTCCGACACTCGACGAGGGTCAAGAGGTCGCCGTCTTATTTACAGGACTTTGTTTGTGGGTGTCTCACGGACCAAGGGGGGAGGAGTGTGGTGTATCCACAGGGAAACATGGACGCAGGGCTACCATGTGCTCGGACCGGTTCAGACCGGTCTGCCACGCAGCCAGGCTAGGGCTTGAGCTTCGTGTCTGTAAACAATAGAATGTAGGCTCCTCGCGTTCCTCCAATCAACTGTAAGTAGCAAATCACGGGTGTTGTGTGTGTTTGGGGTGTGGGCTCTCTGGGAATAAAATTTGTCTTGTTCTTCAACTAATAAAGTATGTGAGAGCTGAAATCACTCGTCAGTTTCAGTACTTTTCATTATCGAAACGGCAGAACATTCTGGAGACCACCGTCAACAACCATTAATAAAAGCAATAGTGTATTTTTTTAAACAGTTGATTCAACAAGAGTGTATACAGTCTTTGTGATTTGTAAAACCATAGATAAAAATTGGCTTAGCTTATTTTCACAGTATTGTGTTGCCTCCTCTTAGTATTGCCAGCATCCATGCAGCACCTGCCGATCTCCAAGATCAGTTCTCCTTGAGAAAATGGCTGCTTTGGGCAATGGACTCTATGGAATTATACCCTGCTGAGGTCTCTCCACACCCCAAACCCTGCCCTTCCCAGGCTCTATCCTTCAAATCTACAGGTCTGGCCCTCCAGTGTCCAGGCAGCACCTGGAGATCTCCAAGATCATTTCTCTTGGAGAAAATGGCTGCTTTGGGCAATTGACTCTATGGAATTATACCCTGCTAAAGTCCCTCCACACCCCAAACCCTGCCCTACCTAGGCTCCATCCCTCAAATCTACAGGTGTTTCCCAATCCAGAGTTGGCAACCCTGTAACTAGCTATGGAACTGCTTTCCAGACCCTTGGAACCCAGAAGACATGGCATATGAGGAGGTGGTTTTCTACCTTAGCTGCCACTGCATAACCCCAAATCAACATAAGTCAGGGGTGGAGGGAACCATACCTGTTACCATGAGGCTGTCCTCCCATACTACCCACTTGGGGAGCAAAATGACTTGAGACAGCCCTGTCTTATAGCTAAAGAGAAGGAAATAAACATGGCTTGCCTCCCTCTATTTTCCCCTTCCCTCTGCCACCCCACCAGCCATAGCCAGGACACTCACCTGGAGCTTCCTTCTAGAGCTTGCTGTACTTCTTCCCACAACAGGCCTTACTCCTAGTATATATATAATTCAAAATTGTTGGTTGTGGGAAATACTGTGGCCTTATGAAGAAAAAGGCATTAATTTTGTTTGGTACAATATGATGTCTAATTGTTCAATTCAGCTCTGGGAATTTAAATACAGGAATCAAACAGTTGTATTGTTTACTGAGCAGGCAGTTGCCATTATGAGTTCCCCCATGGGATTGCGAAGTATATACAGTTTAAGACCGGCGCAGCTGAGTATTATTGGAGTTGGAACAATTATCAGAACGTATGAAATGCTGGGCACACCCTGACTTTGACAGCCCAGGTTAGCCCGATCTCATCAGTCCTTGAAAGCTTAACACAATTAGCACTGATTAGTATTTGGATGGGAAACCACTAGGGAAGTTCACAGGCACAACACAGAAGCAGGCAATGGCAATCCACCTCTGAAGTCTCTTGCCTTGAAAACCCTATGGGGTCACCATGATTTGGCTGTGACTTGTCAGCACTTTCCACCACCATCAAGCTACAGCACTACATCAAGCAGTACAACACTATTTCCAGAATGTGACTCAAGTGGAAAGAACCCCAGTCTGTAATTACCAGCAGAATTCAGTCACAACATGATCAGCAAGAAGTGGCCAGCACATATGTTGCTGTTGGAAAATAAAGACTGTGTGCTGTCTCTTAGCCTCAGTGTTCAGAGGGGGCTACAATCAATATTCCCTCTAAGCTGTGGAATCTTGTGAGCAAAAATTCTACTTTGTGAGCTACTGGAATTAATGTTGTGAGTGAGCAATTTGGCTACTGCATACATTAGTCTACTCTGGAGCCATCCTTCCTGAGCTAAGGCAAAAATGTGTGAGCCAGAGGCTACAAAACTGTGAGCTAGCTCACACTAACTCAACTTAGAGGGAACACTGGCTACAATAGAGTCAGAGAGATAGATGGTCTCAGGGCACTGACCATCCTTTCATTCCTCTCTCTTATAATATCCCTTTGAAGTAGAATGCTGTTCTTAGGGGGAAAGACTTCCTCCCATTCTGACATCTTTTCTCACATGCACACTGTTTTCCAGATCTCTCCATCAGTGTCCCCTCTAAGTTGAGTTAGTGTGAGCTAGCTCACAGTTTTTTAGCCTCTGGCTGACATATTCTGTCTTAGCTCAGGAAGGATGGCTCCAGAGCAAACTAATTTATGCAGCAGCCAAATTGCTCACTCACAACTTTAATGCTGGTAACTCACAAAGTAGAATTTTTGCTCACAAGACTCCACAACTTAAAGGGAGCATTGGTCTCCATCTTGCCATCATGGATGCAGGACATTCATCCTGCATCTGCATCCATCCTAGCTAGTTAGATTAGGCTACTATCCTGTCTCTACTCTTTCCTTTCTATGGCCGAGGACAGACTGGCAATTTGCCCCGGGAAGGGACCCGGGCCGACAACGATTCAATACCGGAGTAAATGGAACGTTCACACAGGCACATCTGCCTGGCGTCCCCCACCCGTAGCCTACCGGTGCTCTTGCACTTCACTGCCGGATTAAAAAAACACCTGATAAAAGCCGTCGCAAATCCGAAAGCCCGCGTTTGTCGCGTGTTTCTCCACTTCCAGGGAGTCTGAACGCGCAGGCGAAAAGCCAGGAGCAACTCGCATTGGGCACGAGGCAGCAGCGGTATGATTGGCTGCGCTCCGCTCCACTGCCCAATGCGGTGCCGGCATTGCAGGGGGGGGGAAATCGGCAAAATGCGCTTATGCGCATGAGCGCTCATGCACACATACACCCATACACCCACAGCCGAATTAATGGGGAAATGGCGAATATAGCATGCCTCCGGCACGGCAGTCTGAACGCTCCCACGCACCTCCGTCCCGTATCTTCCAGCAGCAGCCCCCGCTGTGTGGACGGGAAAACCCGGTATAGTTTAATCCCAGTTTTTTTTTTGCGACGACTGGCTACCAGGGCAAACTGCCAGTCTGTCCTCGGCCTCTAATAGAGTTCTATAAATAAAGGAACTCATATTAGTTTACAAATATAAAAGAAGCTGCATGTAACTTTGTTTTCCTATCAGCACACAGAAAGAGAGAGACACTGGAGAAACTTTTCTGCTGGTAGGTCTTGTGAACTCTACTAACTTTGCTAAAGATTCATGGCTATACCAAACCAGAGAATCTAACAGTTGCATCATCTCTACAGTGGAAGACAGGGGGGCAATCATACTCTTTTTCCCTCCTAGTATGGAAATACATGGTAGGATGGTTCCAAAGCATGGCCTAGCTTTGGCTGAGCAGTGTGGGTGTGTTGAACTGAGTATGCAGGATTTTTGAATTACATTTGTGAAATTAAACACTAAATAAATAAATAAACATTGGTTTCAACAGAATTTGCATGCATAAAATCATAGAGCTTGATGGAACCCAACCACCCCCTGCCCCTGATCAATGCAGGAAATTCAAAAAACAGAACCAATCCAAAATATATTTAGACTCACAGCCATAGTTTCACAGAATGCAAGGAGGGACACACAGCATGATACTCAAACACTTATCATTCTGCTTCCCCACAACAAGTAGTTGTCATGCTTCTCTGTAGGTATTCAGACTATCATGAAATTTGAACATTTTTCTTATCAAACATTCCAGAAGCCTTGGGACGATTTCACACAAGGAGCTGCACCGCCATCATGCCTCCCTTTGCTCCATTTCCATTGGTCAATTTCCATTGGTCCCATTTCCATTGGTCAAAATGCAGCTGCGCATCTTTGAGTGGGAAATTGACCAATGGAAAAGGAACAAAGGGAGGCGTGATGGCAGCGCAGCTCCTTGTGCGAAATCGACCTTGGTTCATGAAGTGATCAGTTCATTAGCTTCTTGTCAGAGATCTAGGACCCAAATTTCCTCCAGATCTCCTTATTATTCATTTACTTTATTTAAAGTATTTATTAGCTGCTTTTCTCCCTTGCAGAACTCAAGGCGGCTTGAGCCACAGCAGCTACCTGGGTTTTTTAAGCTTACCACTATCTCAAGCAGCACTTCCAAGATGCAAACCTGGCTTTTCCTACAGAGTAGAACCCCATCCAAGACAGGGGAGATCTGCAGTCCCTGGTCTGCCTTTCTACTAACCCAGAGAACCTCTTTCTTGTCAGGATTAAGTTTCAGCTTCTTCACCCTCAACCATCCCATTACTGACTCCAAGCACTGGTTTAAAACATCAACATCCATGGAATTCAGAGGAAAAGAAAGCTGAGTATCATCTGCATATTGCTGATGTTGCAGCCCATACCTCCTAATGACCTCTCCCAGTGGATTCATATAGATATTAAATAGCATGGTGGATAAGATGGAATCCTGCAGCACTCCAGAGGTCAATGGCCACGGGCCAGAGAAGGAATCTCCCAATACTATTTCTGAGACTGATCCTCCACCCCCGATAGACTTGAACCACCATAATACAGTGCTCCTTACTCCCAGTGGTGAGATGGCTCCATAGGATAGAATGGTCAATAGTACCAAAGGCCATTCAGCAATCCAGCAGAACAAGCAGGGTCACATTCCCCATCTAGTACTCAACAGCAGTCATCAACCAAGGAAACCAAAGCAGTCTCTATTCCAAACCCTGGCCTGAAGCCAAATTGAAATGGGCCTTTCAAAATCAGTCTATTCCAAGTACCCCTGGAGCTGAGAAGCAACAACCCATTTGTTAAAATGGTCTGACCCCAAGCTTAGTCATCAGTTCTCTTTTATTAGTGATTCAGTAAGAACAAAAAGCAAAAAGCCAAGTCAACTGCCCTGTTTAAATAGCATGCAACTCCACCCACTTCCCCAAACAGCTACCAATGACAGGCCATTGTCAGAACCATTAATTCCTCATTGGCCACCTCCAGAGTCCTAGTGAGCTATTGTTCTAGATCTCCAAGCTCAGCCAGTCTCTGTAGAAACAGTCCTGGAATGTTCCAGTCCCAATACATAACATCATTCTAGCATCTTGCCCAAGAAGGAAGACTGGACACTAGCTAGAAATTTTCTAACATAGTAGGGCTCAAGGACAGGGTTGTTTTTTTCTTTCTTCATAACAGGTCTAATTACAGCCTCCTTGAGCATGGGTAGCACAACTCCCACTCTCAAGGAAGCATTTACTGCTCCCCTTAACCACTCAGCCAGTCCCCCTCTGGCAGATTTTATCAGCCAGGAAGTGCAAGAGTCAACAACACAATGAATAGGTCTCATCTGTCTAAGGATCTAAGGAGCTGTGGTGGCTCAAGTGGTTAAGATGCTGAACTGCAGGCTGTGGAAGATCAGTAGTTCAGCAGTTCGAGGCCCAAGAGTGCCGCATGACGGAGTGAGCTCCCGTCTCTAGTTCCAGCTCCTGCCAACCTAGCAGTTCAAAAGCAAGAAATTGCAAGTAGATAAATAGGTACCACTTCAGTGGGAAGGTAACAGCGTTCCGTGCGCCTTGGTGTTTAGTCATGCCGGCCACATGACCATGGAAACGTCTTCGGACAGCGCTGGCTCTTCGGCTTTGAAACGGAGATGAGCACCGCAATCCTAGAGTCGGATTCGACTGGCTTTCGAGCAAGGGAACCTTTGCCTTTGTCTAAGGATCTTGTCCACATCCTCAGGATCCATAAGCTGAAAAGTATCCACATAAATTTGACAGGCAGATGCCAAAGGTACATCATCTGGACATGCATCCATGCTGGCATCTAACCCAGAGTGGATCTGAATGACTTTACCTGCAAAGCAAGTAGCAAATTGATCACAGTGGGCCATCATATAGTCAGAGTCCAAATCCTTGGGGCTTTGATGCAAAAGTCCCAAAACACACAAAACTGGACTATTACATGAAGATGCAATGGTGGCAGAGAAATATTGCCTTTTTGCTGTCATCACTGCCAAAGAATAGGCTCTAATATGAGCTCTATGCCGTATTTGATCAGAGTTTTTTGCCAACAGTGCTCTAGCCAACATCCCTCCTGTTTCACCACTATCAGCTCCTCAGTGAACTGCAGGGATTGCTTGGCTCTGTCCAGGGGAAAGGGTACTTACAACAATTGTATCAACAGCCCAGGCCATCTCCTAATTCCAGAGAGTGGTTACAGCCGTGAGAGAATCATCAGCAATGTCCAGTCTTCCCCATATTTGGTACCAGAATGATAGTTACCCAAATCCAAAGAAAGTTAATTTCATTGAAATCCTCTTCAAAGGTAGTCACCATAAACATTGTCTGAAGTTTTTGAAAATTAAGTTTTTACTGCATGCATCTGATATGCAAGATGCTGTGCTTCATATGTAAGAAAGGTATGTCTGGAATGTGGGGATTTAGAATGGGAAGTAGCATGGGTTATTTAACCTACTATTGCCTGCAGGTGATTGCTCCAAATCCCATATACTCCAGCTGCTCTTTTTCTTGACAGCCTTCAAAGGTGTGATTGTTCTCACATTTCTTATTTATAATTCTGCACAGGGTTAGGCTGCTTAAATCACATTGATTACATGCAGGATAACAGCCAAGGTCATTATTTAATGCTTTTACTGTGGAATCCTAATATTACTACTATGGAATCCCAATATATCCTCCTACTCACTCATTCCTATCACAACACTATCAAATTAGCTCCTAATCACTTGAGGTACATAATTTGCAGTGATTTCAAAAGGTTGCTTGGCAATTATGTCAGTTTGACACCTTTATCCCAAGGCTTGAAATCACGCCTTCTTTTCTAGTGCTTTAAACCACACTTCACCCATTGATAATGCACACAATTTTGCTTACTACAAAAACCTCTTACTATTTAAGTAGGAGGTACCTTTACAACTGATTCAAACACAGCAAAAAAGGTCATCAAGTAATGTCAAATGTTAAGTGATGACAAAAGGAATAAGTAATTATAATCTATGAAGCAATCGCATGTTCAACTATTCTCAGGTTTTCAGAAAAATATTTCAACACCCCTCACTCCAAAAAAAGATCCTCACTACTTTAATGTTGAAATTGGAAATGAAGGAACATTTGGCACATTCCCAATCTCTACAGCCCTTCATGCTACCAGCAAGGATTCTATGTGTCTTTTACAATAGCCCTTTTCAGACATTTGACTTTGGTGTGCCAACCACATGTAACAGGAGTATGCACAACCCACTGTTCTCCCAGTACTCACTATCACCATTTTGTATGAACAGGGCAACATGGATATTTTCCCCCATGTGTATAGCTTTGGTATGAAAAAGCATGTACCCTCAAAAATCCATTCATCCTTTTATATGTACCAAAGCTGGAAAATATGTGCATTGCCTTATCCACACAAAATGGCAACTGTGTGTATAGGGAAGATTCTGTGTAATGCACACTCCCCTTACACATGGTCTGTGCACCTAGACTAAACATCTGAAAAGGGCTACAGATATTTACTACAAAATTCTGTGGCAATGGCTAAAAAACACAGCAGAGCTTCCTGTGGTAAGCCCAACTTCTGTTTTGGCTAAATTAACTACACACACAAAATTTCTTTGCTATATTTTTGCTATGTTCTTTCTATTTTCAGCTGGTAGCCAGATAGATCAGGGAGCTGAAATCTCTCCTATATAATAATCCTGTTTAGAGGTGGCAAGATTCCATGCTTGCCCTCAGCCATTAGCCTGTCAGCAGCCACTCAAGAGTACTTGCGTGCCATTGGCTGGGTGCTGGGTCTGCTCCTCTTCCCTGCCCACTCCCCCTTCAGCCACTGTGCCCTGTTAGAATGGCTTTCTCTCTTGACAAAGACACTTTTCCTACTTGCCTCCTTTGTGGGAATAACTCTTCCCTCAGTGGCTGTTGGTAGGTGTAACGAAATAGCAGTTACCTGTGTTTGTAAGATGGCTGTGGTTCTTTGTTTAAAATGTTCCCCCATCCGGTTTAATTGAGCTGTAGTTCCAGGGAGGGGGCTGCAGGGGTATCACTCACTGGGTTGAATGGGGGTTCCTCATCTGCTGGCCTAGAGTTCCCAGCTGCCCTATGCCCAAAAAGTATGGGAAAACAGGGACTGTCCCAAGGCAGTCTTCCTCCCTGGGACCAGCAGAAATTCAGCCCCTCCATAGTTGGCTGGACTGGGGAATGAATGGAAGTTTCCCTGCTTTCTTGGGCAAGAGAGAGAGGCTGAAGTACAGGTGAGCCCACAACTTCCAGAGGTAGAGAGTATTGTGTAGGGAAAGAGGATTGTGTTTAACCCCTGTTGATTTATGTCCTATTGATTCATAGTGTGTGCTTATTCCTACAGTGTGTGTGTGCTCCATAACTCTGTAAATAAATAAATTCTTTAATTTGGGCTAATAACCTGTGTTGTGCTCTGACCACATAGTCTCCCTTGCTCTGCAGGGAGGGGGTAGCCCAGGGAGAGGGTAGCCCAGGGAAGCAAGGAAAGGCCAGACCCCTGGGTTGCCAACTTTCCAGGGATCCCTCAAAGACTGGGGATTCCATCTCCAAATAGGGAGATTTGGCCAGAGGGGTCTCACTGTCCCTCTAAAAAGGCAGTGACAACTCAGTGAGTGGTGGCAGTGAATTTTAGGAATGAGATACGCCCATGGGACGAGGGTGGGAGGCAAACAGCTGAGTTGTAAACTGGAGCCCATTTCACCATGGTAGGCAACCAGGCTTGGTTCAGACAAAGGAAACCCTTTGCAGGCCTTTTTTTTTTTATATATATATATATAACTTTTTATTGCTTTTTTCACTACACAAACTACAAAGGGTAAGGGAAAAGGGAAAACTAAACTAAAATACAAAGCTAAAACAAGGATCATAATACATTAATTGTAACGATATCTTGATAGTCTTCCCACAATTAAGAAATTAAAAAAGGAATGTTACTGATTATTATTTCGTGATCAAACTAATACAAGCATGATTAGCCAGAATAGCTGCATCTTAGTTTCTTATATATAAAAAGAAAGTAAGGCTTTCAGTATTAAACTACACAACACATTTTTATCTCCTGCACTTGTTTTTATCATAGTTCAATTTAACTTTGCGAAGTTTAAGAGCTGCTGTTCCTTTTTCAGATTCAGAATCTTCTGAGGGACTGCCCAAAGTACTTCCACTGCTTCCTGATCCATGTTCACTGTTTTCTCTTTGCAGGCCTTTGTGAGGAACTCATTGGGCTAGTCCTGATGAGGGTTGCCAGCTCCAGGTAGGGAGATTCCTGGAGATTTTCTGGTAGAGTCTATGGAAACCAGGGTTTGGGGAGGGGAGAGGCCTCAACTGAACAGAATAACATAAAGCCCACCTTCCAAAGCAGTTATTTTTTTTCTGGGAGGGGGGAGATCTGTTGTCTGCAGTTCAGTTGTGATACCTGGTGATCTTCAGGCACCACCTGGAGGTTGGCTGCCCCAGGTGTAGCAGTCAGTGCTTCAGAGCAGGGTCTGCTAGATCCAGGTTCTTGCTGTAGAAGCTGAGTGGGTGATTGTGGACCAGTCACAGACTTTCAGCCTAACCTACCTCACAGGGTTGTTGTGCAAGTCAAAAGGGGGAGAGGAGAATGATGTAAGCTGCTTTGGTCCCCATTTCAGAGAAAGACTACTTTTCCTCCTGGAAAACCATTGTTGCCAATCTCCAGGTGAGGGCTGGAGATCACTCAGAATTACAACTGCTCTCCAGATGGCAGAGATCAGCTCCCCTGGAGAACATGGTGGACTCTGTGGCAGTCAGGACTTCAGAGCACAGAAGAGGCTGCAGAGGTGTGCGGGGGGAAATGGAAAGCTGAAGAGAGAGGGGGAAATAAAGGTAGGTTGATGACTGGCTGGGAAGGAGATGCCCCCCAACGATATCCTGCTCATGCGAACGTCTCTATTTTCTAACTAATTTTCTTAGAAGCTGTATAACTCTCTCTGTGTTTGTATATTGGTTAAGTGCACCAGTTTGGTGTAGTGGTTAAGTGTGCAGACTCTAATCTGGGAGAACCGGGTTTGATTCCCCACTCCTCCACCTGCACGTAGCTGGATGACCTTGGGCAAGCCATAGTTCTGAAAAGAGCTGTTCTTGAAAAAGAGCAGTTTCTGTCAAGAGCTCTCTCAGCCCCACCTACCTCGCAGTTGTAGGGAGGGGAGGGGAAGGGAGTTTGTAAGCTGCTCTGAGACACCTTTGGGTAGTGAAGGGTGGGGTATAAATCAAATCTCTTCTTCTTCTCTTCTATTGTTTGAGTGTGAAGTTTCTTCAGTAAACGAAACCATTTCATACTGAAGCCAGCCTCCATGTCTATTTCTGGTATCTTTGGAAGAAGCGGGACCCCTGTATATAAAGATGTTTGTTCCCTTATTACCTATTGTCAATTTTATAATATTGCAAATTCCCCATTATTAGTAATAACTCAAGGCAATCAGGCTAACACAAACCCTTTGGCAACAGGATCTGTGCCTATGGCTTGCAGCCTTGAGTGAGCCAGCATAGTGAATCCAGCATCAGCCCAGAATGTAATTAATTGTACTTTTTCTGTTTGTTCATTTAAATTGTATTTTTGTATGTATTAAGTACATTATACAATAATAATGGTGCACAGCATTCCCATGCCACTGAGAAAATCCAGAAATGGGGACATCAAAATCTAGGGTATACATTTCTGTGAACCTGACGTAATCCTCAGGTTTGAAGAAAAATATAAAGAAAATATATCCCACCCAGAAGTGACCTACAACATTTTATATTTATTTATTTATTTATACTTTCGGCTTATATACCGCCCTAACCCCAGAGGGTCTCTGGGCGGTTTACATAGTGGTTCTAAGCAACCGAATTTTTTAACCTAACTAGGGCCACATAGTCTACAGGGTGGTGACTGCCTATCAGCACCTCAGGCTAGTTGTCATCCAGCTTCCTTTCCACGGCCTCAGATATTGGCGTCCTGGTGCCCTTTTTCTGGAACCGATCTTCCAGGCAGCTTCCTCCATCAGGTCTCATCCTGGTGCGTGGCTCTGTGTTGGCTGCAGTTCCGGCTACTGTCCATAGGTGGCTCTGCCGCGCTGCGCCACACATCACCACGCTCTCCAGGCCTCCACTTCTCCAGGCTCCGCCTTCCAACATTGCTCCACTGGTCGCCAGGAACTGCTTGCCGCAATCACTGCTGCTGCTGCCGCTGCCGAAACCTCCAAGTAACAAGGAGGAGGGGGAGCCCCCTGCCACCTAGGGCAGGTACCCACTTTATCTACTTGCATTTATGATGCTTTTGAACCCCTGGGTGGACAGGAGCTGGGACATGGGCCGGGAGCTCACTCCAGCCATGGTGAGTTTTGAACAGCCGTTAATGGCTGTTCATTGATGTTACTTTGCAGGCGTTCTTACTGCCTGCGCCACCACTCCCTTCCCCACTGCTCCTTTTGCCATGTGAAGACATTGCAAACAAAAATAAAAAAGTAAAGATGTTTTTAAAAGGAGATAACAACCCAAAGTTCTCAATTATTTGACAGCTGGAAAGGGAGAAGGAGAACATACTTAAGCAGAAAAAGTGGGGAGAAAGCAAGATGAATGGGATCCATTTGATGTTTATTATCGTTCTAGATCTAAACCTTTCAATGTAGATTCAACATTTATCCTGGGGATTTTATAATTCATCCTTGTGTTGGAATCATGCTTTGAAAAATCCCATGCTGTTCATTAAGCAAGGCAAATTCAAGTTTAGCAAAACTGATAGAAAAGAGACTTCTAATTGGGCTGTTGGCATTGAGATGTAAAGAGATGATATTTTTTACAGAGGGACAAGAACATGAAACTCATAAAAATAATTGTTTGGCTGCACACTCTCATCTATGTTTTGGTGTTGATTTGTTCAGAGGTCATGACCGTGAAGCTGGGAGACTTCTATTTCAACAGATAATGATGACTGTTTCTGCCAGAATTTTTCCTTCCATGCCTGGAATCTGTCCATTTCTATATCAGAAATGCAGATGCACCATAATAACAGCTCCAGTTACTAGTTGATCTAGCATTCCAGACTACTCCAGTTATTATGAATGTGCAAATACAGTTCTACAAGTGGGCAACCCACAAGAATTTACAAGGGACATTTCATTTTCTCCACCCCAACTATTTTCTTGTTCCCTTCCCTGAAAACCCCCAAACCTTCTGCCCTTTTTCTGATTTCTCTCTTCTTCCCACTCACCAACCAACCTACCTTTTTTAGTACACACACACCCATATTCATCTCCCCCCTCCTCAGGGCAGTCCCTCCTTGGGAAAACTCTGGCCAGATTGCAGGGCTGGGCCCAGTCGCATTGTGTAGAACTCACAAGGAGTTTCAGAGGGCACCTTTCATTCCCCTGTGTCCCCCTCCCCACATCATTTCCCCTTTCCCTCCTTCTGGTAGCACCCATATCCTCTCCCCATTCCCTGGTTCCTTCTCTCCTTCCTACCCACCAACTAACCTTCCTTTCATCAGTTTCACAGCTATATTTATTATTTGCTTACTTCATTTATATTGTTTCCTCCTCCACAATGGAGAACCAAAGCAGCTTACATTGCTCCCCTCTCTACCATATTATCCTCACAATAATCCTATGAGGTAGTTAGGTTTAGAATGAGAAACTGGCCAGTGAACTTCTATAGCAGAAGGAGGATTCAAACCTTGTGAGAGGATATCTATTCATCCACCCAGGAAGGAGTCTCTTCTAAGGGATCATGTCCCCTTTCCTTGGAGTGATGACTTCTTTCCACAAGACCCTCATTATCTGTGACTGGAGAGGAGCCATCACCCTGGAACTGGGATGCTACTATCATATTCCTGAAGGCCTCAATATGAATACTTAAATCCAAAAACTGGAGCCATACACAGGTAAAACAGATTTTCCTACAAACTTGAGAAAATCTTTAAAAAACCCCAAAACTAACTGCAACATTTGGGGGTTAGAACCCTCTGAAATGATAGAAGCAGCACCTGTAGCTTTAAGAGACAAACACCCTCTGCAGTGATTATGGGTATCACTAGGCAACTACAACAATATTGGCAGCCTTGAATTTTTTCAAAAAAAGGCAGGTCCCTTTCTAGGGCTATTTTAACCTTTGCAGGAAGACTTATCAGAGCCAAGCCCAGTAGCAATTGCTTAGTGAATTGCTACCATGTGACTTAAATGATTCACCCAGGCCCAGCTGCTTGTTACTGTGCAACAGCAGCCTCCTCACAAAAGCCAGTGTGGTGCAGTGGTAAGTGTTTCAGATTAGAATCTGGAAGAAAGAACAGAGTTTTGCACTATTAGTTTTCTCTTGGGATGGGTTGAAATGAAGGAAACGTCTGACTATTCTCTCATCATATTCTGCCCCCCATTTCTCTCTCACACTTTCTTTACTGTTAGTGCATGGACATCCAATAGTCTTAGGGTTACCAACTTCCCAGTGGTGGCTGGAGATCTCCTGCTGTTACAACTGCTCTCCAAAATTTGTGGTAGGATATGAGCTTTCATAAGTCACTGCTCACTCATGAAAACTCATACCCTACCACAAATTTCATTAGTCTTTAAGGTGCTACTGAACTCTTACTATTCTTTACTGCTACAGACAGACTGACACGACTACCTATCTTGAGCTAACTGATCTCCATCAGCTGGAGATCAGTTCATCTGTAGAAAATGGCCACTTTGGAAGTTGAACTCTATGGCATTGTACCCCAAACCCCGCCCTCCTCAGGCTCCATCCCCAAAATCTCCAGGTATTTTCCAACCCAGAGGTGGCAACCCTAAATCGCCTCCATCTGTAAAGTAGGCAGTACTTATAACAACTGGAGGAGAATGGAGCACTGGTTGCCTGTGGTTCCTTGGTAGCTACTCCCCCAAATAACACAGCAATGCTTCCTGCCTTTCAAAGAATATAAGAAAAAATGTTTGCCTCTTTCTCCAAAAGCACCAAATATGGCATGAAATTCCTAAGAGGGAAATTAGGCTTAGATCAAAAAACCCTCTACCTCTTACATGCTAGCCTACTTTCTGCCATGTCCCCTGTGAGGCCAAGCACCCTGCTCTCCCCTCAGGGTCAACATGAATATTAGAAGGCAAAGTGCAGCTCACGGTGTTTGTGATCTCCCATCCAAGTACTAATCAGGCCCAACCCTGCTTAGTTTCTGAGATCATATGCAGGGCCAGCCCACCCACTAGGCCAATTAGACTTTCGCCTAGGGTGGACCATGCTGAACTGTGCCTCCCCCCACCAAAAGCCCCCCTCGCTCCCACCAAAAGCCTGCACAGGCCCATTGCTGCCCCCAGCCACTGCTGCCACCTCTTTCTCTCCCCTGGCCGCCCCATCATCATCATCCCGCCACCACCTCCTGCTGCGGTCTGCCAGACCTGCCCCCCCGACCACCCTCCCTCCCTTCGCCAGGCTGCAATCCTGCCCCCCTGGCGACACTCAACCCAGGCGCTCAAGCCCCGCCCCCCACTGTGCTCAGAACTCATAAAGCAGGCTGCCCAGCTTCACAGCTGCTTCCCCCACTGGCTACAGGGCATCGTTGGAGCAGTGGTGCTTGCAAAGTGACCCGAGGTTGGTGCTCCTTGCACGGCTGGCTGCACGGGGCTTCTCAAACGTTTGCAGCACTCAATGAGGGGTGCCTTTGGTGAGGCCATCTTGGCCCTGGGTTTCACTTTGGAAAGCAGTTTCAAAGGCTGCCCACAGGAAATGAGAGTCCCCCCCCCGCCTTCACCCACCTGAGAGGCTGCCGGTTTGCAGCAGCAGCAGCCCCCACACCACAGCTGCCTCTGTTTGGAATGCCGGATGGCTCAAAAACACATGCTTAGCCTTTTGTGGAGTGGGCCTTTTGAGTGCTCGAAGCCTTTTCTCGGACATGAAGGCTGGGATCCTTCCAAAAATTCTGTCAAGGCACCGAGCCCCCCCCCCCCCGCGCCCCATTCCAGACTGCAGGTGGGGAGCTGACGCCCAGCCCAGCTTGGTGGGCCTAAGGTTGCCGCAAGCACATCTGCCCCGGGGCAAGATGCAAACTGGAACTGAGGACCTGGTAGAAACCATATACTTGAGAGTATACGTGCAGTGTGCTTTTTTGCTTTCTTTAATGTGCAATTTGGGCAAATGTTATTTTGGGGTGCAGTGCTGTGAAAGCAGGCAAGCAGAGCTTTGGCTTTCTGGCGGCTCGGCTTCAGCTGGTGACCTGCACACATCTCTCCCCACCCCCGCTGCCCCAATATTCTCATTTAGCTTTGGAACTAAGTTTACAGCTTTCATGTTATAAGCTTTCATGTGCAGGCAGGCACACTCCTTCAGATAGTATCTGCTTCCATTGGTATCTGAAGAGGTGTGCATGCACATGAAAGTTTGCACCCAGAATTCAACTTTTTTGGTGTTAAAGGTGCCATGGGACTCAACCTTTGTTCTGCTGCTTCAGACCAACCCACTGAATATAGCTTTCATGGGATTATAGCATTCACGAAGAACATTTTGCAGATGGCCCAAAGACCCCCCCTTAATATTATTTTTCTTTTTAAAAATCTGTTTTGGTTCAGCCCTACTACTCTTGCCAGCCTCCAAGTGGCTGAATCAATACAAAAACAATTCATGTATAAATTATGAACAGAAGTTTATGTTTGAAAATTGATGGGTGCACCGAGGGAGGGGGTGCAAGAAGGTAGCCTCGCTTAGTGTGCAAAAAACCCTGGAGCCGGCCCTGATCATATGAGATCAGGCATGTTCAGGGTGGTGTGGCCATAGGTTGGTGTTCATGATCTCAGTATCCCTGCAGCTACCATCCTTATGTCTTTCAAGGCTGGACTCAAGAATGTGGTATTCATGGGAACCTATGCTCAGTTGTATAACCAGATGGGAGGGGGGAATTATGAGTAGTTACCAACATCCTCTGGAAAGAAGAGTTTTGACTGGACCTGAGAGACCACCTGATGCCAAGGGGCAGGAAGGATAATAAAGCTACAGGCCATAGAGGGTTATGTTAACAATATGCTAACGCCATGCTACTGTGCTTTGATATGTTATGCTTCATCGTGATGGATTGCAATGTATAGATCACTTTTATGCTACTGTGTAGATTTTATGCTGCAAGAGATTGGCCATCAAATACTAATGTACTCACTGTATTAGATAGAAAAGTTAGCTTCTTTGTTTTCATGTTGCTAAGCCATAAAGACTGTACTGCCTAGTTAATTGTTTTAATAATTTAATAAACCTTTATATATTTTCACAAGGTCTGTTTTACCTGTGTGCAACCTTGAGGACCCACAGTACCTACCCTCAGATGAACAAGATAACAATGTCACAAGACATTTTAAAAGACTGACTGAGTATAAAGTTCAGGAATGGCTGCCCAAACTGTGCATGGGACCAGGCTGCCTTTCCATCTGCAAAGATGTTCAAAAAAGGGTCAAACATTTTTGGCACTTTCACTTGTAGAAAAGAGATAGAATGGTATGCACTCTCAATATCACAGAAGGGCAATGTGCACTCACATATATAATCAGAGAAAGAATAATTACCAATTTCTGTTAAGGATGCTATAGGTATAAGAGTTCCTGACTCAAGGCAAGAGTTTGAAGATCTATTAGGTTCCATCTGTAACCTGGGTGATCTTTGCATGATGGAGATGCAGGTATGCACCCTTCTGTTCTATGATGTGCATAATGTAATGTGTGATACAAAAACTCCACAAAAAGCCCCAAATACCCATCAGCCTGGTTCACAATTTTCTCTCTGTTTGAAGGGAAGAATGCACCTGTCTCATAGGTTACATTACCTGTATGGTTGAAAAAGAATGTGCCTGGCCTATTCCCATCTTATGCAAAGAGGATTGCCAGTTTGTAGGTATTGTAAATTCTATGCCCATTACCAACATTTTACATCTCAAAAGGTAAATCCTGCAACAATCTAAAATGTAAATAACTCTTTCATTTTAATTGGCCCTAGTAGGAAAAACATTTTCTATGTTTCAGCTTGTTATCTTGACAGCCATATGAAATGGTTCTATTTAGAACAGTAAATGAAGCAAGAGTGTTAAATTAAAGACGGCTTTATGTTTCATGCACTTGGCAAGACAGTCAACTGAGCAGAAGACAAAAATTAAAGATTAACTGGTGTCCTTAGATTACATATTTTATTACCTTCAACCAGGATTATAAATTCCTTAACTTTATATTGAGCCATACTGATGCTGAATAATTTCCTGTCTATAAAAATCATTAGTTTGCATTGTTTGTTAAAAAGAAGAGCAAACATTTTCATCATTTCTGTTTAGATTGGAAATAAATCATTTTCCATTTCCACTGACATTACATGACATCTGGATGAGTCCATGAGTTTTCAAAACTCTTTAAGTGAATATATTCCTTACATTCAAATATTTTGCAGGCATATTTACATCATGCCAAGACTTCAGAAGGAAACTAAGCAGCCGCCTGCTGTGAAAAGGCTAGTCTGCTGAAATGTTGATAGTGTGCAGTGTTTTTGATCGGCTGATAGTTTCCCATGCACATTTCTCCCCTCTTAGCATTAACTCTACCACAAAGTCCCTAGACCATTTTCAGTTAGGTATTTTCATAATACTGTTGACCCTAGTATGCCTTTGAGACTTCTCAAGTTTGCTTATATAAAGCCAGTTGTGGGAGCATAGCCATGCTTGGCACACTGCAGAGCCAGAGTCTACAGATGACCAGCTCCCCATGTGGTTAGACAAGAACAGCACTCTGGGAAATTTTACATGGTGATTATGCAACACGTGCTATAATATATACAGTAACCGACCAATGACTTTTCATACAGAGAGTGCCTTAATTTTACAAATCCCCCCCCCACATTTCCTGAGATTCATGCTCTACCAAATAATCTGCCATACACAAGGGCTTCACAGATATAATATGCAGCATAGAACTCAAAAATAAATACAGGTATGGGGGGGTTCATTTTTTTCTTCTTACTATTTTGCATTGATTTTCTATTCCATATACAATTCAACTTAAACTCCCATATTTTCTTCTAAATACCTTCATTCTTTTGTCCTTCTTCATCTGGTTTCTTGGTTAGTACTCTACAGTACAGTCCACACATCACTGGATTTTTTTACTATCATAATGGTAGCTATCATTTACTATCATTATTGATAGCTCATACTCAATGTTGTGTGAATTCATATCTATCTGAACACAATGATAGTATGATACAAATGACTTCTCAACAAAAAAGAGGTCTGGAAAAGTTCTCTATGCAGCTAGTTTTTAAAATGGGAGAACATGAACATGGATTTATCAAAACACTTCAATGGCAGAAAAGGAGGCAGATGGACTACGAAGAGGCAAACACCAATACCTTCTACCTCTGGGCTAACTCTTCTCTTATGAAAAGGCTGCACTCTGTCACATGGTATTACCAAGCTGTCCAATACACCAATACAATAAATACAAATCTAAACTCTACTCATTCCACTAGTGACACAGGAGCAAACTGAGTAGAGCCCAGATACAGAACCATGTATTAAAAAAGTGAAAAAACATATCACTCAATATGTTCCTTAGCAGTCAATTGCTAAGTCAGCAAACCTACTGTTGTCACTATAACTCACCTCAAGCATTTCACATGCCTCATCTTGGCAATATGTACAAAATTATACAAGTATGGGGCAGATATGGTTAATATTAACTTGGCCTACAAAGTCTAGGTTACTGCAAAAATAGCACAGCAAAAATGAGCTTCACAGTGTTCATAATGACCACAAAGCCACAGAATGTTGTTTTGCAAAAGCTGAGTCACTTCATAGCATGACAAAATATGAAGCTGATCATGAGGGGAAAAAGGCAGTCCACACATGCATTTTTTCTCTGCTAAATAAATAGTGAATGCATTTTAGCAATCTGCAATAAAGACCACAATCCACAGAATCTAGTTCTGTGAGTCCAAAATCACCCAAATGGACTTCAAGTTTGTGCCTTGCAAACAGTATCCACATCCCATTCATGCTGCATGGCAAACTGCTTTTGAAACTAAGGGAAATATTCCCTTTTGCTTTTGAAACTACAGGAAACAAAGGGTCAGCTGTTTAAAATTCAAAAATACCAACACAAGCCCATTAACATGAATTTAAAGAGTTCTTTGGATCCTAACCAAGATGAAGGATGCTGCAGAGGTAATAAAGCTGAAAATAACTTAATTTTGCCCTGGTTCACTAGAGCACAACTTTCTTTCTTTCTTTCTTTCTTTCTTTCTTTCTTTCTTTCTTTCTTTCTTTCTTTCTTTCTTTCTTTCTTTCTTTCTTTCTTTCTTTCTTTCTTTCTTTCTTTCTTTCTTTCTTTCTTTCTTTCTTTCTGATAGTGGAACCCTTATCTCCTCAGGGGCTCAGTCACATCTGGAGGTCCTAGCCTCTTCCCCTGTTTCTGTTCATTTAACAGTCTCCAACAAACATACACACCTTCCAAAAAAAGGTCTACAAATATCCCTTCAATTATTACAGTTTTGATCTCTTTCACAGATCATTACATCTGCAGACTGGGACCATTACTTTCAATAAGCCTTTATAAAAGAGGCTGTTGTGTGTCCAATTATGTTGTTTAAACATGCACAGACTATGATACCGGATGGAAAAAGGGTTCACATCATGTCATGCCATCCAGAAGGGATGCCAAGAATGGTTTCTTCTGCTGTCTTTAATGTGGAAGGAAACCCTACAAAATTAGATTGTGAATGTTGAACATTTTTGACATTTAAATATTTTCATAACAAGAACCCATGACAGCTCTTCAAACAAGCATGTTTTTTTATTTTCACAAGACCCTCCATTAGCTCATGTTGTTTAGATTGGTAATACTTGCAGTGTATAAATGTTCTTAGCACATGGCATATGAAAACAAATAACTTCCCATTAGATGTGCATCTCCTCCACCAAAATTGAGAACTCAATGGCATCTTAAAATCAAATTCTATTGACAAAGCTGTAATCTATCTTATAATGTGGTCAGTAATCTTATGGTTGTGGTGAAGCTTTTGACAGTGATTAACTCAGCTGCCTGACTATCACAGAAGGCCTGGGAAGTCAAAGTGCTTCAGCTGAGTGGGCTCAAGGGTCACGTTGCCATTCTCTGACCTATGTTGTTCCTAAGAGGCTCTAGCTGACATTGGCTAGATTATTGTAGCCCTAGAAAGGACTATAACAAGGAAAAGGCCCTAAGAAAGGAAAACTTGAAGCAGATGGCCCTCACTATCCCGCACATGCTAACAAATGGAAGTGATGGTTTGCTAGGATGAGGACAATTGTTTTGCCATCTGGTGAATACTGCTTCTGGCTCAGTGTTTCACATATATTATCACTAAGTATCTGTTTGTCCTAGATGCAACCATCCCCAAAGAAAAGGGTTTAAGAAACAAGAGAGTTCTAAAGTTGGAAGAGCCTGGGATGAATATGAAGGAAGCATTGCACTCCCATAGAAAGATGGGGAAATGGCTGGAGGAACCAAACATAAGGTTGCCAACTGATCAGAAAAAAGGATCTGCTCTGCTCTTATACTTTGAATTGCAGCCTGATATGATGGTGAAGCTTTTCCATAGCATAAACATTATCATCTGTAATTATCATTGCACACTAACAGTCAAATTGCTGCTAATCACATAACTAGCAAAAGCCAGATCTAAACAGGAATGCCACAGACTTCATGATGAACATGTTTGGTAGGCAACAATCAAACCAAAACAGAACAATGTTACTTTGGGCAGCCACAAAAAATCACTTGTGAGCAGAACCTCTGATCTGGTAACCTGTTCACAACTATTGAATGACTCTCGAACATCTGCCAAACAACTGTCACAGTAGAGTTTAATTTCCTTGCCATGTGACAGCTTATATATCTGCACAGTAGGTAAGGCGAATGCTCATGAATAGTTTGGTCAGGTAATTAAATGCCTCCAACAAGACCATGTGAAAATGTTCCTGCACAAAATAATGTCTATAACACGGAACAGCAGGACTTTTTTAAAAACAGTGCTTATAATTGCTGGCTGACTGATTTGCTTTGCTCACTATTTATTTATGTAGTTGGCTGAACAGTGGGTACAGTGAGAAGTCTGTGGGGGAGGGTGGAAGTAGAATCCCCATAGAACTGTGTGACAATGTGCATACATGAAACACTGCCAGTAGGACATGCTTGAATATGTGAAAAGTAACCAATCAGGCTCAGGTGATATGCAAACAGCTGCACTAATCAACAGCTGAAAAATTTATTCCCTGTTCACAACCAGCAAACAGGCTGTGAGCATCTTAATTTCAAAAGTTGTCAAACCTAATCACAATTGGCCACTAGTAATGCTAAACAATCTGTAACTTACGGAGAAATACTGAGCAGATGTACCCAGAATACTACTCAAGTTTATTCAGTGGGGCTTACTCCCAAAGAAGTGTTCTCAGGATTCCTCTGTAACACTATCAATATTCAACATTTTCTGTTTGCTTCAGAATGTCTTTGTCTTAAATGAAAATCTGTTTATATATGAAAAGGTAATATGTGTAACAATGTCCTTCCCCCATAATGTCCTTCCCCCATAATGTCCTTCCCCCATAATGTCCTAATATTACACAAGCAAACACAAATACAGGCACACACAAACAGGTTACGTATTTTTTCCACTCACTTAAGAAAAACAAACAGTTGCATACTGTTACCTACAATGTAAGACTTTCGCCAAGAAAAATATTATCCTAGCTAGTTTGTTACAAAAACATTTGAATAAAAGAAGCAGCTTCAATAATTTATGTAAAAGGTCCAATTTTTAATCAGCCAAGCCTTAATAGTTTTGGAGATAACAACACCAGGATATTGCCAAGAGCATAAAATAATCGTAAAATACTATAATTGATGGTCTATTCTACTTTATTGCACCCTACACATCTGATTGATGAATCTGCAAAAAAGAAAATGTTGGCTTCTCTGTCAACACTGATGCAATATCTGGGTTTCAAGAATCTTATGTTCTGTTTTATATTCTATGTGAAAAGTTTGTGTCACAGAAACAGTCTAAATAAAATTTACACCATCAAAGAAACTGACCCAGGATGGGGGGCGGGGGTGAACTTGGTAGTGAATCAAATTCAATCAAGTGTTGAAACTAAAATCCCATGTAAGTGTCAAGGACTATTCAAGCTTACTATTAGCTGCAATAATAATCTCTCCTTATAATCTCTCCTTATAATGATTATCTTTTGGTTTTGTAAGATTCCATGTGCTCCCATTGGCTGTAAAATGCCCTCCCTCAGCTATTGGCCCATCAGCCGCCACTCAAGAGTACTTGAGTGCCATTGGCCAGGTGCTGGGTCTGCTCCTCTTCCCCACCCACTCCCCCTTCAGACAGATTTGCATGTCAGATTTACTGGCAGACAGCTCTCTCTCCTGAGGAAGACAGTTCTCTTGACTCCTGTGAGGGACTGTCTGCTCAGTGGCTGTTGATAGGCAGCCAAGCTTGGTTCTGTGAGTGAAAAAACAAAGGACTTTCAGCATAACCCCCTCCCCCGCCCATAACCCCCTCCCCAATGGCCACTTTCCTGTCAGAATAAATGGGAAAAGGCTCTCTCTCCTGCTTAGCTTCAGCATGGCTGTCTGGCTAACAAGGTGGGCCAGCAACCATCAAACCATTTTCTTCGACTCCCGCTGTGCGGCTGACTTTCCCTAAGGTTGCCAATCTCCAGGTAGGACCTGGAGATCTCCCACTGTTACAATTGACCTCCAGATGACAGAGATCAGCTCCCCGGGAGAAAATGGTTGCTTTGGAGGGTAGACTCTATGGCATTATACCCTGCTGAGTCCTTCCACACAGACCCCAAATGCTGCCCTCCACAGGATCCACCCCCTCAAATCTCCAGGTATTTCCCTAATCAGAGTTGGCACCTGTACTTTCTCCTCTGTCAGTAAAAGGCCCTTTCCACGCCTATGTTGGCCTTTGGGAGAAAACTCATTGGGCTCAGTCCTGATCAAGTTGCCAACTCCAGGTGGGCAATTCCTGGAGATTTGAGGGATGGAGCTTGGAGAGGGTGAGGTTTGAGGAGGGGTGGCACCTCAGACAGGTACGATGCCATAGACTCCACCCTCCAATCCAGCCATTCCCTGATGAGGAACCATTGTTGCCAATCTCCAGGTGGTGGCTGGAGATCACTCAAAATTACAACTGCTCTCTAGGAGGGAGGGGGAGGAGATGGAAAACTAAAGGTAGGTTGATGGTTGGCTGTGAGGGAGATAGGGTTATCAACTCCAGGTTGGGAAATTAGGGTTATCCACACCCAGAACATGACATGCAGCAAACGTAATGTTATCCATCAAGCAGGCTAAAACCAGTCGGCGGACCAGCCACATCACACGCTCAGACTTAGAAGACTGCTTGTTCACCACCTGCACCACTGCCTGGTTATTGCACCAAAACCACACCCTCCAGTCTCGAAAGAGGTCCATCCAAATTACCACCACCACCAGTCTGGGAAGAGCTCCAAGAAGGTGAGATCCTTGAGAACATCAGATCCCACCCCCCAGGACTCGGGCCAAGCCTTCATAAAAGACTCCGAAACCAGCACTCCCTGCCTTGTCAGAGTGTATCTGAATGGCATCCTGCAATTCCAGAGACTGCTGCCAAATGGTGACCCCATTGTACCCCACCAGAAACTGAAGCCAGACACCCAAATCTTCCTTCATGCCGTTGGTCACCTGTACGTGGTAATGAGGTGCTCTGACCCCTGCAGTTGCCCTGACCAACCGTGAGCAAAAGGCCCTGCCCAGTGAAACCACCCGGCAAGCAAAGTTCAAATGTCCCACCAATGACTGTATTTCTCTCAGGGTGCACTTGGACCATGCCCGCACCAATGTGATGAGTGCCTGAAGGGCCAAGAGTTTTTCCTCTGGCAATCTAGATGCCCCCACCACCGAGTAAAATTGAATACCCAGATGAATCAACCTCATCATCGGCCCCTTGGTCTTGTCTGTAGCCAATGGGACACCAAGCTCCTCAGTGAGCCCTTGAAACACCCGTAGAGATTCTGCACAGGCATTGTTGTCCCCAGGGCTGACAAAGAAGAAATCATCTAGGTAATCAGTGATCCCTGAAGCGCCAGTCCACAACTTCGCTGCCCACTCAAGGAAGGTACTAAAAGTATCAAAGGCTGTGCAGGCCACTGTGCAGCCCATGAGCATGGCCTTGTCAACATACCAAGCCCCTTGGAATTTAAAGCCCAGCAAGCAAAAGTTATCTGGGCGGACCGGAAGCAACCGGAAGGCCAACTGAATATCACACTTGGCCATTAACGCCCCCCACCCACAAGCTCTGACCAGCCCGACTGCATGATCAAATGAGGCATTGTTAGCCGAAATGCTCTGATCTATAATTAATAGAGCATTTGGGACAGTTTTTAATATTGGGATTCTTTGGTCTGTGTATACGAAGGATGGGCTGCCACACTATTTCCCAGTAAAGAGGCAAGAGACAGGAGTAAAATCAATCTTTTGTTTACTGTGTAATAATATTCAGCAGAACACATTCAATCACACACACACTGGCATACAAGAAACTAATAAAAACAGGCAAGAAATAAATAGTACTTTTGCATGAGCAGGTATTGAAGCGATGATGGCGATAATTACCTCTGATGTGCAGCTCCTGAAATCTTCCAGTGGGAGGTAAGGGGGGGGAAGAGTATGGAAAGAAAATGGGGAGCACGTGTATTAGACCGGCTAAGCACGTGCGTTACTCCAGCTGCAGACTGGAGCCTTAAAGCGAGGTGAGGATTCGGGAGAGTAAGCTGGACGTAAGAGGTACAAAGCAGGCTGAGAGAGGTCGTTGGTGTGTGTGGGGGTAGAGCGAGGCAGAGAGAGCTCTGAGAAGCATGTGTGTGTGTTTAAAACCTCTCGAGCAATGGGCGTGGAAGGCCAGGCAGCTTACACCTGAAGACCCTCCCTGTTGGCTAGGGATTGGTTGTTTAGGGTCAATTTCAAATACTAGTGGCTACCTTGACCAGTGGTCACCTGGGTGCTGGAAAGGAGGAAGTTGGAACAAAGAAGAATGGCTCTTCAGTTGGATCCTCCATGAGAACTGTGTGCTTTGGCACATAGGGGGGGTTAATCCCTTTATAATGGAGACAACGAGTCTGGGCTGTATGCGAGAGTCTTTTGTTTGAATGCAAACCCGTGACTGTAATATGTGACACCCGGCAAGCAAGCTATGGGGATCCTCTGGAGTGGCTTTAGCCAGCATCTCATAGTCCTGGCCTGGCCTGGCCTCTGTTCCTTCTCTGGGCTTTTCCCCATGGCGCTTTATTACAGTCTCTTAGCTGGAACACTCTCAGGTTCATAACAGCATAAAAACAGTCCAGAAATAGCCCAATAAAGGCGGCTGGGCTAACAGCATACCAGACCGAGCAAAGCTCAGGGGGGATCATGTCATTCAATGAAGAGCCCTTTGGATACGACAGATGATGTATCAGGCAATACTCGCCCAGCGTCTTCTTAGGCACTATCCCCAAGGGGGATACCCTAAGGTTCACTAAAGGAGGCGCGCTAAATGGGCCCGCAATGCACCCCGCAGACAGCTCCTTCTGGAGCTTCCTAGCAACCATGTCAGGCATCTCCCTGGCAAATTTCAGGTTTACTGAATCTGTGGCAATGCGTGGGCCCTCAAAAGGGATGGGAAAGCCTCTGGTGAACCCTTCCAAAATATACTGGCCAGCCTCCCTGGAGGGGTATGCAGTCAGAAGCGGTCTCAAGGCAGACACCTGTACTGGAGTGACTGCTAAGGAACAGAAACCCTGTTGGTGCTAGCGTTTCCAAGAGGAAGCAGCTGAGGTGCCAGAAGACCTCCTCCCCCTTTGTTGGTGGCACCATTGGAGGAGGGCTTGCCATCTCAAAATGACTGGTGGCTGCCCAGTGACTGTGTACAATAAACCCTTTTGTGTCCTCCACCGTACAGTTTGCAATTGTGGCTGAATTTACACCATGTCTTCCAGCAGCGCCCTTGGTTGTATTCCCAGCAAACCCCTCGCAACCTATCCCTCCGTGCAGACCACCGATTGGTTTTGACCTCTCCTTTTCCTTTAATGCATGGACTGACCTCCAGGAGCCAAACTTTGTCCTGTAGCAAGTCCCACTGGCTCTGTCATTGCATGAGGCTAGTTTATGGCAGGTCTCATTGTAGTCTATTGCTGGATCCTCACCGGCCATAACATTGGCTTTTACCACGTTGCTTATGTGGTTAAGCAGATGCCAGCCCCTTTCCAGGTACGCCATCACCACCATTCCCGCGTATACAAAGTAACTGGATATCCAGTTGAGAAAGGTGTGCTCCACTTCCTCATCCTTCCTCTCCTTCCTGCCAGATTTCAGAGTGCAAATCAGAGAAAGGAAACCACCCAGAAAAATCACAAAAGAAGGTACTAAACAGAAAACTGGAAAAAATGTGCTTAAAGCTCTATTGTATTTCACAACTGTTAAAATATAAAGCTCTTCATAGGTGAAATCAAAGTAATTCTTCATAGATGTTAAGATGTTAACAAAACCTTCTGGAATAATGTTCCATTTTGTAGTCAACACTTCTTCTGAACCTTATACAATTGAAAAAATATAAATCAATACATATCCAAGAGCAATGTTCCAAAAATTATACAATATTTCTTATGCTAAACAATAGAGAGTTTACATCATTTCTTGTATTGATCAATAAAGAGTTTAAAAATACATATGGTGTGTTTTCTTATAGAAAAAATCTCATCTGTCTCTCAGACACTACATTCTTCATCATAGATCATCTCCAAAATGAATTTACAATTGGTCATATATAACCTACTAGATTATTTTATTCTTTAAAATGTTACATAAAACCTGACAATAAAACTCACCAAATGACTGTAGTTTACATGCTTAACACATCCTTCCCCAGGCGGATGGGAAAAAATCGCTGAGTAGCCTTGCAGGTGAAACTCATTGAGCTCTTAATATACATTTTCACTCATCTTAAAGGTACAGATCCTCATGTTACTTACATAAAAAACCATAATGTACAAGAACATTTTTCTGTGACTTGAATAGGATGCATAGAACCCACAACAATCGCTGTAAATTCTACTATAAAGAACATGATAAATCTAATGATGCATTGAGACCATTAAAGTGAGACTTGTTGAGCTTATAGATCCAGTATGCCTCCCTCTGTAATAACCATTTCTTAACATCAGTTCTGCTATGTCTTTCTGACTGAAAAACCTCCAAAGACCACGAACCAATTTGGCCAGATCCAGAGTTGGTTTATACATCCATGCTCATTACTTTATCAGTACAACATCATGTATGACTTCAGTGTGTAAACGGACCTCTATAGATACAACACTCCTAACACAGATTGTCTCAAACACAAGCTTTTCAATGGAATTCAGCTGCCTATCATCAAATGAGCAGAAATCCATGATCGAACAATCCAGTGATATACATGAATGTGTGCATCAGTTCTTTTATTTTATTTTTTATTTTCTTTCTTTTTTTGGGGGGGGAGTGTTATTGGAGCAAATCATATTGCATATGGAATAACTGGCCCTGTGACAAATTTCTGTGATGGAGGAATAAAACAAACTGTCAGGATCCAGTGCCTTATCCATCTTTAGTCCTCAATTACAATTATTGTGCTGTTTTCTCCATAGCACTAAACTTGTCCCTGTTTAAACTGCTCCAGAACAAAATTTTGAGAATTCTGACCACAGATTAAAAGGGGACAATCCACAGCACAGCTATAAAAAGGTTTTATGGGCTTTTTCTTTCCTTTGAATAATCAGTATCTGTGTGTGAAGGGTCAATGTCATCAAACAAGAAGCCTGTGTACGAAGCAGTGATCCTTGACTACCATACTGCATACTTAACAGCTGAAAGGCAATTGTTATACAACCTGACAGGATTGTGTTTAGCAATCTGAGTTTATTGTCATTTCTGCAATGAAGATTCAACACTTTCCAGATATTTTACCTTGGGGGGAAAATAGCAGATATTTGATAGAGAAATTAGAGCTCCTGAGTTCAAGGGCATGTTTACTGTTTCTACCAGAGTGTACATATTTTACACAAATTACAAACTAGGTCTTTGAAAAGAAAGGAAAAAAGAAAACACTTTATTCAGAAATGAATATATCCCAAGGTCATGTAAAATAATATAGATTAAGTTTGTACAGTGGTTCAATGCATTAAAGGCCTAAGGAAGCAGGCTACTGAGGGCCCTCCAAACCTCATATACTTTAGTAACTTACAACAAGAGAAGGATGCAGTAGCTTTGTCTGTTAAGCTCTGATCTCGTGAGGTATAGCAGCCACCTGCCTACCCTTTCTGAAAGTTGTAGAGCCTTTTCAACTTGCCTCAAAGGGAGAAGATGGTCTGATGAACAGCTATGGTATTTCAACACAAACATTTCCCCATCACCAGCACAAATGTAAACAGGTTTTTTTTTCCCCATGTCATAAAATCATGAAATGTATTTAACCTAACATTAGGGCTCCCAGGGACAACGTGCAGCAAAAATGACAACAATATTGTGACTACATGGTAGCTGGACAATGCATTCCCTCTAGCATTTTAACACTGGTTCACTAGAGAAGTTCTTCCATTGTAGTAGCCCCCTCCTCATCAAATTCTGTGGCAGCTGAATCCAGTTTTACACTTCTCCAAAGATGATAGAAACACGTTGGGAAAGGAATGTTCCACAGTAACATTCTGCAATTACTTCTCATAAGGTTGGTGTTTGTTTTTTTTAAAGAGATGCTGGAACTCTCAAGAGGAAAATCAAGTTTTCAATCTGTATACTGAAAATTCATGAACTTTTAAATATTTTTTTAAAGAATTTTGTCAAAGTGGTTCCAGAACTCTGTTCCAGTGTATTCCCCTGGAAAAAAGCCCTTCTTCTCATCATTTTGGAAACACTTCATTCTGGGTTATAGTTTAGACATGTCCAGGTAGCAGGATTTATAAAAATAATCAACCTACCCAGGGCTAACTTTGGCCTTCCTGCTGTCTAACGCATAAAATATGGTTCACACATGCAAGCGACTATAGTGGCAAAGGCCTGAAATGGTATTCCACCTTCATAGCCAAAGTCTCACACAAACAGAAAACTAGCAGTGCAGGGGGAAAGGTTCTTTCCCCCTAATTGCTTGTTGTGCAGGTTTTCTATTTGCCAGTAGTTTTTAACACAAGAGATCATTCCAAACTGTGATCCTCCTTGAACCTCCACCTACAATCCATTCCATCTTCTTCGATATGTTAGCCGAACTGCTTATCTACGCAGTGGCCGGACTAACTTATTTGAGTCGCTGGTCTGTGTATACAGAGAAAGCACCTTCATCCCAAGAATCCATTTACCAAACAGAACACTTGACAAGGTTTCTTAAGTAAAATCAAAGATTCTCTTTACTGAATAATATATTTTTAGTACACAGGCAAACAAAACTGATGCACTCACACATACACACAAGTTCCTTTAGATACAGTACAAATGGAAACACAATATTGGGGTTTTAAACTAGAAGTATTTAGGAAGGGGGAAATCACGTAATACTTATCTGATCCTGTAGCTCGACCTTTCCACAGTGAAGAATGCAAGGATTGTTTCTTAACTAAGGGAGACTCTCACTTTACTCACTTCACACAGTTGGAACCAGCCAACACATGTGAAGGGCTCCTTGGTCGCGACTCCAAGAAAGCACAGTAAAGTTCAGGTAGGTACAGGGGGAGAGGAGGGCCAAGGTGAAGTGGCCAGGAAGCCCAGAACAAAAGATGAACCTTGTTTTTATCAGCTAGTATTGGGGGCTGGCTTGGGGTCTCTCTGGTCCGTCCCATCCCTATACCATTGGCTATAGGATGTGGGGTACCCTCCTACTAAGGTGGGGCAATATTGAAAGTCTACACCTTTACTAAAGATACCATTTGGTCCAAGGTGCAAAGATGGGTTGTCATGGAAACCTTGGATGTGCAGATGACTCTGGCTTGGTCCAAGTGACAAAACAGGAAACAGTCTTAACACATGCAAATGCCAAGCATCCTGTGGGTTACATGTGAGGTACAGATTCCTCAATGGTGGACAGGTTGTCGTTTATACATCCTTCTGGCAGACCATAATGGAGATGCTTTCTTGTTCCCGGGGGGATTGCAGGCTGACAGCTTGGCGAGACACACGCACTTGAGTGTGTGGCGATCTTCTGATCTTTAAAGGGGTCCTTTGATCATCAAAAGGATCCCCTGCTGTCCCAGGAAGGGACTGGCAGCTGCAAGGGGCTTTGATCTGAAACCCTGTGTGAGTTGCAACTCACGGGGTGGGCTAGATCGCCCCCGACACGGGATCAAAGTTCGGGCTCAGTTCGTCTGAGCAAAGCCAAGGCTCCTGCATCAGATGGGGGGGAAGAGATACCTTACCGACAGCGCTTCTGTGAGTATCCATGACAGAAACTGAATGGTTTGAAAGGGTGATTTAAAATAATTAGCCCTAAGAAGTAGCATAGTGGGGAGGGCTCTCCCCCCTGAAGAACAAATGGCTAGAAACTGAAAGGGAGCGTGGCGTGGCGAGGTTGGAGTGGAAGGGCGAGAGGGAAAGAGAACTCCATCAGAAAGCCATGGAGCTGAAGAGGGAAGCAATTGGGCTTTAGAATGGTTTAACCTGGCTCTCAGTGGGTTTTGAGAAGGAACTTGGGTCTTCCTTTAAGCCTCTTTTAAAAACTGAAAATCAGGATGCGAAGCAGTTTGTGTGCAGTGAGAGCTGGAGGGGAATCCGTCCGGTGAGAGATAGGCTGAGTGAAAATAAGAAGCTCTAAGGTGAAGACGGCTGGCTGGAGACCCCTTTGCAGCATCCTCAAATTTTAACCCTAATAGGGGTAGGGTAGAAGAATCAGAGAAATAGAGAAGAAGAGGCCTGTTTCATTGCATGCTAATTTTTAACCCTTGAGGGCCAGGGTGGAAGAGTAAGAGAGTGAGGGAAGAGAGAGTGTTTGCTACATCCTCAATTTTTGCTGCGATTGTTATTGGTAAATGAGGTGTGAGAGAAGGATGGGCTCTGTTTAAAGACTGCTGGATGAAAGAGCTTGGTTTGACAATAAGGAATTTGATTGTTGATTGACCGTGTGTCGGCTGGTCACTTCATTTGGCTTTAGTGGGCTATAGGGGGAGAATAAAGGAGGGGGAAGGTGGGCAAGGCAGTCTTCCTGGGAAAATTGCCAACAGGAGGTTTGTTTTGGTAAATAGACGGGAGGATAGTGAAAATAATTTCTGGGGACTTTGCCAACAAATAAGATAGCCTAAACACTGGTATCTGTTTTAATTTTCACTGAGATAGAAGTTCTGGGAACGGGGCCAGAAGGCCTGCACTGTTCCCAAACATTGGATAAGGGTAAAGAGTAAATAAAAAATTGTGAATATTCTCTGTGCACGTTAAGAGAGGGATTTGGAAGCGGTGACAAATAGACAAATATGGCCAGTGGAGGATCAAGAAAACAGTCTCTGGTTTCTCCAGGGGCTGCTAGCTCTGCTACAGGGAAGTTGGGGGGTGCAGGCCAGAAAGAAATACCCCAGAAAGAAATACAAGCGATAGTGCAAGCCACTATCCTGAGCACAATTAATGACGTCATAGAACCACTCAAGGCCAGCATGGAAGAAATCTGGAACAGTGTCCCACAAGCTATTCAGGAAGTAAGAGATATGATCCCCCAAGCGGCAGTCCCGATCCAGAATGCGATGAAGGACATTACGGAGCAGTTCACCAAGAGTCTACAGCTGTTGCAGAAACAAATTGCCGATAATACTACAAAAATTGTGACACTAAGTAATACGGTGGAGGAAGTGGAGACAAAAACGAGACAAGTGGAAAGGAAGGTTCAAGAAAATGAAGAAAAACAATCGCTATTGGAGCAAGATATGATGAGATTACAGGTGGAGAGAGCGGCATTTGTTCTGAGATTCCAGAATATCCCAGAGGAAAAAGAAGAAGATCTGAATTCAAAGATGTCCAAACTTCTGGCAAATTATTTACATATTGAGGATGTAAGCGAAGTGGAAAAAGAAATTGATGTGGCCTTCAAAATGAATTCAGCTTATGCAAGAAGATTTAAGGTGCCCAGGGAGGTCCAGGTGCGGTTCCACAAGCAGGCAGTTAGAGATAAGATACTGAAAGAAGTAAATTCTGTACCGTTGAAGATGGGACAAGAAGAAATTAAAGTTTTAAAAGAAATACCCTGGAGAGTGAGGGAGAAGAGGAGGGCGTACTCAGACTTAACGGCGCTGTTGAGAGCCAATAATATCACCTACAGGTGGATTTTGCCAGAGGGAGTCTTCTTTAATTTTGAGGGAAAGAGATTCAGAATCACCTCTGTTTTCAAGGCTAAAGATTTCTTAGAGACGTATGGAGTGGAGATGTCGGATGACCAAGAAGAAAAAGAGGAGAGAGAAGAGGGAGAGGTGGAAAGGGAGCAACGACATTAGCTCCCTCTGCCAAACCTCAAAGACCAAGAAAATTTAGACTGAGATCTCCAATTGTGACAAGGTAAAAAACAAAAGGTGAAAAGAAATACAGACAGACACAGAACCTAGATGGATAAAAAGAAGATAAAAATAATTTCAGTGAACGTCAATAACTTACATGGACCTCAGAAAAGAAGAAGGATATTTCATCAATTGAAGAAATGTAAGGCAGACATAACATGTATTCAAGAAACCCACATTAGGAGAAAGGATGGAAAATATTTGAATTATAAGGGATTAGGCAAGGTGTTTGTGGCAACGGATAAAGAGAAGAAAAAACGTGGAGTGGCCACTTATATTAAGGAATATATGCAGCCAGAACTTATATTTGCTTCGAAAGATGGGAGAATATTGATGGTGACAATTCAAAGACAAAACAAAAAAGTTTTAATAGTGAATATTTATGCCCCAAATCAAAACCAGGAGAAGTTTTATCGAAAGCTCTCAATCTTGATAGCTAAACAGGATTTCCAGGAGCTTTGTGTGATTGGTGACTTTAATGCGGTTTTTGATAATAAAATGGATCGGAAAGCGAATACTCAGAGGAAGAAGCCAAAAGGTAATGAATTTACTAATTCACTTCTGCAGATCGTAGAGGAATGGCAGTTAGTGGATTCTTGGAGAATAAGAAACCCTAAAACGCAACAATACACGTTCTATTCGGCGAGACATGACTCTTGGTCTAGACTGGATATGTGTTGGATGTCATCTTCAATGGTAAGGGATTTACAGGAGGCTGAAATAGATGCAGGCACATTTGCTGATCACAATCCGATAACGGTGGAGCGACAGAGAATAAACCATAGGGACAGATGGACATTGAACTCCTTATTACTCAAGGATAGCAAGGTGGTGAGAAGCTTGCAAATGGAATTTACTTTCTTCTTTAAGGAAAACATCACCCCAGGTATTCTGAGATGAACTGTGTGGGATACGTTTAAGGCTTTCGCGAGAGGACTTTTAATGAAGGAAGCGGCAAAGAAGAACAGAAAAAGAAATGAGGAATACTTCAATCTGAAAAAAGAAATATTGGAACAGGAGAAGCAAGAAATGGAGATGGGAGGAGACCCCGGCAGGAAAGCTAAAAATAAGCTTCTTATGCACAGAATGAACTGCTTATTGACAGCAGAAATGGCAAAAAAAGTAAATTATGCTAAACAAAATTACTTCGAGAATGCCAACAAACCAACTAGATGGCTGACTTACCAAGTAAGAAAGCAATCTGAAAGGACATTGATAAAATCGTTGAGAGATAGAAACGGGGTAGAACAAAATGGAGCTCAAGACCTGAAAAGTATTGTGGAAGACTTTTATAAGAAACTCTATGCAAGAGGGAATATAACTAGAGAAGAAATATCCCAGTATTTGCAAGACCGCGTGTTGCAGAAGTTCTCAGAGGAAGACCAGAAGATTTTAAATCAACCAATTACCATGATGGAGATGGTGGAGACATTGAAAAGACAGAATAAAGGCAAGGTACCAGGGACGGATGGTCTACCAGTGGAATTCTATATAACTTTTGAAGAAATATTGCTCCCACAATTACATGAAGTTTATAAGAAAGCGTGGGAAGGAGAGGAAGTGCCTGATACGTGGAGGGAAGCCCTAATCTCTTTAATACATAAACAAGATACAGAAGGAAACGATGTTAGGAACTATAGACCGGTCTCCTTATTAAATGTGGATTATAAAATATTTGCCTCTATTATGGCTGACAGATTGAAGCGTGTTTTAGCAAAAACAATTCATAAAGACCAGTCAGGATTTCTCCCGAAAACTTGGCAATACTGAAAGAGTTGGAGCAAACCACGTCCAAGTTTGTGTGGCAAGGGAAAAGAGCACGAATTAGACTTAAAGCGTTACAAGACTCAAAAGAAAGAGGAGGCCTGGCTTTTCCAAATTGGATATTATATTATAGAGCGGAAGCGTTGGCATGGCTTAAGGAATGGGTGACGCTGGAAGATAGAAGGCTTTTAAAGCTGGAAGGCCATGATCTCTTAGAAGGCTGGCATGCGTTCTTGTGGGACGAGAAGGTGGCAGCACGTAAATAGTTTAGACAACACTGGATATGGGATGCACTTGCAAGAGTATGGGAGACCATCCGGAGGAGGTGGTTTGTTAAAACCTCTAGGTTGGTAGCCCCGGTAGAAGCAGTGACTTTACCTACGTTATATTCTGAAGACCCACCACAAAGATACCTGGATATTATAAATGCGAAGGGGGAGCTTGAATTGGGCGAGGATATTGGTTGGTGGCACAGAGTTCAGATTCAGTCAAGATATAAAAAAGATAAACAGAAAGGGTTTGAGAAGTCATTATCCGATATGGAGAAAATATTGTACGAGCCGGAAGAGAAGTTTATTAAAAAATGTACGCATTGTTGTTGGCTGATTATATGATAGATGAAACAGTGAAAAATAATATGGTTCAATGGGCAACAAATTTTGGCTATAACACAGAGCTGGAACAGTGGGATCAAATATGGAAAATAAATGTGAAAATAACCAGGGCGGTTGCATATAGAGAAAACATGTATAAAATGTTTTATAGATGGTATATTACCCCAGACAGGTTATCAAAATTTGATGAAAAATGTTCTAATAAGTGTTGGAAATGTAATGTCAAAGTGGGTTCGTTTTATCATAGGTGGTGGACTTGTGAGAGGGTAAAAAAATACTGGATATAGGTGCATAGATTGATGCAGAATATTATAAAAAGTACTATTTTGTTTAAGCCAGAGGTATTATTGCTGGGAATACTTCCAAAAGAGGTGCAGAGAGAAGAGAGATATTTGATAACATATAACAACAGCGGCTAGAATTTTATATGCAAAGTACTGGTGAACTATGGTGGTACCAACTGAACAGGAGTTGATTGAGAAGATAATGGAAGCAGCAGAAATGGACAAACTGACTTTGATGTTGAAAGGATATGATTAATCATCCTTTACAAACACTTGGCAACGCTTTTATGACTGGTACGATCAGAGAGAGAAGGATGGAGAGAAATAAGGAGGAATGGATATTATCAACTTTATGTTAAACTAGAATTGAATAAGTTAGAAAGTTAGAATTAGTGGATACAGAAGCAATGGTATAATACTTAGATCGGTAAGGTGGGAGGGGTAAAATCGGATGCGATGTGATGAGAATTGTACCCCCCCGTGAATGTTTAATGTTGTGGTTGTCTTTTGTTGTGTAGTGTGTATTGTTATGTATTCGGTGTGTTGTCTATTATGTTGTGTAATGTGGTAGTCATGTCATTGGTGGAAAAATAATAAAAATGCCTCTTTTGGGGGCGCTTTTTTTAAAAAAAAGAGAGAGATGCTTTCTTGTTCCCAATGTCTGCTGGGTAGAGGTATGCAAGGTGTGTGTGTGTAACTTCATTTGCATGAAAGTACAGGCTGTGTGGTACCTTCCTAGTGCAGAGAGTCACATCCAACAAAGTATACATTTCTCCCAATGCAAAGACACTTGCAAGCACCATTCAGATATGTGTGCAGGTCAGAAAATAACAAATAAAAGCATTTTCAAAGCTCCTAACAGATATCTGACTGCCACCCCATGCCTGCATGAGCCTAAGTCCTGTAAATGTAAAGTCAATGGACAACAAAGGGAAGGACCACAAATTTAAGTATTTCACAAATATTGAACATATGTACACTAGCGGTGAGGTCAATCGACTAAGAAGAGTATGGCTTGAGAAAGATAAAAAAATGATTTCTAAACTGTACAAGGTGTTATTGAAATGGTATACTGAGGATGAAGTTGTAAAGGAGCAAATGATAAAATGGGCAGTAAATGTTAATAATGAGATATTAATGACATCTTGGGAATACTTGTGGAAAAAATCAATGAAATTTTCAACGTGTGTAAATGTTAAAGAGAATTGTTATAAAATGATGTATAGATGGTATATGACGCCTAAAAAATTGCTATTATAAATGAAAGTATGTCCAACAAATGTTGGAAATGTAAAGAAAAAACATGAGGGGTCTTTTTACCATATGTGGTGGACATGTGATAAAGCAGTAAAGTATTGGACAGAGATCCACAATGAGATACAAAAAATTTTGAATTGTACTTTTAAGAAAGACCCACAGATGTTATTGTTAGGTCTTAAAATGGAAGAAATAAATGTAGCCAAGAGAACATTACTATGGTACTTGACTACAGCAGCAAGACTGACTTTTGCTCAATGTTGGAAACAAGATAAAGTACCTGAAACATGGGAATGGATTAAAAAGACGTTGTTCTTAGCAGAAATGGATAAATTAACAAGAAAATTAAACAACGAAGAAGATGAAACTTTTTTTGAAGACTGGAAAGACTTTCAAAAATACTTATTGAAAAATTGGGACATTAAACGTGGTTTGATTTGTTTTGATAGTTATTAAGTGGAAGATGAAATAGAATTAGATTTCTGAATTGTTACCGTTTGATAGAGAAAATAAGTTTAGAAATAATTGTAACAGAATAAGAGAGATATTAAGGGGGTTGGAGCGGTGCGGGAAGTCTTGTTTGGGGGGGGAGAAGGGAAATTAGAAAAATGGGTATGTAGGTTGGTTGAAAATGTTTGAACATGTGATATATCCAATAATAAATTGTATTTACCAGAAGAAGAGTGTAACTCTGCTTAGGATTGCACTATGAATCATGGACAAGGAAAAGTGGGAGCATGCTCAGTGGCCTCATTTACACCTACCCATTAGGGTTTCCAGGTCCAAAGGACAAGCCAATGGGGGACTTGCCAGGATGCTCCAGGAGAGGGGAGAGAGGTAGTATGCCATGCCTACATCACCCGAAAGTGACACAGACACGCCAGTGATGTCAGGGGGCAGTACTCTGGGTTTTTTGGCAAAATTCTATGGTTTGAAGCTAACTCTATCATAGAGTTTTGCTCAAAAACCAGAGCATTACTCCTCGACATCACTGACGTGCCTACGTCACTTCCGGATGAGGTAGGCACATCGTGTTTAGGGTGGTAATTCTCCCCTGCTGGCCAGCTGGTTGGTGCTGGGGAGGAGTGCCAGAAACCAGGGGGATCCCTCACATGCCATAGGGACCTGACAACGCTACTACTTGTATTCAACATAACTTTAAGAGCAGGATCCCCAGTCCTATGCATAGGGCCTATGTGCATATACAAGGGCTGTTTATGATACACTGAATGTGGGTAGCCAAGGCCTTCCTCCCGCTCCTGGTAAGCCCTGCTGAATCAGATCCACAGTCCATCTAGTCCAGCATCAGGTTTCACACAGTGACCTGATAACCCTTACTGTATGACCATTCTTTCAACAAACATGTATTGTATGTCAGTTACTTAAGTTGCTGTGCCCCCCCTTCTCTTTTCCATCCACAGCCTTTTAAAACATTCAGATTGTTTTTTAAAGTTATCTTATTTATTATTTTATATAGTAGTCTAATTAGTATAAACTAGTAAAAAATAGTGAAATTATAGCTGGGAAATCTATAAAATGTGTCTCTGTTACCTCACAGCAAAGCCATTTTCCCCAGAAACAACATATGGGTTGTAAGTGGAGTGCTGATGCAACACACGCACTTGAAGAAGTGAGTTCTCTGCAACAACTGGGTAACCATTATGTATTTTGAGCTTTAAGATATTGCCTGAAAACGTTCGCAGTCCCTGTCTTCCATTCTCCCTGCCACTATCATTACTATGTCAGTTGCTATTCAGTGTCTCCAGCTGACTATATTATCAGCCTTCTAGATGTCCTTATTGTGGCTGTTTTATACAAAATTATCCATAGTTTTTACCCTCACTCTCTGACACCTAGATCTGAGCTAGTCTTCATCACTAGATGGGGCTGCCATGTTTCCAAGTGGGACTTCAAAGAAAGGAACATTTCCTTATAATCTCTATTATTTATTTATTTGATCGATTGATTGATTTATATACCACCCTCTCTGGATGGGCTCAGGGCAGTGTACAACAATTAAATAATGCAGTTAAAACAATGTTAAAATAACAATTTGCACAGAACAGAATCATAGAATAACATGTAAAAGCAGAGAGAACAGATGTTAGATCAAATCCAGTATCTAATCAGATGTTTAATCAGATCCAGACCACTTGTGGGTGATTGGCCAGAAGCTGGAGGGGTCCACTGCCTCAACCAAATGCCCAGTGGAAGAACTCTGTCTTGCAGGCCCTCCGGAACTACAATAAGTCTTGCAGGACCCTGGTCTCATAGGAGAGCTTATTCCACCAGGAGGGAGGCAGGGCCTGGTCAAGGCTAACTGGATGTCCCTGGGTCCGGGTACAACCAAGAAATGTTGATTTGTGGACCTCAGTGCCCTCCAGGGCTCATATGGGGAGAGGCAATCTCCTAGGTATGCTGACCCCTGGCCATATAGGGCTTTAAAGGTAAGCACCAGCACCTTGAAACAGATCTGGAATTCAATAGGCAGCCAGTGTAGTTCGTGCAGCACTAGGTGGATACAAGCCAGCACAGGCTTCACCATCAACACCCGTGCTGTCTAATTCTGCACTAGCTGCACCTTCTGGAGCAGAATCAAGGGCAGCCCCACATAGAGAGAGTTACAATAATCCATTCTGGAAGTGACCATTGAGATATGGGTGATATATGGGGCCAACTGCCTGATCTGCCTCAGATAGAAAAAGGCAGACCTGACAATGGTGGTGACCTGGGTTTCCATGGAAATGGAGGCATCCAGGAACACCACCAGACTCTTCACTTCCCAACATAGGCACCAGTGGAGCCTCATCAAAGGTTGAGAGCCTGATCCCTTGACCCAATCCCCTGCAACTCAGGTACAGGACCTCCATCTTAGATGGATTTAGCTTAAGTCAGCTCTGTCGTAACCATCCAGCCACAGCCTGTAACGCCTCATCCAGGTGTCCTGGGGCCATGTCTGGGTGGCCATCCATCAGTAGATAGAGCTGGGTGTCATCCGCATACTGGTGACAACCCAGCCCATGTCTCCAGATAATCTGGGCAATGCGGCACATATAGATATTGAACAGCATGGGTTGTTGTATAACTCACTCACTAAGTCCAAGTGTCTACCATTGCAATCCTGTTGCTAAACATAGTTATACCCTTCAGTGGGGTCACATATATGCATACACAGAGAGACAATAAATTATGATCACTTGAAAGCTCTAATCCTCATGACTAGCTACACCTTTCTGCCTGAGTCTTGGGAAAGCAAGTGAAATGCACATACACCAAAAGACCACTGGTGGTATTATTGATCAGTGGTCTAACTGTAACGTATGAAGCCTGCTTTCCCAGTCTATGAGTCCGATCAGACAGCTCTTTAGATCCACGCGAGGCATGATTGCCTCATGGATCTAAAGTTAATGTCCAGACACAAACATCTGGGAAACATCTCTTCTGTGGGCATCCCATTTTGCCGCGCTTCGGAGCTGTACTTAAAAGATACCACTTTAAATCTGGGGGTTTTGGTTACCTGCGGGACAACTGCAGACTTTCATCCATCTGATCGTTCCACCAGCACACAATCCTCCCATTGGGATGGTCTGACATCAGACTATCCTGGGTGGGCACCATTTTAAAAAATCTCTACACATGCACAGGTCAACAAGGATGCACTGTCACATCTATGCACATGTGCAAAAAAAATTAAAAAACCACCGCACACCTCCTTCAACAAGGATGTGCTGTGACACCTATGCGCAAGTGCAAAAAGTTTTTTTTTAAAAAAACCCACCACGCGCGCCTCCTTCAGTGGATGCCATCTAGACAATCCACAATGGAGGCAGCACACGGTAAGGCGATTCCTCCAGGGGATGTCTGGTTGTGCGACGATGGATTGAAAAGATCAGGATCAAATTTGAGCTGGCATAATGGCAGGATTAGCTGCCTGTCTGAACGCACCCTATTATGCTGTTTGGGGGGAGAGTTTCAAAGAGACATAGGAAACATGGTACGTGTCACTTCCCATATCCCAAAAGGAGCTTCATGCTCTTCCAAATACCACTTAGAGGATTGTCAGGTGTTATTTCTGTCAGATGGCAGCAGGGGACAGGACTCAAAATAATGGTTTAAATTAAGGGCGGAAAGGTACTGGCTGGATTTCAGGACAAACGTTTTTACACTAAGAGTTGTTCAGCAGTGGAATCAGATACCTAGGGAGGTGGTGAGCTTTGCCTCACTGGCAGTCCTCAAGCAGCAGCTAGACAAACATTTGTCAGGGCTGCTCTAGGCTGATCCTGCATTGGGCAGGGGGCTGGACTAGATGGCTTGTATGGCCCCTTCCAACTCTGTGATTCTATGATTCTGTGATTCTATTCTGTTCCCATTCATCGTGTCTGTGAAGTAGTTTCCATCTCCTCAACAATGTATTTCTCACTTGACATACCAAAAGCAGATTCTGCCCATTTGTCACTTAGGAGTGCTCTAAGTTTACTTCAGCAGGACATCCTCAGGACATAAGAACATAAGATGAGCCCTGCTAAATCAGTCCATCTAGGCCAGTATCATGTTTCACACAATGACCATGAACAAACAAGTTGCTCTGAAGGGCTAATGAAAATAGCACAGGGGACAAGGCCTTCCCCTGTTGTTGCCTCCTAGCACTGGGTTCCAGAGGTTTACTGTCTCTAAATGTGGAGATTCCCTTTAGTCACCAAGGCTAGTAACCATTGATGAACCTATCCTCCATGAATCTACCTAATCCCCTTTTTAGCTTTTTCTCATGGCTAAAGTGCTCCAAGCCTTTAATTTTCTAGGTTGCCCTCTTCTGCATTTTTCCAGGTCTGCAGTATCTTTTTTGACTAATGGCAATCAGTAATGCATGCAGTATTCCAAATAAGGCTGCACCATATATCTATTAAGGTATCGGCCTTTTATTTTCAGTGCCTTTCCTAATAAGCCCCAGCATGGATTTTGCTTTTTTCACTGTTACCACTGAGTCAGAATTTTCTTTCGGCTATCCACTACAACCTCAATTTTTCGTTCACTTAGGTTTAGCCGGCTTAGGTTGTCTTGTTCTTGATCTAATAAAGTATGTGAGAGCTGAAATCACTCATCAGTCTCAGTACTTTTCACTGGCGACGAGGATGGGATGCCAACTCCCTCCATGAACAATGACCACGAAGAAGAGCATCGCATCGAGCCTGCCGCTCCCCGCACCGCTCCCGAGCCTCACCGCTGACCCCAAGAGCAGCGCGTCTTCCACCCGGCTTTGAAGCTCAGACCCAGCCACTACAACCCACAGCAACTCGCACCACCGCTCGCCCACACGTGGTAAGATGGTCGCGCCTGCCATCCACCTCCGTGCCTTCAATATCTCCCAACCGCAGAAATGGGACGCCTGGTGGGAAACCTTGGAGAACCATTTCAGTTACCACGATGTGGTGGACGAAGGGAAACAGAAGTCCCTATTCCTCAGTGTCTGCGGCATAGACACCCTCCTCTTCCTGCGGGATCTCCTCAACCCCAGGAGTACCAAGGAGGAGTCGTACGCAGCGGTGGTGAAGGCCCTAATGGACCACTTCTCACCAAAGCCCACAAAATTCATAGAGCGGCTGGGGTTCTTTGTGAGGGTCCAGGGCCCAGACGAGTCCACCACGGATTTCCTGGCGGGCCTTCGGCGGGCAGCCACGAGATGCGCTTTCTCAAGCCTCTCGGACACATTGCTCAACCAGTTTCTCGTGGGCCTTCGCGAGCCCAAACTGCAGCGGAAACTGGCCAGCAACAACGACCTCAACCTGAATAAGGCCATCTAGGAGGCTGCAGTGTATGAAAAGGCCCACCAAGACCGCCCTGGCTCGGCGGTCCACCGCACATTAACCACATGAGGATCCAACGTCTCGGACGACGAGGAGGTGCTCCAAGTACACCAACGCCCATCTCAGCGACCTCAGCGCACCCGAGAGGTCAAGTCCCAGCCATCCATAGCCTGCGTGAGCTGCGGCAACGCTCACGAGTGACGGACCTGTCAGTTCCGCAACGCAATCTGCAGGTCATGCAACAAAATGCGGCACATTGAGAAGGTCTGCTGCTCCAAAGGACAACGGACAACCCTCACGGCGCACCTCAAAGCTGACAATCTTCACACCGTTTCAGTCCACCACCAACAAACGGTATGTAACTTGCCCCCTAACAGCCCGGACAAGGTGCATGTGACTGTCCGGATTGAAGGATCCCCCTGTGACAAGGAGACAGATTTGGGGTCTTCTTTTTCAATCATGTCTGCAGAGACCCTCCGTACCCTATGCCCGAAAGGGGGACCCCAGTTGCACAAGCCATAGGGTCTAGTTTTACAGGACTTTAATAAGAACCCTGTGGCCATCCGGGGCTGGGGCAAGTTCAAGGTCCAATTCAAAGGGTTCTTGAGCACCCTGAACCTGGTGGGGGTGGAGGGATGGCTCTCCAGCCTGTTGGGACTCTTGTGGTTCAAACCCCTGGGCCTCCAGATAACGGGGTTGAACCAGATCTGAACTGCAAACTGGGAGGTTGTGTGCTGGGAATTCCCCAAAGTGTTTGATGGGACTCTGGTAAAATACACCGAGGACCCCATTTCGCTGGATCTGGATCTGGCTGTACGGCCCATTCGCATAAAGGCTTGGGTCCCTCCCATTGCGATGCGAGCGAAAATCGAAGTGGAGCTCGATCACTTGGTTGCACAAAGGGTGCTGGAACCAGTTGCATCTGTGCGCTGGGAGACCCATATAGTCACGCCCGTCAAACCTAACGGGGATGTGCGCATTTGTGCCAATTACAAGTGCACAATAAACAAGGCCTTGCAGGACCACGTGCACCCAGTCCCGGTGGTGAGCCACGTCCTCACTTCTCTGGTGGGGGTCAAGATCTTTGGTAAGCTCGACCTGGCACAGGCTTACCAACAGCTACCCATTGATGCCACTGCCACAGAGGCCCAGACAATCGCTACCCATAAGGGGGCCTGGGTCACAAGGCTGCAGTTTGGGGTTTGTGTAGCTCCCGGGATTTTTCAATCTTTTATGGACTCTCTCCTAAAAGGCATCCCCGGAGTACAGCCCTTTCTAGACGATGTCATTGTCGCAGCACCGGACACGACCTCCTTTGCGGACCGCCTCCATCAGGTTCTACAACAGTTCGACGATGCCAGGCTTAAAGTAAAGAAGGAGAAGTGCCTCCTAGGTGTGCCCTGCATCGAATTCCTGGGGTTCGCCGTGGACACACAAGGGATACACCCCACAGATGAGAAGGTAAAGGCCATCACACACGCCCCTCCCGCCCTCCTCCAAGGTGGAGTTGCAGGCTTTCCTGGGCCTGCTCAATTTCTACCACGCATTCCTGCCCCTCAAGGTAGCCATGGCAGAGCCACTCCACTGCCTCCTCGACAAGGATGCGCCCTGGGCCTGGGGCCCTAAGCATGCAGTGGCATTCCAGAGTGTCAAGGACTTGCTGGTCTTGAACGCGGTCCTTCACCATTTCTCGGAGTCGCTTCTGGTGGTCCTCACCTGTGATGCCTCCCCCTACGGGGTCGAGGCGGTCCTGGGCCACCGGTTGCCGAATGGCCGGGAGGTCCCAGTCGCATATTACTCGTGGACCTTGTCGTCGGCAGAGCGCAATTACGCGCAAATTGATAAAGAGGCACTGGCTATTGTGACGGGGGTCCGGAAGTTTCACCACTACCTCTATGGTTGGCCCTTCGATATCATAACAGACCACAAGCTGCTGCTGGGGCTCCTCACTGCAGATCACCAGACCCCGCAATTTGTCTCCCCCCGGGTCCTGCGATGGTCCATTTTTCTGTCGGGGTACTCTTACTCCCTCACCCACCGACCAGGGAAGGCGATGGGACACGCAGACGCCCTTAGCCGCCTGCCCCTGGTGACCACAGACCCTGACCCCGCACCCAAGCATTTGGTCACCCTTGTGGAGACGCTTCCTGACCGTCCGGTCCATGTGCGGGAGGTGACCCACCGCATGGCTCGGGATCCCATTCTCTGTTGGGTCTTGGACTGGGTGGGAAGGGGGTGGCCTGTGGCCAAAGAGGGCCCCGAGTTTGCCCCGTTCACCACCTGTAAACACGAACTGTCCCTTTACAAGGGGTACTTAATGTGGGGAGGCCGGGTGGTGATTCCAGTGCCACTGCAACAACATGTCCTGGAGGCGCTACATGAACATCACCCGGGGGTGGTCCGCATGAAGGTAGCGCGAAGCTACGTCTGGTGGCCAGGCCGTGATCGGGACATTGAGGACAAGATGAGGAGATGCCAGCCCTGCCAGATCTCATGCCCTGAACCACCAAGAGCACCAGAACGAACCTGGGAGTCCTCCCACCACCCCTGGTCATGGCTCCAGCTGGACTTTGCTGGGTCGTTCCAGGGGGAGTTTTTCTTCATACTGGTGGACTCCTACAGCAAATGGCTGGAGGTCATTCCCGTGTAATCGACATCCTCCAGATCCGCCATCCAGGTGATGTGGTGGATCCTGAGCACCCACGGGTTGCCTGACACACTGGTCACAGACAATGGCATGGTGTTCACCTCCTGGGAGTTCCAGGAGTTCACAGAGTACTATGGGATCTGGCATGTACGTTCCACGCTGTTCCACCCTGCCATGAACGGGCAAGCCGAGTGGATGGTCTGCACCGCCAAGGAAGCGCTATGGCGGATTGACTCCTCAGACTGGGAGTACAAACTGGCTTCATTCCTTTTTGGGCAGTGCATAACCCTGCACTCCACCACAGGCCACAGCCCGGCAGAACTTCTCCTGGGTTGCCGCCTCACGTCACGCTTGGACAGGCTACATCCGGATCAGGCCCCAGAGTGCGAGCTGGACACAGAGGACCAGGAAGCTAGCAGGAGGTTCTTCCCAGAGGACCCCGTCTATACCAGGAGCTACACCTTGGGCCCACCAAGGATTCCGGCAAGGGTGGTACGGGTCAGGGGACCCTGCTCGTATGGACTCGGGGCAGACATATGCTTGGACCAGTTCTGACTGGTCCACCACACGGCCAGGCAAAGGGCCTGAGCTTCATGCCAGAAGACAATAGAATGTAGGCTCCTCACCCCCTTCCAGTCGGGGAGCCCGGAATAACTCAATTACTGTAAACAAGTGAATCATGGGTGTTGTGTGTTTTGGGGTGTGGGTTCACTTGGGAATAAAAGCCAGCCTGTGAGCTGGCTTAGGTTGTCTTGTTCTTGATCTAATAAAGTATGTGAGAGCCGAAATCACTCATCAGTCTCAGTACTTTTCAGTATCACACAAAGTCCTGGAATTTGGTTGAAGTAAAAGCCATTCCATTGTCGGACATCAGGATGTCAAGGATGCCATGTGTACTAAAGATCTTCCACATGGCCCAGATAGTTGCCCGGGATGACGTTGTGGGAATCGGGATAACCTCTAGCCATTTTGAATGTGAGTCTACAAGTATGAAGAATATTTGTCCTTGGAACAGCCCCGCAAAGTCCAGGTGCAGGCAGCCCCAGGGCTTGTGGGAAGATTCCCAGGGTCGCACTGGAGCCCATGGAAGTGCCGGTCATGTCTCCTGGCATGTTTGGCAATGCTTCACTAGGTCTTCTATCTCTCCATCCATGCCTAGCCACCAAAAGTAGCTGCAAGCCAGGGCCTTCATGTGCACAACTCCCAGGTGGGTCTTGTGCAGAGCAGCAAGTATGCGGTTGCACAGGGGAGTGGGAACGACCACCCTGCTGCCCCACAGCAGGCAGCCTTTGTGAGCCAACAGCTCGTCCTGCTGGGAGGAGAATGTGGTGAACTCAGGGCCCACTTGATCAGTGGGCCAACCCCTTCCCACCCAGTCCAGAACTAGAGAGAGCACATGATCCCTGCTGGTGAGATGGGAGACTTCAGGCACCTGGATGGGCCTGTCCAGCAGGTCCTCGACCAGCAAGGTCTGGTGTGCTGGAGTGGAGGTGGGGTCACTGGAGGGCAGTGGGCATCAGAGTGGGTGTCAGCATGGCCCATCACCTTGCCAGGCCAGTGGAGCAGAACGTATTGGTAGTTGGCCAGGAAAATTGACCACCAGAGCAATCACTGTGACAGCATCTGGGGAGTTTGCCAGTCCAGGGCTAAGAGGCCCAATAGTGGCTTCTGGTCCATAACTATGGTGAAGGGCCACCCGTATAGATAATCATGGAACTTCTGGACCCTGGCAACTATTGCCAGTGCCTCTTTGTTGATCTGAGCATAGATACGCTCAGCTGAGGACAAAGTGCGCAAATAGTAAGCCACCGGGACTTTGCAGCCATTGGGAAGCCAGTGCCCTAGGACCACCCCCACCCTGTACGGTGAGATATCGCATGTGAGGATGACAGGGAGGGACTCATCAGAGTGGGCCAGGCCGTCATTGAAAGTTAACAGTTCTTTAATAGCCCAGAACACAGCGGCATAGGACAGCCTCCACTTCCAGAGGGCATTTTTGTCCAGGAGATGGTGCAGGGGCTTGGTGACGGCTGCTTTGTGTGGGAGAAAGGAATGATAGAAATTTAGCAGGCCCAGGAATCCTTGAAGCTCCACTTTTGAAGAGGGGGTAGGCACATTTACGATGGCTTTGATCTTGTCTGGAGTGGGATGGATGCCCCAGGTGTCCACCTTGAACCCCAGGAACTCAACACTGGGAATGCACAGACTATGGCAAATAAAATGCAAGTCTGTGATCAGGCAAGCAAAAAGGGAATATGAGGAGCATATCGCAAAAAACATAAAGACCAACAATAAAACTTTCTTCAAATACATTAGAAGTAGGAAGCCAGCCAGGGAGGCAGTGGGGCCCTTGGATGACCAAGGGGTAAAAGGAGTAGTGAAGGATGATAGGGAAATGGCTGAGAAGCTGAATGCATTTTTTGCCTCTGTCTTCACTGTGGAAGAGGAGAAGTGTTTGCCCACTCCAGAAGCACTGATTTCGGGAGGGGGTTTGAAAGACCTGAATCAGATTGCGGTGACAAGAGAGGAAGTCCTCCGACTGATGGACAATTTAAAAACTAATAAATCACCAGGCCCGGATGGCATTCATCCGAGAGTTCTGAAAGAACTCAAATGTGAACTTGTGGATCTCCTGACAAAAATATGTAATCTTTCTTTAAAATCTGCCTCCATTCCTGATGACTGGAAGGTAGCTAATGTCACTCCCATCTTTAAAAAGGGCTCCAGGGGAGATCCAGGAAATTACAGGCCAGTCAGTCTGACATCGATACCGGGTAAGTTGGTGGAAACTGTTATTAAGGAAAGAATTAGTAGGCACATTGATGAACAAAAACTATTGAGGCAGACTCAGCATGGGTTCTGTAAGGGAAGATCTTGTCTCACTAACCTGTTAGTGTTTTTTGAGGAGTGAACAAACATGTGGACAAGGGGGACCCAATAGATATTATTTACCTTGACTTCCGGAAAGCTTTTGATACAGTTCCTCATCAAAGGCTCCTAAGTAAGCTCAATAGTCATGGGATAAAAGGACAAGTCCTCTTGTGGATCAAAAACTGGCTTATAAATAGGAAACAGAGAGTGAGTATAAATGGGAAACTCTCTCAGTGGAGGGTGGTAAGCAGTGGGGTACCACAGGGATCAGTACTCGGTCCCATGCTTTTTAACTTGTTTATTAACGATTTGGAATTGGGAGTAAGCAGTGATGTGGCTAAATTTGCAGATGACACGAAGTTGTTCAGGGTGGTGAAAACCAGGGAGGATTGTGAGGCACTCCAAAGGGATCTGTTGAGGATGGGTGAGTGGGCGTCAACGTGGCAAATGGGGTTCAATGTGGCCAAGTGCAAAGTGATGCACATTGGAGCCAAAAATCCTAAATATAAATACACGTTGATGGGGTCTGATCTGGCAGAGACTGACCAAGAGAGAGATCTTGGAGTCGTAGTGGATAACTCGCTGAAAATGTCTACACAATGTGTAGCTGCAATAAAGAAGGCCAACGCTATGCTGGGGATTATTAGGAAGGGAATTGATAACAAATCAGCCAGTATCATCATGCCCCTGTATAAATCATTGGTGCGACCTCATTTGGAATACTGTGTACAGTTCTGGTCACCACATCTCAAAAAGGATATTGTAGCATTGGAAAAAGTGCAGAGAAGGGCAACTAGAATGATAAAAGGGTTGGAACACCTTCCCTATGAAGAAAGGTTAAAATGCTTGGGGCTCTTTAGCTTGGAGAAACGACGGCTGAGGGGTGACATGATCGAGGTTTATAAGATTATGAATGGGATTGAGCAGGTTGAGAAAGAAGTACTTTTCTCCCTTTCTCACAATACAAGAACTCGTGGGCACTCTATGAAATTGCTGAGCAGTCGGGTTAGAACAGATAAAAGGAAATACTTCTTCACCCAAAGAGTGATTAACATATGGAATTCACTGCCACAGGAGGTCGTGGCAGCTGCAAGCATGGACAGTTTCAAGAGGAAATTAGATAAACATATGGAGCAGAAGTCCACCAGTGGCTATTAGCCACGGGGTATAGAATGAGAACTCTCAGTCTGGGGCAGGTGATGCACTCTATTCTTGGTGCTGGAGGGGGCAGCAGTGGGAGGGCTTCTGGTGCCCTGGCCCCACTGCTGGACCTCCTGATGGCACCTGGTATATTTTGGCCGCTGTGTGACAGAGTGTTGGACTAGATGGGCCATTGGCCTGATTCAACATTGGCTTCTCTTATGTTCTTATGTTCTTATGTAATGCCCAGCAGACACTTTTCACACTTGACTTTCAGGCCCGCTGCATCGAAGCACTGGAGGACAGCGTGCAGACGTTCGGTGAATGACTCAGTCAATGGTGCCGCGATGAGGACATCATCAAAGAAGGGCTGTACTCCGGGGATGCCTTCAAGGAGACAGTCCATGAGATTCTGAAAAATCCCCAGACCCACACTGACCCCAAACTGCAACTGCCGTACTTTAAAAGCCCCCCAGTGTGTCACAATAGTTTGGGCCTCTGCTGTGGCCTCATCTACTAGGAGTTGCTGGTATGCTTGGGCCAAGTCCAACTTCCCAAAGACCTTGGTGCCAGCTAGTGACGCTAGCACATGGCTGACCATGGGAATGGGATACATGTGGTCCTGCAGGGCCTTATTGATTGTGCACTTATAGTCCACACAAATCCTTATGTCCCCATTGGGCTTCACAGGGGTGATGATGGGGGTCTCCCACAGCATGTGGGGCACAGGTTCCAGCACCCCCTGACTAATCAAATGATCCAGTTCCACTTCTATTTTGGGCCGGAGGGCAAATGGCAGCTGCTGGGCTTTCATGTGGAAGGGGTGCACCGCAGGATCGAGGGTGAGGACCACTGGAGGACCTATGTAATGGCCAAGTATTCCATCGAATACACCCGGGAACTCATCACACACCTTATTGAAGTCCCTGGCCTGTACATGCTGTACCTTGGTCACAGCCAGACCCAGGGTGGCAAACCATGAGAGTCCCAATAAGCTAGTGAGATGACCTTTCACCACCACCACCCTCAAAATCTTTGTACTTCACCCGGAACTGGCCCACCCCTTTAATGGCCACTGGGTTCTTTTGGAAATCCCTAAGAGCGACGCCAGTTATGTCTAGCGGGGGTCCCCCATTAGGGCAGAGGGTCCGGAGAGTTTTCTCTGATATGATGGAAAGGGAGGAGCCCATGTCTAACTCCATTCACAGGGAGCACCCTTGATTAACACAGTCAATTTTATCTTATCATTTGATCCCTGGGGCAAGTAATGTACCTGGTTGTGGTGGACAGTGGTGTTGTGGAGTTCCTCAGTTTCCTGGCGTGTGGTTGTCCAATGGGGGGGGGCTTTAGACCTGCAGGTGTGGGCAATGTGGCCCTATTTACCACAGGAGCAGCAGACAACTTTGTAGAACTGGTATGACCTACATTCATGTGCTTCTCCGCAGCTTGCACATGGTGCGTTGGGCTTCTCGGCTTGCAGGATGGTAGCTGATGGTGGCTGGGGATCCCAACAAGCTGGGCTGTGTACTTGATGAACCTCTTCCTCATCTAAAATGTTGGCAGGCCCTGATGTCTGGTGCATGGAAGATGGCAGGCAGTCATGATGAGACCGCTCGAACATGTTGGCCATGTGGAGTGCCAATTCCAGTTTGAGATCGGCAGTCCTGATAAGTTTGTGGCGGAGCTTGGAATTCCAGACTCCCCAGATGAATTGCATGAGGATAATTCTACATCCTGGAACTCACAATTGATGGCTAGCTGGCGAAGCTCAGCCATGAAGATGGTGGCCACTTCCCTGGACTTTTGCATGCATGTAAACAAATCCATGCGCTTCACCAGATTAGTGGGTTTCAGTGCGAAGTAATTGCTGAAGGCCTTTAAGATGTCGTCATATGTGGCATTGGCCACCTACTTGGGTGCGAGGAGGCTTTGTGCTAGGCAAATGGAGGCGACATTGCACGTACTTAGGAGAAGTGATCTCTTCTTGTCTGGATCGGTTACCTCTTGGTAGCTGCAGAAGTTGGTCAGCTGTTCTACCTGCGCTTCCCAGAACTTAGGGTGAGTGGAGTCGAAAACGGCGATGGTTCCTGGAGTGGTAGCCATGACTTGGGGCGCTGAAGTGATGCAGGGCACGATGTCCTGGAGACTGGTGCATGGTGCGGTGCTAGCTTCGGAGTCTGAGGCAGAGTTGCTCATCAGGATCCTATCCACTTCGCCAGTGGAATGTACTGAATTTGGATATGTGGCATAGTAAATTCAGCTCATAGTTTATTGGTAGAGTAAGAACTAAAGTCAAACTAGCTGGTCCATGACCTGCTTATATCTGTGAACACACACACTCCAAACACACTATCCCAGTGATAGGCTCTATTTACACTAGGACCCCATAGGTCCAAACGAGGAGCCGCGTGAGCATATTGGTCCGCGTTCGGATCCGACTTGTCCATTGTTCTAGACCTGAAGGACTGCTAGACTGCATGGCCAGGCTAGCGCTGCCGTGGCCATCTTAATTATAACTTTTGCCTTTTTGTTGAACTAAGGGGAAAGTCTTTACTTGCTTTTTTTGCCCAACATTAATTTTCTGCTCTTTTGCAGACTGTGCCATTTCATATGTATCATTAACCAAGTTGCTGTGACCTGCAGTAAGTATTTTAATATCACATGTATGGTCAAGCAGATTCCAAAATATAATAAAGAAGATGCCAAATTGTGTACTGCATTTGTACAGTTGTAAATGTAAAAAGCCCTGCCTTACACACACACACACACACACACACACACACACACAATGGTTGGGAGGTGGGAAATCCCTCCTTTAATCAGAATCTAAATAGGAAAGCTGGGCTGCACTAGAAGTGCCATTTCAGAAAAGTGGGTATGAATGGTCTACTTTGTGTCCATAGCTGTGATAGATCAGTTCCTACACTGATAGACTTGTTAATCTTTCCAGTGTTGCTTTTTCAAAAAAGCCAAACAGAATGGATAAATCTAAAAGACCAACCACATCCCCTCCCATAGGAAGTCTCGCCACATGGGCAGTTCTTCCAGTTAAAGAAAACAGCAAACTTTATTTACAGGGTAAATCATTTTGACTTATCTTGCAAGGGTTGCTCCTAGCTGAGTGACAGTTTCCCCCTGTTGCACAGTAAATGGCTGACTGGGAAAATGTTTTCTTTCCCACCATGCAGAAACAACCAACCAAAAGGGGAGGGGAAGAGGTAGCTTGCGTTTTTATAATATATCGTTAATGTGCTCCAAACTGACAATTATAAAGACCTGTGTTTGCCACTCCAGGCAGGCAACCCATTGCAAGAAATCTGAAGCTCTATGGGGATTTCTAGCTAAGTACATTGACTAGACTTTAGATCTTTTCATTTTAAAGAGAACAGGACCCTTTAAGGCTATTGTCCATGAAACTGTGCTGCTCCATTAAAACTATAACCCACACGGCTATTATGCACAGGATTTCTTTCTGCAATCACATCCAGTAGTATCAGTTTTTAGGTTAAAAAATTCTTATGGAGAGCTTATTAAATATCACAACATACCAGACCAAATACATATATTTCCATACATACTAATATGATGGCTGTTTAATACATCATATCCATTAAAAACAAAGCGTAACCTGAATCTGGGTTGACTAGGGACTTGTTGCATTAAAATTTTGTTTTTAATGCCAGGGCTCCGTTCAGAGCATAGGAAGCCAGCATTCACATTAGAAGAGGATATGGTGAATACAGTATGTCTCTTCCCATCCATCCACCCATTGGTAAGTAGTGCTGCTGCTAATCAGACAGAGGGAAACATCTCGCTTTTGTCTCTCCTGGCATATGGCCATACTGTGCTGTAGACTGAGAGGCAAGATGGAGGTAAGGGCCTCATTTCCCCACTCCATATAATAGACAGCAAAGTTTATGTACTGCAACCATTAACACAAAAGAGAAAGGAGCAGACTAGATCCAAGCAGATGAGATACAAAGATCAGGGAGGAGGAAAGATCTGATTAAAAAAATAAAGCTGTGGGGAAGAGAAAATACTGCTGGAGCATTACATAGGCCTCATTCACACGGAGCATTTGCCCCGCTGAAGGCACGGTAGCCCTGTGGACTTTCCATGCGCGATCATACCAGCACATCTGGGAGGCGTAGCACTCCCGTGGCCAACCCGCGACTTCCCGTGGAAAACGCGGAGTAAAAAACTACTAGTGTCGAAGTACTAGTTTCTGGAAACCCCGGGGCAAAGGCCGGAGTCTGATCACGGGAGAGCCAGTATCCCACAGCTTCCGACACCCACCCATGTCCCGGGGTTTCCAGGTGTTGTAAGTTTTCATGGGATGCGCACCAACGCTGAATGATGCATGCGTACATGCAAGACACTGACAGTGGCCCGCCCCCCCCAACAGCACATGTGCCCTTTGCTACAGTGCGGCTTGCCTGCTCTGTTGCGCTGCTTTTTTGCTATGCTGTAGCAGTGCTGTATGATCGACGCTCTGCGCTGGAGCGTGGCAACCCGGTGGCCCGTGTAATTGGGCTACTGCGCCTTATTTTGCTCCAGGGCAAACTGCCACACCTCCCCCCCATGTTTTCTGGCCCATATGACCAGGGCCAAAGTAAGGCATGGGAGAGGACATTTAGCCTGTACACTTCATTTTGTTTTAAAATAGAACCTTACTCTCTCCTTTAGACATGAACAGCTAGATTTATACATGAGGATCCCCTTATTATTCTATATTATTCATGCCCACTACTTTCTATCTTGAGTTACAAAACACTTCTGTGTGGTCATTCTGTAAAAGGGAATTCTTACAGTTTCTCCTGTTTGCCTGAAATTTGATTAACAGAAAGGAGCCCTTTGGAGAAAGGATATAAAGCCAGTGAATGTTATCCCTATTGGATGGGACTGGGGAGGTAAACATAGTTCAACAAGTTCCCTCTGCTTCTTGACAGGCCATATCCAATGGATAATCGTCTTTAATATTTGTTTATTTATCAGATACATATCCTGCCTTTCCTCCAAGGAGTCTCGCACAGTGTGCATAGGGTTATCTCATTTTACCTAAGGTAAACACTAAGATAGGGTGGTGGTGGTTAAAAGTCAATGACAGCTAGGGTTGCCAATTCTGGGTTGCAAAATCCCTGGAGATTTGGAGATGGAGCCTGGACAGGGCAGGATGTGAGGAGGGGAGGGACCATACAGTCCACTCTCCAAAGCAGCCATTTTCTCCAGGACAGCTGATCTCTGTCACCTGGAAACCAGTTGTAATTCCAGAATAACTCCAGGCCCCACCCAGAGGTTGGCAACTGAAGTGACAGCTAAGACTTATCCCTGCCTTTCTTGCAACCTCAATATACATCACTGCCTGTATTGTTGCTCTAGTAATATACTGGGAAGCCACTTTCTACCTTGGCTACAAGTCCCCAAATGAAAAGACCAGTCCACTAGTGTACAGATAAGTAGCTCCTCCTTCAATGGCAATGGAGATATAATAAGCTTATTTGATAGAGCTGCACAACATCTGTAACAAATATGTTATCTGAATTCAACTTCTCATTCAAACAAATATTTCCAGAAGCAGTTTTCAAATCTGAAACTACATGTTCTGATTTCTAAAATACAGGTCAAACATATAAGCGTTAATGGGTGTTTTGTGGGTTTTTTGCTGAGATTTCACCTCTAGCCAGATATGTGCACAAGCAGGTTTTTTAATTATAAAAAGCCTAATGGAGTTCCCACAATCTCATAATAACAAAATAACAGGATGAAATTTGAGACATGAGCCCTTCCTACAGGCCTCTACAACAGGTAAGAATATAAACTGGAATCCTGTTAGATTTTTTAAATGATTTTGCTTTGACCAGTAATGGTGTAATTTACATTAATAGTCAATCCTGTAAGGACTTAACCCATTAAAGTTGTTAGAAGTTGCAAAGTTTGCTGTCACATTTAGTTGGACTGTGAAGAATTATAGAAGCATGTTGGTACTAATTAAATGTGTTCAGTGGAAAAGTATTTTAAGTACATTGCCGCTTTCATTTTTTTTCTATATTGCTTTCTTGCAATAGTCACTCAAGAGCCTATACACACAGGCAGTTCTCTAGACATTGGCTGTGATCCAGAGAAAAGCTATGCAGGTGTAGGAGATAACCAGCCATCTAGCCAACCTCACCAATGTTTGGCTCAATCATTCCCACTGTCAAAGAGGCAGGCTGCAGTTCAGTTATCAAAGAGATTTGTTTCTTTCACAGTGGAGCCACTTCAACAGAAACAGTAGGCCTAATTCTGCCTGCAAACATGGTTCTTCACTGAATTCACCTAGCTTGCCTTTGGATGGCATGATGAACACAGTACAAGATCATTGCATCCAGCAGGCTTCTTTCGCTATGGATGTACCCCTGCCAATCAGATGGGTATTTTATTTATTTATTTATTTATTGTATTTATAGCCTGCCCATCCTGCAAGCAGGCCCAGGGTGGATTACATCATATTAGTAATACAATAAATACAATCAACACAGTAATAAACATTAAAAACAATAATCACAGTCTGACACAATCAGCTGGCTGTGTGAGGTGCCTAGCATATTGTTTGGCTTGGCAGGTGGGTGACAACAACCTCAGGAAGGCCATACGTGGATGCCTGCTGCCTCAGCCAAAAGCCTGGTGGAACAGCTCCATCTTGCAGGCCCTGTGGAGGAGGAGGAGGAGGAAGAGAAGAAGAAGAAGAAAAGAGATTGGATTTCTACCCCACCCTTCACTACCCAAAGGGGTCTCAGAGTGGCTTACAAACCTTTTCCCTTCCCCTCCCCACAACAGACACCCTGAGAGGTAGGTGGGGCTGAGAGAGCTCTTTCAAGAATTGCTCTTGAAAGAACAGCTCTGAGAGAACTTGTTACTGACCCAAGGTCACACCAGCAGCTGCATGTGGATAAATGCGGAATCAAACCCGGTTCACCCAGCTTAGAGTCTGTGCACTTAACCACTACACCAAACTGGCTCTCACACCAAACTGGCCCTAATCTCGACAGGGATCATGTTCTACAAGGCAGGAGCCAGGGCAGGAAAAGCTCTGGCCCTGGTCACGGCAAGGCAGACATCCTTCGGGCCAGGATCAACCAAGAGATGCTTGTCCATAGAGCGTAATGCTCTTTGGGTGTGTATGGGAAGAGGTGGTTCCTCAGATATGTTGGTCCCAAGCCATGTAAGGCTTTAAAGGTTATTACCAACACCTTGAAGCGAATCTAGAAGTCAACCGACAACCAGTGCAGTTGGTGGTGTTAGCCAGATTGCGCGTTATTATGAATAATAAGGAGGGGAATATGATTGATTATTAATAAGCAATCGGCTGCGAGAGTGAACACCTGTGTATACAGAGGTCAGCCCCGCCGGGAGGTGTTGGTAACAGACCAGGAGACTTTTGTAGTTGAAAAATAAAGTCTTTTACTGAAGTTCTGCATGCGCAAACAATTACACAAGCTCACACACAATTATTCAAGGTCTAAGAAATACAGAGAGAGGCAAAGCACATTTGCATTAGCAGGTAAATCGTTGGTGGGTAATATTTACCAGTCCTGTCGTGTAGAGCGTTCCTCAGGAAAAATGGAGGGGAAAGAAACTAAGAAAATTGGGAACCACGCGGCCTGGCCAGCAGGGAACATGTGGGAACTCGGCCTGCAGACCAGAGTTTAAAGATGGAGGCAAGGGTTGGGGATAGCAAGCTGGACATAAGAGGGTCAAAGGTTCGATAGGGGTCGAAGAGCAGCAGAGAGAGTGCTGGTGGTCAGGCGTCTCCTTATAAGCAGGAGGGTGGGGGCTGGTTCCAGCCTCTGATCCCACCTCCTGGTAAGTCCGTCCCTGAAAATACCGTATTGGTTGGGAGGTGTAGGGGAAGTGTGTGGAGGTGTGCCTGAGGGATGGTCAATACTGAGAGCTAGAAACTTGCTCATGTCTGACACCTGGTAGCAGCTAGGATGAGTCACCCGGCCAATTCCATTGTCTTCTTGATGGCATTAGCCAGGCTGCTGATGGCCATCAATTAGTTACCAGGCAACGATGAATAGACTCTGCCAGGGCTACGTGAGGTCTTGCAGGTGAGGGGGGAGGGAAAGAGGCTGCCTGCCTGATGTAGAAGGAACTCTCAATGACGGTTTTGGAATTCCTAGTCCTTGTATTGTATTAAGGCATGGTGCTGTGTTTAGTGCATACTGGGTCTGCTCCATTCTCCTTCATGAGGAACAGGCTGGTAACCTATGCTGGGCACTGGAGCTGCTGGAAAGGTCAGGAGAACGTCTCTTGCCTGGGTGCAGTCTCTGCTGGCATCTTGGTGGAGTTACCATGTGGTTCAGTCCCTTATGCATACACTGGCGCAGTTTATTATTTTATTACAGTCCATAAAGAGGCTCAAAAGACTTGCAGGGCAACATTTCCCCACCTTGGGTCCCTGGAGACGTCAGGCGACAGGGTCACACATTCAGGAACGGATGTCGCCGGAGGCAGTGATGTCGTCATTCGTCGGAGGGCGCTACTACCCAGGTGTCACTAACTACTCTCGCAATGGGACGGACTTAAAAAAAACTACCCTATCAAAATGCCAGATTACCATTGGAACACTCCACACAGCTGGGGCAGACAAATATGACCTGGGAGCTAGCTTATCTAACCTTCTAAATAATGAAAAATACATTCATTACATAAAGAAGCTAAAATAGACTTAAAATACGCTTAAAATCCTTAACCGCTAATAAAATAAAGCTAAAAGAAGTCTTAAAATCTTAGGCGCTAATAAAATAAATAATTAAAACTCAGGTGTTGATAAAAGAAAGGCATTGAATCCATAAAAGCTCAAGCACAAATGAAAGCAAGTTAAAACAATCATTAGAATTAATGCTTCACTAAAAACAGGCACTGTCTCTTTAAGAGGGTTGATTTCATAAAGTTAAATACAAGCATTAATTCATAACAGCATATACAATTCATTTGATACATTATCTTCGTCCTTCCTCTCATGCTGCTTCGCTTCGCAAAGTCCCTTATGCGCAAAAACGCTCCATTCATAAAACGAGAGGAAGGCTCTCTATACATTGTAGCTATGGTTCTTCGGCAGGCTGCCTTCGGGGACCACGAGAGATCCCGATCTTCTTCGGTTGTTCGGCTTCGGTGGCTCTCGTCCTCCCTCGGCTCGGACACGAGTCAGTCTGGCTGGGGGGGAGGAAGGTAATCTGCATAGTGGGGCGGAGCACCTTGGGCATTCGGTTTTCACCTTCAGCGGCGGCTACCGGAGCCCCCAGGCATGCGTACCTTGATAGAACACAGCAAGCCTGCACGGAGGTCACCGATGACCATACGGGGCACCTAGGAGAGGGTTGGTTATAGAGTCACCATGGGTGTGAAAGAGGTTGCAATTTGGGGGTTTTCTGTTCCCATGACAGGCCTGATAATCCTCCCTCCCATGGGAGGAGGAGGTTATGCCGGCTTGGGCTGTTCTTCGAACCCAGGCGTTAGGGAGACGGAGGCGCCGGTAAGCTCAGGGCTTGAGGAACAGCCCGTGGCCATTGGCTTTTTAAAAGGGAGCCATTGGGCTCTGGAGGGAACGATGTCAGGTCGTACCTCTTTTAAACCATGGGGACCCTTGCGGGGGTTCCCTGATCATTACAGTTAAAGAATAGAACACCACACACACAAATGAAACACAAGAGCTCCCCTGTGCCATAAACATGGGCTGCTCCAGGGTCCCTCCTTATATGGAATGGCTCATCCCTGGGGTTCAAATTATTCAGGGTCGGAGGCTCCTGAATATGCAAAACACTTTTCCAAAAAGCATGATGGGTAAGCCGCTTTTCCCCAAAAAGAAAAAATTATTAAAAATATTTAGAGACACATTTGCAGAGGCGAGCAAGAGCAGGGTGAGGCTTGGTAGAGTGGGCAAGGCATGGGCACCGATTACTGGGGTGCCACACTTCTCCCTGCAACCATGAGGGTGGAAGGGGAACAAGGCGTGCCGAGGCTGGAGCCAGGCGCCCTGAGCATTCTCTGCTGCTTCCATAGCAGAGGGAGGACTAGCACGCTCAGTGCCCCCAGGGCTGCTCTTCAACCCTGTGCCTACCCACACCATGACAAGGTTGCTGTGGCAGCGGGCGTTTCCGACGCACAGTGTTCCTTGTCCAACAAATGCATCCAAACATGCCTTCCTGACCCTCGGTTCAGTTACAAGGGTCTACCTCGGGCTTTTTAGCCCATCCTTTTCTGGTTAAAGAATAGAACTAAATGTGCCTCTTCTTGCAAGAGCCCACTGTGTTGGGGGGGACCCAATGAGTTAGAGGACTTGGAAAAGTTGAGAAAAACCCAAGAAACTCGGTGTCAGAGATTGTCTCCCGGGCGGGAGATTCCGGGAGTTTCTATATGTCTCCCGGGTGGGAGTTGGCAAGCAACTTTTTAAGGGGAAGGAAGGTGATTTACATACTGGGCTTGATGTCCCTCGTTTGCCGCAGGGGTCTATAGGTAATACACGAAACGGGGGAGTCCTGCACGCCTCTAGGGGTCCCCAGGAGTCTTGGAGCTGATTTTAGTGTGTTAATGGGTGGTAACCCTTCCCAGCTGCGGTGCCTTGCATGGATTGCCTATTTCCTAGGTGTCACCATGACTGGCAAGGTGACTGTGGTTTGGCTGGTGGCTGCAGTTAGTCAGACTCCAGCATCCATTGCTGACACCCATCTCAGACTCCTATCCGAGCTCAGCACCTCCCACACAGGATGTGTGTGCTGTTGGCTTGCACAGGTGCTGAGTTTAAGGGTCTGAGATAGGGGATCTTTTCCCTTTTTAGTAGGGGGCTTTAACGCCCCCACGGGGACTCTATTGGGAGTACCTGTTTTAACTTGGGACCCCCTTCTGTGGGGTCCCTACCTTTCACAGTTATAAAAATAGAAACATCATAAGCAAAATGAGAAAGAGGGGAACACAAAACAACAAAAAAAGTCTGGAGGAAGGCTCCCTGAGTCCTCCCCCCCTTGAGCGTGGAAGGGCATGCGCGTAATGGCTTCTGAAGCACTTGTGGTAAGGGCTGGGACGTGCCCTTACTCTAGGTCAGGTGGAAGTGTGTATGTAAATGTACGCACGCTCTGCGCATGATGGGTTAGAAACTTAATTTCATCAAAAAGTGGGGGGAAATTCATAAAAACACCTTTAAAAGGGATCCTGCTGGTTGCTCTGAGCAGAGCCCATTCTCCTTTGCTCGGAGAGGAGGGTCTGCGTAAGGCTGGGCATTCAGCATGACCTAAAAGAGAGTGAACTGAGTTTGGGTAGGCCTCTGTTGCTTCAGGCAGGGCATGGCCTACCGAGCTTTGTGCTTGGAGGTGGAGCAGGCGAGAATTCTAGCTCTTGCAGCCGGGCTTACACTTTCGCTCTGTCTATCTCATAGCCTTAAACTCAGAGCCTTTGTAACCAATGGAATCCTCAGGAGGAGGTAGTGAGCCTTGCAAGCTTGGTCTCACTGGACCCCACACTGACGGTGAAGCCATTGGGGCTCCAGGGCTGACAGTAGGAACCGTTGCTGGACCCTCTGCAATTTACTTGCAGAGTACCTAGGACGCCTTTCCGTACAGGCGTGCTAGCCAGCCGTGTTCCATCCTGTCCCCTGGGAGGCATTGAGCTCGGGCTATGGGTATCCACCCTAATTTTTTTGACTAGGGCCTAATGAGGCCCACCCTTTCCTCAGTTCAAAAATAGATTCAAAAATATACATACAAGTAAACAGATATAGGACTGAGAGGCCTAGAAAAAAAGAAAATAAGGCCTTCTGTTAAATTTATGGGATTTCTGGGCCTGGGGTTTCAGGGTTTAGGGCCCATAGAGTTGAAGTGGTCCTGGGCAGTGTACTGGGCCATTCTGGCCATGCTTTCTATCTTCCTGACCTGTCTTCTGACCCATATACTTATACCGATCAAAGAGATGGCCAGGATAATCTGGGCCCCAAAGAGCACTACAATGGGGTGTAGCACCATATTTAATATATTCATCGTGGACGGGGACCATCCCAAAAACACCTCCCACCATTCGTGGCCCCCTGCGTTTTTGATGTCCACAGCGAGGTCAGCTATGGTGGCGCCATTGTGGGACACCTTGAGTGAGGCCTGGTCTCCGGCCTCCTTGATTTGCACTAGTTTCTTATGCAAGTCAGGGTGTGTGAGCAAACTATGCAGTGCTTCCAGGCCTATTCCTAGTGGGACTGGAGTGAGGGAGTCATAGAGTTTGGGGGACAGGAACATCTCTTGTTGGGTCCACAAGGGAGTGGTGAACTGGAAATCACAACCACGAATGGTGGTTATGTTGCAAAAGCATCTGTTGACCTTTGGGGTCATGGGCTGTATTTGCTGTGTGTTGATGTACACATAATCACAGGCTGTTCTAACACAAACACATGCTCTCCCCACATAGATTACAGTGGAGGAGACTTCTTCAACCACATCAAATTGGCACTGGCCTTCTGTGCCTTTTCTGGGGGCCAGGCAAGGGTGGTGTGGTTCTAGGGCCTGGTCTTCACAGATGAAACCTAAATTTTCCTTGTGGGTGCAGCCTTTTACATTAATGGTCTGCCATCCTGTGGGGATAGCTCTGGCCCACCAGTTACTGTCTCTGGCATATAAAATTGTATTGTTGCTTGCTTGTAAACCTAAGGGGACTACTGGGTAGGCTGAGAAAGCCTCTTTTGGAAGTACTGTGACTACCACTAAATTCAGAGTTTGGGCCTTAGTGTCATAAGAGGCATTTGCTAGAGACCACCATTGTTCCAAATCTACTTCATTCCTGGTGAGGTTTTCTTTAAGAAGGCCTCTGACCTCTAAGGGAATGTGGCCAGTCATGGCTTGCTTAATCATGCTCATGGCAGTGACAATGTTTAAGGTTTGGGCTTGGGCACAGGCAAGGGCCAGAGAAATGTTTTTCTGTAAGGACTGAATGCCTCCTAAGAGGGTGCTAAAACCTTTCTCCATTATCTGTTCCCAAGCCACTAGTAGTGGATTGGTGGAATGCTGCATCTCAGAGAGAAGGTCAAAGGACTGAATGATAGGCTTGCTCATCTTAGACATGTCAGAGGAGACTCTTGAGGCCTTGTTGGCTATGACCTCAATATTTGCTGCATCGAGGACTGCTACTCCTGCACCTATTGGGGCAATCCAGTCAGTCAGGCCTCTCTTGGAACGTTTGGGGTAATCTTCCCCTTTCCATAGCACCAGCCATTTGTCCCAGCCTTGCTGAGTGGGGTGCAAAAAGGGAGCACAGGCTGGATGGAAAGAGGTACCTAGGTCGGCCATGCTGACCTTTACCTTCTTTACTGACATCTGGGGCTGAATTAGAACAATCTCCCTTTGATTAAACTTAAGGGTATGGGAGCCTATCACTGGGTCGCTTAACTTTAGTAGTGGATCCACATTTTGAATTAAGGGGTCAAAGGTCAATACAGTTCTGTTGCCTTCTCCTATGGAAAGGGTATAGTTCCCTTCTTGATGGGTGGCCTGAAAGGTTACAAGGCCAATGGAGTTGAAGTGAAATTCCTTAGAGTTGTTGGGGCAAGGGGATCCTGTTAGGCCTAGGGCCCAGTCTGGGGGACCTTGTTGGGCCAATTGTGTTGCATTAATAGCCCAGCTTAGAGGGTTCCAGGTGAGGCCTGGAAGACTCTGGTCCTGTCCTGAGGGATCAGTTAGAATGATTGGAAGCACTCTGTCTCCATCTAAAAAGAGGTGGGATCCAACTGCCACTACAATTTTTAATGGATCTCCTATGCTCCAGACTGCTGCAGAGACCTGGGCCACTTCACAGGTGGAGTCTTCCTCTAGGTCAGGAGGTGGCAGGTTTGGATATTTAACCCTGCACCATTTCATCTATGGTATTCTGTCCAGAGGGGCAAAGCAGTACCTTCTGGCCTGTAGCTTCACTGGCACAGTTAATTAATAGTGAGGGAGAGCACCTGCGTATCTCCTGGTGAGTTTTGAACCTGTAGGTTCTTGGAGGGAGTATGTGGGTTTTCTCCTGTCCTGTTAGGATGCAGGTCAGGTGCCTCTTAGGCATATTGGTTCCTTCACATCTCCACCTGTGCAATGTGGCATTGTGGCTAGGGGGTAAAGAAGCAGCAGTCTCCCCCTATTAGGAATGGCACTATTCCCAAAAGAAAGATCATACTTATCTGTTCCAGATGCAGGTTGGTCCTCTTGTAGCCTCCTGCAAAATGACCAGGGGGAATGATATGTAGGGGGCTCCTAATAATGCATGCTGTGGTCGACTCGCGTGTAAAAACAGCACAGCAGGCTTTCCCATTAAGCTAGGGGCTGGGTTGTCCCTCTTGAGTCTTTTCCCTTTTAAAAGTTCCCGCTTGAGCGCACAAGCGGCAAAACGGAGACTCAAATGGCCTTTTTTCCTGTTGCGGGGCTGGTTGGCTAAAGTAGACAATTTTCCAGCCCTTAGGTTGCAAGGTTCCCACTGGGGTCTCAAACCGGCACCCTTCGGATTACAGGGCCAAGTGCTATAGCTTCAGTGCCACAGCTCTATCTTGGCTGTTAACAGTGTTCCGGGTGTATTTGTTTCATTTTCCTGCTCCTTGCCTAAAATCGAAAGTAGCGCCTCGTTTTCGGCGGTCGCCTTTTAGGTGCGGGAAAGTGTCAGGGGAGTCTATTCCAGCCTTGGGCACATAAGAGGGGCATGTGTGGAGGTCATTACGGCCAGCGGTTAGCTCGGGGACGCTTCGCGGGAAGCGTTAAAATTATGCATTCAAGGATAAAAAAAAAATTCTTTTCTGGGGACTCAAACCAGGGGACCTTCTGCATGGTAGCCTAGTGCGCTGCTCCCTGAGCTATGCAGCTCCTTGCCAGGAACAGGGTTCTTGGTAATTATATCACGGCTCTCACCGTCTCTCCTTCCCGGTTTTTCTAATGGGGGTCATTAGTTTAAACAAGGTCATCTTGACCCTTGGTTCCTTCGAGCCTTATCCATGGTACGGGGCCCGGAGGAGGGGACTCAAGTGGTCGTTTGCATAGGCAAACTACTACCTTCAGGGAATTATGGGTTGTCTGGGGCAATTTTTAATTCCTTATAACTTTTGATCGGGGCTGAACTTTCGTTTCAGACCACAGGGAAACTTTTTAGGAGGCTTGTCTCTCTTGGAGGCTGGGGAGTCTGAGTTGGTCACCATGACCGTACTCCTACTCGCACGCCTAGGCTTCCTTGGGCCTGGCTGGGAAAAATCCACAGTAGGTTTTCTTTCCCCTCCCCTCTTTTCTTTGGCAGGCGCAATCAATTGGTAGCCATCACCATCACATAAGAACCTTTTCCAATTTTTGGAGGTCCCCACCTAGCGGGGACCACTAATTCTGGTTAAAAATAGAAAAAACTTTTCTTGCCCCTCAGACTTCCAGGACTGGCTTTGGCCTTCTCTGGGTGGAAAACTCCTATGGATGTTGGCCCTCTGGTGGTACCCAGAGTCTCTTTAGCATCCCTTGTCAATCAAGGAGAATGCTCTGCGCTCTGCTAGTTGCTAGGCAGATTTATAGACCTGGCAACCTTTGTTGCTAGGCAGATTTACGGACCTGGCAACCTTTGTTGCTAGGCAGATTTGAGCCTAGTAACATAGGGGGACTTGGAAAATGCCTAAAAATTCATAGAAAAATGCCACAAAATTGGAAAAATTCGGGGAAAATTGCAAAAATATTCCAAAAAATTATACAAAAATTCTGAAAAATTACAAAAATATGCAAATTTATTGACATTTATTAAAATTCATTAAAAATCCTAAAAATGCCCAAAATGGTCCAAAATGACTGTGCAACCCCCAAAATCATTCTAATTGCTTTCTAACTCTTGCGACTTTCAGGAATTGATTTTAAATTATTGGTGTGAGATTCTCTTCTCTGCTAGGTTCCTGCTTCTGTCTCTCTCACCCCCCCTTGTTTCTTTAGACCGCACGGTCTGAAAGAAACATTTTAAAGGGTCATGAAAATTTCTGCAAGGGTGTAGAGAGCAGGCATCTTTAATGGGTTGCAGAGGGAAATCTGCATAATGGGTACTGGAGTGTCAGGTTAGGATGTAACCTCAGTCTCTGGGTCTGGTGGCTTCGGGGGGCGGGGTGGGGACAGGATCTCCCTTCCAGAGCTTGAGCTGGGAGGAATGGAAAAATTTGTGCCATGTCTCCCCATGCTTGCAGGGAATGGCAACCTTGTAAACTGCAGGGCTGATTCTTGCTACTATGGGCACTGGACCTTCCCATTTTGCAGCTAGGGCATGTCCTTTTCTGGAGAACTTTCTGTAAAGGACTTGCTGTCCTGGGTCCCACACTTTTGGGTTGCGGACCCAGCCTATCTTTTTGTCCACAGCGAGTTGGCTTTGACCGAGCATGCGAGCAACTTGTAGGTCAATGGTGAGGATCTCCCGGGTGAGGTTCTGTACCCATAGGTCATTCGCGACCTTAGACTCAAATGATGCCGGAATGTCTGTGTCTATCCAGAAAGCCTCTGGTAGACGCATTTTTCTCCCAGTCATGACCATATGGGGGGAGGAACTGTGTGTTGCGGTTGTCCCTCGAATGGCCATGAGGATTATGGGAAGCTTTTCATCCCAGTCTTTCCCTATTGATCTCACCATCTTGCGGAGGGCTTCCTTCAAGGTGCGGTTAGTTCTTGGAACCTTTGCTGCACGCCTAGGGCATGACAGAGCTCCTGGGTGACCTCACCAACGAAATGCCAGCTGAGATCACTGTCTATGACCCTCGAGATTCCCCATCTAGAATATATGTTATTAAACAAAATTTTGGCCGTGGTAGTGGCAGAATTGGTTTTGCAAGGGAAGGCTTCAACCCATTTTGAAAAGGGGTCAATGACAGTTAAGCAGTACTTATTGCCTCGTGCTGTTTTAGGTAGGGGGCCGATAAAATCAATCTGGATGCATGCCCAAGGTCCTTCTATCCTGATGTTGAATGGGTGCCTTGGGTCCTGAAGGGTCTGCATTTACCATTTCACAGGAGAGGCAATTGGTAACCCATTGTTCTACAGTATGGCACATTCCTAGCCACCACCCTACTTCTTTGACTCTTTCCAGGGTTAAATCTTTTCCTCTGTGTCCCTGATCATGGATAAACTGGATCAGGTCTGCCCTAACTTCTACTGGGACTACCCAATGCTTCTCTCCTGCGGAGTCTATGGCCCAAACTACTCCTTCTTGCTCTTCAATCTTATATTTTCCTGAAGGATCTTTGCCTTTTTGCAAAAGGTCTGCCACATCTGCATCATTGTGCTGCAGTTCTCCCAGGTCTATGAATATTGGGGGAATCTCTGGTCTGTTGTGAGCGGCAGCTCTGCGAGTGGTGACTGGCTCGAGAGGAGCTGTGGGCTCCTCAGGTGGGAGAGTTCCAATGAGAGCAGCTTCTTTAGCTAATAGATCTGCTTGGTCGTCCCAGTATGCGACCTCTGTTGAATTCTTTTGGTGGCCTTTTACATGGGAAATTTGAGTGGGGGCCGTTCTCTCATGAAGGATATCCACTATAATTAGCCAGACTTTCAGGTGTGCTATGGTTTTCCCTTCGCTGTTCTTCCAATCCTGTTTCTGCCAATGGGGGAGCCAGACTGTGGTGGCTTTGACCATCCAATCAGAGTCAGTAAAGATGGCAAGGGGGCAATCAAGTGGCTCAAACTGCATGACTGCACCGAGAGCTTCCACCTCAGCTGCTTGGCTAGAGTGGGGTCTCACTGCTTCTTGCAGGGTAGCACCGTCGTGGACCCAGATGGCTCCGAAGCCAGTGTGGGGTGTCCCGTCAACGTGGAAGGATGAGCCATTGCAAAACCAGCAGATGAAACCACTCTGCCTGGCTTCTTCGAATGGCACTCCCCACGTTGCGGGCCATGGTGTGTGGTTCACCATGGGCAAAGGGCACTCATGCTGCTCCCCAGTGACTATAAGACCATATGGGACCGGTGGCTCATTCTGTTCCCTTTTGTATTCTACCCCCTTGTTGACCAGAGCTAGGGTCCATTGGGCAATCCGAGCATTGGATACCTGACCATCCTGTCTTTTGCCTGAGAGAATGTATTTGAGGGGAGTGTGTGTCATTTGAACTACGACTTTTGCTCCTCCTATTATAAATTCCCAATGGGTGAGGCTCCACACAAGGGCTAAGCATACTTTCTCGCATGGGGTGAACTTCATTTCTACAGGGGACAGATTCCGGGAGGCGTAAGCAATGACCCATTGGGCACCTGCTTGATGTTGCAGGAGGGTGGCTCCTATGCTTTGCTCAGAGGTGGCCAACTGAATGTAGTATGGCTGGCTAGGATCTGGATGTGCCAGGGCTGGGGCAGAGGCAAGGCTCTGTTTTAGAACTGCAAAGGCATTCTGTTGCTCTGGTCCCCATTGCCAGGGAGTATTTTTCTTCAGCAGGGCATAGAGAGGGCGCGCCTTATCAGAGAAGGACTCTATGAAATCCCGGGAGAAATTAAACGTTCCCAGGAGGGTTCGCAATGAAGGCACATCGGTGGGGGCAGGGAGCTTTGCTATTACTTCCATCCGCTGAGTATCAGGGGTTCTTCCGTGGGGTCCTAGTGCAAGTCCAAGGTATTTGACCTGAGTCTGCACTAGTTGGGCTTTTTCCCTGCTAGCCTTGAATCCTGTCTCCTGAATGAGGCCCAGGACCTCTTTGGTGATCTCAGTCACAGTCTCTGCATCAGGGGCGTGGATCAAAATGTCATCCACGCAAGAGAGAATGTGGTCTCAGGAAGAGGGTTGGAGGCACTCCCACATCTGCACTACATGGGCGTGACAAATACTGGGGCTGGAATGGAAACCTTGAGGAGTTCTTTTAAAGGCATATTGTTGTCCTCTGAACGTGAAAGCAAATTTATACCAGCAAGACTCGTGCAGCTTAATTGAATGGAAGGCATTAGCAAGATCAATGATGCTATAGAAGCGGGACCCCGCAGCAATGGCTGCCAGAATTTCATTGTATTTGGCCACAACAGGGGCATCTGGAGGAGTCACTGCATTTAGGGCACGGAAGTCCACGGTCATCCTCCATGTGACCCCATCTGCTTTCAGGACTGGCCACAAGGGGGCATTGCAGATAGACTGCATGGGCAGGATAACGTCCCAGTCCAAAAGTCCTTCAATAGTCTTGGCTATGCCTGCTGTGGCCTCAGCAGGGTCCTTGTATTGTTTCTGTGGTGGGGGATCTTTGCCTTCTCTGAGCACACATGCATTCCGCACTGTGCCGCATTCGGCCTTGTCTCTGACCCACACGTCTGGGAATTCACCCAGCCATGGGTCATCTGCTATGGGGAACACGGGGAGGGGTGCTTTTAGGGCCGCACAGTGGTGAATCACATTGATCAGGCCCGGTCCGTCTGGAATGTGCCAAAGCAGACTATTGGCCAGATCAATGGTGATCCCATGCTCGCGGAAGAAGGGGGCTCCTAATATGCCGTCACCATTGGCTTCCGGGCTATCACAGGCAGTCACACTGGTGGAAAGGGTCCCTATGGACAGGGGCATGTCTTTCCAGACACATGCGTCGTGATTGCCTCCTGCAAAGCCCGTGAGTCAAATGGAGCAGTCTGTCTGGGTCCCTCTGGAGACTAATTGGGGACGGAGCACCGTAAGGGCTGCTCTGGTGTCTACAAGGAGAGTGGCAGGCTGTGAGTTCCCTGGAGTCCCGACCCCAGCCTTCACAGTCGGTCTTCCCCAGGGATCTGGCTTAAGTCTCACCAGAACTCCCCTGGGGAGCACCTGGGACTCCGGGTGCCCCTATGTCGTGGCCTTTGCTACTGCATTCACTAGTTCCAGTGGAGCCACCACTGGATGCATTGGGTACTGATCCTGCTGCTCACATTCAGTGAGGGCCTGGAACAGAACCGAGTCTGGTTGTCTATGGAACCTTTCCATTTCGTAGCCTCGCTCCTTTAAGTGCATCCACGCATGCCACCTTAGTGGTTCCTGGCTGTCTGGTGGGGTTTGGCAGGGCTGGTTCCCCTGGTAGCGGGGTGCAGGGCTCGGCTGTGGCAATTGGGGGTAGAGGGGTGCTGGCTGAGGCTGAGAATAGGGTGCCTGTTGGTAATTGTCCCTATATGGTGCTGGAGGGGCAGAGGGCTGAAGGTGCGCCTGGGCTGGAGCGGGGCCATTTCGATAGTCCCATCCATTCCTTCCCTTTTGAAAACCTCCTCCTCTGGGTCCTTTTCCTCCTCCTGAGCGTCTGTTATCACCTCGGAAGTGGCCAGTGGCAAGATACTGGGAGTGAGGGCCGTTGTTGGCATAGGTGACCGTTTGAATGGGTTCATCCTCACCCTTCTCTTTGGTTTTCTTTGTCCCTTTAGAGGGCTTCAGAAGACCAGTACTGCGGAGCAGTGTAGCGACTCGCCTGATTTTGTGCTCCAAATCGTCCCAAGTACCTTGGTTGGAGTCAGTGAGATTCAGGGCCAGTTGAGTTTGGGCGTGGAACCCTTGCACTAATGTCTCCCTAAACTCGTCGTCCTCATAATTAGGGAGTTGGGTGGTATCGTCTATCTCCACGGAATTAGATAAAATGGCAAGAAGCTGCTTCCTGGCCATATATGCCTCAGGATCTTCACCTGGCCCTTGTCTCTCCAAGAGGAATAAAGAGGTAACCGTTCTATGGGGATTTAGATACGTGAGGACCTCTCTCATCCACTGATATTTGTTAACCCCAACGAGGCCTCCTGCCGTGATGGCAGAGTTAAGAGCCACCAAATCTGAGCCTGAAGCGCATCTGCAGGCCAGCAGTGTAAGGTCATCCCCATTGATACTGCAGTAAGAGTTTGCCACATCCGTCATCCACTGGATGGCGTTTTCCCTAGTAAAAGAGCCAACCTGTTCAGCAATGGCCTTTACTTTATCCGGTTTCCACAGGGCCGTTTCCGTGACAGTTTGGGTAGTGGTCTCGTCCCCTGCCTTAGTGACCGTTTTCTTAGTTCGCACCGGGTTTAGTGGAGCCACCATGCCAGCGGAGCACTGGAGGGGAACACTTGCTTGCACTTCTCCTGCTTTGCTTTCAGGTGATTCCACTATACCACCAGGGTGGATGGCAGAAATCACTGCTTTTTGCAGACCTAGCTGCTCTTTTAGGGACTCAATTTCTTTTTGGCAAGCCTCATGGTTAGCCATCTCATGCTTTGCCTGGGCTCGGTCCGCTAGATATTTAGCGGCTCTGTGGGCTGACATTAAGTCTTCCTGGGCTTTATCCAGGGCAGCCTCAGCCTCATCTGCTCGCTCTGTAGCAGAGGCAGCTTCTTTCTTGGCCTCTTGCAGAGAGTCTGCAAGTCCCTGCTTTTCTAAGATGAGGTTGAGCCTCTCCGTTCTTAAGCGGAGACTCTCCTCCTCATAGTCTCTGCGCAGCTCGCAGAGCTCACTCTTATGGAGGTCCTTCTGTTCCTCTATTTCCCGAGTGACCTGGTCCAGTTTCCTCTGGACCTCTTGAGTCTCGGCCTTAAGGGTGAGACTCTCTGCCTCATGCTCCTCCTGTTTGCGGGCCAAGGCTTCCTCATGCTGGGCCCTGAGTTTCTCTAACTCCTGGCTGTGCTTGGCCTCTAATTCTTTATTAGCGGCCTCTTGAGCGTCGAGGGCCTCCTGTTGGCGCTTAAGGAGGACCGACGCGTCCTGGAGCGCTGTGTACAGTGCCCAACTCCCAAAGCGGTCCTTTGCGGATGCGTTGGGCTTCTTTTGCTCGCAAAAGTCTTGGAAGACATCTTTTGTAATATTTAGAGGATCTGGACCTTGGAACGATCCAGATTCCCATGGCGAATCTCCTTTCTTAAGGAGCCACTTTCCAGACGAGGCACGGGGCTCGTCTTACAGAACATGGCTTCTGGGCTTCCCTGGCTTCCTATTTATTTCAGGGAAACCTTTTGAAATCTAAAGGTGCCTGTCTGGGCTGTGTGCCTAGACCTGCACGTGGACAGGGAATTTCTTTACTCCCCGTTCCTGGACTGACCTTTTCAGTCCTGGAAAAGGGCACCTAGCCTATTTAGGTTTTGGGAAGGAGAGTGATCAGCTGCTCGATTCCCTAACGGGGTGACCTATTAAACCTGTTTCTGGAGGGTTTTGAGCTCTCGGCTATGACTGGTGAACCACACCGAACCGGTTTAGGTTTTGAGCTTTTCTATGGTCTAGCAGGGAGCACCATTAAACCTGCAGAGTTTTGGGCTTCTCTGGCCCTAGGCTGGCGTACCCCAAACCAGCAGAGTTTCTCGAGACACTGTGCCTCAGCGAGGTATCCCTTGAACTCACACTTAATGACGCTCTGGCCGTGAGGCAAAGCAAACAAGAATGGCTTCCAAGGCTGGAAGGATTGCAGAGTCGCGGCTCTTTAACAAGCGCGTCTCTCAGTTGTTGTGGCAGTTATTTTTGGTGGAAAAGTGGATGGCGTAGGGAGATGTTGATGCCGGCTGTTTCCCTACACTATCGTTCTCGGGTCCCACCCACAAGATAGACCGAAAGGTGGCTCGAGATAGCCTTGGGACTTCGTGTGGGAGACCCCTTGCGTTCGGAACACTGCCAGTCACAGGCTAGTCCTAGCAGTCGGGTCCAGTGCAGCTGATCTCCACGACTCTCTAGTGCTTAGGGCACAGAGTCTCACATGGAAAGAGGTGAAGGGGTAAAGCCTCCCAGATAGAGTGCTCACTAGAGCAAATCACACAGACAGAAACCTTGCACACAAGCCTATTCCAACACTCCAGCAGGGGTTTTCCTCCACGTCTGACCGTCAGAATAACACGCATCGACTCTCATGTGCGTTCAGACGTTCAGGGTGTTGCCCGCATTCCTCTACCACTTTGTTAGCCGGATTGTGCGTTATTATGAATAATAACGAGGGGAATATGATTGATTATTAATAAGCAATCGGCTGCGAGAGCGAACACCTGTGTATACAGAGGTCAGCCCCACCGGGAGGTGTTGGTAACAGACCAGGAGACTTTTGTAATTGAAAAATAAAGTCTTTTACTGAAGTTCTGCACATGCAAATAATTACACAAGCTCACACACAATTATTCAAGGTCTAAGAAATACAGAGAGAGGCAAAGCACATTTGCATTAGCAGGTAAATCGTTGGTGGGTAATATTTACCAGTCCCATTGTGTAGAGCGTTCCTCAGGAAAAATGGAGGGGAAAGAAATTAAGAAAATTGGGAACCACATGGCCTGGCCAGCAGGGAACACGTGGGAACTCGGCCTGCAGACCAGAGTTTAAAGATGGAGGCAGGGGTTGGGGGTACCAAGCTGGACATAAGAGGGTCAAAGGTTCGATAGGGGTCAAAGAGCAGCAGAGAGAGCGCTGGTGGTCAGGCGTCTCCTTATAAGCAGGAGGATGGGGGCTGGTTCCAGCCTCTGATCCCACCTCCTGGTAAGTCCGTCCCTGAAAATACCCTATTGGTTGGGAGGTGTAGGGGAAGTGTGTGGAGGTGTGCCTGAGGGATGGCCAATACTGAGAGCTAGAAACTTGCTCATGTCTGACACCTGGTAGCAGCTAGGATGAGTCACCTGGCTGATTCCATTGTCTTCTTGATGGCATTAGCCAGGCTGCTGATGGCCATCAATTAGTTACTAGGCAACGATGAATAGACTCTGCCAGGGCTACGTGAGGTCTTGCAGGTGAGGGGGGAGGGAAAGAGACTGCCTGCCTGATGTAGAAGGAACTCTCAATGGCGGTTTTGGAATTCCTAGTCCTTGTATTGTATTAAGGCATGGTGCTGTGTTTAGTGCATACTGGGTCTGCTCCATTCTCCTTCATGAGGAACAGGCTGGTAACCTATGCTGGGCACTGGAGCTGCTGGAAAGGTCAGGAGAACATCTCTTGCCTGGGTGCAGTCTCTGCTGGCATCTTGGTGGAGTTACCATGTGGTTCAGTCCCTTATGCATACACTGGCGCAGTTTATTATTTTATTACAGTCCATAAAGAGGCTCAAAAGCCTTGCAGGGCAACAGTGGAGCACCTGTTGAATGTGAGCCCATATAGGCATTGATGTCAGCTGGCATGCCGCTGCATTTTGCACCGGCTGTAATTTCCAGATCAACCTCAAGGGCAGGCCTGTATCTATATTGAATCATTTTGGGGCCTGGCCCCCCAACTTTCCATCAGGGCCCCCCAACTTACTACCCTGGATAGGCAGGCAGGTAACCAGGCAGGCCCAGATGATATGTGCTGGCCAGGCGGCCAGTGGGCATAGTGCCCGGCAGCCCAGTGCAGCCTTCCTCCCTCACTTCACCTCACTATGTGGAGGTCTGCTCTGCCCCTGGCCAGGCTGCTCCTGGTAGCCACCTCACCATCTCTAGCCCCAACCAGTCCCTCCCATGCCAGGCAGAGATAGTGAGCACCCCTGCCTGCCTGCCCACCTGGGCGCCAACAATTGAGACAGGATGGTGTTTCGGTTTCGGCGCTGCGAATGGTGACCGCCTCTCGGGACACTCCCGGAGGCGGTTAGCCCACACGCAGTCAGGGGGGGTCTTCGCCTGTGCGAAAGACCCTAGTGAGCCTTAGGCAAAGGCTCCGAACTGGGGGCGTTTGGGGAGTAGCCTCTTTGCCGGCAGACAGCCGGGAAATTGAGGCTTTCTCCCTGCCCCAATCGGCCCCGCTGCGTTGTGCCCACAATGGGACTTAGCGGCGCCACCGATTTCCAGGAGTGAAGACAGCGTTACGATTTAATATAAAAAGAAGAAGGCATCGAACCGTGAGTTGAAGATCGATTTTGAAGCGTGAATTCGAGCCCCCCTGTAAGCGTTTAAGCGTATGGGAGGAGGGAGGAGTCCCCATCCCTTTTGAGAAACAAGATTTACAAAGGGAGCGCGAGGGGGGCAGAGAGGAAAACAGTGTTGGTGAAAGTACCGTTGGAGTTGTATAAAAGACTACGATCCTTTTAGCTTCCTGGGGGATGCGGCACCAACTTTATAAAAGTAAATAATAAAACAAAATATCGACAACGGGGAAAGTCCTGCAGAAACCGGAAGAGATGAGGGGAGGGACTTCCAGCCCGGGTAGCCCCCCCAAGAGCTAGCTGTCAATCAACAGGATCTGCGCCCTCTACTGGAGCAAATACAGAAAATCAATGAAACTTTGCTTAAAGTGGAAAGTGTCTTGATTAGTCGACAGGGGAAATTGGAGGAAATAGAACAGAAATCGGATTTGATTCTAAGTTTTCAGGGCGTGAAAGAAGAAGAGAAGGAGGATCTCGGATTTAACTCGACAAATGTTTTGGCACCCCTAACTGGCAGTGAAGCGAAAGAATTAAAAGAAGAGGTGGACATGGCTCTCAAAGCCTATTCCGCTTTTATAAAAGAAGATACTCTGCCAGTAGAAGGGGATGTTGAACACAGCAGGCAATATACCAGAGATCCGATTCCATGTGTAGCAATTATGGCACCCTGGGAATTTGAAGGTCAGAAACACAAGGAAAAAGAGAAAGGAAAGAAGATGGATTACACCTTTAAAAAGCAAAAATCTTTGAAGAGACACGCCAGCTTGGAGGAAGACGCAGCACCCAAAATTGGCAGAGAAGAAGACGGCAGCCCAGGGGAAGGAGGCGACGGATTGGAAGACATCAAAGTTGAAAAGGACTCAATCTACAACTAGAAGAGACCTAAAAAGAAGACATTTTAATGACTGTTCGTGTACCATCTGCAAGGAGCTGTTTGATTACTAACCCCAATGGACTTTACTAACTGTATTAACAGAGTGATTCTGGACTTTGTAAAGTTTAAAAGAAGATCTTCGAATCGCGATAGATGCCAAAAATGGTATTGATTACTAACTAAAATTAACCTTTATTAACAGAGAAAACTTCACTCCATCTTTTTCTTTCTCCAGCTGTCTACCCTCCCCCTTTCTTATAAAAAGAATAAAATTCTCTCCTTTTTAGGAGAGTTTTACCAAAAAAAAAAAAAAAAAAACAATTGAGACAGGATGGTGAGTGGGTGTGGTGTGGGCTGTGGAGTCACCTTCAGACACCTGCCCTCTCCCAGCTTGCTGCCTTTGGCACTGTTGTGTCTGCTGACCACCACAGGGCGGCAGGGACTGAGCCAGAGCTTGAGTCCCAGAGAACAACAGGGACTAGGCTCCTGAGTCTAACTTTGGGGAACCAATGGGAACAATGGCGGGAAGTTTAAACCTGCCAATGGGACCTAGGGGTGCCCCCCCATTTGTATATAGTTGGCCACCCAGCCAGTATTGAGTGTTCTTGTTGTGTCCAGTAAATGACTATGCTTTATATCACTCTGTTTCATGATCTCTGATGCGTCGAACCCACTACACAATAGGCACCCACCCAACAGAGCCTGCAGTGCCACCTCTGAAGGGAAACAGCAGAGGAAGAGGAGGAAGAGGAGGAGGGGCCCCCCCACTCCCTTCCCAACTCCCCTCAGCTCTTACCACAGGGAAACACATGACTCTGTTCACCGCACACCACGGTGGCACCTTTCGTGCTTTTCTCCCCACCTCACCAGACTGCCCAAGGCGGTCACTCCTGAAGCCCCCGCCTCTCTGCAAACTGGCAGATTACAGGTCTTATTTCTCGCAGATGGCAGGCAGGATCCAAAAAGCAAAACAGTTTATTAATGCTGATGATTCACAGGGCTATTTTAAGTGATTGCACACCCACCTAAACCCATTGAAGTCAACGGGGTTCAGAAGGTTGCAGCTTCAGTGCCCCCTGAATTATTTAAAGGCCTCCCAATTTAAGAAATCCTGGCTACAAGCCTGCTCAAGTGTAAGCCTACGTAGAGCGAATTGCAGTAATCAAGCCTAAGTGACCATTGCATGAGTCACTGTAGGTAAACCCTGGGGGGGGGAGATAGGGTTTCAGTAACCTAATCTGCCTAAGATGGAAACTGCAGATCTGGCAACTGCAGTAACCTGGGCTGCAGTAACCAGTACTGACCCGCTGTTATCTTATATTATAATAGTGAAGTCAGCCAATCTTTGGATACTTAAATCTGGTGACTGGAGCTGTGAATGGACAAGACAAACCTGAAAAGGGGCCCAGGAAAATGTGAAATAAAAAAAAATGTTGGGCATAAAAAAGCCAAAAAATGACAAAAGAAGCACCTGTAGCTTTAAGCAATGGATTTCCTCAGCGATTGTTGCTAGGCAACCACAGAATTCCAGGCTGGATTTATGTGAGGGAAAAGGCAGGGGGAGGAGACAGGGCTCTTTCCATGCCTATTTTGGCCTTTGAGGGAAGACTCAGGGCCAGCCTGACTAGGGTTGACAGCTACAGGTTAGGAAGTCCCTGGAGATTTTGTGGAAGATTCTGAGGAGGGCAGGGTTGCGGTGGGGGACCACTTCAGCAGGATATTATTGCATAGAGTCCACCCTCCAAAGAAGTCATTTTATCCAGGGGGGCAGATCTCTGAGTCTAGGAGATCTCCAGGTCCCATGGAGGTTAGAAACCGTAGGCCTGGAAGCAACCTCTAGTGGCCTGATACTACCCAACTTGCCTGGCTGCCTGGTACTGTTCAACAGCAGCCACCCTATGAAAGCTAGTGTGGTGTAGCAGAGCTACAGAGCAGAGCCTGGGAGACCCAGATTTGAATTCCCATGTTGCTGTGGAAGTTGAATGGATGACTTTGGACCAGTCACAAACTTTCAGCCTAATCTACCTCACAGGGTTGTTGTATGGATGAAAAGGATGAGAGGAGAATAATGTAAGCTGCTTTGATCCACACTGTGGAGAAAGGTGGGGTATAAATGAAGTAAATAAATATAGCTGAAGATGGGAAGCAGATAGAAGGTAGATGGGTGAATGGCTGAGAAGAGAAAATGAGGCAAGGGAAGGGGCGAGGATATGGGGTTGCCCATGGGTGGGAAAGAGGAAATAGTGTGGGGAGGAAGATACAGGGGAAAGTGAGGTGCCACCCCACAAGCCCCTGGGGGTTCCTACCATTACGTGAACCTGTCCCAACGACCAGTACCACAGAACCGGGCTACAGATAGAGACTGCTGGGGGGGGGGGAAGCTTAAGACAGAAGGACAGGTAAAGGTAGATTGGCTGCTGGGTGGAAAGGAGATAGAGTTGCCAACTCCTGGTTATGAAATTCCTAGAGATCTGAAGGGTGAAGCCTGGGGAGAGTGGGGTTTGTAAAGGGAGGGACCTCAGAGGGGTATAATGCCATAGACTCCTTCCTCCAAAGCAGCCCATTCATCCATGGGAACCAGGATTGCCAACCTTCAGGTGGGAGCTAGAGATCACCCAGACTAAAACTGTTCTCCAGATGACTGAGATCAGTTCCCCTGGAGAAAATGGCTGCTTTAGAGGGTGATCTCTATAGCATTATACCCTGCTGGGGTCAATTCCCTCCGCAAACCTCACCCTCCCAAGGGTCCACCCCCAAATCTCCAAGAATTTTGCAACCTGGAGCTGGCAACCCTAATGGGGGAACTGATCACTGTAGTTGGGAGATCTGTTGTGATTCCAGGACATTTCCAGGCCCTACCTGGAGGCTGGCAACCCTAGAAGGAGATAAGGAAGCAGGAAAAGGGGAGAGGCTATGGAGCTTTCGGGAAAAGAAAAAAGGAAATAGTGGGAGAGGGCAAAATAAGATGCCTCTCATAAGGCCTGGCAAGTTCCCACTAATATTACATATAATAGTCTTGGGGATTGTGGAGAGAGACCAGCATTCATTCTTCCCATACCCAAACAGATATTTGGCATTGTCAAAACTTAATGCAACAACCATTTGTTAGAGGAGGTATGTATGGAATTGATGCAACAAGGATGTCCCAGTCAACCATCCCAAAAGCTTAACACATGATCCTTTAATCCTGAAGATTTCCAAGTGTTCATCTGTTTCAGCAGACCAAGAAAGAGTTTTCTAGAACCTTAAAACTAACCATTTTATTACATGGCATAAGATTTTCATGAGCCAGAGTATCAGATGCATGAAGTGAGACACAACTGGCAGTCTGAAGTATATGTAGGTAAAAAGTGGTACATATGAACTATAATAAAATTAGAAGATCAAGCTGTAATGTATAGAGAAAAGATGGCTACCACCATATGGCTGACTATGTGGTCCAAAAAGGGCCAGAGCTTTGTTCAAGAGAACAATAGAGACTGTGGATCCAAAGGGCACACCAGTGGGCTAGCCCGGATCCTAAAGTAGCCCAGTCTGGACTATGGACTTGTAAATAGAGCCTATCACAGTGTTTGGGGTGTGTGCTGGATGTGGTTTGGGTGTGGGGAGTTCAGGAATAAAAGATGGCTTCCAGCCAGCCACTGCAGGCTTATTCTGATGTAACCTAATAAAGAGCTGATTGAATCACTATGCTGAGCTGCCGCTTCCAGTACATTTTACTGGCGACAAGGATGGGATCCTGTTGAACTCGCCCGACTCCACCACTCCTGAGCACTGCAACCGGCACCACGGAGAACCCCAAGAGCCTCCCGCCACGCACTTCTCCGACTGGCGAATCGCAGTCCGCAACCTCCGCACCGATGTCTCAGGTTTCTGCATCACCGCCACCAGTCCAAGTCATGGCTTCCACAGTTCCAGGACAGCAGCTGGCCTCATTTGACCCGAACCACCCTGAGTTCTGGGAGGCCTGGGTAGCTCAGCTCGTGCACTCCCTCAAATTACAGAAGGTGACGGACGATAAGCCTAAGAAATCCTGGCTACTTACATGTGGGGTCACCACCATCCAGCTAGCCACAAGCCTGGTGGTTCCGAAGACCCTAGAGATGGCCACCTACTATGAAATCATCACGGCGCTCAACAACTACCATGTCCCCAAATCGTCTAAATGGGCAGTCCGCATGGACTTCATTGCAAGAACACAGAAGTCCAGTGAGTCTGTTGCAGAGTTCCTTGATGATCTCCGCCGCATCACCAGCGGATGCGAATTCACGGACCTGGGAGACTCCCTACTCACGCAATTTCTGTGGGGGGTCTGAGAGCCAAAGCTCCGCAGGAAACTGATGCCACAGGCAAACCTGACCCTCAATGCGGCACTATAGACGTCCACAGCATTCAAGAAATTGCAGCGTGACCAGCAGACAACCACCGTCAACCAGCTTCCCACCACTTCGGAATCCGGAAGTCCAAAGATGATGACAGCACTCATCAGGTTTATCTCCAGCAGCGCTGACAGTGACCCAAGAGCAACTGACCGGCTGCTGGCTGCTCCTCCACAAGCAGCCAACCCCAGAAGTCTGGGACCAACGCTTGTGCAAGCTGCGGTGACCTTCACGAGAGGAGGAACTGTCGTTTCCGGAACGCAGTATGCCAGACCTGTAACAAACAAGGTGACATAGCCCGCGCTGGCCAGTCACAAAAATCCGTCCCATCGCCTCAGGGAGCTATGGACCACCACTACAGAGGAACTATCAACCACAACCATGTACACTACCTACCCTGAAGCGCTACCCCCAAATTGCACATGACTGTGTCCATTGAGGGAACTCCCTGCACGATGGAGCTGGACACGGGGTTGTCCTGGTCAATTATATCTGAGGATGCCCTCCAGAGACTCTGCCCCAATGGAAGTCCCCCCTTAGAATCCACAGACCTCCATCTACGGGACTTCCAAAAGAACCCAGTAGCAATAAAAGGGGTAGGCCAGTTCTGCATATAATACAAGGCTTTTGACGGCCTCTTGGAACTGGTCGTGGTGAACGCCCCTCTCACCAGTCTCCTGGGACTGTCTTGGTTCAAGACACTGGGCCTAGCGGTGATGGGCATTAATTAACTGGGGCTCAGAGATGTCTGCCAAGAATTTCCCAGGGTTTTTGATGGGTCGCTCGGGCGCTACACCGGCTCACCAGTATCTTTCGACCTCGACCCCATGATGCACCCCATTCAGATAAAGTACCGCACACCCCTGCTCGCTCTCCACCCGAAAATAGAGGCCGAGTTGGACCGCCTGGTTGACCAAGGGGTTTTGGAGCCAGTCCCCCATGCTAGGTCGGAGACCCTGATCGTGACACCTGTGAAACCCAATGGAGACATTAGAATCTGTGCGGACTACAAATGCACAATAAACAAAGTGCTCCAAGACCATGCGTACCCCGTGCCGGTGGTCAGCCATGTCCTCACAGCCTTGGCCAGGGCCCAAGTTTTTGGCAAGCTGGATCTAGTGCAGGCTTATCAGCAACTGCCTGTGGATGAGCAGTCGGCCGAGGCGCAAACGATAGTGACTCACAGGGGAGCATTTAAGGTGTGGGGGGCTACAGTTTGGGGTGAGCGTAGCACCAGGGATTTTCCAACAATTAAGGGACTCCCTTCTTAAAGGTCTTCCCAGAGTCATCCCATTTTTCGATGACGTTCTGATCTCCATGCCATCAGAGAACCCCTTCGCGGAGCACCTACGGTCCGTGCTCCAGCGTTTCAATGAGGCAGAGCTAAAAGTGAAACACGAGAAATGTATCCTTGGTGTCTCCAGTGTGGATTTCCTGGGATTCTGTGTCGACGCTTCTGGCATTCACCCGACTAAAGACAAAATAAAAGCCATAGTGGAAGCCCCGACTCCCCAGTCAAAATCTGAATTACAGGCATTCTTAGGCCTGCTCAATTTTTATCAATTGTTCCTGCCACACAAAGCAGCAGTAGCTGAGCCCCTTCACCGTTTGCTGGATAAGGTGGCTACTTGGTCCTGGGGTCCACGACATGCCGCCGCTTTCAAGGCAGTTAAGGACTTGTTGGTATCCAACTCCATGCTTGCACACTTCGATGAGTCCCTCCCCGTGGTTCTCACCTGTGACGCATTGCCCTATGGTGTGGGAGCGGTGTTGGGTCACCAGCTGCCAGATGGCCGTGAGATGCCAGTGGCCTACTATTCAAGGACCTTGTCAGCAACCGAGCGCAATTGTGCTCAAATTGATAAAGAGGCACTGGCGACCATGGCCAGGGTGAAGAAATTTCACCACTACCTCTATGGCTGCCCTTTCATCATCATCACCAACCACAAGCCACTGCTGGGTCTCCTCGCCCCAGACTGCCAAACGCCCCAGATGATGTCTCCCTGGGTTCTGCAGTGGTCTATATTTCTGGCGGGCTACAGATACGACTTGCGACACAATCCAGGGAAGGCTATGGGGCACGCAGACGCCCTCAGCCGCCTTCCGCTTCCAGAGATCACCCCAGATCCCGCTCCTGCTCATCACGTCCTCCGCATCAATGATTTGCCTGACTGCCTCATCCAGGTCGCGGAGGTAGCCCAGTTCACAAGCCGAGACCAGATACTCGCCCATGTGATCGACTGGGTGGGGAGGGGATGGCCCAGCGAGAAAGTGGGCCCTGAATTCACGGCGTTTGCCTCCCACAAAGATTAACTATCCATGCACAGAGGATGTCTCTTGTGTGGCAGCCAAGTTATAGTCCCCAAGCCCTTGCACAAATGCATGCTAGCTGCGCTACACGAAACCCACCTGGGAATCATGCGAATGAAAGCCTTAGCGCACAGCTATGTCTGATGATCTGGGTTGGATAAGGAGATAGAGGACCTTGTCAACTGGTGCCAGATGTGCCAAGAGACCTGACCCAATTCCCCCAGAGCTCCCGAACACAAGTGGGAATCATCTGGCAAACCCTGGGCCCGCTTGCACTTGAATTTGGCTGGCCCATTCCAGGGACAGATTTTCTTCCTAGTGGTCGATTCCTTTTCCAAATGGCTCGAGGTCCTCCCAGTGGTGTCCACCTCATCAAGGGCTGCACTAAAGTTCCTCTGGAAGGTTCTCTGCACCCACAGAATCCCAGACGTCCTGGTCTCTGACAACGGGGCAGCCTTCACATCTGCGGAGTTTGTAGAATTTGTGACCCACTACGGAATCCAGCACATTTGGTCAGCACCTTTTCACCCAGCCACGAATGGACAGGTGGAATGAATGGTGAGGACCACCAAAGAAGCCCTGCGATGCATTGTGCAGGGAGATTGGGACTACCATCTCGCAGCGTTCCTGTTTGGGCAGGGGATCACCTCGCACACTGTCACTGGCAGGAGCCCCACAGAAATCCTTATGGGTCACCGGTTAGCCACCCGCCTCGACAGGCTACACCCTGACCAGGCCCCAGAGCAAATGCCTGGGTCAGAACAACAAGAGGCTCCATGGGGCTTCTTCCCAGAAGACCCAGTCTATGCTCGCAATTTCGCCCGGGGCCCACCATGGATACCAGCATGAGTCATTCGCGTGAAGGGACCCCTATCATATGAAGTATCTACCGAAGACAGCCAAAGGCTTCACAGGCATGTGGACCAGATCCGTCGCCGAGTAACACCACTGGAACCAATGGTAGACAGAGATGGCATCAGTTAGCGATACAGTCGAGCCCAGCAGCGAGACCACCACTCTGGAGGCAGAGCCTGAGCAGACTCCAGCTGACACAGCTACCACAAGACCTTTTCCGCAGGTCACCTCAGCTCCAGCGTCCACCCTGGTTTCCTCAGCAAGGATAGAGCCAGCCAACGTGCAAACGAGCAACCCTGCCCAAGAACTGCGGAGGTCAACTAGGGACCGCAGACACTCAGGTTACCTATAAGACTTTGTGTGTGGGTCTGTTCAAACTATGGGGGAGGGGTGCAATGTATTGAGAAAAGATGGCTACCGCCACATGGCTGACCATGCGGTCAGAAAAGGGCCAGAGCTTCGTTTGAGAGAACAATAGAGACTGTGGATCCAAAGGGTGCACCAATGGGCTAGCCCGGATCCTAAAGTAGCCCGGTCTGGACTATGGACTTGTAAATAGAGCCTATCACAGTGTTTCGGGTGTGTGCTGGGTGTGGTTTGGGTGTGGGGAGTTCAGGAATAAAAGGCAGCTTGCAGCCAGCCTCTGCAGGCTTACTCTGATGTAACCTAATAAAGAGCTGATTGAATCACTATGCTGAGCTGCTGCTTCCAGTACATTTTACAAGCGACTTGGGAAATAGGTATTACTATGTTCTACATAGTATGATCAAAACAATAAACAATATGAATTGCTTAACTGTCTCATTTTGCAGTTATATCACTCCCTTCCCTTCTTCTCCTTGTGTCCATGTATATATAGATCTGCCACTGTCTCTTCAAACATCTGGTTAAGGGAGCTCTGGTTTATGGAAACTTATGCTGATTGTTAAGGTGCACATGTAGTTTGTCACATGTAGTTCATCCAGCAAGGGGATTATGTATGAGGTTACTTGTGCTTGTGCCAGTTTGTTGTAGTGGTTAAGCACATGAACTCTAATCTGGGAGAACCGGGTTTGACTCCTCACTCCTCCACTTGCACCTGCTGGATGACCTTCAGCAAGCCATAGTTCTGGCACAGCTGCTCTTGAAAAAGAGCAGTTTCTGTCAGAACTCTCTCAGCCCCACCTATCTCACAAGGTGTCTGTTGTGGGGAGGGGAGGGGAAGGAGTTTGTAAGCCGCTCTGAGACTCCTTTGGGTAGTGAAGGGCGGGGTATAAATCCAATCTCCTCCTCCTCCTCCTCCTCCTCTTCTTCTTCTTGTGTTAGAGTTTAGCTTCTATCTTTCTCTAGTAAGACATTCAGTTGAAATAAATGCAATATTGGTTCCCATTTGGAGGGAATTTTTTTGAAAATTTACTTAAGTCTTATCTGTTAGTCAATCAAAGGAAGTTATATACAAAGAAATGCACTTAGGAGCATGGACAGCATAGACTCTTTGTTTATAATTCATTGGTTACTTTTGAGCAGGGGTCATTTCATAGAAAAAGAGGTGCAGGAACTCATTGGCATAACTCATTAGCATAACTTATTTGCATATGCCACACCCCCTGACATCACTGGAAGTGTGTCAGAATGCAACACCCACCACTCAGGCTCCACTGGACTGTTTTGGAATGCTAGCTATGGGTGGGGGGAGTGCACAGATCTGCCCTCACAGAGGAGGGAGAGCTTGTACGTGAATAAACCTTGGTCTTAAAGATGCCACTGGACTCTTTTGGATGGCCAGCAAGCACAGGAAAGTGTGTGGCTGCTCATGGGTTGAGGAGGATGACGCAGAGGATGTGCATGGCCTCAGGCAGGTAGGGGGCCAGGACAGTGGCAGGGCAGTGGTGCAGGAGGAGGCCGAGGAGGCACAGGAAGCCAGGGCAGAGCTCCTTGCAGGCCTTGCAGGAGTCTCCAGGGCCTGCCTTTCAGAGGCACCACACCAGGGCTGGCATGAGGACAGAGCCTGGGCGGGCTGGGTGCCATGGCCCACGCAGTGGCGGAGCACCTTGAGGGCCAGCTCATGGCAGCACTCCACTGGGTCGGCCAGCGGGCCAGGAAAGGAGGGGACTGCTGGGAGCAGGGGGCAGGGCTTGCTGCATGTGCCTGCCCCCTGGGCCCCTTACTGCCGGAGCTTCACTCCTGTGTGCTCCTGCATGAAATGAGCCCTGCTTTTGAGTGAAAAAAATGGGCTCTGTATGGCTTATCAAATGGAAGAATGCATTAAGACTGCTATTTTAACAGCCTCTGATGGAATGGTTGGCTGTTAAATGGTCAAGGAATCTGCACTTCCTGGCCCTTCAAAGGTGGTGAAAGTAAAGGACATTCTCAGCAGACTTGATTAAGGTAATATTTTATTTTGTACCACATTAGTGGATTTAAAAAAAAAAAGATGCATGGTGTAGCTTGATAGCCTTCAGATACATCTGTTTGTTTGCTTGCTTGCTTGCAAACAATGCTATAATGCTTACAAACAATGCCCAAAAAAGTATTAGACCTGAAGTCTTAAACAATGCAAAAAATAGAATTACAAAAGGAGAGAATAGTCCAGTAAGACCAAGATAATTCATTTTAAAAATAGTGCAATAGACTACAGTTCTGTTCCCTTTATAAAAGCACCCTGGGCTCCATTATATTATAACCTTATTCCCTTTATGGAGATGCCATTATACATCCCAGGTTTAAGATTAAATCATTCCTTAATTGTTTTTCAGAGTAGTTAAGCAAGTGTGCAGAATTGAGCACTGACTGGAATCAGACTTTGTGCAATCTTACTTTTAACACAGGTATTCTGCTTTTGGTGGATTTCTACAGGGCCCAAAGGAATTTGCACCAAGTTCAGGACTGAAGCTCCAACCTAGACATGCACTATTAGGTTCTGATGGGGCTCTGGCTTGAACTGCTGTTTCAGTTGCTGCTGTCAGGCGCACAAGCACTCACCACAGCAAAATATGCTTTGTGGGCTGCATCATCCCAAGAGTAGTTGGCGAGAATCTATACAGAAACCACTCAGCCTTAGCAAAGACAAATATACACTGTAACTGGCTGTGTGCTGGCTACCCTTCCATGGGTAAACTCCATGGAAAAACAGTCCTTATGCGGATGTTAATTCCCTTCCTAACCTCTTCCTTTTGTTGAAATATTAAACAAAAATAGCTTCTTTTTATGTCTGAGCCAGTATGAGCAGATTCATTGCCAATGGAATTCTACAGACATAAATCAGGTAATGGAAAGATCAGGTTAGCCTAAGGCTGAGTCTGCACTAGCTGAACTCCATCACAGTCCTAAATGTTTTCTTTCCATTTGCTTTGTCCTTTGTTTACCATGTGCCATATGCTTCACACACCTATCATTGTTCATCTTGTTATATTATATATTTGCCATTAAGTTGCAAGAGACATTCAGAGGTGGTTTGCCATTACCTTCCTCTGTGTAGTCACCCTGGTATTCCTCCATGGTCCCCCATCGAAATACTGAGCAGGGCTGACACTACTGAGCTTCCAAGATCTGAACAAGATTGGACTAACCTTACATATGGGTTTTTCCTTCTGGGTATTTCTCTCCGTTTGGAAAAAAGGTTAGTCTGCAAACTGCATGTATCATATTTGTATGCAGTTTGGTGTAGTGGTTAAGTGTGCAGACTCTAATCTGGGAGAACCGGGTTTGATTCCCCCACTCCTCAACTTGCACCTGCTGATGTGACCTTGAGTCAGTCACAAGCTCTGGCACAGCTGTTCTCTCAAGGACAGTTTGTGTTAGAGTTCTCTCAGCCCCACCTACCTCACAGGGTGTCTGTTGTGGGGAGGGGAAGGGAAAGGGGTTTGTAAACCGCTCTGAGACACCTTTGGGCAGTGAAGGGTATAAATCCAAACTCTTCTTCTTCTTCTTTTCTATATATTACTTATTTCCAAAGGTGCACAACATCTGGAAAAATCAAGATAGTCTTTAAGTTGTGACATGTGACATTACCTTCATACCTTAGACACCAACAAGATTTCCAGGGAGTAAGTTTTTGAGAGTTAATGTTCCCTCTAAGTCAAAGCTATGACTTTTGACAGCTTATACCCCCGAAATCTTGTTAGACTCTCAAGTGCTGCTGGGCCTGAATCTAGCTGTTTGTTTGTTTGTTTGTTTGTTTGTTTGTTTGTTTGCTTGTTCATTCATTCATTCAATTCATTCCCCTCCCTCCCCACCAAGGCAGACTCAGAGCGGCTTACATAAAAGTAAATGCATAAATAATAATTAATTTTTTCATAAAATCAACTAAAAACAGTTCAATTATAAAACACTTCAGTATCGTAAACTGCTAGCTATGTCTGTTTAATTGCTTAACGATGGTGGTACCGTATGAATGCATTCAAAGATCTAACTAGGTGTTCAGCTCATTGATCATTCCCAGGCTGTGGATGGCAAAAACAAGGGCCAGGGCTCTATAAGTTTCGGTTATTGGTGATGATAGTGGTGGCAGCTCCTCAGATGAAGGCCTGGTGGAAGAGCTCCATCTTACAGGTCCTGTGGAACTGTAAGAGGTCCTTCAGGGCCCTGATCTCATCTAGGAGGTCTCCACCAGTGTGGAGCTGCCACTGAGAAGGCCTGGCATCCTTTGGACCTGGGAGGGCCAGTTGGTTTTGAGACCCTGACCATAGTGCTCTCTGGGGTACATATGGGGAAAGGCAGTCCCTCAGGTATGTTGGACCCTGGCCATATAGGACTTCAAAGGTAAGAACCAGCACCTTGAAGTGAATTCAGTATGCTATCAACAGCCAGTGCAATGCCTTCAGCACAGGCTGGATGTGCTCCCGCATGGGGAGGCCCATCAAAAGCCTGGCCGCAGCATTTTGCACTAGCTGCAGCTTCCAGATTTGCAACAAGGGCAGCCCCATGTAAAGAGTGTTACAGTAGTCTAATCTCGACCATTGCATGGATCACTGTTGCCAAGTCATTGTGGTCGAGGAAGGGAACCAACTGCCTAATCAGCTGAAGATGGTAAAAGGCTGACTTGGCAGTGGCTGCTACCTCCGCCTTCATCAGATTCAATTTCAGTTGGCTCAGTCTAAGCTAACCAACCATGGCTTGTAATGCCCGGTCCAGACTGGCCACCCAACAACAGGTAGAGCTGGGTGTCATCCACATATTGGTGACATCCCAGCCCATACCGTCGGGCAATCTGGGCAAAGGGGTGCATATAGATGTTGAATATCAGGGAAAGCACCACCCCTTGAGGCACTCCACAATCTAGTGGGTGCCTTCTGGACAGCTGTTCCCCTAGTGCCACCCTTTGGAGAAAGGAGGTAAGCCATTGCAAGGCAAGCCCCTGGACTCCTATGTCGGTGAGGTGGTGGATCAGTAACTGATGGCTGACAATGTCAAACGCTGCCGACAGGTCCAACAGCAACAGTACTGCCGATCCGCCCCTATCCAGATGCCTCCGGAGATCATCCATGCGGGCGGCCAGTGCCGTCTCCATCTCATGTATGTCCCAGGCGAAAACCAGACTGGAAGGTGTCTAGGATGGAAGTGTCATCCAAAAAGCTCTGTAGCTGAATTGCCACTGCCCTCTCTATTATTTTGCCCAGATAGGGCAAACTGGAAACCAGTTGGTAGTTAGCCAATTTGGCCGGATCCAGAGATGGCTTTTTCAGGAGAGGATGGGCCACCGCTTCCTTGAGCACCCCAGGGAATTGTCCCTCTGTGAGGGACTTGTTGGTGATCTCCCTTAGGGTGACTCGAAACCCCTCGCAGCCAGCTTTAATTAGCCATGACATGCACAGATCAAGACAGCATGTGGTAGGGCATACAGCTAGGAGCAATTTATCAACTTCCTCTAGGTTGAGCGGACTGAAATAATCCATAACCTGACTTGAAAATGTGCATGGAACCTCAAATTCATTCACTGTATCAACTGTGATGGGGAGATTGCAACAGAGCAAAAGGACTTTATCTGCAAAACAGCTCGCAAAAGCCTCACAGCATATGTCCAATTCCCTAGCATTTGGTCTGCCCTGTGGCAGAACAGATATAGACCAAATTGTTCTAAGCATGAGCTCACAGACACAATCATAGCCACATAATACTCTCTCTTTGTGGCTTTGACTGCCATCTCATAGGATCTCATAAACGTCCTACAAGATGCGCTTGTAGCTTCGTTGCAAGCACACCACCACCATCTCTTTAGCCATCTCAGCCCTCACTTCATAAGCCGCAACTCCTGGGTAAACAAAGGAGCGAGCCTAAAGGGGGGACACAGAGGACACCTGGGAGTGATCTCGTTGATAGCAGCAGAGTCAGCTGTGCCAGGTCCCTACAAGCTCATTTAATGAGCCACCAGGAGGGCATTGGATCCCGCAGAGCCATCTGAAGCTGCACAGTGTCCATTTGGCTCTGCGGGCGAGCTAAAATACACTCGCCACCTAAACAGGGTCAAGGTGAGATATTCAGACAGGCCCTCAGGGTATGGTGGTCTGACCGTTGTACTGCCAAGGCAGTAATCTGGTCCACTGTTACCTCCGCCACGAAGATCAGATCAAGACAGCTACCCTCTGAAACTATCTTGTTGACAGATCGTACATTTGCCTTTGAATTTAGTCTGCCCTGTGCTTTGCAAAGTGCTTTTTTATGGAACAACACATTGCCCTTGTCCTGGAGACTGCTTGACTCATTGAGCTGAATTTGGAACACATGTTCCTACAGAGAAACCAAATTTTGAAAAAGGGCACTTTGACGGCAGATAAATGGGAACTTCCCATAATAAAGTATGGAAGCTTCTGAACTCCGTGAGTTTCACGGAAGATGCATTTTATGTGTCATATTAGACTGCATGCCAATCAATTACAGCATGGCCTGTATAAACACATCATGTGAATTTTGACAAGGAGCTGGGGTGAAGCAGGGTGTCAGGGTAAAACAGAGGATAATAAAACTGCTTTAAGATTTATTTCTCTAAATTGGAAACTTCATGCTTACACCTGACTAAATCATCAGTCTGAAACTTTAGCTTGACTCCCACAGAAAAAGTCTGAAACTTTATCCCATCTTTGTTTAACAGAGGCCAATCAAGGCAGCCTAATGAATTCTGCAGATGGCAACCCCAGGCTTCATTTGGCTGTGTAAATTCTATTGGGCTTTATCAGGCTTGTCTTAGAATATACTCATCTTGTTCTTTAAGTCCCCTTGGAGGAACTTAAAGGTCTGACTCACAGATTTTTTTTTTATCCTTTCAGCCTGGCAGTAAGTATGTAACTGCAGCATCTTGCTTGTCAAAGCTTCATGTGGAACTGTGAACATGGTGTTTGTTATTCTACATTAGCTGTGGCCTTCATAAATTCTGACAAATATTAAACAACCGTGGCAGGTGGTCAACAAATGGGCTGGGTAGACAGCAGATTGCTTTTCTGGAAGCTGCAGCACACCCTCTTGAAACTCCATCACTGGGCCTTGTCTTATTTTTGTCAGGATAATCCCAATTGTCATTTTACCAAGAGTCAGCAATTCTCCTCATGAAGTACAAGTTGTTTCCCCCCCCCCCTAAAGTGTACCATAAGGAGCTGGTTAAAACACAATAAATCAACAGTGAAATGTGGGTAACAACCTTCTCTGTAAAATCAACATGAATTGCGTTCCTGCCAGGAGTCTTCTGACAGCCCTGTTGAAGTCTTAGTACTTGTAGCCAGATTTCTACAGGCAGCAGGGAGTATCTCTCCCCCCCCCTTTTTTTTTTCCTTTTTCCCTTCCTTTTGTATGTTGTTTTGCTATGCTTGAAAATCAGTAACCAGGGCCTTGACCCTGCCATGACTTTTAGGTATCATTCACAAGCCCTTTGAATCTCCTTCACTCTTAGTCTTTTAAAACACACACAAAACGCTCTGCAGGGGGAAAAACAATCTTGATTCAAGATGTGTTAAATTTGTTTGCAACAATATTCCTTGACAGGCAAAATCAAATTAAAAGATGAATGTGTGGAGTCTGTAGAGTTTGAAGCTCTGGAGACTGCAGAAAATGCAAGGGAGTTGGGGTTAGCTGAGGTAGAAGTGAAGCAAGAAATACCTAAAAACAAACCATATGGTACAAGAAGGTGCTACAGATTAATTTGTGAAATTAAATTCATGTAAAAATAATTAATAAACAAAACTTGTTGTGCTTTAATTTCTCCCTTCCGGCTCTTGCTTTCAAGCACTGGGCTGTTTTGTGCAGTGCTTTTTGTGCCACAGGTTTTCCCTTCAACTGACTCCTCAGGCTGTCTAAATTGGGTGATTAAAATTTCGGACGGCCTCCAGTTTCCCCTCAGGACTGTATTTAATATCTGTAAAACTGCCACTTTGTCTTGCCAAGGTAAACATCATCGCATTCAGTTCAAAGGTGAGCAGGCTTAAATGTTTCCCTTTGCCTGAAAGGAATCTGTCTTGGGACTCTGCGCACCAGGCCTGAGGGAGGCGAGGGAGCGGCCCAGCTCCACAGCATGGTGGCCAGCGCTGCATCTGTGTACACAATGCTCACTTCTCCCACACAAATACTAAAAAATTCTCATTAAAAATTATTGCTATGTCAACATGTGGGGCCACCAGCCCCTGATCTGGAAAAGAAGTTCTGGGGTTGGATGGATGGGTGTTCCCCCCCCTTTCTTTTCTGTTCCTTCTCTGGGAAAGCAGCTCAGTAGGAGGAAGGGGAAAAGGATGCGAGAATGTAGATCTCTCCCCCTTCATGCAGGATAATACTCCACTCAACTTAATTAATTGTTATTATTCATTTATTTTAAAAGCTTGTACCCCAGACAGTTCCAAGCTCACTGAAATACAAGGGAATCAATATCAATACAAATCTCAGAGAGCCAGGATAAGTAAAAAATACTGGCAAATTGGAAAATATCCACTATATTCAGAAGGAATTGAACACAGGGACTGCCAGATGTCCTCCAAAAGATGGCAATTTTAAATATGCACCTAGAAGCAAGGACATATGGATACAAACTGGCCTCCCTGTGCAGAGGATTTCAGAGTCTCTGTGCTGCTGCTGAAAATGCCCTGGTTCACATACCCCTTGCACTTTTTACATCAGGGAAACATGGGTTATGGCATCCACAGAAGATCTTAATATGCAGATGGCTATAATGACTGTTATCTAGTAATTTTTAAAAATCTTATGCATAAATATGAAATATTTAATTTTTTTCACAAGTTTTCTCACTTTTTTTAATCAAGAGAGGGTAAATCAAGGTCTCATGCAACCCCAACTTAATACCAAATCCTTACCTTAATATTTAACAGATGCAGTTTTAACTGTTATCAGACTTTGAAAACAATAATGATCTATGTTCAAGCAAACCTCCCTAAAACAAAAACAAAAATCCAGTTTCGTGATTATGATAATGACGATGTAGTTTCCATAATTTTTAAGAAAAAACAAGGTGAAATTTGTTGAAATTTTTCGCTTGGTACCTTTGCTGCAATCAGATACTTAACCCTACACAAATTATCTTGTTTCTCACTGTGACTGTGAGAAGGTTGTATGCAATGAGACAATGTCATAAAATAGCCATGATCACTGACAGAACTAAGCTTAGCTTGCAAACATACTGAGCGAAACGGCACAACATGTTGTGGGGTTTTTTTTACCCAAGTTGCTTTCTACAAAACCCCACAACAGCTGTAGAAAAGTCATTTTAAAAATCTGTAGGGGCACAATTCATTTCAGGACTGTTACGTGGAAGTGACCAGACAAATGTCAAGCAGGAAAGACTTCACACGGGAAAATCAATCAAGGCTGGTTTATTGAAGCGTAATTTGCAAAAATACGGGGGGGGCAAAAGATAGGCAGTCTACCCATTTGCCTCCAAAAATCTGTGACGCAGCACTGCTGAATTTAAACAAGCCCCCCCCCACCTCTCTGGCTGGGCCACCCATCAGGGGTGGTCCCCCTCACAGTCTAGCTATCAAATTCCATGTCGTTCAAGCCCCCCCCACCTCCCCCCCACCTCTCTGGCTGGGCCACCCATCAGGGGTGGTCCCCCTCACAGTCTAGCTACCAAATACCCTCCCCTAAACCTGGTGACCAAGCATTTCAAGCCGTTTCTTGTTCAGGCCCCCCCTTCTCTCCCCCTTTCTCCTTTCTTGTGTGTGTGTGTTTCAGCAGGCTCTTATCTTGGTTGTTAGTAAGCTAAGTTATTCCTTTGTTCTCTATTACCTTGGCTGCTTAGCTAGTCCCTAGCAAGTGAAGTTTCCAAGCCGTTTTCTATTTTATGCTTGCACAAGCTTTTCTGCTAATATATTTTGCTAACACATTTCGATAGTTCAGAACATTGGTTCTTCCCCTTTTCAAGGACTGCCCCCATATGCCATGGTCTCAAGCTGAATCAGGCCCTTGCAAACTTTTAAAATGATATTCCACACAGCTGCTGTGTGTCTGCGGGGAAAGCTAGTTGGGTCCAAAAATATATTCAGTAGTCTGGCCCTGTGAGTGTTCCACCATGTTGAGTTAGTTCCTCTCCTCTTTTCCATGACCAATAGACTGAATTGCAAAAGTAACATTTTAAAATTAAAATTATGGTCCTTCTGACAGAGTCAAGAGATAAATCTAGTGTGAAAACTGGTTGATCAGAGTGGGATCTAGTTGCTGTAGATTTTCCGGGTTGTGGGATCTGTTAGAGCCTAGCAGATAAGACAGCCAGCCTTACTAGTAAAATAATGGAGATATGACAATCTGACCAGTAGCAATATTACATATTTTAGGCATGTGGCCAATACCATCAGCTGTCATGCAAATACTAAACATGCCAAGTAAAGTCAATTGTCCTGAAGATGATAGATACCATGCAGTTCAGCTATTCCTAATCTGTTGGAATTCTCCCTGGGACAAGTGCAAGATTTAAGAGGGTACTTCAGGGCTATTAAGTGAAGAGATTTGGGCCAGCATGTAGAATCTATAAGAATCTGAACTATCTGTAGCCAGTTACATATTTTTCAGGGCTACCACTAATTCATGTTTGGTGTAATAATTCCTGCACTGGATGACTGAAAAGAAATGTTAGTATGTCCTATAATGTAGCTAGCTACCTTCCATGTTTGTTCAAACAACTTTCCAATTCAATTACCTCTTGATCTCAGTGCTGAAGACTTTATTCAATCATTTTTAATGAGATACTAAAAAAGACATTGCAGTCTCTCAGTATTATTTGTGCAATACTTAAAAGGCTCTCTAACATTAACCATACCAAGTTTTTTGTAACTTGTGATTTTCTAAATTTGTTGTGATTTATATCACCTGATCCTTAAGTAGTCCTACACCTCAGTCCTATGATTCATACCCTTCTAATTACATTGAAGTCAATGAGTTTATCAGGGTGTAACTCTGCTTAGAACCAAACAGTTATTTCATCATTATTCTTACTTATAAAGATTATTGACTAGCTAAACATCTTGGCTCTGATTTTTCCCAATGTGGACACAATGTGGACATAATGTGAACACGGTTAACACATAGGATGGGATCCGTTCAGGGCCTAGCAGATCCCCAATTTCCCTCTCCCTCAGTAAGTACACATAGAAACCCAGTGCTCCAGACTGTTATAGGGTGGCGCCATGAGGAGATGTGTCCTCTAGGCAACACTTCTTATGTGGGGTCACACGGGGGCAATCCTCTCTCTAATGCTATTTAACATCCATATGTGCCCCCTCACCCAGCTGGTACGGAGTTTCAGGCTTGGGTGTCACCAATATGCTGATGATACCCAGCTGTAACTTTTATTCAAGGGCTACCCAACTGTCACCCCGTAAAATTTATTTATTTACTTATTAGATTTATATCCTGCCCTCTCCACCAGGGCAGGCTCAGGGAGGTTAACATGGCCACAGGCATTATAAGCAATAAGACAATAAAACAATACAATTTAACAATTTAAAATCAAACAAACCATTTAAAATACGGCTCACATAAGATAGTGGAACTGTCTTAAACATTCACCATAGGGAAAACAGCAGCAGGCTCTTTAGAGCTCAATGTGGACGAAGGCTCAGAGGCTGTGGTGGGATGGTTAAAAAAGAGCAGGTTGAGACTGAATCCAACAAAGACAGAGGTTCTGTGGTTGGGGGGGCTTCATGATTGGAATCCAGGCTTCCAGCTTTTGATGGGGTGCCATTGATACCAATGTCATCCATCAAGAGCTTGGGCATGAATTTGGATGGCTCCTTAAACATGGAGGCCCAAGTCTTGAGCATTACCAGGCTGGTGTTCTTCACCAGGCTCACACCCCGTCGCACCCTGACCTAGACATAGTAATCCATGCAACAGTCACCTCCAGACTTGATTACTGAAACTCGCTGGCCTTCCCTTGAGACTGACCCAGAGACTCCAGCTGATCCAGAATGTGGCGGTGCCAGTCCTAACAGGAACATCATGGACAGCACATATTCAGCCTGTGCTGCACCAGCTACACTGGCTTCCAGTGGAATACAGAGTCAGGTTCAAGGTTTTGGTGCTGACCTTTAAGGCCTGAGCAATCTGGGACCAACATATTTGCAAGACTGTCTCCTCCAGTATGTCTCCGGGAGAGTTTTGTGCTCTGCAGAATACTACCTGCTGGTGATCCCTGGCCCCAAAGATATCCAGCTGTCCTAGTTCCAACCTGGTGGAAATCACTGTCTAATTCCACCAGGGCCCTGCGGGATCTTATGCAATTCTGGAGGGCCTGTAAGGCAGAGATGTTCTGCCAGGCTTTTGGTTGAGGGCAACAACACTTTTCCATTGTGGCTGGCACCCTCTTCTCTCTTTCTTTCTTCCTCCAACTCTGAGCTTGTGCTTCCCCCCCCCCGCCCAGTAGTGGCCAGACAGTCCAGAACTGGGATATATATTCTAGAAATTCCATCTTGGACTTTTTAAATCTGGTTTTTAACTTTTTTTATTATAATTCTGTTTATAATTAGAATTTTAGCGGGTTTTTACATTTGTTTGTGGCTATATGCCATGGTGGCTCAGAGGTTAAGATGCTGAGCTGCAGACTAGAAGATCTGTAGCTTGGCAGTTTGAGACCCTAGTGCCTCATGATGGAGTGAGCTCCTGTCTCTGGCCCCAGCTCCTGCCAACCTAGCAGTTTGAAAGCAAGAAAGTGCAAGTAGATAAATAGGTGCCACTTCAGTGGGAAGGTAACAGCGTTCCGTGTGCCTCGACATTTAGTCATGCTGGCCACATGACCATGGAAATGTCTTCAGACAGCGCTGGTTCTTTGGCTTGGAAATGTAGATGAACGCCAGCCCCTAGAGTCAGATTCAACCAGCTTTTGAGCAAGGGAAACCTTTACTTTTACCTATATGCCTTCTGTCATATATAATAAATATCAATATTAATAAATCAAATTAATAACAACAACAACAACAAGGAGTGTGAAAGCTCCTATTTCCCCATTCAGCCATCATCCTTACTGATAATTCAAGGAACATGAACTCACTGAGCAGAAAGACATACTTGGCCTCTAATTCTGTACAATCAATTGTCAAAGTGCCTAGAAGAGGGGAGGAAGACAAGCCTGTGAGGATTCTTCCATGTGTTTGTGCATTATGTGGGCAAGGATAATGTTCTTTTGTTTTATTGAGATATACAGAAAAAAGAAGTTATGCAGTACATTTCAGTTTACCTGCTTTCTGATACATCTATATCTGTTTCTGTTTATCAGATTATCAGAAGATCACACCTGAATGCCCACACGACAGACCAAGTCTAGGCTCATTTCCAGATGGCACATGGAATCTGCTTGTCTGACACCCAGAAACTTCATGGACCCTGCTCCAGTTCCCTGTATAGTTTTCTGCCACTATGTTTCCCCTCTAAAACCAACAATAGCTCAAAGGACTTGACTATAGTCAGTGGAATATTGCAGGAGAAAGGGCTAAACATCCCCTTCTTCAAAACCATGGCCTTTATCTGAATTCCCCCTCCCGCAGCTGCTGTTGCTCCTCATCCTTTAAAAGCTATACATGATCGGTTCATATATCTCTCAGTATCACTGATCATTAATGGATGACTGTAATTATAAATTCCTGTATGGAGAAATGCACTCCACTTTGGGCTACACCATGCTATATCACATGCCCACATTCAGTTTCAAAAGGCTTCTCTGTTGGTACAAAGACAGGATACAGCACAGCAGTTAATTGTTCTAAGCACTCACAACCCATTGATGGCTCTCACAAGCACCCAGTACTTATGGCTTGGCTATGCAATTTTTTTTTTTTTAACCAGCAGAGAACAAGCAAAGGGCCATCTCACACCCTGGTAGGAATGTGACACCTAGGAGCTGACCGAGACTTGGGGGTGCCAAATGTTAAATTATATATCTTCGGGGGACTTCTGGTGGTGAGAAAGGGAAATGGCCGCCTGAACTTTTTGCTCTGCCAACCTACCCCCTCTTCAGTCCCTTAAGATGATCTTACCAGTGTCACCAGCTTCAAATATATGAGGAAAGACACACAAACAAACTCACAACCGAATCTGAAAAAAACAAAAAAGGTACAAGTTTTATCTACCTCACAAAGATCAGATCCAAAATTGGGCCCCATTTCACCTTCTTACAACAAAATGGCGTCAGACTCTAATGGTATGGATAGAATGACAGCCCCCGTCACTTCAGCAGACTTGACAGCGGCACTCACTACTATGGAAAAGACATTTCTTGTTAACATCTCTACAATGTTTAAGCCCCTTTACAAACAATTGGATATCTTACAGAAGAGCTTACAGGATACCAAAAAGTCATGGAGTGAGTCATGCACAACAGTATAACAAATCAAAATGACATTCAACAAATCCAACAAATGGAGGACATACTTGCTGAGAAGACACTATGCCTAGATCTCTCCCTTCACCAAAACAACCTCAAGCTGAGAGGCCTGGGAGGGGGGGATTGAAGAACAAGGAGACCTAGCAATCCACATATTGAACTGGCTTGCTCAAGAAGTCAGCACTAATGGTGATCAGTCTAGGATCATCACTAAAGCCTTCCACTTTGGCTCAATTTCCATTCTAAAAACTAGACCGTTCAGGGACATTATGATCACATTTCTAGACTTTCACTATAAAAAGAGAATACTTGCTGCGGCAAGACAAAAAGGTCATCTTACTTACCAGAACTCTAAAGCTGAGGTTTTTCCTGACCTACCACAAGAAGCCATGCAAAAAAGATAAGAGATGAAACTGATAACAAGCAGCCTCTTAGAAGCCAACATCAGATATACCTGGATTTCCCCACTCATTCTACAGGTTTTGAATCGTGGAAAAACCTAAAAGATTGCATCTTTGAATGATGGGCTGAAGCTGCTATGTACTCTGGACCAGTGTTCCCTCTAAGCTGAGTTAGTGTGAGCCAGCTCACAGATTTTTAGCCTCTAGCTCATGCATTTTTGTCTTAGCTCAGGAAGGATGGCTCCAGAGCAAACTAATTTATGCAGTTGCCAAATTGCTTGCTCACAATTTTAATGCCAGTAGCTCACAAGGTAGAATTTTTGCTCACAAGACTCCATGGCTTAGAGGGAGCATTGCTCTGGACATAGAGACCCCCATGGAGCTCTCTCGGCAGTCCTACAAATGGTGAGTCTCCTCTCCTTCGCCTCCTCAGTTGGAGCCATGGCAGGCTTCAAGGCAGATACCTGGAGATCGATAAGTGGTCTCTATTCGCTATAACAGTGGTCTTACTTGCTCTAAACTTTTAATCTTGAAGAGTTTAATGTTGGGAAAGTAACTGTAGATTTGTTATCTTTAATATTTCAGCTTATATGTTTTACGCTCAATAATAGTAGGTTTGTTTCACTAACACTGAAGCTAACTTAACTGTACAACTACACCATTGAATGTGAACAGGAACTAAGGTACTTGTTATAGTCATGTAGATAGCAAAGTTTATTATGGTTCTGGTTGATGTTTTATTCAAAGTATATTAAAGGTTTATAGGGGTGGGGGGAGGGGGATGGTGGGACACTAGAGCTCTTCTTAGTCCATGCAGTTTTTTCTGACTCTCTTAGAAGAGAGCTGGGGGATAGGAGTAAACAAGAAATTACCCCAGCCTCCCACCATTTTAATCTTGTGGTGGGAGAATAGAGAGTCACACCGTTAAGGAAATTTATTTTTTTTTAAAATGATTTGCTAAATATCAGTTAAAGATCCTGGTTTCTTTCTTCATATTTACATATCTGATTGTCCAGTTCATTGATTAATTGTTCTTTTAATCCCATTGATTGCACATACTTGATCTGGTGCTTTCCTTAATTTGTAAGAATAAGTTGATCCTTTTAAATGTATTAATTTTTACTTTTTATCTTGACTTTTTAAAACTAATTAATTGAAAAAAATATATATCTGTTCCTGGAAAGGACAGGAAGAGAAGATTTGGCTTATGGGGGGCAGGAACATAGAGGATTAAATTCCCTGGACATGAGGGGAATAGAGCCCTTTTAAAGAAATCTGTTCTGAAGGAGCTCTCACATTTGGACTCCATCTTGATGGTTGCCATTAGCACGGGGAGTTAAGAAAAAGCAGGCAGCCCAGACAAAGACTCAAGGTAATGGGTGACTGATACAATGCTGTAGCTTAAAGAGTAAAGAGCCCACTTTAGAATAACAACTGTCAAGCTATGTTTTGCAAAGGATAGAGGATTGTATGTATACACCTTTACTTTGAAATCTTGCTTGATCCATTGCTGTGCAAGAGTATATGTTTGGACATTTTCCTTTTAAATAAATTTCTTATTATTTTGAATGCTGGAAGTTTGTTAAAACATGTTACTAAAATGGCATGAGCAGAAGGAAGGTGGTTAGTCTGTAGATCACTAGATACCCAGGAGCACACAAGTGAGGTAAACCATTCCTGTGAAGGCTAGTCAGAGCAAAAGCATGAAGCACAGGCACTAGGTAGAGCCTGGATATGTCAGTGCAGATGAAGTGCTAGGAATGCTGGCCCTCTTAACAGGAAATACTCTAACCTATCAGCTGGTAGCAGTGTAGATACCCAAAGAGAATTAAAGAACCCTTCTAGAAGTCAGGTGGGATCTAGAGAGTGGTTCACTGCTGGACAGAGACCCAGAATGGGCACTAAGTGTCTTGACCTCACAGAGGGCCCAAAGCAGAATGGTGTTTGTAGGTCAGTGGGGCATTCCGTGACATCCTGTTCTAACCCTAGAGGTATTTTTGTTTTCCACTCCCTAAGCTCTGATGCAGAACTACAGTCATTGAGTGAGCATAATACCCAGAAATGTGTTAGTACTGTAACATAAACTTCCATTTAACATTTTTTCCTCAGACTGGAATCCCCCCCCCATTTCCCCATACTTAAGAACATAAGAGAAGCCAATGTTGAATCAGGCCAATGGTCCATCTAGTCCAACACTCTGTCACCCAGCGGCCAAAAATAACAGGTGCCATCAGGAGGTCCAGCAGTGGGGCCAGGACACTAGAAGCCCTCCCACTGCTCCCCCCCCAACATGAAGAATAGAGTGCATCACCTGCCCCAGACTGAGATTACCTATCTATACCTTGTGGCTAATAGCCACTAATGGACTTCTGCTCCATATGTTTATCTAATTCCCTCTTGAAACTGTCTATGCTTGTAGCTGCCACCACCTCCTGTGGCAGTGAATACTTGATGGAACTGAGTTGAATATTTTCTAAAAAAATAATAATTAAAAAATAGCTATTCAAAGGCATGTTACTAAGCCAGAGGTAAGGGACAGGAAGGGCTCTGGAGCTTGGAAAAGGTGAAGGAGAATGTTCAGGGTTGTGAATAGTGGCTTCTTACACTTGGAGTTATTTCAAAAGATAGCTTCATGGTGGGAGGTCAGCCAAAGCTACAAAACACTTGAATCATTCAGTGTTCTTTTGGTCCATCACATGCTGTTCCATGATGCTGTGAGCTCATTCCAGGTAATACGAAATGTAGCTAATTCTAATGAACTTGATGTAATATAATATATCAATAAGTTAAAAAAATAACTTTCTTTGAGGTCAGGAACTCACACACACAGTCAGATTCAAATAGTGGATATTTAATCCAAATTATTGGCCTTTGTAACAGCTGGGTTTATGCCTCTAATACCTTCTAAGTGCCTCTTTTAGTGCGCCTTTTATTAGCAAAAGTTAAAAGTATATAAACTTCACAAACACAGAAATAAATATTTATGTCTGTAACCCACATGAAGACAGAATGGAATGTTTGAATGTAATAGAATAGGCAAAAAATATTTTTCCTGAAATTACAGTATTAATCTTTCGATATATATATATATCTGTGATCAAGTCCCAAAGGAGGGACCACTGTACTTAATATACATTCCTGTCTGCCTTATATATCTTCCATCTCCTGTATTGCAGGAGGCACTAGGACAACCCAGTGTCAAAAGCCCACAAATATCTAATCCAATACTTGAGCCTATGTCTACACATCTTCTATGTCTACACATGTTCTATAGATCCAGATCGTGCACATGCACACATTCTCCTACAGGCAAACATTGTGCCTTCCCCTGATGTTGCCTCCTGGCACTGGTACTTAGAGGTTTATTGCCTCTGAATGTGGAAGTTAGTCACCATGGGCAGTAGCTGCTGATAGACCTATTCTCCATGAATCTGTTTAATCTCCTTTTAAAGATGCCTGTATCTTTGGCCATCACTGCATCCTCAGGCCACATTTTAGTCACTCATTGTGTAAGAATTTATTTATTTATTTATTTATTTATTACTTTCGGTTCATATCCCGCCTAGCCAGAAAACTGGCTCAAGGCGGTGTACAGTGGTTAAAATACCATAAAACAATAAATACAATACATACAATAAAATTCAATTAAACAACAGGTTACATAAAGTGCTAGTGTGAACAGAAAGCGATTCCTATGCTATATTCCCAGTGTCATACAGGTGGTAAATCCAACATTGTAACCAGGTCCATAAGATGTACTGCAGAACTGTAGAAGGTCCCTCAGGGCCCTGAGATCTTCCGGGAGCTCATTCCACCAGTATGGAGCCACCACTGAGAAGGCCCTAGCTCTGGTTATCATTAATCTGGCATTCCTCAGGCCTGGGACAGTCAGGCGGTTCTGTGATCCTGACCTCAGTGCTCTCTGGGGAATATGTGGGGAAAGGCAGTACCTCAGGTAGACAGGCCCCTGACCATATAGGGCTTTAAAGGTCAAAACCAGTACCTTGAAGCAAATCCGGTATGTTATTGGCAGCCAGTGCAATGCCTTCAGCACAGGCTGGATGTGATGTTGTGTAGAGAGACCCTGGCTGCCACATTCTGCCCTAGCTGCAGCTTCTGGATCTGGGACAAGGGCAGCCTCATGTAGAGAGCATTGCAGTAGTCCAATCTCGAGGTGACCTTAGTGTGGATCACTGTTGCCAGGTCATTACATTCGAGGAAGGGAACCAACTGCCTAATCAGCCATAGGTGGTAAAAGGCTGCCTTGGCAGTGGCTGCTACCTGGGCCTCCATTGTTAAGGTGGCATTCAGGAGCACTACCAAACTCTTGACCCTCGGCGCTGGCACCAATGGCCCCCCCCCCCGAAGGTCAGTCATGGGATCCCTACCCCCGACCCACTCTGACTCAGGCACAGGACATCCGTCTTCATTGGATTCAATTTCAATCAGCTCAGCCTAAGCCAGCCCGCCACATCTTGAAGCGCCCACTCCAGGTCATCTGGGGTAGAATCAGACTGACCGCCCAACAACAGATATAGCTGGGTGTCATCTGCGAATTGATGACACCCTAGACTATGCCTCTGGGCAATCTGGGCAAGGGGGTGCATGTTAAATAACATCGGGGATAACACCGCTCCTTGAGGGACCCCGCAGACCAGCAGGTGCCTCTGGGACACCTGGTCCCCTAGCGCCACCCTCTGTCCCCAACCCTGGAGAAAGGAGACAAGCCATTGCAAGGCAAGCCCATGAATCCCAGAGTTGGTGAAGTAGTGGATCAGCAACTGATGGTCGACCGTGTCGAATGCCGCCAACAGGTCCAACAACAACAGTATTGTCTTACTGCCTCGATCCAGATGCCCCCGGGGGTCGTCTATGAGGACAACCAGTGCCGTCTCTGTCCCATGACCTGGCTGAAAGCCGGACTGGAATGGGTCTAGCATAGAAGTGTCATCCATAAAGCTCTGCAGCTGAATTGCCACCACTCTCTCGAGTAATTTGCCCAAATAGGGCAAATTGGACACTGGCTGATAGTTAGCCAATTCGGCTGGGTCCAGAGATGGTTTTTTCAAGAGGACCATCGCTTCCTTGAGTGCCTCAGGGAACAGTCCCTCCAAGAGTGACCCAGAGGACCCCTCGAAACCCCTCATAGCCTGCTTTTATGAGGCATGAAGGGCATAGATCAAGGCTGCATGTGGTTGGCCATACCATTGTGAGCAATCTTTCAACTTCCTCAAGACTGAGTGTACTGAAATAATCCAGAATAGAACAGAAAGATGTGCATGGAGCCTCAAGTTCACTCACTGTCTCAACTGTGGTGGGGAGGTCACGGCGGAGCAACAAGACTTTGTCTGTGAAATAGCTTGCAAAAGCCTCACAGCCAATATCCAATTCCCTAGTATTTGGTCTGCCCTGTGGCAGCTCTGTTAATGACCGACTAGTTCTAAACAATTGTGCTGGGCATGAGCTAGCAGATGCAACCGCAGCCGCGTAGAACTCTCTCTTCATGGCTCTGACTGCTATCTCATGGGATCTCATAAATGTCCTGTAAGATGCTCTTCTTGCTTCGTCCTGAGCATGCCGCCACCATCTCTCTAGCCATCTGAGCTCTCATTTCATCAGCTGCAGTTCCTGGGTAAACCACAGAGCCAGCTTAGAATGGGGGTGCAGAGGGTGTCGGGGAGCAATCTCATCAATGGCTGCCGAGAGTTGGCCATGCCAGTCCTCAACTAGCTCATCTAACAAGCCACCGGGGGGCATAGGATCCCACAAAGCCATCCGAAGCTGCTGAGGGTCCATCTGGCTCCTCAGGCAAGCCAAAATGCGCTTGCCGCCCAAACCGGGTTGGGGTGAGACATTCACTTGGGCCTTCAAGGCATGGTGGTTTGACCATGGCATTGCCAAAGCAGTGATCTGGTCCACTGTAACCCCCACTGTGAAGATCAAATTGAGAAGTATTCCTTTCATCCATCTTGAATCTATTGTGTCTGCCTGAGGCTTAAGACTTAATTGGAGCACCTGTTTTCTTACTCCCATGCCACACTCTAAGCATCTCAGTAAAATTGTCAAAGATGGTAACGCAGCTGACAGGTCTAACAGAAGGTAGGTATTTGCTTTCCAGTAGGTTGAGATCAGGTACCAGAACTACCAAAGCTATCTCTGTACTATAGCCAGGGCAGATTATCATACAGGAATTCAAGAGTAAGAGCACACATCCAATCATCTTTACCAGAAAAGTCAAATTTGACACTGGTCTGTAATTACTAACTAACCCTTTGTCCAATGAAGGTTTCTTCAAAAGGGGATGAACCTCCTTTAACACCCTTAACAATCCTTACTAAAGTATCTTTAATCTTCACCAAGCAAGATTTGAATAACCATAGATCTAAAGACATGTTGCCTTAAAATCCTTAACCCCACCAAAACAGAGATCTTTATCTTTGTGTAAGAATCACTATGATGTAGAAACAAAAGAGGTCTGCCAAATGAACAAAAGAATTCACCAAAAATGAAATCCGTGCTGAGAAAACCAAACACCTTTGACTTTCTGGGTTCCTTCTTCACCATATATGCTAAAGTGAAGGCACTACCTAGGCAGCAATCAGTCCCTAGCCACAAAAGAGGGAAACTTTCAGAAGCCTCAGGTGACACTCTTGACCATAAACAATCAGGACATGGGTCCCCTCCCCATCTGAGGTTATATGAGTGGCAACTTGAGAAAAGGGCATTCTTGGGTGCCACAAAGATTATGGAATTCATTTCCTCTGAGAGGTTTATCTATCCTCCCCTGTCACTGTTTTCCACCAGCAGGTGAAGATTTATCTATTATTTTTGTGTGTGTTCCCTCACTGACCTTCCTTCCTGTACATATGGTTTATGTGCTTTTAATTGTTTTTATACTAAGTATTTCAAAAGTTTGTTCTAATATTTTTGATTGATTGCCACACTGAAGATCTTCAGCTGGGTACAAAGGCAGCATTAAAAATATTTTAAATATATAAATATGAGGATTGAGGTCTAAAGAGCCAGAAGAAAATTTCCCTAATGAAGAGTTCTTGTTATGTCATCAGCCTGGTTCCACTCCATGTCTCCATATGCAGAAACAAAATAAGTGCTACACTGATCACTCATAACCCCATGATCTCAGGGATCGGGCAATATAAACATAATCCCATACCCTTAACACATTCTTCAGTGGAAATCCTTGATAATCTCACCAAAATCAATGGTATAACAGATGTACATAGACAGCTGTGTTAGGTCAGCACCTAGAAATGGAAATACTTCTGCTCCTAAGGGCTGTTGACAATTTATTTTTATTATAAATATAGAGAGGCACTGTTTCAGTCTGAATTTTATGTGGAACTGGCTTTGAACTGCTGCATTTTCATGGTGGGACCTAAACAGAAATTGAACACCATTGAGGCAGAAAGGCTGTTTAAAAAATGACAACAGAGAGCGGCTTAATGTTTATATATAATGAACTGTAGTATCAATGAAACATGGATAGCATCCAGATAAATAGAGCAATGTGAAGAACATTAGCAGAAGATCAGGTTTGGTGCTGGAAGCAAAAAAAGAAACATGCCATCAATTTAGAGATAGGGAAACAGCGTATGGGAAATGTTTCTCTGGAAACCATGGATACAATATTCCAAAGATGTGCATTTATCTATAAATGTAATCTGTGCCTTGAGCATCAAAGACATCTAAGCATCCTAGTCTCTCTAGAAAATATTACCTGCTGTGTCTTCTCAGTTAAGTCTTCCAGGAACAAATGAATATATACACTACCCACCATATATAGAAAATAGCCTAAAACAGCGGTCCCCAACTTGGTGCCTGTGGGTGCCTACCAACACCTGTTCTGGGCTCACCAAACATTTTTAGAAAGTAGGAAGGGCCAGATTGGACTTTTATCCAGCAAGACTTATGATTGAGCATTGGAGGTTTGATTGGCTCTGCACACTTTTAAATATGTTGCTTTGATGGCAGCTGCCACCACAGTACAACGATCTTTGCTGTGTGATTAGAGGTAAGCTGCAGCAGCCATTTTGTGGCTGGCTCCACCTCCTGCAGCAGCCATTTTGTGACAGCAATTTTGTGGCTGTGCCAATGCTCCCTCTAAGCAGTGGAGTCTTGTGAGCAAAAATTCTACTTTGTGAGCTACTGGCATTAAAGTTGGGAGCAAACCATTTGGTTACTGCATAAATTAGTTTGCTCTAGAGCCATCCTTCCTGAGCTGAGACAAAAATGTGTGAGCCGGAAGCTAAAAAACTGTTAGCTAGCTCACACTAACTCACCTTAGAGGGAATACTGCCAAAAGTGTTCCAAAAGTGCCTGCAGGCACCCTTGGTCCTACACTGTAGCAAGTTAACGTTCTGAGTAGCTCCACTAATCATAGCAGAAGTTGCTTTAGAATGGTGATCTAATAGATGCACCATGTAAGACTTGGAGGTGACAGGAGTGAGCTCAAGTCCTACTTTACCTTGAGGACTTTGATCCAAGAAGCATTTTAAACTAGTAAAAGGCATGGGGCATCTAGAGCAGATGCCCTGGGTCCCACACTGAAGGGGCCCCACCCACCATGCCTGCAGCCAGCTGCCCCCAAAGCAGCCTGTGCAACATAAGAAGGAAGTGCTTGGCTGACAACATCCCAAAGCCACCCATGCAAAGCAGGGAGGAGGTGCCTGGGTAACCAAGACCCAAAGCTGCCCATGCAGAGTGGGAAAAGAATACCTGGCCAGATAAGCCCTAAAGCCCTGAAGCTGCCTACACAGGGAGCAGGCATCCAGCTGGCAAGAAGCTCAGGGAAGCATATATGGTCATTCCACATAGCCTTGTGATGTGGGTTTAGATTGAGAAAGAATTACATGATCAAAGACCTTAACATCATGGCCTGAAAAGTCTTGCCAACTCTGGGCAGGGAAATTTCCGGATATTTGGGGCAGAGTTTGGGAAGGGCTGAGTTTGGGGAGGGGTAGGAGCTAGCATGGTTGTGGTGCCCTAGAGTCCACCCTCTAAAGCTACCATTTTCTCTAGAAGAACTGATCTCATAGTGAAGCTTCCTTATACTGAATCAGTTCATTGGTCCATCAAGGTCAATATTGTTTACTCAGACTGGCAGCAGCTCTCTAAAGTCTCAGGTAGAGTTCTTTCACATTACCTACTACCTGATACATTTAGCTAGAGATACTAAGGATTGAGGGAGCTGTGGTGGCTCAAGTGGTTAAGATGCTGAACTGCAGGCTGGAAGGTCAGTAGTTCAGCAGTTTGAGACCTGAGTGCCACATGATGGAGCGAGCTCCCGTCTCTGGTTCCAGCTCCTGCCAACCTAGCAGTTCGAAAGCAAGAAATTGCAAGTAGATAAATACATACCTCTTCAGTAGGAAGGTAACAGCATTCTGTGTGCCTTAACGTTTAGTCATGCTGGCCACACGACCACAGAAATGTCTTCAGACAGTGCTGGCTCTTTGGCTTGGAAACGGAGATGAGCACCGCAACCCTAGAGTCAGATTTGACTGGCTTTCAAGCAAGGGAACCTTTACCTTTACTAAGGATTGAAGCAGGGACCTTCTGCATGCCATGTAGATGCTCTACCACTGAGTTTGGAGATAAGTAGTAATTTTAGTCGAACTCCAGGAGATTTCTGGGAAACTTGAAAGTTTGCAGGTTTTGTGTCATTTTGGTTGGTCACAAAAAGATATTCCACAGATTTTGTTCTTATTTTTGACCAAGATCACCCAGTGAGCATTTTAACTGAGTAAGGATTTGAATCCACCACAGGGACAGCACAAGGATTTTAGGTGGCCTAGGCTAGGGCACATGAGCTGCCACACACACCACAGGGAGGCAAGAAGATGGCAAATGACCACCTCCTCCTCCCCCACCAGGCCACAACGAGAAACCAGTGCTTGCCTACTTGATTCCCTTGTGGCAGGGCAAGGCATGGTAGTGGGGCACAATGGAGCCCAACCTACTCATCTGATGTGGCTCACAAGGAAGTTGCTGCCCACTGCCTCATCCTCCCATACTCAGGTAAGGTGCAGAACAGGGAAGGAGGAAGTGGGCCAGGCCAAGCCTGTTATATTCACTGGTATGGTATAGCCAGGAATCTCTATTAGGTAGCAGGGTGCACTAGGCTTACACGCTGCAGCAGCTTCTCAGTACTGTGTGTGCTAGCAAAGATACAAAGTTACACAGAGCCTTTTGTCAGTTTCAAACCAATAAGAGTCCTCTTTTTAGGGAACTCCATTCTAGATAGTATAGGTGAGAAATAGAAATAGAATCTAATCTAACTAGCTAAGACGGGTGCAGATGCAGAATGCATATCCTGCATCCAAGGTGCCAAAGATGGACAGCGTGTGCTTTCTCTGTGTGTGTGTGTGTGTGTATGTGTGTGTTAAGCCAGAAGGAAGGAGGTCTTGTTCCTAAGAATAGCATTCTACTTCAAAGGGATAGTGTCAGATAGCAGGAGGGAAAGGATGCTCTGTGTGTCCTATCTATCCAAATCTATGGTGTTGTCTCTGAAGTCAGAGGCAGGAGACAGTGTACATTCCTCCACTTCCAACAAAGCCCACCTCTCTTCATCCCCCCCCACACACCCTAATGGAGGGAGGGAAGGAGGGAGCAGGCTCTCTGCCAGCTACACAGTGGGACCAGAGGCACTTTCTAGGACAAACCCCAATGCCACATGTGCATGGCATGGTGGAAGAGTGGCCAGGCCAGTTAGTGCCCCCCAACCCCTGATACCCTAGGCCTAGGGCTGCCTAGTGGATGGGCTGCTTCCACCCACAATTTCCCAGTCATGAGACTGGATCCAGCAAGTTTTTTCACTAAATCTTGTCCCCAACACACATGGATTTTGTTCACACAGGTCCCATGATCACCAGCATAGACTGTTTTGTAGCCAAACAGGACTCCCTCCTGTCTTTTTCACTGGTGGAAAGTTTAGCTGGATCCAACCCCTATGTTAACCAAATTGCTTTATTTCTTAATAAAAGGTTGAGGGATTATGATATTTAGTGAGCAATTGGCTTAACTATAGGATCATGACCTGTATATACCAGAGTCCCACTTATCAAGTCCCAGAAATAGATGCAGAGATTAGATCTTTAAGAAGCACTAGTTTCTTTTACTAAGGAAATATTCACATACATACAAATGTGAAATCAAGCAATCAAACACACACTACAGAACTAGGAAATTTAAGGTAGAAAACTATAGAGACATTTGCATTAGCAGGTAGTTTTGATGAGGGCAGGGCTGGCTCTAGGTATCTGGGCGCCCTAGGCAGGACAGCCTGGAGCACCCCCCACTGGGGATGCCAACCTCCCAGTGGGGCCTGGAGACCGGCAGGTGGCAGCAGAGCGCTGGCTTTCCTGGAGGCTCCACAGCTGCGGGGCCCCCAGGAAAGCCAGTGAAGGGGGCGGGGGGTCTAGCCGCCACCCCCTCCCAGTGCTGGCTTTCCCGGGGCTCCGCAGCTGCGGGGCCCCAGGAAAGCCAGAAAGGGGGCGAGGGGTCTAGCCGCCACCCCCTCCCTCCCAGCACCAGCTTTTCCGGGGGCTCCGCAGCTGCGAGGCCCCCAGGAAAGCCGGGAAGGGGGCGGGGAGTCTAGCGGCGGCAGTGGCAGTGGGCGCCCAGTTAGGGCAGCGGGGGGGTGCTTTTTTGGGGGGAGTGGGGCGCCATTTGGTGCCCCTGAGGCCGCCCGCCCTAGGCGAGCGCCTAGTTCGCCCAGTGGGCAATCCGGCCCTGGATGAGGGGTGATACTTTACCTGTTCAGATGTGGAGAGTAAAATCTGCAGTGAAAAACAGGGTGACTTTAAGGGAAGGGATCATGTACTGACTGGCAGAACATGTGGGAGATTCCAAACTGTGCAGGAATGGAACCAAAGATAGGTTGGGATTGGGAGGGTAGGGGAGAGAGAGAGCAATGGGGTGATCCTCTCTTTATATAGCTTCCTCTGTCACATAGTCCTCCAGGAAGTACTAGAAAAAAATCCAGGTCCTGATGGGGCTAGAGAATAGGATTAATGGGTGGGCAATTGAAATAATGTTTCTCTGAGTGACACCTCTGGAAAACACAATAGGATGATGTCTTGGCTTGATGGTCGCTGATGGTTGTTAGCAGTCGATGTTTAACAGTTGCGCCATAGGGATGACAGAGCTGCCAGTTCATTTCCTTTTGTAAGGAGCTGATTCTGCATACGTGCTTCACCTGAGGCTGGTAATATGCAGAGTTGGGGGGGGGGCAGTGCCTGCGTGGTGGAAAAGGGAGCTGGCAATGGCATTTGCAAAAGAAATATTCATGTCCCTTTTGCAGAGCAATGCTTTTCTTCAGGTAACTGCTGCTGGTTCCATGTCTGAGCAGGATCAGGGATGCTGGTTTGCCTTCTCGACTGCGAAGGTGCAGGAACCAGAAACATCGGTTCTTTCATGGGTCCACGTCTGGTCTAACATGCTGCTTCAGTACAAGGCTTCCCTTGGCTGGGCACATGTCTTCTCTCCAGTAGGTTGGCACTGTCTCATGGTTCACCATTCAGTACATTTTCCCTGGCACATGGTTTGCACAGTTCAGCTATACAGTTAGAATCCATATAAAGCGGCAGCAGGCTAACACCTAGTCTGACACTTCATCCATTTCATACTCTGGCTCCCCTGCAATGCACCTCTTCCTAATCAGTTACTCAGGTTCCCAGCCTTTTATTTCTATCTTATCACTAACTTTCTCACAGTTACACTTTTTTTCAGTATCAAAATGTAGTTTTATGCAATTCTTCATGCAATTTCTCGCAGCCTTCATCCATGCCTCACACACCTTCAGCTCTGAATAATCTGACTGTAGCCACTATAAAACTTTTAAATGATTATATACAATATATCATCTTATTTCATATGAACTGTATAAAAGTATGTCGTCGAAGGTAAAAGTACTCTAATATATTAACAGGAAATAATTATAGTCAACATATCCATATTTTTTTCAGATTCAACCTTTTAAAAACCCTATGTTAACTTAAAAGTGTCTACAGAGTATTCCTTAAACTGTGTCCCTATTTCCAACCTAATGACAGATGGCATCTCCATTTAATTGTATACATTAAAATCCTGTCTTCTGACAACAAGCACCTTATTGCTAACAGGTTCTTTCTTAGAAATAGAAACATGATATAAAGTCATACTCCCTTCCCTTGGGTGACCAAGCTAGGTAAACTGAAATGTAAGCTGCACCACAATTAAACAAAACACAATGGGAAGGAATGGATGGCTAATTCTGATTGACTCTGTCAATGTCAAGTTGACATGAAGCGCTAAGATTTACATGCCTTATTATATATTACTTATGTTCCTGCTGGGTCAGATCAAGGCTCCAACAAATACAGCATCCCATTTTCAACAGGGGCCAACTGAAGATTTCTGAGAAGCACACAGCTAGGCATGAAAGCATTATCCCTTCCTTGTAGCTTAACTCAAATACACTGATATTCAGAGGCATACCACCTCTGAAACAGGGAGGTTCCATTTAGTGGTCATAGCAAATAGCTGCTGATAGATCTTTCCACCATGACTACATCTCATCCATTTTTAAAGCTATCTTAAGGCTATCATGATATCTCCTGATAGAAAAGTCCATAAAAGACTTACACATGGTATGAAGATGTAATTTCTTTTGGTCCTTCTTGAATCTTCTACCAATCCATTTCACTGGGTGACTCTGAATTCTGGGGAAAGTATCACCAGAAAATAAATCAGTTTTAGAGATGTGACACTTCAGGAAAATGGGGGGGGGGGGGAATGCTTCATGCATGCCACAGTCCCAATCCAAGCCAGGTCCCCAATTGCCTTGAACCAGATCCAGGAAAAGTATAACACATAGCAAGACTCTTTGGTAGTTTTAAAAACAGATTACACAATTTCATAAATGATAGATCCATCAATAGCTATTAGCATGATGTCTAAATGGAACATCTGAATACCAGTTCATGGGAAGAAACAAACGGGAGACTTTGCCTCTTTTTCCTTGTTTACAGGACTTCTTTGGCATGTGATTGGCCACATTAGGAAGCAGAACAGTAAACTATATGAACCATTAGTCTTGTGAAGCTGGGCTATTGTTATATTTTGTCTCACAGTAGTGCAGGGTAGAGGGGGATTGTTAAAAAAGTAGGAGACTTATGTACATTTTCTTCAAAAGATAATTGTGGAAATCTTCACATTTCCAAGACATCCCAACACAGTTCGTCTCAAGATACAGCAAAATATTGAACTACATTTCCTCCAAACAGTTAAAGAAATATGAATGTGAAGTATTCAATATTTAAATACTGGTATGCCACCATTACTCTCAAGGAAGTTCATAAAAATTAATCACAACAGAACTTCCAAAAAACCTACAGTAAGACAATAGAAATACAACATTAAACAACAATAAAAATATAAAAAATGTATTCCTAACCTGAGGGTCATAACTGACAGGTAGAAGAAAGATGTACTAGAAGGGGGGGGAATACCCGCCCTGTATTCAGTAGTCTCCACTTCTCCTGTTTCTAGTGTGTGTGTATAATCACAAAATTGTATTTTTATTTTGTATTGTAAGTTGTTTTGGGTCCCCATTGGGAAGAAAGTGGTGTGTGTGTGTGTGTGTGTGTGTGTGTGTGTGTGTGTGTGCACCAGGCCCGGATGGCATTAATCCGAGAGTTCTGAAAGAACTCAAATGTGAACTTGTGGATCTCCTGACAAAAATATGTAATCTTTCTTTAAAATCTGCCTCCATTCCTGAGGACTGGAAGGTAGCTAATGTCACTCCCATCTTTAAAAAGGGCTCCAGGGGAGATCCGGGAAATTACAGGCCAGTCAGTCTGACATCGATACCGGGTAAGTTGGTGGAAACTGTTATTAAGGAAAGAATTAGTGGGTGCATTGATGAACAAAAACTATTGAGGCAGACTCAGCACGGGTTCTGTAAGGGAAGATCTTGTCTCACTAACCTGTTAGTGTTTTTTGAGGGAGTGAACAAACATGTGGACAAGGGGGACCCAAGAGATATTATTTACCTTGACTTCCGGAAAGCTTTTGATACAGTTCCTCATCAAAGGCTTCTAAGTAAGCTCAATAGTCATGGGATAAAAGGACAAGTCCTCTTGTGGATCAAAAACTGGCTTATAAATAGGAAACAGAGAGTGAGTATAAATGGGAAACTTTCTCAGTGGAGGGTGGTAAGCAGTGGGGTACCACAGGGATCAGTACTCGGTCCGATGCTTTTTAACTTGTTTATTAACGATTTGGAATTGGGAGTAAGCAGTGATGTGGCTAAATTTGCAGATGACACGAAGTTGTTCAGGGTGGTGAAAACCAGGGAGGATTGTGAGGCACTCCAAAGGGATCTGTTGAGGATGGGTGAGTGGGCGTCAACGTGGCAAATGGGATTCAATGTGGCCAAGTGCAAAGTGATGCACATTGGAGCCAAAAATCCTAAATATAAATACACGTTGATGGGGTCTGAACTGGCAGAGACGGACCAAGAGAGAGATCTTGGAGTCCTAGTGGATAACTCGCTGAAAATGTCTAGACAATGTGTAGCTGCAATAAAGAAGGCCAACGCTATGCTGGGGATTATTAGGAAGGGAATTGATAACAAATCAGCCAGTATCATCATGCCCCTGTATAAATCATTGGTGCGACCTCATTTGGAATACTGTGTACAGTTCTGGTCACCACATCTCAAAAAGGATATTATAGCATTGGAAAAAGTGCAGAGAAGGGCAACTAGAATGATAAAAGGGTTGGAACACATTCCCTATGACGAAAGGTTGAAATGCTTGGGGCTCTTTAGCTTGGAGAAACGACGGCTAAGAGGTGACATGATCAAGGTTTATAAGATTATGAATGGGATAGAGCAGGTTGAGAAAGAAGTACTTTTCTCCCTTTCTCACAATACAAGAACTCGTGGGCACTCTATGAAATTGCTGAGCAGTCGGGTTAGAACAGATAAAAGGAAATACTTCTTCACCCAAAGAGTGATTAACATATGGAATTCACTGCCACAGGAGGTGGTGGCAGCTGCAAGCATGGACAGTTTCAAGAGGGAATTAGATAAACATATGGAGCAGAAGTCCACCAGCGGCGATTAGCCACAGGGTATAGATGGGAACTCTCAGTCTGGGGCAGGTGATGCACTCTATTCTTGGTGCCGGAGGGGGCAGCAGTGGGAGGGCTTCTAGTGTCCTGGCCCCACTGCTGGACCTCCTGATGGCACCTGGTATATTTTGGCCGCTGTGTGACAGAGTGTTGGACTAGATGGGCCATTGGCCTGATTCAACATTGGCTTCTCTTATGTTCTTATGTTCTCTTATGAGTGTATAATCATAAAATACTTTGCAGCAGAGATAGTAAAACATTAAAATGTCCTCAGTAAGAAGATTAAAAAGAGTTTCAGAAAATTTCAGAAGCTCATTCCACCCCCTTCCATTCCCTTCCCACACCTTAACTCTTAATGCCAAATGCCTGGAAAAAATAAAAACATTTTCACCAGTTCTGTAAAATTAGAGGAGGTGAAGAAGTAGTTCCACAAATGAGGTGCAGCCACAGAGAACGCCCTGTTTCTTGTACCTATTCACTTCACTTCAGAGGGTAGGGAACATGCAACTGATCTTAATTCTTGGATAGGTTCCTACAGGGGGAGGCAGTTCTTAAAGTACTGTGGCCCAAACCATTTAGGGATCTTGCAGAAATTTCTGGTTATCAAATGGTTCTCAGTCACAGCAAGTGCAATATGATAATGGATACACACACAGCACAAAGAGTGTATGTGTCAACATTAAAAGCCATAACAAATCTCTCAGAACTCAAGGTTCTTTAAAAAAAATGTTCAGTATAAAAACTCATAAGTGCCAAGCTAGTTCTGAATCAGGCTGAGGTATCTTTGTTGTCCTAGCACTGCTTCCAGTCTAAAGAGGTGAAAGAAAACTATTCCTTAAAAATGGGCTGCTGTTCTCCCATCACCAGCCCTCCACCGTGTTAAATTAGACTTCCACCACTGTTCACCTCTCTTGTATAGCCGCTGGTAAAATATTGCAAATGCTGTTGCAGTGTTTAGGGATCATTTAGGTAGCAAGGAGAGAGTGTACTTTGCAACCCCCTTTTAACTATCTATGCTAACACCTTTTGATCCTCCAAAAATGTATTTTTTAAAAAAATTCCTATTTATGCACATTCATTTCACTTTTTTTTTTTTTTTTTGCCTTTAGGACAGCGGTATAATTTTATTTGGGGAGGGGTCTTGTCCTTATAATTTTTAGTGCAATGTCCTGGTGCATTTTGCAAAAGAACTGCTGAATAACATTGTTAGTCATTATATTTATATTCTTATAGTTAATAAGACAGCAAAAGCCTAACTTTTCTGCAGATCTTTTTCTATATCCAGTCTTAAAATCTGGATTGACTGTTTCTCCCCCACTGTACCATGTCTGAAACAAAACATTTGTAATTGTTGTCAAAAGACTTCTCTCCAGTTGAAGTTGTCAATGCTGCTTTGTTAAGCACTTTGCCATAAATTAAGTTCACTCTGGTATCTTTCTGATATGATCTACATTTGACAAATCATTTTTATCTTGGTTCAGTTCAATTTCCAATTGACAGCTTGGTGCACTGAGGAACAGTCATGAATTATTAATGTTGACAAGTCTCGTAATGAGATCTCTTTTATCCAACAAGGTATCATTTGTATCATTTCCTATTATTTTCCACCCCTCTGGCTACTTTTGGAGACTGAGCCAAGAATGAAGTAACCTATATAAATTGAATTTACACAGAATCATTATGAATCCATTCTGGATCTTTTCTTTATTCTCCTGCTAATATTGTTATACATATGAAGTGCTGTACTCATACTAACCAAACTACTAAGAAAATTACTTATTGAAGGTTAAATACAGTGCAACCCTGGTAGACAGCCAAGGCTTGATAAAATTACATTAAAAGTTCATATTTTTGCATAACTGCAGGGTGATGTAACTTAATGATGTTAACTTACCAACAGTTCTTGGGGAGAAAGTTAGCAAAGCTAAAGCTGCTGTCCTGAGGTTGAGACAACAGCAAAATGATCCAGAAGAAAACAATGGTGAAGTCTTTCATCCTGTTCCATAGCAATGTTACCCTGTAATTTTTGGCTTCCTTTTTCTCACTTCTCAAAAACTCTTGAGTATTTTTGCCAAGCTGAGGTGCATTAAATTTGTCTCTTGCAATACAGCCAAAAGTGATTCAGAAGTGTTTCTGAGGAAGGGGGGGGAAGGTAGCTGGTTTCTCTGTTGTGAGTTACCAAGGAAGAGCTTCTCAAAAGGGTATTTAGTTCTTTCTTGTTCTTTGACTCCCCACTTTTATTGTCAGCACCCAGGCTGTCTTCTTTTCATCATCTCCCTATCTCATTGGCCTGCATTTGGACTACACTGGAAGCCACACTTTAGCTAAGAAAAACTTAGCTATGCACTGTGTTTTATACTGTATTCTGGAAAATAAGTATACTGTAAGTTGTATATAAGTGTCATTTGCCTGTACGTAACAAAAAAACTGAAGTACTATGGAGTACAATTTGTTAAAATAACACATATTACACTCCAGAACTTCACTTGTTTGCTGCCTATAATTCCCCAAGAACAAATATGAAAGCTTCTGAATTAAAACTTCTATGGTTACACAATATTATTTGGCTTGTTCATGAGATATACCTTTTTTTTTAGATATAGCTTTTATGGTTTGTGTATAGTTTGCATAACTATATACAGGGGGCTGGATGACCTTAATAGATCCCTTTAACTCTGCAGATCTATGATGCAGTGAATAGTCATGTAACTGTTTGTTCTCATCCCCTATATTCTCCACTCTTCAGTAGGTTTGACATCTTCTGTTATTTTCCACATCATCAACCTTTCCCATAGCTTCTTTTTGCACAAGAATCTTTGAAATGAATTAAGTATATTTGCTTACAAAAACCATTAATACAGCAATTTCTCATTAAATTGAATCCTGGGGGAACCTTGGTGTAATTCAGGGATTTTTTCATGAACTGACCTGGTCCTAAATTAAAGAACAGAGAGACAGATGTGTGAATAAGTAACCCTATAATGTAAGTATAGGGACCCACAGGGTATCATATAACTTTATTGTCAAACACTGAAATAACAAGGCTGAGTAATAAAATCACACAATAGAGTTTCTTTTAATTAAAATCAAGAATATTTTATCTACCTCACTTTAGCTTTAAACTGGAGTAGCTCAGAAATCACTGCTGAGTCATGTAAACACAGCAGGGGATATTGTCCATAAACATAGTTACAAGGTATAGCTTGCTGAGCTAGGTCTGGCAATCACAAAACAGTTTCCAAATACAGAATGAAGTCCTGATTACATTTGGGGTGGGGTTTTTTGTTTGTTTTTTTGCTGTTTGTGGTTTCAGAGAAAAGATGGATGTATTAATGGAGAAGAATAAATGTTGCTTAAAATCAATAACAAATAATGAATGTGTCATATAGAACAGAAAACCAGGTCTGAGTAAAGGTACTGCCATATTAAGATGAAGAACGATCCAAGTCATGTGTAGATGGAAAGACAGATTGTAGATCCACCAGATCTAAATTTGTCATTTGTGACAAGAGACAATGAAGAATTAGGGCCAAAGTGGATGATAGAATGGGAGATCCTTGATTGGATCTTCCCTGTGTTCCCAAATGAAAATAGCAGCTATCTAGGGCCCCTGTTCAAATCAGGACCATGGAGCAGATTAACCCTTCCCACCTGTGTGGCTTTGTTGCAGGGCTGCCAAGTCTAGGTTAGGAAATTTCTGGAGTCTTGGGGATGGATTCTTCAGGGGAACTAATCTCTGTAGTCTGGAAATCAATTATGATTCCAGGAGATCTCCAGGCCATGCCTGGAAGTTGGCAAGCCTATTCTGTTGACTGAAACCACACACCCTACATCATTATTATCCTGAAAGGGAAAACTATCAGCTAAGGGAAGGTGCTTATCTTTTATTCCCTTCCAAGATTAATAACAGCCAGGGAGTTCTGTTTTGATTAGTCAAATTGCATGGGAGTGAGTTCAATCCTTTCTCTGCACTACACCACGGCCCAATCCGAATTACAAGTCCCACCACTGCTATTTCCCTTTTAAAGTGCCAAAAAGATTTGTTTAAAGATTTCCTCAGCATCTCATCTAGTTTGGCCTTCTATTACATGGCGTCCCTCCTGGCTATTGAAATATAAGAATGAATGCAAGATCCAAGGTCACAGCTGGGTCCATCTATGGGATCCAGGATCAGCATTAGGGAGCAAAGAATAACACAAGGTTAAAACAAGCTGAAATTAATGATGGTGGAAAGCTAGAGCCGAGAATCTGAACAAAATGTCACGTCGAAGGTTACTTAGGTAAATGCTGGTCGCAAGTTGGTGAGGTTACATAGCAAAGGCCAGACAGACAGGCCTGGTAACTCCATACAGCAAAGGATACAAGTCTGAAAAACCAAGACAAATGTGGCAGTGATAGCCTAGTGTCCAGAGCCAGCAGCCCCAGCCCCATGCACACCCTCACCAGCTCCACAAGCATCTTGGCAGATAGCAACAAAGCAGGTTGGCCAGGAGCTGCAGGAGGCTACTTAGGAGCCTACAAAAAAGGAGACTCTTCCAGGCAGCCCCAGGGCAAAGCAGAGGCCACAGCAGCAACCAAACCCAAGGGACGTGTGGCAGGAACACTCAGTCTTAGGGGAATGGGGGAACAAGAGCCTGCATAAGCTAAGCACACAGCCTTTCGAAGCAAGCAGGAGAGAATGAGGGGCAGGAGGAAAAGAGGCCCTGGGGGAGGAGGCATTGGCACTAGGCCCTGTGCTTTCCATTAGGTTTGGTAGAGCCTGAGGCCAGCCCACCTCCAGGCAGCCTTTTAAAAAGTTGTCTAAGTGTGGGTCAGGGAGGAATAGCCAGACTTCCCTTATGGCTTGCAAGGAGAGCAGAGCAGCTCCAGAGAGGGGGCCAAAGGTGAAACTGAATCTCCGTCCTCTCAACTTTCTGAGGCTCCCACTAGGCTAATGCCAGAAAGGAGGCTGGAGGGCCAGCAAGTCATGGGCTCTGATCCTGGCAATGGGGAAGCCTGACAGCTAGATTTCTCTACGAAGGTTCAGAGGGTAGGAAATAATTTCTGCACCTCCATTGTCTCTCATGCTTTCTGCCTTCACCTTTCTTCTGCCCCAGATGTTCTAGCATTGTAAAACAAGATTTATTTTAAGATATGCAAACCCTGCCTTCCAAGGAACATTCAAACCATAAGTATTTTCATTAACTTTCTGGCTGAAGAAGAGAGAGAAGGAGACAAAAAGAGGGTAAAACTGAAGTAGAAAAAAACATTATGTGGTCTACTGAGAGTTGAGGACAAGATGCAATCTTGTATGTGCAATGAATATAAATAGAATAAGAAATGGACAAGTAAAAAAGGTAAGTATAATACAAAAGTGAATGAACTAGTAACAATTCAACAGGTAAACACATCAAGTAAGTAAACTAGGGTAAATAACATATATATGACTACAGAGTACATACAGGTAAGTACAACTTTAAAACAAGTATACTAATAACAATCCAACAGGTGAAGAGAATTACAATGGTCAATATAGTTTCAAAGTAAGTAGACAGGTAAGTACAACTTTAAGGCAAATAAACATCCAACAGGTGACGATGAAAACAATGGTCAATATAGTTTCCAAGTAAGTAGACAACGAAGACTCCAGAATGTTACTTCGTTTTGCTAAAATACTTCATCAGGAGTAAGAAGTTGCATAACGTGGTTCTGTCATTGCTTTCTTTATATAGAAGGTCAAACGTAGTGGTTCTCAGTATATTATGAAGAAAGCTAAACAATACAAATGGGCACCAATCCAAAAATAATATGTGCAGTTGCTGGAATGCCTCCAGACATCAAAGCACTCTGCAGCCAGGGCTTTGATGCCCAGAGGGCTTTGACCATTGTAATTATCTTCACATGTTGGAATTACATCCTTAGCACATAGAAATTCTAAAACTGGTTTCCATATTTTGTCATATTCAAATAAAGGAACTACCGTATGTAAGTCCCAAAAAACAGATTATGCATAATCCTGCCCATCAAAAATTGTTCCCAGATTTCCTGGTAAAATTTTTTGAGCAAGGGTCCTGTGAGGGATTTCCAGTTCCTGACAATGACCAAATAAGGAGAAGCAACTAATGTAGAAACAAGAAATTTTATTTTTTAATCAAGCAAGAAGTCGCTACAAAAATCCAATAACAAAAATTCTGGAGAAAAGGCAATGAAAGTTCCACCATGTTGGATGAACCACCTTCCTAAAGTCCTGGACCAGATGGCATTCCCACCACATATGTAAAGCAGTACTTTCCTGCTTACAGGATCTCCAACACAGTGGGCTCAAAGACTTGTTCATCAGGTTTAATTTGTGTGGTGTTAAATACCAATTAGATAACAACTTGTCAAACTGGAGTTTAACATTCCAATAGCAGGATTTGTTGGAGGGGGAATTCCAAATCTGTTTCCAATCAGATTCTAAAAAGGCCAGTTTCAGAGAATCAGACCTTTTTTTTTTTGGTATGGTATGGTAAAGGGTCTTTATATATTACTGTTGATAATAATTTATAAAGGGCAGAAATCATACCTTGTTTACCATCATTCCCATTACAAATTAAGTCTTCAAACAGGGTTAGCGATTGGAGCAGATCCTTGGACCTGATCAGATTAGTGATCAGATTTTTCAACTGAAAATATCTAACCCAAGAGATCTTAATTCCAAATTTTTCTTCCACTATGGATTTATCTAAGATTGCCCCATCTTTAATCCAATTAATAATCCTCAACAAACCAGAATATCTCCATTCTCTAAATTCAGTTAAATCCTTCCCTGGTGGGAACCAGTACTGATTAATAAAAGTCATTAAAGGAGAAATACCTAGGGCTTTCCTATATTTGTCCCAAGTTTTAGGCATGTTAACTAGTAGAGGGTTGGAAGAAATCAAAGCAGGTTTACTTTTGGTGGGAGACCAAATGGTTACTGGTAATAAAAATCCTGAGGAGAAAAAACTTTCTACAGAGATCCAGGATTCTATCAGATTCAATTTTAAAGCCTAAATCAATGGAGCCAAAGAGAAACTAGGGTAGTATAAAGACAGGTCTGGGACATTCAGACCACCTAAATTGGAAGTCTGATGCAGGGGTCTTTTTTTTGGGGGGGAGAGCTCCGGAGCGCAGCTCCGGGAGCTCAGGAGCCAAGCCCCGCCCCCAGCCGGCGTCCCCAGGAGTCTTTCAGGCAGCCGAATGTCAATTTCAGCTCCATTATACCCTATGGGCCATTGAAGTCAATGGTGAAAACATAGGGTATATTCTGGGGGCTGGAGGAGGGGGTTTGATAGAGAGGCTCCAAACTCACAGGGTAGCTGATGGAGCCTCTCTCCAAGATACCCACCAAGTTTCAAGAATATTGGATCAGGGGGTCCAATTCTATGGGCCCCCAAACAGGTTGCCCCTATTCCCTCCATTGTTCTCTATGGTGGGAAAATAAGTTACTTTTTCCCCACAATAGAGAACAATGGAGGGAATGGAGCAACCTGTTTGGGGGCCCATAGAATTGGACCCCTGGTCCAATGTACTTGAAACTTGGTGGGTATCTTGGAGAGAGGCTCCATCAGCTACCCTGTGAGTTTGGAGCCTCTCCTCAGACCCCTTCCTCCAGCCCCAGAATATACCCTATGTTTTCACCATTGACTTCAATGGCCCATAGGATATAATGGGGCTGAATTGCCACCGAATTTCTTTCATTCCCTCCTTTCCTTCACTCTTTTTTTCTCTTCTCCTCTCTTCTTCTCTTCTCTTCTCTTCTCTTCTCTTCTCTTCTCTTCTCTTCTCTTCTCTTCTCTTCTCTTCTCTCTTTCTTTCTTTCCCACCTTCTTCTCTTCTCTTTTTCCTCCTTTCCCTGTTTCCCTCCTTCTTCCCTCTTTTTCTTTCCCTCCTTCTTTCCTTCTTCTTTCCCTCCTTCTTTCCTTCTTCTTTCCCTCTTTCTTTCCTTCTTTCCTTCTCTCTACTCTCTCTCTTTCCTTCCCTCTTTCCTCCTTCTGTGGCCCAACTCTCATGAGAAGGAGTTTAAACTTCAAACCCCTTCTCTCTTAGCTCCCCCACCCAGACCAGCTGGAGAAGGGAAGGGGAGGCTTTTGAAGATGCCTCCCTCCCCTTTTGCTTCCCCTTCTGACATAACTTCCAGTGATGTCAGGGGGCGTGGCATATGCTAATAGCCTAATAGCTCATTAGCATACCATATGCTAATGAGCTCCTGCAGCTGTTTTTCTACAAAAAGACCCCTGGTCTGATGTAATGTTTGAAAACCAGCTCTAGGTCTATGGTGAGACCAGATAAACTCAAGAGCCCTTTGCCAAAGCTATAATTTCTTTGGGGGTATCTTAACTGGGAGAGCACGGAACAGGAACAGGAACTTAGGGAGAATGAAAGCTTTAAGCAGTGAGATCCGATCAAACCAGGAGTAATCTTGTTTATTCCATTTAGAAAAAAGGATAAACACAGATTTGAAGGATTCATCTACCTAGAGAACATCATTTAAAAGCATGGGGATTTGAACTCCTAGACATCTCATCTTCTTAGTAACTTGAATGCAAATCATGTTTGTATTTTAACTGTCAAATTAGGGGTCAAGTTAATGGGGAATGACTCCAATTTAGATTGGTTAACTGCTAGACCTGAAATTGAACTGAAAAAATGTATGGTATGTGAAGTTGTTTCTAGGGAGTCAACTGGTGAAGAAGTATGAATCAAAATGTCATCCGCATAAAGCCAAACTTTGTATTCAGAGTCCCCCACTTGAATGCTGTGCATCTGGGGATTCTTCCGCCAGTGGCTCTATGGAAAGCGCAAAAAGGAGAGAGGAAAGTGGACATCCCAGACAGGTACCCCTATCTATATTAAATAAACCAGATTTTAAATTGTTTGCTTTGACTTGAGCTTGAGTGGAAGAATATAGAGCCTGCAGAGTGTGAAGAAACCTACGGCCAAATCCCATATGTCAGAGGAGGGGGGAAAATAAGATTTTTCTGTAGAGTCAAAGGCTTTGGCCATATCAAGACTCAGTACCGCTGCCTCTTATCTTCTTATATTCTTATCTCCTCCGTGTTCATTGGCACTACCACTTATAGATTTCCACATAGCCTCTAAGGATTTTAAAAGAGTAATATTTATGTTTCTATCTGTGGACCTCTGAGAGCTGATTTATAAATTTTGTGGGTTACTAATTGGATTGTTGTCAACTGCCTTACTATGTATATCTGTTTCGATTTTATTATGTAAGCTTCCCTAAATTTTGGAGAAGGTGGGGTATAAGTTTTTAATTAAGTAAATAAATAAGCAATAGCTTCAAAATTGGATTATGAACAAACTGAACACCTTAAGACCTCTATGAAAGTTGTCTGCTTCTTTCCAGTATTTTTTCTGATTGCAGAGTTTTCTGGTTACCAAATTTGGCAGTATATTGTAAACACGAAATTCCAGACTCCCTGCCTCTCTTCCAACAATATTTGAATGCATGTGTTAATGTTAAATTAAAGAGGAATATCTCCAAGCACAAAGAGGAAAGATACAACAGACAGGAAAGGGATGAGTGGGATCCTTCCAAGTAAAAGAAACAAAATTATATTTTCCAGACAAAGAATATGGGCCCTTGATAGTTCAGCTTAATAATAATCAGTGTTTTTATAGCTGTGAAGACTAAGGGATGCCTAATTAAAGACAATAATATCATCATTAGATACTTGCCAAAGTTACTTTTGTTCTTACTCCCAAATTTAATTTCCCTCTTAACTAATCACTGCCTCAAATAATACAAATAAATCAATGCAATGTAATATGACCTTTTGGCAGGTCTGGATTTCTCTTTCCATTCTTAATGTCCAGAAAAGTTGTGATTTCATTTCAGTTCTTCCAAGCCAACAGGGTGGAAACATTAAGGAGTGAGTTGTTGCATGATGTCTATTTGCTCCTGGGTATTAAATAAGCAAGATATACTCTTGGCTTTCTTCAAGTTTATGAATGTGCCATATTATCACACTGGAATGATGAAATGTTTCATTTATTATTATTTTTTTATTTGTAAGGCACCTTTCTCACTTAAACTCAGGGTGGATTACATAATGTAACTCTATGCAGTCAGTAGGATGTGACATCTAATGAGCAATGCAATTGGAATAGGATTATAGAAATTTGAAATAAAGCAAAAATTAACAGCCATAGTATATTAAACAGTAAATAAAATGGTATTACATAAGTAGAAGATATATAATATACACAGCAAACCAATAATATAGACAGGAAACCAGTCTTTTTGGCATAGTGACCTACAAGTCCAAATTTACTTGATATGGGGACCCACTTGGACAAACAGAGTGTCCACAGATTATTAAAACTGCAAAAGCCTGGGACTCACTTTCACAGGCTCCATGACGCACATTTAGGTCAGGACCCACAGGTTAGGAAACACTGCTATATGCAGTAGTATAGTCCACAGCCCCAGTTATAATATAGCTCTATTACATTTATAAAAATGGCCTCCTGAACAATTCTGTTTTACATAGTTTGCAGAATGACAGAAGTATGGGAGCCTTCTTGACCTCAGGCAGGCCGTTCCACAAGGTGCGAGGCACAACAAAAATGCATGTGTACGTGCAGTTATTGATCTCACTCATTTGCTGGGTGGCACCTGCATAACACTCTGCTCAGATAAACAAAGCTGTAGTAGCAGGACACAGGAGGAGATGCAGTCTTACACATATGAGGTTCCAAGGCCATGAAGGGCTTTGTGTGTGATAGTCAGTGCCTTGAACTGAACCCAGTAACTGATGACCACTCCATGGAATGAATGCAGAATGGGTGTGATATGCATACTCTGCCTCATTCCGGATAATAACTGAGCTGTGGCATTCCATACCAACTAGAGTATCTGAGTTGGCTTCAAGGGCAGATCCACATAGAGTGCCTTACAATAGCCTAGTCTTAATGTTACCAGATTGGCTAAGTCAAGGTAAGGGACCATCTTCCTAGCGAAATTAAGTTAGAACAAAGTGTTTTTTCAGCTGCATTAGCTTGCTTCTCCAGTAGTATTGTTGGGCCCAGTATAACCACTAGTCTATTGCCCTAAGGAGCAAGGGTCAGCTGAACCCCATCAAAAGTGGGAAGCACAGTGTTCTTTAGTCTTGTCAGAATTCAATTCAATTTGTTCACTCCTAGTCAGGCAGTGGCTCAAAACCTCTCCTGCATCACCAAGTGATTTGTATGTTGTTGTCCAGTCGCACAGTCGAGTCCGACTCTTTGCGACCCCATGGACCAGATCACGCCAGGCCCTCCTGTCTTCCGCTGTCCGCTGAAGTTTGCTCAATTTCATGTTCGTTGCATCGATGACACTGTCTAACCATCTCATCCTTTGCCGTCCCCTTCTTCTTTGACCTTCAATCTTTCCCAGCATCAGGGTCTTCTCCAGTGAATGCTCCCTTCTCATTTGGTGGCCAAAGTATTTGAGCTTCAGCTTCAGGATCTGGCCTTCCAGGGAACAGTCAGGGTTGATTTCTTTTAGGATTGACTGTTTTGATCTCCTTGCAGTCCAAGGGACTCTCAAGAGTCTTCTCCAGCACCATAGTTCAAAAGAATCTATTCTTCGGCGCTCGGCCTTCCTTATAGTCCAACTCTCGCAGCCATACATTACTACGGGAAATACCATTGCTTTGACCATGCGGACTTTTGTTGGCAGGGTGATGTCTCTGCTTTTTATCATGCTGTTTAGGTTTGCCATCGCTTTCCTCCCAAGGAGCAGGCGTCTTTTAATTTCATGGCTGCAGTCACCATCTGCAGTGATCTGGGATCCTAGGAACGTGAAGTCTGTCACTCCTTCTACGACTTCCCCTTCTATTTGCCAAGGAGTGATGGGGCCAGATGCCATGATCTTAGTTTTTTTGATGTTGAGCTTCAAGCCCACTTTTGTGCTCTCCTCTTTCACCCTGAGCAAGAGGCTCTTTAGGTCCTCTTCACTTTCTGCCATCAGAGTGGTATCGTCTGCATATCTGAGGTTATTGATCTTTTCCCCAGCAATCTTAACTCCCGCTTGTGATTCATCCAGGCCAGCATTTCGCATGATGTACTCTGCATATAAATTAAATAAGCAAGGTGACAATATACATCCTTGTCGTACTCCTTTTCCTATGCTAAACCAATCAGTTGTTCCATATCCGGTTCTAACTGTCACTTCTTGACCCTTATACAGGTTTCTCAGGAGACATGTCAGGTGGTCCGGTACTCCCATCTCTTTAAGAACCTGCCATAATTTATTGTGATCCACACAATCAAAGGCTTTAGCATAGTCAATGAAGCAGAGGTAGATGTTTTTCTGGTACTCTCTTGCTTTCTCCATAATCCAGCGAATGTTGGCAATTTGATCTCTAGTTCCTCTACCTTGATCACCTTGATTTGTATAGAGAGATACAAAGCTAGAATCAGCATACTGATGGCATCCAGTTCCCAAAGTACAAATGATATGTTCTAAGGACTTTACATAGAGATTGAACGGCATTGGGGATATGGCTGTGCCCTGTGGAACCACACAGGACAAATCCCACACTGATAATAACTGGTCCAATTCATAAGGAATGGATTTTACAGTCTTTATACTTCAAACAACAGCTCTGCACCAAATCTTTACTACTTCCTAGAGCAGGGGTATTCACTTCTTGTAATGATAATGGACAATCTACTCTCTGATTATATTGGTTTTGAATTCTGAATTCTTTGCCCATATGTGTTGGCTAACTCATAACTAACTCAGCTAACTCAGCATTTCCCCTCCCCTATCACCCTTCCTCACATTCCCATCCTGTATTCCCATCCCCAACAGGAAAAAAATCTCCAGTTACAAAGAAGTTCCCTTGGGTGTTTCGATCCTGGGAGGGAGCTGTACAAAAGGGATGGTCTCCACTTGTCCCAAGAAGGAACCAGGCTGCTGGTGCTCAAAATCAAAAAGGTGGCAGAGCAGTTTTTAAACTGAATAATGGGGGAAAGCCGACAGGAGATGAAAAGTCTCTGATTCGGGATGGCTCATCTCAAAGAGATGAGGGGTAGCTATTACTTTTGTACAAGGAAATGGATTAAAATTGTCCATTGAGGCTGTGGCTAATGATAGGAACTGCGGGGCAAGGTCTCGAGGCAGCAAGAGGAAGGCTGTGGGCTTAACAAGCATGGGAAACTATAAGTGTTTATACACAAATGCTAGAAGTCTTCAAGGTAAAATTGAGGAGTTGGAATGCTTGGTGTTGGGGGGGTGGAAATAGACATTGTGGGTATTTCAGAAACTTGGTGGGATGAGGAAAATCAGTGGGATACGGTGATTCCTGGTTATAAATTATATCAGAAGGATGGGGGGAAGGGTTGGAGGTGGGTATGTCAGAGAGGGTATACCATCCAGTAAGACTGAGAGGGTAAGAAAATTGGATTCACTTCTGGAAATGCTATGGGTTGAAATAGTGGGTCCAAAAGGAGGCTTAACAGTGGGAGTTTGTTATCGCCCACCAGATCAAAAGATAGAGGAGGATTATAAAATGATGACTGAATTAAAGATAGCGGCTAAACGGAATAACTGTGTCATAATAGGGGACTTTAACTACCCACACATTGATTGGGTCAATATGAGTTCTAGTCGGGAAAAAGAGATTGAGTTTTTAGACACTCTCAATGACTGTGCTATGGAACAGATGGTCACAGATCCTACCAGGGGAGAGGCAATCCTGGATTTGGTCGTAAGAGAGATGTAAAAGTGATTGCACCGCTTGGGAACAGTGACCATAATGTCATTGAGTTTAACATTTGTACAGATAGGGAGTTGCCCAAAAAGACTGACACAACCACTTTTAACTTTAAAAGGAGTAACTTCTCTGGTATGAGGGGACATGTGAGGAAGAAATTGAAAGGAAGAATGGAGAAGGTCAAAACCATTGGGGAAGCTTGTAGACTATTTAAAAAGACAATCCTAGAAGCTCAGAAAAAATATATACCGCAGGTTAGGAAAGGCACAAATAGGTATAGAAAAAAGCCTGCATGGTTAACTAATAAAGTAATGGAAGCTGTAAAAGGTAAGAAGGATTCCTTTAAGTGGTGGAAAGCTAGTCTCAGTGAGGTTGATAAAAGGGAACACAGACTATGGCAAATAAAATGCAAGTCTGTGATCAGGCAAGCAAAAAGGGAATATGAGGAGCATATCGCAAAAAACATAAAGGCCAACAATAAAACTTTCTTCAAATACATTAGAAGTGGGAAGGCAGTCAGGGAGGCAATGGGGCCCTTGGATGACCAAGGGGTAAAAGGAGTAGTGAAGGAGGATAGGGAAATGGCTGAGAAGCTGAATGCATTTTTTGCCTCTGTCTTCACTGTGGAAGAGGAGAAGTGCTTGCCCACTCCAGAAGCACCGATTTCGGGAGGGGGTTTGAAAGACCTGAATCAGATTGTGGTGACAAGAGAGGAAGTCCTACGACTGATGGACAATTTAAAAACTAATAAATCACCAGGCCCGGATGGCATTCATCTGAGAGTTCTGAAAGAACTCAAATGTGAACTTGTGGATCTCCTGACAAAAATATGTAATCTTTCTTTAAAATCTGCCTCCATTCCTGAGGACTGGAAGGCAGCTAATGTCACTCCCATCTTTAAAAAGGGCTCCAGGGGAGATCCGGGAAATTACAGGCCAGTCAGTCTGACATCGATACCGGGTAAGTTGGTGGAAACTGTTATTAAGGAAAGAATTAGTAGGCACATTGATGAACAAAAACTATTGAGGCAGACTCAGCATGGGTTCTGTAAGGGAAGATCTTGTCTCACTAACCTGTTAGTGTTTTTTGAAGGAGTGAACAAACATGTGGACAAGGGGGACCCAAGAGATATTATTTACCTTGACTTCCGGAAAGCTTTTGATAATGTTCCTCATCAAAGGCTCCTAAGTAAGCTCAATAGTCATGGGATAAAAGGACAAGTCCTCTTGTGGATCAAAAACTGGCTTATAAATAGGAAACAGAGAGTGAGTATAAATGGGAAACTTTCTCAGTGGAGGGTGGTAAGCAGTGGGGTACCACAGGGATCAATACTCGGTCTGATACTTTTTAACTTGTTTATTAATGATTTGGAATTGGGAGTAAGCAGTGAAGTGGCTAAATTTGCAGATGACACGAAGTTGTTCATGGTGGTGAAAACCAGGGAGGATTGTGAGGCACTCCAAAGGGATCTGTCGAGGATGAGTGAGTGGGCATCAATATGGCAAATGGGGTTCAATGTGGCCAAGTGCAAAGTGATGCACATTGGAGCCAAAAATCCTAAATATAAATACACGTTGGGGTCTGAACTGGCAGAGACTGACCAAGAGAGAGATCTTGGAGACATAGTAGATAACTCAATGAAAATGTCTAGACAGTATGTAACTGCAATAAAGAAGGTCAATGCTATGTTGGGGATTATTAGGAAGGGAATTGAAAACAAATCAGCCAGTATCATAATGCCCCTATATAATTCATTGGTGCGACCTCATTTGGAAAACTGTGTATAGTTCTGGATGCCACATCTCAAAAAGGATATTATAGCATTGGAAAAAGTGCAGAGAAGGGCAACTAGAATGATAAAGGGGTTGGAACACATTCCCTATGAACAAAGGTTAATACGCTTCGGGCTCTTTAGCTTGGAGAAACGACGGCTGAGGGGTGACATGATCGAGGTTTATAAGATTATGAATGGGATAGAGCAGGTTGAGAAAGAAGTACTTTTCTCCCTTTCTCACAATACAAGAACTCGTGGGCACTCCATGAAATTGCTGAGCAGTCGGGTTAGAACAGATAAAAGGAAATACTTCTTCACCCAAACAGTGATTAACATATGGAATGCACTGCCACAGGAGGTGGTGGCAGCTACAAGCATGGACAGTTTCAAGAGGGAATTAGATAAACATATGGAGCAGAAGCCCATCAGTGGCTATTAGCCACAGGGTATAGATGGGAACTCTCAGTCTGGGGCAGGTGATGCACTCTATTCTTGGTGCTAGAGGGGGCAGCAGTGGGAGGGCTTCTAGTGTCTTGGCCCCACTGCTGGACCTCCTGATGGCACCTGGTATTTTTGGCCGCTGTGTGATAGAATGTTGGACTAGATGGGCTATTGGCCTGATTCAGCATTGGCTTTTCTTATGTTCTTATGTTATGTTCTTATGTTCCCATTTTGCCCATTTTTTGGAGGGAAGGGCCACAGGGTAGACAGAAGGTTCTTGTAGAAATGGCTCTTCCCCAATTTCCTTTTTCCAGGACCCCTTTGTGACCTCTAAAACTCCAGTGTTGAGGCTTTGGGGACTTTTGTTGATAACATGTTACATGGTGTGGCATGTTACAGAGAAGACAGAGAATCTGGAGAAATTCTCTTCTCCTTTGTACTATCAGAGAAAGCTTGTAGAACAGCTGCAGTGGTGAAAAGGTAAATTCTATTTTGGGGATTATTAGGGAAGAAACAGAAAATAAAACAGCTGATATTATGATGCCCATGTATTGATCTGTAGTAGAGCCTCATTTGGAATTCTGTGTCTAAATCTGGTCACCATATCTCAAAAAGGACATCACAAAGGTACAGAATAGGGCAACCAAGACGATTAGAGGGTTGGAGCTCCTTCCCTATAAGGAAAAGCTGAAAAGCCTGGGACTTTTCTATTTAGAAAAGAGAGGACTAAGGGGAGGTTTATGAGAGAGGTTTATAAAATTATGCACAAAGTAGAGAGAGTTGACAAAGATAACTTTTCCTTCCTCTTCCAAAATACTAGAATGCAGGGCATCCAACAAAGCTGATGAGCGATAGATGCAGGACAGACAAAAGGAAATAATTACACAGTATGTGAATAAAATGTGGAATTTTGCTGATCAACAGAGGATGTGGTGATAGCCATAGGCATAGACAGCTTTAAAAGGGGATTGGATTGGCTACATTCATAGACAATAGGTCTGTGGCTACTAGTCATGGTGACTAAAGATAACCTCTGCATTCAGAGGCAGTCAACCATTGAATACCAGTGCCAGGAGGCAACATCAGGGAAAACTTCAGCCTCTATACTATTCAGAGTAACTGGTTGGCCACTGTGTGAAACAGAATGCTGGACTAGATGGACCACTCGTCTGATCCAGCAGGCCTCTTTTTATGTTCATATGTAGTGCAATAAAGAGGTTGGATTTTTGCCCATTTCTCCATCCACACACTAATCCCCAAAACCATGTGGGCATTTTGTTCATTAGGCTCCCCTGACCATCAATATCAGAGGAGGCTGCTAAGGAAATGTGGGTAAGACCTTATGCTCGCTGTCTATAGGATACAGCCTATTGAGGGCTTTACAGATTGGGGGTTACAGATGGGAACAATGACCCCATTCCAGCAGTTACAGGTGTTGCATTTCATTCTGTAGTTATGTGCATGGTTGTATGGACATACTCAAATTTAGCAAAAATGCCTGTCTCCCTCATATTGAGAATACTTACCAAGCTTACATAAAGGATTTTCTTCCCCATTTTTCACCTGTCAGGACTGCTCTATAGCTTGCTGTTCTGTATCGCAGCCTCTTGAGCCTCCCCTAAGCTCATAGTAATCTGGGAAAAAATTCCATACACTTCTCTGACCCATCAATCACAGTGCAAGTTCTTCAAACTGAGTCTGAAGATGTTGTAAACCCCTACAAAGCAAATGTTGCCCTTGTTTCTATCTTCCTATTCCCTACATGCCAGGCTCCCTTTTTTATGCCTCCTTTTCAATACTTCTGTATATGACATGGCTGAGAGAATCATCTGAAACGAGTTTTCATTTTTTAAAAAAAGCCCTGCGTTTCCTTCATGTGGTTTGTAAAATGCAGCCTCCTCAACATCTATTAAACATTTGTGATTGTGCTGAATGTGGGAGGTCCTTGGCAAAAAGGAACTTTGATACTTATGTGCCTCTTCTGTTTACCATCATACACACGAGCTGTTTCAAATTTCTTTCTCCACAGTGTCATGCCTGAAAGGAACCAATATAATTTCAGTGTTTTCATGGTAGAAAGACTCCAGTAAGATTTTCCTCTGCCATTAATGCTGCATTATCTTAGGAACAGAATGGCCATCCCTGAGCCTTCCTCTCAAAACTCACACAATTTTTGCTGCATGAACTTCTAGCTTTGGCGAATATTGGGGCCTTAGGCCAGATAGCACCTGGAGTGCCCTAGAATTTGGATTGGCACTGCTTCCCCCCATGACCCTCTTGCCTCCCTTGTTTGCTAAGGGCATGAATAAATTAAAAACATTACTTTCTAGGTAAACTACTGGGATCTGTGTGGTCTTCTGTGGGGTCCACAGAATTTCAAATGTAAAAGTTCAGCACTATATAAAGCATGGGTAATACTTTCCTTCTCAAATGCTTACATGTATATAGAACACTTTCATTTGCTCTTAGTTACCTCAGAACAAAGCTAAAGTAGATTTTGTTCAAATGTGTTGAAAAGTAAATTGCTTTGGGAACCAGATCAGGCATGGAAAAGTTGAGCATGAAGATGAATGTTTTGAGAAGTTAGGACTGAGCAAAAACTGGAATTTATTTTCTTAAAAACTCCTTTGGATCTGCTCCAGATCTGCTTCTATGTTGTATTGCATCAGGGTAAGCTAGGGTGTACCATTGAGCCTGTTCTGTCCTACTGACTTCATGAGGGACAATTTTCACTCCCTCATGAAGTACAACTGAAGCCTTCAACTAGCACTATGCAATGAAATTAATTTCTGGAAACTATCCAGTCCCTAGCTGCCTTCAGCATCTGGGATCTAAGCCACCTTTGCCCTGTCCTCTCTGCTTTCTTGGGCTTTGCCAAGTTCAACTTGGCCACAGCCCAAAACTGAGGCCACTATTCTCACAATAAATCTGGATAAAAACTGAGATGCAAGGAATATGAATGAATTAGCCAAGCCCGTGTGGTCACTCAGTGGCAGAGCTTAGCTTAGGCTTTAGCCTTCTCTGTTTCCTCACCCACAGTTAATTTATCTCCAAGACCACCCAGCTGCCTTTCAGACCACACTGCCTCTGTGAAATGTGTGGAAATTTGCAGGCATTTTCTCTGATTTTTACAGGGATTTCTTTTTCGCCACACTTGACTCACAGCTGTTTGCCAAAATCAAATTGTGGAGGTGTTTCTGCCTTTTAAAACTCTGTAAACAGACACTTGTTCCAATAAAAAGTCAGCCAAGTGCAGCAAGACTTAGAGGGATTCACTGTAGCTGCTATGGCAAAGATGCAAACAGGAAACTTGAGATTTGGGGAGGGAGATGTACATTGGACTGGCATACTTATAGAGGACAAATTCGGAACACAGACCCTCATAACACAGAATGTCTAATAAATGCTGGACATAAATGATAACAAAAGGTCCAGACTTGGGGGGGGGGCAGGGTTTTCTCCTCAGTGACACTACACAGATCTGTAGGTGGACATTCCAGATTTTGAACATGGGAAGTTAGTGGGTGGACATGCTCGTGGAAATGTTTGCCCATGTGCTCATGATGTGAAATCTGGAAGAAATAAGTAAGTGCAGGAGGGAAAAATGCCTTGTGATCCCAAACCCTACCGCCGCATGTGGATCAGGCCCTCTGTAAACAGCTGAAGCATAGAAATAGTGTCTTTTTATGCAGTCTGTACCCTGGCTACACATTGCACAAAGGGAGCCTACATGCATTAGCTAATAACCATCTAGGCTCTGTTTTGAAGATCCAACTAGTGCATGGAAGTCAGGATCAAGGCCAGCTGGTGCAGTCCTGCTCCCCACCCATGCCTTGATTACCCCTGGATTTCATGTTGTCTTGTGCAGGGATTTTCTATCCATTTTACACTAGATGTGACTCTTTCTTGTAATTCCTTGCTTACCACATAGCCCTGCCTTATTGCTGGGCTCAGATGGTTTCGTTGTAGCTGTGATTGCTGGTTATGCATGACTTTCTGCACAAATTTTTGTTTCTGAAATCCATTCAGAAACCCTTTTCTGCACTTGCATTGTTTTTGTGCTTGCTCAGCAGTCAACACTCATCCCCATCTGGTTAATGTGCATGTTCCAAGTGAGATTTCCTTCCTACTGCATACACCTGTTTCCAAGACCTCCTTGGATAGTGATTTTTTTTGTACTCTCATCCAGCAAACAAAGATAGCTGTAGGGTAGGTCAATAGAAATAGAATTCAAGCAGCAGTGCCCAAACCAGGCCAGAGATATTGTGGCCACTAGGGAAGCATATGTTTTCCAGATTACTTAATCCACAGTATCCCATGAATGTTTCCTTGGTAAACAGAAGGTTAAACAAATGAAATGTGAGTGACATATCACACTATCCAGATGCTGCAAGATGTCAGCTAGTTGTGTTTCTCCTTTCCAGCTGTGTAGGTTCAAAGAATTATTTTAGATTTCATGCATAAGTAAGTTCTACTGTATGTTCAAAATTCAGAGAATGTCGACATTCACATACAAGTGCTGGGACTCTGAAACAACCTTTGGGAGGCTGACATTTGTGTAATTTGTATAAAAATGTCATTCATCTTGGAGAACAGGCCTGGAACCAAATATAATAGAAATTTTGGTCATAGCACAGATAGGGAAAAAACACCTTAACTGGTGAAGTTCCATTGAATCTTTAGGGACAGAAATGTTCCTGTTCCTCAAGGCATTTTGTCCCCTCTTTGTGTGTGTGTAAAGTGTCATCAAGTCACAGTCAACTGCACGCCCATAGGGCTTTCAAGGCAAGTAATTAAGTGAAGGTGATTTATTTTTGCCTTCTTCTGCAAAGTCTTCCTTAGCAGTCTCCCAACCAAGTACTGACCTTGCTTAGCTTCCAATATCTGATAAGATCAGGCTATAGTATATCATTCCACAACTCTATCCTCTCTTTACCATCCTGTAATTTCATGTCAGTCTTCTGAGGATTGCCAAGTCCTCTGGCACTATACACACAACACTGCTTTTCTTTCTGGTCCTGGGCATCTTTGATTAAGTAATGAGTAAATGTCAGAACTCTCTCATGGATTGCTACCTTGGCATGGTGAGGGGGCTTGGGTGGTTCGACAAGGCTGTGGGTTATGCTGTGGAGGGCCACACAGGATAGACAGGCCACAGCAGAGAATTCAGACAAAATGTGATCCACTGGATAAGGAAACGAGAACCCACTCCAGTATCTTTGCCAAGAAAGCCCCATGGACATTAACAAAAGATTAAAAGATATGACGCCGGAAATGAGCCCCTCAGGTTGGAAAGTGTCCAATATGCTACTGGGGAAGAGCAGAGGGCAAGTACAAGTAACCCGAGAAAGAATGAAGTGACTGGGCTAAAGCCAAAAGGACGCTCAGTTGTGAATGTGTCTGATGGTGAAAGGAAAGTCTGATGCTGCAAAGAACAGTACTGCATAGGAACCTGGAATGTAAGCTTGATGTGGTCAGGAATGAGATGGCAAGACTGAATGTCAACACTTTGGGAATCAGTGAACTAAAGTGGATGGGAATGGGAGAATTTAACTAAAAGGGCCATTATATCTACTACTGTGGCCAAGAATCTGTAGAAAAATAGTGTGACCTTTATAGTCAAGAAGAGAGTAATAAAGGCAGTAATGGGACACAATCTCAAAAATGACAGAATGATCTCAGTCTGAATCCAAGGCAAACCATTTAATATCACAGTAATTCAAGTCCATGCCCCAACTACTGATGCAGAGGAGGCTGAAATAGACCGGATCTATGAAGACCTACAACACATCCTAGAACTAACACCAAAAAAAGATGCCCTTATCATCATAGGGGAGTGGAATGCTAAAGTAAGAAGTCAAAAGGTAAACAGAATAACGGACAAGTTTGGCCTTGAAGAACATAATGAAGCTGGGCAAGGGCTAACAGAGTTTTATCAAGAGAACATGCTGGTCACAGCAAACATCCTCTTCCAACTACCTAAGAACGACTCTACACATGGACATCACCAGATGGACAACACCTAAATCAGATTGATTATATCATTTGCAGTTAAAGATGGAGAAGCTCTATACAGTCAGTAAAAACAAGACCTGAAGCTGACTGTGGCTCAGATCATGAGCTACTCATTGCAAAATTCAGGCTTAAACTGAAGAAAGTTGGGAAAACCACTAGGCCATTCAGGTTTGACTTGGATCACATTCCTTATGAATATACAGTGGAGGTGAAGAAGCCGGCTCAGGGCAGCTTACATAAATACTCTATACATTAAACAATTTAAACAGTTAAAACAATTAAACAACCCATCTAACAATATAAAGTGCTAGTGATTCATATTGCTGTTAATGATGGCAGCCGATTTCCGTAGTCCATTATAAAGATGTTATAAGGCTCCAGGGATGTTATAAGGTTTCAGGGAACATGGCTCTCTGTCCTTCAGTTGTTGGGGGTGGCTCTGTGATTGAAAGCCTGGTGGAAGTGCTCCATTTTACAGGCCCTGCAGAATTGCATAAGGTCCCGCAGGGCCCTGATCTCTTCTGGGAGTTCATTCCACCAGAACAGAGCCACTACCGAGAAAGCTCTGGCCCTTGTCACAGTCAGTTTAGCCTCCTTGAGGCCCAGTAGGGCAAGTTGATTTTGGGACCCAGATCTCAGTGGTCTCTGGGGAACATGTGGGGAAAGGTGGTCCCTCAGGTATGTAGGCCCCTGACCATAAAGGGCTTTAAAGGTAAGATCCCGCACCTTGAAGGGTTTAAGGGACTAGATCTGATGGTGCCTGAAGAACTATGAATGGAGGTTTGTCGCATTGTACAGGAGGCAGCAATCAGGATCATCCCAAAGAAAAAGAAATGCAAGAAAGCAAAGTGGCTGTCTGATGAGGCTTTACAAATAGCAGAGGAAAGAAGGAAAGCAAAAGGCAAACGTGAAAAGGAAAGATTTATCCAACTGAACGCAGGTTTCCAGAGAACAGAAAGGAGAGATAAAGAGGCTTTCCTGAATGAATAATGCAAAGTAACAGGAAAACAATAGAATGGGAAGGACTAGAGATCTCTTCAAGAAAATTGGAGAAATCAAGGGACCTTTCCATGGAAAGCTGGCCATGATAAAGGACAAAAATGGTAGACACCTAACAGAAGCAGAAGAATTTAGGAAAAGATGGCAAGAATACAATGTCCTTGACAACCACAATGGTGTGATCACTGACCTCGAGCCAGACATCCTGGAATGCAAAGTCAAATGGGCTTTAGAAAGCATTACTAACAACAAAGCTAGCAGAGGTGATGGTATCCCAGCTGAGCTATTCAAAGTCTTAAAAGATGAAGCTGTTAAAGTGCTGCATTCCATATGCCAGCAAATTTGGAAAATGCAACAGTGGCCACAGGATTTGAAAAGGTCAGTTTACATTCCAGTCCCAAAGAAGGGCAATGCCAAGGAATGTTCAAACTATCGCACAATTGCACTCATTTCACATGCAAGCAAGGTCATGCTCAAGATCCTACAAGCCAGGCTTCAGCAGTATGTGAATAGAGAACTGCCAGAAGTACAAGCTGGGTTTCGAAGAGGAAGAGGAACTAGAGATCAAATTGCCAACATTCACTGGATTTTGAAGAAAGCAAAGGATTTCCAGAAAAACATCTATATCTGCTTCACTAACTATGCTAAAGCCTTTGATTGTGTGGATCACAACAAACCATGGCAAGTCCTTAAAGAGATGGGAGTACCGAACCACCTCACATGTCTCCTGAGAAACCTGTATAAGGGTCAAGAAGTGACAGTTAGAACTGGATATGGAACAACTGATTGGTTTAGCATAGGAAAAGGAGTACAACAAGGATATATATTGGAGCAAATAGAACAAGTGCAAGTCCAAGTACAGAAAAAAAATATGGAAGAACTGAAAGAACTGGTACTAACAGAAGTGTCAGGGATTAAAAAAGATACAGAAGAAGTTAAGAAAGAGGTCAAAAGTCTGGTGACAAAATCTGAAGAAATGGAACAGAAGGTTAAAAAAACCTTGTTAGAAAATACAAGACTGGAGTCCATGATGGAATATAGAGCTACTCAGAATCATCTGAGATTGAGAGGGATAGAAGAGGAGGAAGATCAGGATCTACGGGCTCTAGTAATCAACACATTGACAACTTATGTAGGGGAAGATGTTGGAGATTTGGATTCAGACTTTGACTTGATTTACAGAGTAAACTCAGCTTATGCCAAGAGAAAGCAATTACCCAGAGATGTGATTGTTCAATTCATGACAACAAAAATGAAGGAGGATGTTTTCAAGAAACAATTCACACAACCGTTGGAAATTAATGGAAAAAAAATAATAATTCTGAGAGAAATTCCGAGATCGATCTTACAAGACAGAAAGAAATTCAAGAAATTGACAGACAGACTAAAAGAAATGAACATTAGGTTCAGATGGGAGATTCCATATGGACTTTCATTTGTGTACAATTCGGTGAAATCTACTCTTAAATCTGAAGGAGATTTATACAGATTTAAAGAGAACAATTTTGATGATTTTAAAGATATTTAATTCAACACAATTATGGATTACAAATTTTTATCTTGGAACGTAAACGGACTAAATTCACCAAGTAAAAGAAGATTAGTGAATCATTGGCTGGAGAAACAAAAATGTAACATAATTTGTTTACAAGAAACACATATCAGAAAACAAGATAATAAATATTTGATTAATAAAAAATTGGGAGAAGAATTTCATTCCTCAGCAACTAATAAGAAAAAAGGAACAGTGATTTATGTTTCAAAAGAATTGGATCCTAAAAAAATTTTCTCAGATAAAGAAGGAAGATATGTTGGCGTGGAAATATTGATGAACAGAAAAAAGACATTGCTCGTAAATATATATGCACCCAATGGTGCAAAAGAGACTTTCTTCAATGACTTGACTAAAGAGTTGGATTGTTTAAATTATGATCAAATAGTCCTTGCTGGAGACTTTAATGGTACAGTGAATAACATATTGGACAGAAAATCCAAAGCAAGTGGAGAGACAATTGGAAAGCTACCAAAAAATTTCTTTCAATTGATGAAGCAAGAGAAACTGGAAGACGTTTGGAGGAAGTGGAACCCCAAGACTAAGGATTACACGTTTTATTCTAATAGACATAACTCCTTTTCTCGAATTGACATGATTTGGATGTCAGAGGAGATAGCGCAAAAAACTTATAAAATACAAATTTTACCGAAAACTAATTCTGATCATAATCCCTTACTCTGGATATCTAAAGAAAAAACTAAACAACTATATTGGAGAATTAATGAGGACTTATTGGATCAAAAACTAATCAATGAAACTTTAAAAAAAGAAACGAAAAGTTTTTTTGAATTGAATTTAAATAAAGGTACGGATATACAAGTTGTATGGGATGCGTACAAAGCGGTAATGAGAGGTATGCTTATCTCTCTGAACTCCAAGGACAAAAAGCAAAAGATGCAACAACAGAAAGACCTTTATGAAAAAATTCGACAAAAAGAAAAGGAATTAAAGAAAAGACCAAGGAAGAAAAAGATTATTAAAGAGATCCACTTTCTGCAAGATCAACTGAATGTTTTATTAAACAGAGAATTATATTGGAATCTGAAGAAATTACAGCAAAAAGCATTTGAGGGTGCAAACAAGCCAGGAAAGTTTTTAGCGTGGCAATTGAAAAATAGAAAAGAAAGGAATTTTATATCTAAGATTATTGAAGATGGAAAGGATGTTATGAATTTGAATGGTATAAAAAGAGCTTTCTTCAAATATTACGCCAAATTATTTAAAAAGAAAGGAATTGATCAACAGAGAATTAAGAAATATTTGGAGACTATTGAAGTTCCAGAGCTGGGAAAACAAATTAAGGAATCATTAAATGGTTTAGTAACGAAAGAAGAAGTGACAATGGCGATAGAAGATGCAAAGTTGGGCAAAGCTCCAGGACCAGATGGCTTCACAGCAAAGTTCTACAAGAAATTTAAAGAGGAGCTAACCCCCATTTTAGTACTTCTGTCGAATGAGATAAGAAAGACTAAACGGATCCCAGATTCATGGAAAGAAGCAAATATTTCATTGATACCTAAAGAAGGTTTGGATTTAACTCAAGTAAAGACCAATTACAGACCAATATCGCTATTAAATAATGATTACAAATTATTTGCAAAAATAATTTCGGAGAGATTGAAAAAATATCTGAAAGATACTATAGCAGAAGAACAAGCCGGATTTTTACCAAATAGACAAATCAGAGACAATTTAAGAGTGGTGATAGACGCAATTGAATACTATGACAAGCATCCAGAAAAAGAAGTTGGATTCCTCTTCCTAGATGCGGAAAAAGCTTTTGACAACTTAAATTGGGAGTTTATGCTGCAAGTTATTGAAAAAATGGACATTGGACAGTTCTTTTTAAACATGATTGTGGCAATATATTCAGAACAAAAAGCGGCTTTGAATATAAACAAAGAAAGGACGGATTTTTTCCAAGTTCAAAAGGGAACACGTCAAGGCTGCCCGTTGTCCCCGTTGCTGTTTATTTGGATGTTGGAAATATTATTGACAGCGATAAGAAAAGATAATAGTATTGAAGGACTTTCAGTGAAAGGATTCGTATATAAATACAGGGCATTTGCAGATGATGTGATGTTTATGATTCAGGATCCTATTGAGAAAATACCACATCTGATGGAGAAAATTGAAGAATTCGGCTCAGTTGCGGGTTTTTACGTTAATAAAAACAAAACTAAGGTGATGTGTAAAACCATGACGAAGCAAAGACAAATAGAACTCCAAGAGAAAATTCAATGTGAAGTAGTTACAAAGACTAAATATTTAGGAATTGAATTAACCATGAAAAATATTGATCTGTTTAAAAATAATTATGAAAAGGTGTGGCATAGGATTCAGCAAGATATGAAAAAATGGGACACTTTGAATTTATCATTGATGGGAAGAATCGCAACCGTAAAAATGAATATCTTACCGCGTTTGATGTTTTTATTTCAGACCATTCCAATACTAAAACAAAGGAAAGTACTGGATTCGTGGCAGAAAGAATTATCCAAATTTGTATGGGCAGGAAGAAAACCAAGGATTAAAATGAAAATTTTATGTGATGCAAGAGAGAGAGGAGGTCTACAACTACCAAATTTAAGACTGTATTATGATGCCGTCTGTTTAACATGGTTGGAACAGTGGATTAATCTTGAGAATAAGAAGTTATTGGCTTTAGAAGGGCATGATAACAAATTCGGATGGCATGCATATTTATGGTACGGAAAAGTAAAAATGGATAAATTTTTTAAACACCACTTTTTAAGACAATCACTGTTCGAGACATGGATGAGATACAGAAAATTCTTCTCAGAAGAAAGACCACTTTGGATAGTACCAGCTGAAGTGATTAACCCACATTCAAGAAATCAAGGGTTAGATTGGCTACCTTACAAAAATCTTTTAAAATTAGAAGGGAAAAACTTTGTGTTACAAGATAGATTTGATGTCGAATTTGAATATGATTGGTTGAAATACAGACAGATTTATGATTTATTTAAGACCGATAAAAGAGAACATGGTTTCAGAGAAAAGAACATTGAAATTGAAACTGTATGGCTTGAGAAAGGTAAAAAAATGATTTCTAAACTGTACAAGGTTTTATTGAAATGGTACACTGAGGATGAAACTGTAAAAGAGCAAATGATAAAATGGGCTGTAAATGTTAATAATGAGATATTAATAACATCCTGGGAATATTTGTGGAAAAAGTCAATGAAAATTTCAACTTGTGTAAATGTTAAAGAGAATTGTTATAAAATGATGTACAGATGGTATATGACGCCTAAAAAAATTGCTATTATAAATGAAAGTATGTCCAACAAATGTTGGAAATGCAAGAAACATGAAGGGTCTTTTTACCGTATGTGGTGGACATGTGATAAAGCAGTAAAGTATTGGACTGAGATCCACAATGAGATACAAAAAATTTTGAAATGTACTTTTAAGAAAGACCCACAGATGTTATTGCTAGGTCTTAAAATGGAAGAAATAAATGTAGCCAAGAGAACACTACTATGGTACTTGATTACAGCAGCTAGACTGATTTTTGCTCAATGTTGGAAACAAGATAAAGTACCTGAAACATGGGAATGGATTAAAAAGACGTTGTTTTTGGCAGAAATGGACAAATTAACAAGAAAGTTAAACAACGAAGAAGATGAAACTTTCTTTGAAGACTGGAAAGACTTTCAAAAATATTTGTTGAAAAATTGGGACATTAAACGTGGTTTGATTTGCTTTGATAGTTATTAAGAAGAAAATGAAAGAGAATTAGACTTTTGAATTGTTACTGTTTGTAAGAGAAAATAAGCTTAGAACTAATTGTAACAGAATAAGAGAGACATTAATGGGGTTGGAGCAGTGCAGGAAGCCTTGTTTGGGGGGGGAGAAGGGAAATAAGAAAAATGGATATGTAGGTATGTTTAAATTGTATGAACATGTGATATATCCAATAATAAACTGTATTTACCAAAAAGGATATATATTGTCACCCTGCTTATTTAATTTATATGCAGAGTACATAATGAGAAATGCCGGCCTGGATGAATCACAAGCTGGAATTAAGATTGCCAGGAAAAACATCAAGAACCTCAGATATGCAGACGATACCACTCTAATGGCAGAAAGTGAAGAGGACAAGTAAAACGGAACAGTCCAGGATGGATCAGGATTGTAATCCACTCTAAGGAGTCCACTACAATAATTATTCTAGATATCATCTTGCTCTTGCTGCATTGCCTTCGATGTTTGTAATTCCACATTACTTTGCCTAGGCAGTTGTAGCTTTCATTGTCTACTGGTTCTGTACCCCTAGTCCAATTGCATTGTTCATTGGTATATAGTGACATTCTATGATGGCATTATTTTTGTTCTGTTAGTCACTTTGATTCTCAACAAGAGAGTTGGGCTATAAATATAGTAAGTAAGTAAGTAAGTAAGTAAGTAAATTAGACTGTTGACCATGAGGGTATGTTGTGATTTTGGCAACACAGTCTTGTAATGTTATTCTGCACAGACTACATCAGTTACAGGTTTGAAACTGTTATGAAAGCCAATATTTGGAACAGTCTTACTCTGATCTATTCAGTGGAAATGCCTGTAGTGCCACAGGGAACAGAGAGGATAATGGAAGAAAAGTCTGAGTCATGTGGAAGGGATCATAGTTCATTCAGCCAGGCACCCCATCATCTAGTGTCATCTTCTGGAATAGCTCTCCACATCTTACTCTGAGGCCCAGAGATCCTCAGTATTTCCAACTGCTTTGGCATCTCTGTCTCTAGAAGCTTTAGAAAGGCTGAAAACTGAAAAATTAATACTGCCCACTAATTATTAAAAAAAATCGTTCCCAGATCCCCACATTCCATAGACTTCAGTTACCGCCTGAGAATTTAGGCTGTGGCTACAAGGAAAAAACATGCCTTAAAAGCAGTTTATAGTTAATACAGAGAATTTATACTTAAGCCTGATAGATCCTGTTGATTTCTCTATGTCCAAACTAACTTAAATATTTTGTGAATCACACTTGTCACAGCTTTGACTCAGGGCCACCAAATGGTTGTATTAAGCATGTGTTTGATTTGATCCTCAAACTCAGATGTGACTTGAGTGATTCTTGGCAGCTGATTTGGCAACTACACCAAGTTTGTTTGACTGTTTGCAAATTTAAAGGGGCTATTCTTTCCTGGAAGACTAACTCCCTTGCCAAAAGACATCTACATGAACTATTTGGACACTGAATTGGTATGGTGGATATAAAAACAGTGGAACTATTGAACATCTATGAATCTTCAACAAAATTCCAAATGGATCCCTGAGATATCAACTCAAGCTGAAATCCATATTCATTCTTCAAAGATTGAGAATCCTCCACTGAGTAGAAATGAAGAAGATAACTGACAAATTTTTTGACAAGCAATACAGGATGCTCATGATGGTACAGTTAATGGCCAATAATTCACTAGAGCCAGTTTGGTGTAGTGGTTAAGTGCACGGACTCTAATCTGGGAGAACCGGGTTTGATTCCCCACACCTCCACTTGCACCTGCTGATGTGACCTTGGGTCAGTCACAAGCTCTGGCACAGCTGTTCCTGAAAGAGCAGTTTGTATTAGAGTTCTCTCAGCCCCACCTACCTCACAGGGTGTCTGTTGTGGGGAGGGGAAGGGAAAGGAGTTTGTAAGCTGCTCTGAGACTCAAAAGTGAAGGGTGGGTATAAATCCAATCTCTTCTCTTCAATCTCTTCTTAACTATGGCAGACAGAAACACAAGTTCTCCAGCCTCTGATATTAGAATTATTTCTTGGAATGTGGTGGGCTGGAGGACTAAAGACAGGGATGATGACTTTTTAAGTTATCTTAAAGATTTCAATTTGATCCTGCAGAGTGGCACCTGGAGGAGTTAGGGTTGCCAACTCTGGGTTGGAAAATTCCAGGAGATTTGGGAGTAAAGTCCAGGAAGGGCAGGGTTTGTGGAAGGGAAGGATCTCAGTGGGGTATAATGCCACACAGTCCACTCTCTGAAACTGCCATTTTCTTCAGGCAACCCTATCTTTGTAGTGTGGAGATCAGTTGTAAATTCTGGGAGATCTCTTCACTTAGAGGTTGGCAACCCTAGGAGGAGTGGATGCCTTTGTTCATAATTTTTGTGAAATTTGCCGCTGCTGTAAAGTTGTTGAAAGTGGGTTCAGTGGAGATGTGCTAAGGGTAAGAAAAACTGGGAACTGGACAAATGGGAAAGCTTCATCTTGTGCTAAATGGTACCAAGGCACTCAGATATATTCTGAACGTGCTAGTTTTGATTGATTTTAACCAAATGAGGTACAAGGGTATTTGAAAGGGGAGTGAATAGGCAAAATCAGTGCTAACACAAGAAGAGCCCTGCTAAGTAGCACCAAAATTCCATCTAGCCCAGAATTTGTTTCCATCAGAGGCCAGTGCAGAGCTTGATTTATGCACTAGCTAATTAAGCCTCACTTTAGGGCCTCAGATTATGAGGAGCCTCTAAATTAAAAAATAATAAAATGACTTACAGTGCTGTCCTAATCAGAGTTAGGCCCTTCCAATTACATTGCAGTCAATGGGCTCAGCAGCATTTAACTCTACTTAGGATGGTAGTATACATAATCATTTTTGTGATGCTATGTGGCCTCTTAATTTGTCATAGTTTAAGGCTTTAGCATGTCTTAATCTGGCCCTAGGCCATCCAGAAGCTTTAGGGAAGGGCATGAACAGAGCATGAAGGCAACAGACCTCCCCTTTTGTATAACCCCAGTGTCTGATGTTTAGAGATAGACTGCCACTGAATATGGAGGTTTCATTTCATTATTTTAGCTAATAACAGTAGAAGGTGGTAAGCAGTGGGGTACCGCAGGGCTTGGTACTAGGCCTGGTGCTTTTATGATTAATTATTAATGATTTGGATATGGGATTAAGTAGTGAAGTGACTAAATTTACAGATGGCACTAAATTGTCCAGGATAGTGAATACCACGGAGGACTGTGAGGCACTCCAGAAGGATCTGTTGAGGCTGGGTGAGGCTGGGTGAGTGGGCATCAACAGGGCAAATGAGGTTAAACAGTGGCAAGTGCAAAGTTATGCACATTGGAACTAAAAATTCTAACTATAAATATACGTTGGTGGGGTCTGAACTGGGGATAACTGATGAGGAGAGAGATCCTGGCATCATGGTAGATAGCTCACTGAAAATGTCGACTCAGTGTGTGACTGCAATAAAAAAAGCCAAATGCTATGCTGGGGATTATTAGGAAGGGGATTGAAAACAAATAAACCAGTATCATAATGCACCTGTATAAATCAATGGTGTGGCCTTATTTGAAATATTGTGTCTAGTTCTGGTCACTGCATCTCAAAAAAATATTATAGCATTGGAGGCTTCCGGTCAGAGTAAAATGGCGAATTGACACACCTTGTGATCATGCAAGGTGGACAGTGGCTTCTTCTGACAGTTTGGGCATTTTACTGCCCAATGCAGCATCCCCCAGGCAGGGGGTTGGCAAGCAAGCATCAAAGTCCAAGTGAGAGTTGAGATTGGCGTGATCAAGTCTCAGAAGAGGCTTGTTTACACTTTGATCTCCTCTCCTGAAGTGGGCATTTGCAAGACAACACTAAAGGAGCCAACCGAGCTGAGAAATCAGCATAAATCCATCATTTCCCGACTTCTTGAGAACAAAGATCAATTGAAATGCAAAAAGAAGCAATGCGAAACCCAAAGATAAACATGCAAGGTAACAGAAGTATTTTGCTTACCGGGATGAAGTTCTAGTGAAAATTGAAGCAGATGGTTAAGCACATAAGACTTGCAAAAAATCAATTTGTTCATTGTGGACTTAAAAGGAGTTTGTCAAAGCATTAAATTAGTGAAAAATTGACTTTGTTTAACATTCCTGCGGTTATTAAAAATAACAGAGAGCTGAGTCAGAGACTGAAACTAACAGAAAAGATCACGAGGCTGTGCAAGAGAGGTGTTGCAGACAATTCTTTCCAGCTGGAACTGTGACTAGGGAAACAAGAAAGAAGGCTAGAGTGGACCTTGGAGGACCAGAAGATTGGCAGAGTGGATTGTTTCCTGGAGGACAGTTTATGAGGTGGAAGTAGGAAGTTCCAAAAGAGCCTACTCTAGCCAGAAAATCATAGAGAAATCGTGCCTGCCATTTTGGGGAGGTCTAAATTTTAAAACTTAATTTTAAGACTGAAATTTATTTCAAAGGAGTGTTAAATGGTGGCAATTTGAATAAACATATATAGAACAGTTGGATTGTGTAAAAAAGAAGAATTTGGAGCAAGTTTTAAAAAGTTTCAAAATGGATCCAAAACAAAGGCAAAGAGCAGCTTTGGCATCAAGTCCAAGGATGGCAGGGAAAGAAAAGAGAGAGTGGCAAGCTGCAATTGATGCAATGGAAAAGAGAATGATGGATGCAATTCAAGGACTGGTAAAACAGATAGAACAACAGTTGAAAAAACAAATGGAAAAACAGCTGGAGCAGCTGGAAGAAGTGCAAGAGAAGAATGTGGCGGCAATGAAAGAATTAAATTAAAATTCAGAAATTAAACAGAAATTTAAAAAGAAGTGGCAGACATGAACAATCAAGTTCAAGGTCTGGTAGTAAAATCAACTGAATTGGAGCAAAAATCACAAGTTATAGATAAAAAAATGGAAACAGCACTACAAGATAATCGGAGACTGGAGTCAATGATGGAATACAGAGCGATGTTAAATCATCTGAGGCTAAGAGGGATTGAGGAAGTGGCAGAGGAAGACATACGTTTGGTGGTGATGACAGCATTGACAGAGTATTTGGGAGAAGATCAAGGAGAGTTAGATTCTGATTTTGATTTAATTTATAGAGTGAACTCAGCATATGCTCAAAGAAAGAAATTGCCGAGAGATGTGATTGTAAAAGTGGTAACAAGGAAGATGAAAGAGGATATTTTAAAGAAACAATTTACACAACCCTTGGAGATTGATGGTGAAAAGATAATAATAATGAGAGAACTCCCAAGAATGATTCTACAGGATAGAAAGAAGTACAAGAAGTTGGTCGACAAGCTGAAGCAGCTTAACATTAGGTTCAGATGGGAAATACCACAAGGACTGTCTTTTACCTATCACACATTAAGATATATGATTAAGATACCAGGAGAAATGCAGAGGTTTAAGGCAGATAATTTTGAAGACTTTGGAGATATATAAGACAAGACACTATGGATTACAAATTTTTATCATGGAATGTGAACAGACTTAATTCACCCAATAAAAGAAAATTAGTAAAATATTGGCTGGAAAAACAAAAATGTAATATTATTTGTTTACAAGAAACTCATATTAAAAAACAGGACAGTAAGTATTTGATCAATAAAAAATTGGGAGAAGAATTTTATTCATTGGCAGGAAAAAAAATAAAGGAGTTGTGACCTATGTAAAAAAAGAATTAGACCCAAAAGAAATTTTTAGTGATAAAGGTGGGAGATATATTGGAGTGGAAATTACAATGCTTCAGAAAAAAACATTGATAGTTAATATATATGCACCTAATGGAGCAAAAGAATTTTTTAAAAAAGATTTAATGAAAGAATTGGACCAAGTGAATTATGATCAGATAATCCTGGCGGGAGGCTTTAATGGTACTGTAAATAACAAACTGGACAGGAAATTAAAAAAACTGATGAAAAGATTGGAAAACTACCAAAAGTTTTTTTAAAACTGATGGAACAAGAGAAATTGGAAGATGTGTGGAGAAAATGGAACCCTAAGGTTAAAGATTTTACTTTTTATTCCAATAGACATAATTCTTTTTCCAGAATTGACATGATTTGGATGTCTGGAGATATCGCATTAAAAACTCAAAAAGTGGAGATTTTACCCAAGTCTAACTCAGATCATAATCCGTTGATATGGATGCTAAAAGAAAAGGTTAAACAGTTTCAGTGGAGAATCAATGAAGATTTATTAGATAAGAAAAAAACAATTGAGATATTGTGAAAGGAAACCCAGATATTCTTTCAAATAAATTTAAATCAAAATGTGAAGATACAGACTGTCTGGGATGCATATAAGGCGGTAATGAGAGGATTACTTATATCATTAAATGCGAATGACAGGAAACAAAGGATGAAACAACAAAATGATATACAAGAAAAGATCCAGCAAAAAGAAAAAGAATTAAAGAAAAGACCAGGGAAAAATAAAATTATTAAAGAGATACAAATTTTACAAGAACAGCTGAATGTGATACTTAATCGGGAACTGTATTGGAATTTAAAGAAATTGCAACAAAAATCTTTTGAGGGAGCAAATAAGCCAGGAAGACTTTTGGCATGGCAACTAAAAAATTGAAGAGAAAAAAGGTTAATAAGTAAAATAATGGAAGAAGATAAAGAAATTGTGGATACGAATGGTTTAAAAAGAGTTTTTTTTAAGTACTATGCGAAATTATTTCAAAAAAAGAATATAGCTCTGGAAAAAAATAAAAAATATTTGGACAAAGTAGAAATTCCAAAGGTGGAAAAAAAAAACAAGGAAATGTTGAATGGTCCAATTCAAAAAGAAGACATTTATAATGCGATAGATGAGGCAAAGTTGGGGAAAGCTCCAGGTCCAGATGGATTTACTGCAAAATTTTATAAAAAAATTAAAAGAGGAACTGACCCCAATTTTTGAACTCTTATCAAATCATATACAGGAGACTAAATTAATTCCAGAGACATGGAAAGAAGCCAATATATCACTCATACCGAAAGAAGAACAAGATCTCACAGATGTAAAAAATGACAGACCAATTTCTCTTCTTAATAACGATTATAAATTGCTTGCCAAAATAATTTCAGAAAGATTGAAGAATTATTTGAAAGATGTTATAGCAGAAGAACAAGCCGGTTTCTTACCAAACAGACAAATCAGAGTCAAATTAAGAATGGTGATAGATGCAATTGAGTATTATGATAAACACCCAGAAAAAGAGGTTGCTTTTCTATTTGTAGATGCTGAAAAAGCCTTTGACAATTTAAAATGGGATTTTATGTTCCAAGTGATGGAGAAAATGCATCATTGAATGTAAATAAAGAAATGACAAATCATTTCAAGGTTCAAAAAGGGACCAGACAAGGTTGTCCATTATCCTCTCTATTGTTTATTTGGATTTTGGAGGTTCTGTTGGGGAAGATAAGAGAGGAAAAGGATATAAAGGGACTTACAATTGCAGGTTTCACGTATAAATATAGGGCATTTGCGGACAATGTAATGTTTTTGGTTGAAGAGCCAATAAATAATCTACCATTGTTGATGGAAAAGATTAAGGAATTTGGAGACCTGGCTGGATTTTAGGTGAACAAGAATAAAACAAAGGTGTTATGTAAAAATATGATGAAAGAAAAGCAACTAGAATTGCAAGAAAAAATACATTGTGAAGTGGTTAAAAAACAAAATACTTAGGAATTGAGTTGACAATGAAAAACATAGATCTTTTTAAGAACAACTATGAAAAGATCTGGAGTAAAATTCAACAGGATATAAAAAAATGGGACACCTTGAACTTGTCATTATTGGGAAGAATATCGGTAGTCAAGATGAACATTTTACCTCGTTTGATGTTTTTATTTCAGACTATTTCAATAGTAAAACAGTGCAAGGTGTTGAATTTATGGCAGAAAGAAATATCAAAATTTGTGTGGGCAGGAAGGAAACTGAGGATTAAAATGAAGATTCTATGTGATGCAAAGGAAAGAGGAGGATTTCAACTACCTAATTTTAGACTCTATCATGATGCGGTGTGCCTATCTTGGTTAGAACAATGGATTAATCTAGACAATAGAAAAATGTTAGCACTGGAAGGACATGATCATAAATTTGGCTGGCACGCCTATTTATGGTATGAAAAATCCAAAATGGACTATTTTTTAAAACACCATTTTATAAGAATATCACTGTTCGGGACTTGGATGAGGTATAAAAAATTTTTTTTCAAAGCAAAGGATAGTATCGGCAGAAGTAATTAAACCACTTTCAAGGCATAAAGGTGAGGATTGGATACCCTACAGAGACATTTTAAAAGCAGAAGGGAATAGCTTCGTGATGAGAGCTAGAGAGGAACTGGACTTTGAAAATGATTGGTTAAATTATAGACAGATTTATGATTTATTTAAGACTGACAAAAAGAGGTATGGTTTCAGGAAGGAAAATAATGAAATTGAAGGTGTATGGGCAGAGAAAGGGAAGAAAGTGATTTCAGAAATTTATAAGGGTTTGTTAAAATGGTATACAGAGGATGAAATGGTAAAAGAACAAATGATAAAATGGGCTATAAATATAAATAAAGAAATAACTATGTCATCATGGGAATGTTTGTGGAAAAAGTCAATGAAAATTTCAACCTGTGTTAATGTGAAAGAAAATTGTTATAAAATGATGTATAGATGGTTGTTGTTGAGTTGCACAGTCGAGTCCAACTCTTCGCGACCCCATGGACCAGATTATGCCAGGCCCTCCTGACTTCCGCTGTCCACTGAAGTTTGCTCAATTTCATGTTCATTGCATCGATGACACTGTCTAACCATCTCATCCTTTGCCGTCCCCTTCTTCTTTGACCTTCAATCTTTCCCAGCATCAGGGTCTTCTCCAGTGAATGCTCCCTTCTCATTTGGTGGCCAAAGTATTTGAGCTTCAGCTTCAGGATCTGGCCTTCCAGGGAACAATCAGAGTTGATTTCTTTTAGGATTGACTGATTTGATCTCCTTGCAGTCCAAGGGACTCTCAAGAGTCTTCTCCAGCACCATAGTTCAAAAGAATCTATTCTTCGGCGCTCGGCCTTCCTCATAGTCCAACTCTCGCAGCCATACATTACTACGGGGAATACCATTGCTTTGACCATGCGGACTTTTGTTGGCAAGGTGATGTCTCTGCTTTTTATCATGCTGTTTAGGTTTGCCATCGCTTTCCTCCCAAGGAGTAGGCGTCTTTTAATTTCATGGCTGCAGTCACCATCTGCAGTGATCTGGGATCCTAGGAACGTGAAGTCTGTCGCTACTTCTACGACTTCCCCTTCTATTTGCCAAGGAGTGATGGGGCCAGATGCCATGATCTTAGTTTTTTGATGTTGAGCTTCAAGCCCATTTTTGCGCTCTCCTCTTTCACCCTGAGCAAAAGGCTCTTTAGGTCCTCTTCACTTTCTGCCATCAGAGTGGTATCGTCTGCATATCTGAGGTTATTGATCTTTTCCCCCAGCAATCTTAACTCCAGCTTGTGATTCATCCAGGCCAGCATTTTGCATGATGTACTCTGCATATAAATTAAATAAGCAAGGTGACAATATACATCCTTGTCGTACTCCTTTTCCTATGCTAAACCAATCAGTTGTTCCATATCCGGTTCTAACTGTCACTTCTTGACCCTTATACAGGTTTCTCAGGAGACATGTGAGGTGGTCCGGTACTCCCATCTCTTTAAGAACCTGCCATAATTTATTGTGATCCACACAATCAAAGGCTTTAGCATAGTCAATGAAGCAGAAGTAGATGTTTTTCTGGTACTCTCTTGCTTTCTCCATAATCCAGCGAATGTTGGCAATTTGATCTCTAGTTCCTCTACCTCTTTGAAACCCAGCTTGTACTTCTGGCAGTTCTCTATCCACGTACTGTTGGAGCCTAGCTTGTAGGATTTTGAGCATGACCTTGCTAGTGTGTGAAATGAGTGCAATTGTGCGATAGTTTGAACATTCCTTGACATTGCCCTTCTTTGGGATTGGAATGTACACTGACCTTTTCCAATCCTGTGGCCACTGTTGTGTTTTCCAAATTTGTTGGCAAATTGAGTGCAGCACTTTAACAGCATCTTCTTTTAAGACTTTGAATAACTCAGCTGGGATACCATCACCTCCACTAGCTTTGTTGTTAGTAATGCTTTCTAAGGCCCATTTAACTTCGCTTTCCAGGATGTCTGGCTCAAGGTCAGTGATTATACCATCGTGGTTGTCAAGGACATTAAGGTCCTTCTTGTATAGTTCTTCTGTGTATTCTTGCCATCTTTTCCTAATCTCTTCTGCTTCTGTTAGGCCTCTACCAATTTTGTCCTTTATCATGGCCAGCTTTCCATGGAACGTTCCCTTGATTTTTCCAATTTTCTTGAAGAGATCTCTAGTCCTTCCCAATCTATTGTTTTCCTCTATTACTTTGCGTTGTTCATTCAGGAAAGCCTCCTTATCTCTCCTTGCTGTTCTCTGGAAATCTGCATTCAGTTGGGCAAATCTTTCCTTTTCACCGTTGCCTTTAGCTTTCCTTCTTTCCTCTGCTATGTGTAAAGCCTCATCAGACAGCCACTTTGCTTTCTTGCATTTCTTTTTCTTTGGGATGGCGGTGATTGCTGCCTCCTTTACAATGTCACGGACCTCTGTCCATAGTTCTTCAGGCACTCTGTCTATCAAATCTAGTCCCTTAAACCTATTCTTCACCTCTACTGTATATTCATCAGGGATGTGATCTAGGTCAAATCTGAATGGCCTTGTGGTTTTCCCAGCTTTCTTCAATTTAAGTCTGAATTTTGCAATGAGTAGCTCATGATCTGAGCCACAGTCAGCTCCAGGTCTTGTTTTTACTGACTGGATAGAGCTTCTCCATCTTTGACTGCAAATTATATAGTCAATCTGATTTTGGTGTTGCCCATCTGGTGATGTCCATGTGTAGAGACGCCTCTTAGTTTGTTGGAAAAGGGTGTTCGCTATGACCAGCGTGTTCTCTTGACAAAACTCTGTTAGCCTTTGCCCTGCTTCATTTTGTTCTCCAAGGCCAAACTTGTCTGTTATTCCGGTTACCTTTTGATTTCCTACTTTAGCATTCCAGTCCCCTATGATGATGAGGACATCATTTTTGGGTGTTAGTTCTATGAGCTGTTGTAGGTGTTCATAGAACTGGTCCACTTCAGCCTCTTCTGCAGCAGTGGTTGGGGCATAGACTTGGATTACTGTGATATTGAATGGTTTGCCTTGGATTCGGACCGAGATCATTCTGTCATTTTTGAGATTGTATCCCAATACTGCCTTTCTCACTCTCTTGTTGACTATAAAGACCACACCATTTTTTCTATGGGATTCCTGGCCACAGTAGTAGATACAATGGTCTTCTGAGTTAAATTCGCCCATTCCTGTCCACTTTAGTTCACTGATTCCCAAGATGTCAATGTTCATTCTTGCCATCTCATTTTTGACCACGTCAAGCTTACCTTGATTCATAGATCTTACATTCCAGGTTCCTATGCAGTATTGTTCTTTGCAGCATCGAACTTTCCTTTCACCGTCAGACACATCCACAACTGAGCGTCCTTTTGGCTTTGGCCCAGGCGCTTCACTCTTTCTGGGGTTACTCGTACTTGCCCTCTGCTCTTCCCCAGTAGCATATTGGACACCTTCCGACCTGAGGGGCTCATCTTCCGGCGTCATATCTTTTAGCCTTTTGTTACTGACCATGGGGTTTTCTTGGCAAAGATACTGGAGTGGGTTGCCATTTCCTTCTCCAGGGGATCACGCTTGGTCTGAGTTCTCTGCTGTGGCCTGTCCATCCTGGGTGGCCCTCCACGGCATAGCCCACAGCCTCATCGAACCATGCAAGCCCCCTCGCCACAACAAGGCAGTGATCCATATATAGATGGTATATGATGCCAAAAAAAATTGCCAATATGAATGAGAGCATGTCTAACAAGTGTTGGAAATGTAAAAAAAAAGGAGGGCTCATTTTACCATATGTGGTGGACTTGTCATAAAGCAGTAGCTTTTTGGACAGAAGTTCACAATGAAATACAGAAAATTCTGAAATGTACCCTGAAAAAAGAACCAGAAGTATTACTTTTAGGTCTTAAAATGGAAGAAATAAATGTGACAAAGAGAACATTGTTATGGTATTTGATTTCAACAGCTAGAATGACCTATGCTCAATTTTGGAAGCAAGAAAGAGTGCCAGAAAAATGGGACTGGATAAAGAAGATGCTTTTTATGGCAGAAATGGACAAACTGACAAAGAAACTTAATGATAAAGAAGATGAAGAATTTCTTGCAGAATGGAAGGATTTTAAAGACTATGTTGAAACGAACTGGGATGTTAAAAATAATTTACTTTGCTTTGATAACTATTGAGAGTAAAGTATAGAAAATAATGATTGAATAGTAGCTAAAAGGTTACCTAAGATCTAGACAGAGAAATTGAAAATGTTAGAAATGAAGAACTGAAAAAGTTAGAAGTTTTAATGTAAATGAAAAGTGAAGTAACAAAGGGTTAATGAAGGGGTGGGAGAATTGCTGGAAGCCATGAGGGGAGGAGGGAGGGGATATTAGAAAAGGATGTATTTAATGATATCTTGAAATATGGAATATGTTACTATATCCTATTAATAATTTTTAAAAAAAAACATTATAGCATTGGAAAAAGTGAAGAATGGGCAACTAAAATGATTAAGGGGGTGGAACACCTTCCCTATGAAGGAAGGTTAAAGGGGTTAGGGCTCTTTAGCTTGGAGAAATGATGACTGAGGGATGACACGATAGAGGTTTACAGAATTATGCATGGGGTAGAGAAGGTTGAGAAGAAAGTACTTTCCCCCCTCTTTCTCATGATACAACAACTCGTAGGCACTCAATGAAATTAATGAGCAGTAAGCTTAGAAAAGATAAAAGGACGAACTTCACCCAAACAGTAATTAACACATGGAATTCACTGCCACAGGAAGTGGCAGTGGTTACAAGCATAGACAGCTTCAAGAGGGGACTGGATAAACATATGGAGCAGAAGTCCATCAATGGTTATTAGCCACAAGGTATAGATGGAATACTATGTCTGGGGCAGTGATGCTCTGTATTCTTGGTGCTTGGGGGGCAGCAGTGGGAGGGCTTCTGGAGTTCTGGACCTCCTGATGGCACCTGGATTTTGGCCACTGTATAATACAGAGTGTTCGACTAGATGGGCCACTGGCCTGATCCAGCATGGCTTCTCTTATATTAGTAACCATTGATAGACTTATCCTTCATTGATCTGCCCCCCTTCAAAAAGCCATTGAAACTAATGGCCATCACAATATTCTGTGATAGTGTTGTGCATTATTCTTTTTGATTGAAAGACAGAAGAAATATTTGACAAGGTAATCTGACAGTTTGAGTGGCTGCATGAAAGGAGCCATGTTGAGCCCCTGCACACTTGCCATGGGCATGGGTTTGTTGTGTGAATCTATGTCTCATAAAGGCCAGAACCACCTAACTTGTATAATAATTCTATTCAGTTCTTTTTTCCCATTAGGATTTTCAAAGAGAGAGAGGGGAGGGGGAACCTAAATCCCACAGTGGAGAAAAATCACCTCTGCTCACATAAAATTCCAAATACAGCAGCTGGATTCAATAATCACTTTAGACAAACAATAAATATTCATTAAGACTAAAGGTTATTTTAATTTCATTGGAATAATCTTGGCAAAAGAAGAGGCAATCTAACCTACAGCACCTAATGGGAGGTCTGTGTTATATATGGAAAAGTTAACAACAAGCAATGGCAACAATAATAAAACCAGTCAACAGAATCAAGAACATTGCTTAGATTTCTTTACCAATTATTAATGTACTGGAATAGAGTCTTGAATGCTCTGTTAGGCTGGGTGCAGAGAATACATCTTTTGGTGCAGTGATGCTTAGAAGCTGGCTGGGGTTTCCCCACATGCTGCCCTCTTTGCAAATTCCTGCTGGTAGAAAGAAAGGAGTTTTGACTTGAGGACTATGAGAGTATGCCCATACTGATCACAGAAGAATCTCCAGATTCCTGATTCTGGCCAGTCTCAGTTTGTTGGGCTGTGTCATGCTCATGAAGCTGCCTTATATAGGCTGTGTCATGTGGGCCCTGTGCACCCTTCCTTTTCCTGTATGCTCCTTTCTCCTAGGTTGCTTACTGCAGATCAGCTTCACCATAGCGGGTACAATAATGCAGCAGCATAGCAAAACTGGAATGTGGCTTGCAGGACGGAATCTGCTCCCTAGGCTGGTTTCTTTGTTTGGACCATAGCTGACTAGCGGAACATGGTTTTAAAACATTTGGCTCAGCATGCCTCTGCCTTCCTTTTCCAATCCAAATGTTTTTAAAACTATGTAAGAGCTCTTGCGCATGCTCATGCATGTGTAGAATGTTTAATGAAATCTTGGTGGTTGGGCTTGCAGAGTTGGCAGGGTTCAGCAGTGAAAGCACCATGCTCCATCATTCCCTCTTTCAGCAAAGACCTTCTGCATACATGTGTAGTCTGCACAAATGTAGGTCTGCTCCTAGATGGAGTGACTACTGCACCACAGACATCCTTTTGGGAAGGGTCTACAATTCAGTGGTAGAGCATCTGCTTTGCATGAAAAACCTCTTCCTAAGACATTAGAGGTCTGCTGGCCACTGTGGACAATAGTAGGCCAGATGGATGACTGGCTTGATCAACTATAAGGCAGCTTCATGAGCAGCTTCTTCATGCCTAATGCTTCTTGCTCAGTTGCAGCCTCCATGAGCTGCTCTCCTATAGGCAACTTAATTAAACAAGCAGACAGGACCTCAACAGCATTGGCCTGGAAGCCCCTCTGATAAGGAAATGGCCATTCCATTGCTACTGTGCTTAAGGCTGCCTTTGTTCGGGGGGGGGCATCGGGCATAGATGGTAGACACGGTGGAGTAACACTCCCGTTCCTGACTCACCCCTGCCGAGATTTAAAGTGCCAGGAGACAAATTTTCACTACCCTGTAATGGGCAAATCATCCGGTCCCAAACTGAAATTGATCCTGACAGCGACAGGTGCCCTATCTCCACCAGACAGGAAACAACAACAATAACAAATCACCTCAGACAGGCTGGTGATCAAAACTGAAATGGCAGCTGCAATGGCTACAATGCATGACAGTGAGGAACCGATCAAAAAATCAGACCTGATGAGTCTTTTTGATAAATTTGAGAACTCTATGCTGACCAAAATGAGGAGAATAATAGATCCCTTGACAACAAAACTGGAGGATCTCACCATATCCTTCCAGGGGACCGCGAAAACGGCAAACTCAGCACTCCAACTGGGCTATGAGCTGCAGGACGAGCTGCAGCAGCTTAAAAAAAGACTGTAGTGAGCTCAAGATCAAAACTATGAGCCTGGATGACATCTCCCACCGCACCAATTTAAAGTTTCACAGCATGGACAAACAAGTGGGAAAAGCCTCAGATCTGTGTGTCCTCTTATATAAATGGCTCTCCACTGTGGTGAGATTTGAGGAAGGTACTCCCTTCTTCCTTGATTATGCTTACAGAATGAGCTCCCTAGCAAACCCGAAAATAAGACCTCCAAGAGGTATTCTAGCCTCATTTTCCTCCCTCTGTGTTAAGAGGAAAATAATCTCAGCTGCTAGGGAAAAAGGCTTTTTGCTATTTGGAGATAAACAAATACAAGTTCTACAAGACTTATCATCTGAGACTCTAGCCCTGAGGAGAGAACTGAAACCGATTACATCCAAGCTGAGAGACTTAAATATTTCTTACATCTGGGTGGGAGCAGGAACACTGAAAGCGAAACATCAAGGGAAAGTCTACTATGTCAAAGACTTTGCTTCAGGGAACAATCTTTTGCAGCAACTGAATGTACAGCCAATAAGCAACCAACTGAAGAAGTCATTTAAAAGGAAGCTAGACCAGCCTGTCACTCCACACAAGGGGAGCAAGATCCCAATACCTGCACCCATGTAGTTTGCCACATGGATCCTCAGCTTAGTTTTAGATGCTTAATAGATAAGCTCCAACTCTATATATAATGACCAAGTTTCCTTTAAGTGGCTACATTGTTTCTTTCTTACTTAGTCTCCAACGCACTGTTATTCAATTTGTCATATTGTTTCCAATGGCTTAGGTGAAGCCCTGAAATGCTTCTCTACTTATGCAGGGATGGGGGGTGGGGGATTTCCACTGCCAACTTCCCTAGTGTTCAGTGCACATTGGACTGGAAGGTAGTCCTTCCTACACCATGGGCACTCTCTGTGGTATTGTTGTGCACTTTGTCCACATTGGACTGTTAAAGTGGGTTTTCCCCACAGAGTTGTTTTTGCTTTATTTTATCTCTTGCTCTTGGGTGGGGGGATACATGGGAGGGGGGGAGTTGGGAAGTATCTGAAACACTTTGCTAATAACTTGTACTTATATCTTAACTTTAAAATACCTCGTTGGTTTAAAGATTCTACAGAATACGTCAAATTGGGAGTGCAGACTTAGTAAACGAGGATGTACTGAATGTGTTAATCTTAGATATATGTATGTGGTATCTCATCGAGATGTTGTCTTTATTGTTGGTTTTATTAAGGCACTTGACATGGATTCCACTGAGCAGGGAACACAATGTGCTCACAACCTATAGTTTATTATCTAGCACTGCCAGATGGTTCAGAATGTTCAACAGGTATCTCAGAAGGCCCATTTCTATGCAGGTTTACAATAATGGTTAATGGCTTAAAAATCATTTCACTAAATTGCAGGGGGCTGAACAACGCAATCAAAAAGAAGAGAGTGTCAGCCAACTTAGTTAAACTACCCTCTGACATGGCACTCCTTCAGGAGACACACATAGCCAAGGATCATTCCAAACTTTTTAAGTCACACTGGTTCCAGCAGGACTACTTAGCCCCTGGTACTTCGAAATCATGGGGAGTGGCAATACTATTTTCAAAAAATGTCAGATTTATCCTAAAGGACTCAGTAATAGACTCTAATGGTAGATTCATCTTCCTGAAGAAGAAAAAATGACTCTAGCGACAGTATATGTTCCAAACCAAAATCAACTTTCTTTTATTGAAGAGGTTTTGAACAATTTAGAAATGTTTAAAGAAGGTGAAGTACTAATTGGGGGAGATTTCAACCAGATAATAGACCCAAAGATAGATAGGACCTATAAGAACAGACCAAAGCAAGTGCAGAAGCAAAATGCAAAAGTAAATTTAGCATCCCTACTTGAAAGGTACGATTTGCATGACATCTGTCGTCTCCACCACCCCAAAGTCAGAGATTACACTTACTTCTCAGGGAGACATGAAATTCACACCAGGATTGATTTTCTCTTGATATCATCTCCTGTAATACACCAGTTTAAAGAAACAGGGACACCACTATGGTCTGATCATGCATGGGTAGAGGGCACCCTGAGAATCACTGGTGATAACACTCGCACCACATATTGGAGGTTAAACACTTCTTTATTGCTAACACGTCAGGAAATAGAAAAAGACCTCCAAAACTACTTAAAGAAAATAATACAGACAATGCACCCATAACCACAATATGGGAGGCCATGAAGGCCACAATTAGAGGCAGGTTTATAGCCATTGCCTCACATTATAAAAAACAATGCAACGCTCTCAGAGAAAAGACTTTATTGAGCATACAAAACCTGGAGACAAAGCATAAAAGAACAAATAGTAAAAAAATATACAAAGCCCTACAGGCTGAGAGGAAAGTTTTAGAAACTCTGGAAATCAATCAAATACAGAAGAAATTATTAGTGACTAAGTAAAAGTACTGGCACTCCTCTTCATGCACACTGAAACTCCTGGCCTGGAACATTAATCAGCAGTCTTCCTTGAATAAAATAGCCATGCTGAGAGATAATAAAGCAAACAAACACAAAAAAAATCATAGACTCTTTTGTGACCTACTATAAGACACTATATACTACAGGAAACCCTGTCCCCACTCAAATTAATAAGTATATCAGATCCACAACATTTGGGAATAGTAAATTAAAAGACAATCACAAAGAACTCATGGAAAGTCTAGTTACCCCTGAAGAAATAGCTGAAGTCATAAGATCACTAAAAATTAATAAGAGTCCGGGTAGAGACAGGCTCCCATCGGAATATTATAAAAAATTTTCTCATATCCTCTCTGGGCCGCTCACAGAAGTCTGTAACCATATCCTGAGACAAGGTGAGCTCCCTAGATCCTGGTCAGAGGCAGCCGTAACAGTTATACCAAAACAATGCAAAGACTCAACGAACCCGAGCTCCTTCAGGCCAATTTCTCTACTCAATCAAGCCATGAAAATATTTACTTCCGTATTGGCAAAATGAATGAACACCTTTATTCCATCGTATGTCCACCCAGATCAGCCAGGATTTATGCCTCTCAGAAATCTGGCAGATAATATAAGGAAAACTCTAAACGTAATATCCCACTGTAATCAAAACAATATAGAAGCTGCCATACTATCACTGGACATAGGAAAGGCCTTTGACAGATTGGAACCTCTGCTTTTGAAGGAAACTTTATCATTAATGGGCTTTGGGGGGGGAAATTGTAGGGTAATAGATGCTTTGTATGCAGCCCATGCAGCACATATATGAGTCAATGGCCTTACATCTACAGAATTTCAGATAACAAGAGGAGCACAACAGGGCTGCCCCCTGTCCCCTATCTTGTTTGCTTTAGCTATGGAACCACTAACCTCCACCAATAAAACTATATCCGGGGTCAAGATTAATGGGATTGAATGTAAAGCATGCCTCTTCGTGGATGACATGTCCCTGTACCTAACAAATCTGAAAAGAACTGTACCTGAAGTAGAGGAAGTCTTAAAGAATTTCAAAGAAGTCTCAGGTCTGCAGGTGAACTTAAACAAAACAGAACTCAGCTCCCGGTGACTCAGCAACGCTGCTGGTCGCCGGGGGCTGCTTTGCCGCCCCGAGGAAGCCGGGCAGCAACAGAGTCACAACACCTGGCATCGTGACGTGGGCGGGGGGCGGAGCCAGCTAGAATAAAGGGCCAGGCTCCGCTCCTGCCCGTTGTCAGTGCTCTGAAGTGCTCGGTTCCGTCAGAGCACGCAGGGGATAGCTGCTGGGCCAGCCTTACTGTGGCCTTGCACAGCGGACTGATTAGTCCTTTTTTGAAGGCAGGCTTAAAGCCGGCGGGCTTAAAGCCGGCGGCGGCGGCAGCAGCAGCAATTTTTGTTCGATTGAGGAGGCAGTGGAGTTTCTTCCGTCTGCTCGCCTAGCTGGTGGGGGAGTTCACGCGGCGGCAGTTGCCAGCGGAGGCCCTGCTTCGTGGGGCGCGGAGGCGATCTCTGGAGGCAGCAGCTGGTTCGCGGGCCTGTGGAGCGGTGTGGCCATATTCCAGGGCTGCTTGATTGTGGTGGCCTCTGGGGTGGTGTGACTACAGCCTTGGTTATGGAGCAACTTGGAGGCAGCTCATGGCGGCAAATGGCTTGCCGCTGCGCCTCTTGTTAAGACACACAGCATAACACGCATAAGGCCTGTAGTTAATGTGGCAGTTTGGTGAGGCTGCTGGGCCCCAGTTCAGGTCTTTCCCTGTTCAACTCCCCCCCCCAGACCTGGTGTAATTAGCCGGCAGGTTGGGGCTAGGGGCAGTGTTGGTTTTTATTGTCTGCCAGGGTGGCCATTTCAGGACAGTGCAGGGGCCAAGGTGAAGGCAGTGGCCATTTTAGGTGGGACTGGGTAGAGTCAGCCATTTTGTGGAGGTCCCCTCTAGTTGGCCAATGACATGGGCTGTCAGTTTAAATTAAACACCAAAACACAACAGGTACCCAGTCCCTCGCCCATTTGATTGCACCGGTGAAGCCCCCTGTATCTAGGCGGCTGGAATATTTGCGTTAGTGAGGTGGGGTGGTGCTCATCATTAAGAACTGCACTGCTGGTAGTTGAATAAGATGGTGCAGAGGTGTCTGCCCCTCCCCGCTTGCATATGGCTGAAAGCTGGTTTTCTGGGTAGCCATTTTAGGTTGTTCCAGCGGCCATTTTAGGCGGTTTAGAGGCTGTCAGTTTGTGGAATGGAACGGGGTCTCAGAACAGCCAAGGCTAGCTGTAAGGGAAATGGCCTGCCCTGAGATCCATATGCAGTGGGTGAGGGGCTAGTATAAATACAATCTCCTCCTTCCTACCTTTCTTCCGCCATCCACTGTTGATGGTAGGGTTTTTTAAGCTTGGATTTATAGGTGACCTGATTTCTGTATTAACTGCCTTGAGGGCATTTCGGGAGGGGATGTGGCTCAGTGGAGATCGTCTGCTTGGCAGGCAGAGGGTCACGAGTTCAATCTGCAGCATTTTTAGTGAAGGATTTGGTGGCAGGTGATATGAAAGATCTATGTTTATGTTCTGGGGAGCCTTTGGCTAGTCTAAATTAACAATCCACATTTCAGCAAGCTTGAAAGCATAGAGTGCTGTCAAAGGGACTATTTTTTATTTGAAAAACATACATAAACATAAAATAAATACATAAAAATGGATTACCTAATTATACAGTAGGGCTTATTTCTACTTGAGACTGTAGACAGGGATTGTATTACATAGCATTTTGATGTGCTTTTATTCAGAAAAGTATATTATAAATTCACTGTTCTTTGGATTACAATATTTGGTACTAAGGCAAAGGGATGTAGTTCCAGTGTAGTGATTAAGAGTGGCGGACTCTAATCTGGGGAACTAGGTTTGCTTCCACATTCCTCCACATGCAGCCAGCTGGGTGACCTTGGGTCAATCACGGTTCCCTTGGAGCTGTTCTCTTCAGAGTGGTTCTCGCTGAGCTCTCTCAAACTCACTTGCTTCGCAGAGTGTCTTGTGGGGAGAGAATGGGAAGGAGACTGTAAGTCACTCTGAATGAAGAGCTGGATATAAATCCAATCTCCTCTTCTTCTCAGAATACTATAGAAGCCTGTAATGGTATATCACTATAAAATATGCACAGAAGCAGAATTTGAGGGTGTGGTGCAACCGATTGGAACAGCTATTTGGAACTGGGTAGTTCAATGGGGCACCTAGTGTGTGGGGGTGAAACCAAGTTTAATCTGAAGGGAAAACAACTGGGTTAGTCCTTGTCATGTGTTAGGATTCATAGTATCCATTGCAATATGTCATTAGTATCTTATGTTTTCTGTTTTAGCAGGGATGCGATGTGATGCTGTGATCTGGGATCTGACAGCCGGCACGTCGTTACATGCCATTGGTTTGGTCCGAATGAGCGTTCATCTCAGGTTTACTAGTACATTTGTCTTTAAGGGGAGGCCTAGATGTGTGGTGTTGGTTACGACAGGCTGTAGGAGGTGCCAGCTGGGATGCGGCAATGCAGCCATAGTAATAGGAAATGAGTCCGACTGCTTCCAGGGAGGCTCCAGTGGGGGCAAGGGTTAAGTAGGATCCGCCAGAGGAGCAGGATAGCTTGGGAATGATATTGCTTCTAGACCTGGTGACCCAGCCTTAGTTGCATTAGATAAATAGGTGCCACGGGAACCATCTGCGCATTATGGTGAGTGAGCATACTACCTGCATGTATGTGCATATCGCGAGGCAAGGGTAAGTAGAACCCACCAGAGGACCAGGATGGCTTGGGAGGCCAGACGGCTGTTCTGCACATGCACTTGGGGTTTGAAATTGCTTCTAGACCTGGCAACCCAGCCTTAGTTACATTAGATAAATAGGTGCCACTGGAGCCATCATCACATTAGGGTGAGTGAGCATACTACCTGCATATACGTGCATACATTGGATGGTAAGAAAGAGCTAATGCGCATTTCTGTGTGCTTGTCCTAGTCTTTACAATGGGAATCTAGTTTCTATTAGGAAATGATAGGTACTGTGAACTCTTCAGTGGAAGGTTTTTAAATATAAGTGAATAAATAATTAAATACTAAACAAGCGAACAACATTAAATTATACAGGTTTAAAATGCCACCACATTGTAAATTGGCAACCTCACATTTTAACAGCCAAACTCACTGGTTGGCTGGGATTATTCTTACTGGTTGTTTGAAAATGCATTTCAGATACCTAGAAGCAATTCAAAATGCCATATTGGGACACTCCCTTGACTTAAAAAAAACAAAAAAAACCCCACAAGGGATGCCTCCCTGTTTAGGTCTGCTTGCAATTGTTGGAATAGTTCTTTCAGAATGCCAAGTGGCTACGACAATAGATCCAGTTCTCCTCTAGTGTTGTTTCCTCAGTTTGACTATCCAGAGGATCTGGGACTGGATCAGAGAGGCTCTCTTTCAACATAGACTTCAGCTAGTGACAATTCCGGGCCTCAGTTGCCTATCTTTCAGGACGCTGGGTTGCCAGAAGTTCTGAAGCAAAAGAGTCTTGTCGGTTCAATAGAGACTTAGGGCATGGAAATGCACAGCTGTAGTTTTTTCCCTGGCTTGGAGGTAAATAACATCACTTGTAATTAACGTCCCTTTAAAGGAAGGGGGCTTCCTTTGCCATAGGAATATCTATAAGTTATGTCGTTTAATCAGGGCACACATAAGCCCTATGACAGTTGGGCAGTGCCTCACTGATCACCATGGCTGTGCAAATGCAAACAGTGCTGTGGGGATGTAGTGGAATTCCAGCATGCTATGAAGGTCTGGGGGACAGGGAGCTCTAGAGGACCAGAGGCAACCTATTTATCTGGCAGGGAATTTAAGGGTCAATTTTGCAACCTGGGATGTTGCTGCACTTTGGGTTATTAAGGCGGTTACTGCTTTACGCCTGCGGATGGACCTTTTCTGATCAGGCACCCCCTTTGCAGTGGTTTGCACTTGGGCTTTGGACAAGTTGGGGGTGAAGTTTGCAACTCATTCTTCTCAGTTCAGTGCCGCATCTTTTGCAGCTGCCCTGGGCTATGGGTTCCCTTGCTGTGTATGTGTCAGTGGAACCTGGTTCAGATCAAGATTTTTGTCTGGTCACTGCACTCCAGTTTGGGGGGTGGTGTGTGGAATAATTAGATAGGGACGGGTTTTTACCTAGCGTGCAAAGAAAGTAATAACAAAAGTTTTAAGTTATTCCTGAGGTTTTTTCTTTCAGGTGCTGTTGGCCGTGGGGCGGTATGAAGAGTCAATGTCTGCGGCCACAGCATGGTCATTAGGCCACCCACCAGTCAAGGAGGACACCCTGGCTGTGAAGGCCCTTGTGCTGCAAACTGAGGCAGACCTTGCAAGGATAAGAGCAAGACAGCCCAAAGTACGGATAATCTGGTCGGCTATTCTGCTTGGCTGCAGGACAGGACCATGGTGCTATGAGTGGAGTCTGACCTTGTGATGAAAAGAGCAAGGTGGCCTGTGGATGGTCTGGCCGGCTATTCTGCCTTGCCATGGATGACAAGGGCATGGTGCTTCAAGTGGAGACTGACCTTGCAATGATAAGAGCAAGTTGGCCTGGTGTGCAGATAGTCTGGTGGGCTACTCTGCCTTGCTATGAGGGGCAAGGCCCTTGGTGTTACATGTGGAGGCACACCTTGTGATGAGAAGAGCAAGGTGGCCCAGAGTGCAGATACTCTGGTTGACTATTCTGACTCACCTGAAGGGCACGGCCTGGTGTTACAAGTGAGGCTGGCCTTGCATTGATGAGAGCAAGGTAGCCCAGTTGTGTGAATTGTGGGGTCGGTTAATCTGCCCTGCCAGGCATGGCGCAATTGAGGAGACCCCACAGGGCATAAAGCTGCCCACCAGATGATGAAGGCCCTGGGGGTGGTTGAGTTCCAGGACCCATGATGGGGTGCACCTATTAGACAAGGGCTATGGGTTATTTTTGCAGGACTTGTGGCGAGGGATTAGGTCAGCCTTGCCCCCTTTTGGTGGGGCGCAAAGACCAAAGCAGAGGCTTGGTCTTGGATGTGGCAGGTTTGTGCGGGCAAGAAACCGGAACCGGTGAGCACCTTACGGCATTTTCCCCATTAGGGAACAGGGGGTCATCAGGAACTGCCTTCGGATTTCTATGGTCCAGGGTGGGGAACGGTGATCACCTCCTCTGGAAACCTCTTAGGGTATGCTCCTCCCTGCAAGTTGGAAGGCTTCAGGGGTAGGTGCTCCTAGGTGGCGACCAGTTTGCTGGGCTGCTGGTCACGAGCCAGACCGATGGCTCAAGACCAGAGCTGGGTGACCCGTCCGAGAAAAGGGCAAGGAGGTTGGTCAGGTGAGTGACACCTGCCTTGCCTGTTCCGTGCTCACTTAGCTGGTCCCTTGCCGCAATGTTATGTTAAATAGTTAATAAAGTGGCCCTTGTTTACTTCCAAACTGTTGTCTGTCTCGTTATTCCGACTGGGGGGGCAACTATACCCAATCAACATCACGTCAACTTCTAAAAAAATTATAGAGGGTCGCTTTGGATATAAGTGTATAACGGACTCCTGGAGACAACTGGGTGTTTGGATTCTGCTGAATACAAAGGACATCTTGAAAGTCAATCATATAAAAATCTTTAAAGACATCACAACCAAGTTACATAGATGGGATAAGCTCCCATTAACCTGGGCTGATAGGCTAAACTTAGTGAAAGCTTTCACCTTTCCAAAACTTCTGTTCTATTTCAGGACCATTCCAATCACAATTGCTGACACCTACCTTAGGCAGTGGCAATCAATGTTGCGGGGTGCGTGTCTTAACGGTTCAAGTCCCCAAACCTTTACTAGGACTTCCCAGCTACCAGTCTCTCACCTGCTTGCACTGCAGATCCAGCAGAGGAACCTCTTATAGTAACCACACAAAGGCAGTCCAGTGGTACACTATATACAAGAGTTTTATTCACAGTATTCACAAGCAAAGTGCTACGCCAGGCATCCAATATACAGAAGGAGAAAAGTATGGCAGTAGTACAAAGACTTATATACAAACCTCCACCAATCAGTGGACTGCTGAGTCACAGTGACTACACACTGTTCAGTGCCAGGCAGAACAAGTTGGGACTTGTCCTCTGAGTACATCAGCTGACACTAGCTGACAGGTAGCTGTCATCCTAGATCCTAATGATCTAGCTACTGGAGATTAACATACAACAATCAACACTAAATAAATTCATTTGGGGTTTTCACAGGCCAAAAATCAGCTTCAAAATTCTGAGGCGTCATTCAAAAATGGGTGGAGTGGGCTTACCTGACTCCAAGAGATACTACGAAGTGGTCCAACTATCCCAGATGGTGTGAGCACTATGTGCCACAATTGACACTGACTAGATGCGGATAGAAGAAGGCTACTCATCGCCCCTCTCCTTGCAGGAAGTAATATGGGCTAGAAAACATGACAGACCTGCAATTGTAAACAAAGAGGAATATCTACTACCTTCTCTGAAAATATGGGATGCAAAGCCCTCAAAACTGGTCTCAAATCCATCCTTATTCTCTCTGTTTGTAAGTCAGGGGTGGTTCCCTCTGGCATTAAATCCAACGGCATTCTCAATATGCAGAGAAGCAAAACTAACAAGTCTATTGGATATCACACACAAGGGAAAATTACTAGACAAAATTGTGTTAGATCAAAAGGCAGGTTGTAGATTACCCTGGTTCCAATACATGCAACTCCAACAGCTATTTAGTTCAACAAAATTCAAAAACCTTGAGGGGAAACCACTCACTCCATTCGAGATCCTCATAAAATCAGAGACTTCATCTTTGAAAGGTATAATATCTATACTATATAATATACTAGGGCAGACCACTCTTGAAAGACCTTTTCCCTAGCGGAATAGTTGGGAACAAGATTGCAACATGACCATATCAACCCAACAATGGCAATCTGCAGTCTCAATCCATCACTACTAAAATGCAATCATTCAAGATCTTGACAAGATGCTACCTTTCACCTCAAAAGCTACACTATATATACATCCCAGTATGAGCCCTCTATGCTGGAAAGGATGCAAATCAATAGCGTCTTTCATTCACTGCTGGTGGGCATGCCCAAGAATAGCTCAATTCTGGAATGCGGTAATTGAGCACATCAATTCAATAATGAGCTTTCCCATTCCAAACAAACCAGAATTGCTGTTGCTATCGCCCTTGGAAAACAGCAATTTGCTGAATACAAAGAAAATATTAATCAACTTTTTGTTGGCAACGGTCAGATCCTGCATTGCCACCAAATGAAAAATAACCTACCTCCATCAATTTCACTTTGGCATGATATTTATTTATTTATTTATTTATTTATTTATTTATTTATTTATTTCGATTTATATCCCACCTAGCCAGGAACTAGCTCAAGGCAGCATACAATAGTTAAAATATCATAAAACAATAAAATACAATCCATACAATAAAATTCAATAACAAAGTTTACATAAAGTGCTAGTATCACAAAGGTGATTCCTATAGCCTCCTCCCAATCAGGCGGGAAGCAAATCCCGTATCGCACTCCCCGTCCTGTGAGCAGCAAATCCCATGCCATAACCAGGTCCATAAGATGTTCCATTTTCAGTGCCTCTTTCATCAGTGGTGGCCCCTAATCGAAAGCCTGGTGGAAGAGCTCTGTTTTACAGGCCCTGTGGAACTGTAAAAGGTCCCACAGGACCCTAAGATCTTCCAGAAGCTCATTCCACCAGTATGGAGCCGCCAGTGAGAAGGCCCTGGCTCTGGTTATCACTAGTCTGGCATCCCTCAGGCCCAGGACAGTCAGGCAGTTCTGTGATCCTGACCTCAGTGCTCTCTGGGGGTATGCGGGGAAAGGCAATCCCTCAGGTAGACAGGTCCCTGACCATATAGGGCTTTAAAGGTCAAAAACAGCACCTTGAAATGAATCCAGTATGCTATTGGCAGCCAGTGCAGCGCCTTCAGCACAGGCTGGATGTGATCTCATATAGAGAGACCCATCAACAGCCTGGCTGCCACATTCTGCACTAGCTGCAGCTTCCGGATTTGAGACAAGGGCAGCCCCATGTAAAGAGTGTTGCAGTAGTCCAGTCTCGAGGTGACCATAGCATGGATCACTGTTGCCAGGTCATTGCATTCGAGGAAGGGAACCAGCTGCCGAATTAGCCGAAGATGGTAAAAGGCTGCCTTGGCAGTGGCTGCTACCTGGGCCTCCATTGTTAAGGTGGCATCCAGGAGCACTCCCAAGCTCCTGACCCTCAGCGCTGGCACCAATGGCGCCAGTAGTGGGATCCCTGCCCCTGACCCACTGCAACTCAGGTATAGGACCTCTATCTTCATTGGATTCAACTTCACTCGGCTCATCCTAAGCCAGCCCGCTCCAGGTCATCTGGGGTAGAATCGGACCAGCCGCCCAACAACAGATATAGCTGGGTGTCATCTGCGTATTGATGACACCCTAGCCTATGCCTCCGGGCGATCTGGGCAAGGGCGCATGTAGATGTTAAATAACATCGGGGATAACACTGTCCCTTGAGAAACCCCGCAAACCAGCAGGTGCCTCTGGGACACCTGTTCCCCTAGCACCTGTTCCCCTAGGATTTGGCAAGTCTATGTGATGGAATTAATTGCATGCAAAAATGTTCGGAATGACAATACTAGGCAAAAAGCTCAGTTCCCAGCAATTTGGTTTCCATTTCTAGAGTACATGACAACCAATGGTAAAGTGCCAAAAAATGTTTACCCTTTAGATCTGTTACAATTGTAAGTTGAAGTTATCCATTTACTCTGCTAGTAAGCTGTAGCTCCTTTTTATTATTTTTTATTATTATTATTATTATTATTTTGCCTCTAAACCAATTGTAAATTGCAAAACTATGTATCTTCTAATGGTAACATGCATGTCAAATCTTTGTATTCTCAATAAAATGTTGAAGAAGAAAAAAGGCTGCCTTCCTTCCATGACAAATTCTCCCCTCCCTGCTTGGATGTTTACCAGCCTTGCCATGTGACTTGACATAACATGGTGAGGATGAGTCACAAAAGTGGCTGTGGGGACAGGGAGAATATGCTGGTTTTGGCAATATCCCAGTGAGAGTACAATGTGTGTGCAAAGAGGGTGTGTAAATCAAACATTGTGCAAGTTTGCTCAATATCTGTTAAATCTTTTTTGACCACAACAGAGCTCAGGCTTAGGCATACTTAAGGCAGTTAAATTCAATGCAATTTCACACCTGTATGGTTTCCTGTTTCTTTCCCTCCTCTTCATTTAGGTCTCCCACAGTCCTTATGGTGAAATGAATCAGTATCCCTTTTACTATATGTAGAATATATCCTTACTGTCTTATTCAGGGTGGCTATATAATTCTCACCATGGCTGGAACATATGTAAGAACAAAGAAGTAAAACAAAGGAACTAGAGCTAGATGGAGTTGATTCCTGACATGTTGTTGTTGTTCAGCTGCACAGTCGAGGTCGACTCTTCGCAGCACCATGGACCAAATCACGCCAGGCCCTCCTGTCTTCCACTGTCCTCTGGAGTTTGTTTAATTTCATGTTCATTGCATTGGTAACACTGTCTAACCATCTCATCTTTTGCCTTCAATCTCTCCTAGCATCAAGGTCTTCCCCAGTGAGTGCTCCCTTCTCATCTGGTGGCCAAAGTATTTGAGCTTCAGCTTCAGTATCTGACCTTCCAGAGAACAGTCAGGGTTGATTTCTTTTAGGATTGACTGATTTGATCTCCTTGCAGTCCAAGTGACTCCAGCACCGTAATTTGAAAGCACTTATTCTTCAGTGCTCAGCCTTCCTTATAGTCCAGCTCTCGCGGACATACATTACTACTGGGAATATCATTGCTTTGACCATACAGATTTTAGTTGGCAGGGTGATGTCTCTACTTTTTATTATGCTGTCTACGTTTGCCATAACTTTCCTCCCAAGGAGCAGGCATCTTTTAATTTCATGGCTGCAGTCACCGTCTACAGTGATCTTGGATCCCAGGAATTTGAAATCTGTGATTGCTTCTATGACTTCCCCTTCTATTTGCCAAGGAGTGATGGGGCCAGATGCCATGATCTTAGTTTTTTTGAGGTTGACTTTCAAATTTCATATTGAGGAAGTGGACCTAAAGAGCCTCTTCACTTTCTGCCATTAGAGTGGTATCATCTGCATATCTGAGGTTCTTGATGTTTTTCCTGGCAATCTTAATTCCAGTTTGTGATTCATCCCAGCTGGCATTTTGCATGATGTACTCTGCATATAAATTAAATAAGCAGGGCGACAATATATATCCTTGTTGTATTCCTTTTCCTATGCTAAACCAACCAGTTGTTCCACATCTGGTTCTAACTGCTGCTTCTTGACCCTTATACAGGTTTCTCAGGAGACATGTGAGGTGGTCTGGTACTCCCAGCTCTTTAAGGACTTGCCACAGTTTTTTGTGATCCACACAATCAAAGGTTTTAGCATAGTCAGTGAGGCAGAAGTAGATGTTTTTCTTGCAATCCCTTGCTTTCACCAAAATCCAGCAGATGTTGGCAATTTGGTCTCTAGTTCTTCTACCTCTTTGAATCCCTGCTTGTACTTCTGGCAGTTCTCTATCCACGTACTGCTGAAGCCTGGCTTGTAGGATCTTGAGCATGACCTTGCTTGCATGTGAAATGAGTGCAATTGTGTGACAGTTTGAACATTCCTTGGCATTGCCCTTCTTTGGGACTGGAATACAAACTGACCTTTTCCAGTCCTGTGGCTACTGTAGCGTTTTCCAGACTTGCTGGCATATTGAGTGCAACACTTTAATAGCATCATCTTTTAAGACTTTGAATAGCTCAGCTGGGATACCATCACCTCCGCTAGCTTAGTTGTTAGTAACGCTTTCTAAGGCACATTTGACTTCACATTCCAGGATGTCTGGCTTGAGGTCAGTGACTACACCATCATGGTAGTCAAGGACATTAAGGTGCTTCTTGTATAGTTCTTCTGTGTATTCTTGCCATCTCTTCCTGATCTCTTCTGCTTCTGTTAGGTCTCTACTGTTTTTGTCCTTTATCATGGCCAGCTTTGCATGGACAGTTCCCTTGATTTCTCCAATTTTCTTGAAGAGATCTCTAGTCCTTCCCATTCTATTGTTTTTCTCTATTACTTTTCATTCTTCATTCAGGAATGCCTCCTTATCTCTCCTTGCTGTTCTCTGGAAATCTGCATTCAGTTGGGTAAACCTTTCCTTTTCACCATTGCCTTTCACTTTCCTTCTTTCCTCTGCTATTTGTAAAACCTCATCAGACAACCACTTTGCTTTCTGGAATTTATTTTTCTTTGGGATGATGCTGATTGCGGCCTCCTGTACAATGTCATGAACCTCTGTCCATAGTTCTTCAGGGATTCTGTCTATCAAATCTAGTCCCTTAAACCTGTTCTTCACCTCCACTGTATATTCATAAGGGATGTGATCCAAGTCAAACCTGAATGGCCTAGTGGTTTTCCCAACTTTCTTCAGTTTAAACCTGAATTTTGCAATGAGTACCTCATGATCTGAGCCACAGTCAGCTCCAGATCTTGTTTTTACTGACTGTATAGAGCTTCTCCATCTTTAACTGCAAATGATATAATCAATCTGATTTCGGTGTTGTCCATCTGGTGATGTCCATGTGTAGAGTCATCTCTTAGGTAGTTGGAAGAGGGTGTTTGCTGTGAACAGCATGTTCTCTTGATAAAACTCTGTTAGCCCTTGCCCAGCTTCATTATGTTCTTCAAGGCCAAATTTGTCCGTTATTCTATTTAACTTTTGACCTCCTGCTTTAGCATTCCACTCCCCTATGATGATAAGGACATCTTTTTTTGGTGTTAGTTCTAGGAGGTGTTGTAGGCAGGGCTGGAGCTTCCATAGAGGTATGGTTAGGCACTCACCTATGGGCATGAGCTGAGAAGGACGCTGCTGGCTTGCCACCCCTCCCCTCCCTCCCCCTCTGCCCCTCACCAAAAGAGTCACTCACTCATGCCAGTCACAGCCCGCACCCTGCTCCACCCCCTTTGGCTGCAAGGAGTCCGCGTTGGGCCCTCCTCCTGCTTGGCACCCACCCATCCTCCATGGCACCCCAACCACCCAGTCGCAGCCCTCTCTGCAAAATGCACTGGCTGGCTTGGGCTTCTGGCTGGCAGCTGCGATGCTGGTGCAGGGGGGGTAGGCTCACCAGCCAGTTGCTGCCACTGCCTATGAGTCCAGGCAGGGCTATTATGAGGAGGAGCCTGAGCTGGGACTGGGAGGTGAAAGTAAGCAAACGCCCCGTGGGTGAGGGGGAGAAGCCCTTCAGCTTGCTCACGGTCCTGAGGCAGCTTTGTCTTCCCAGCATTGTCATCATGTAACCGGATCACTTGATGGGGATTAGTTACTCCTCCCCAACCCACCCTGTTGGAGCCAGATGCCTAGGGCTTTAAAGTACTGCAGGGACAGATAAGGACTTCCCAGAAAATACACTCTAGCCTGCAAGCTAACAAAGGTGAGATTTGGTTTAGGAGACTGCACTGTGTGTTTTTTTAAAAAAATTATTGAACAATATAACAATACAAGAGGGGACCCACAACAAAATGTTGCCATCCCTTCCTATTGGCATTTCAGTGCACTGGAAGAAATAGCCAAGCCCACACATTTCCAGACAAAATACTGCACAGACCCACACTCCTGCAGTCTCTGAAGAAGAAAAGGTTTTCCTCCCCATCCACTCTGTTTTTTCTTTTCCCAACAGTAGACCATAAAACTAATTGGCTGAGAAGAGGCAGGGACAGAGGGAAGAGCCGAGGCACTGGGAACTTCTCTCACCTGCTCCAAAGGGTGGAATCAAAGGCATGTTTATTTTCTGCTGGCTCCCCCCTCCCCTTTTTTTTGAGTAAGTGTGCGCTTTCTTCTTGCAATTGCATGGAAAGTGGAAGGAGCCTCCTGAGCAGAGTGAAGAGAGCTGAAAGCTACTGCAGTTTGCTAAAGCACTTTAAAAATCACAAGATAGATGCTGTTGTCGGCTGCTGGAGGCTTGAATGTTTGGTGGAGGAGGCATGGCCGTAGGGAAGGACTCAATACAATCAGAACTAAAGGAGGGAGAGGGAGGAAGATCCACAAAGAGAAATAATAACAAAACCAGGTGGTGTTAACATTTTCCAAAGTTTGCTTTGCTGTTTCTGAAAGCAGTTGTAATTTCTAAAGGGCAATGTGGTTTTCAGGAAATTAACTTGACCTTTCCATTTGAAAGTGCTGTCCAGAAGATTCTTAGTTGCCAACAAGAAATTCTTAAATGTTCAATTTAATTCAAATGTATGTGTAGCAAAATGTGAGCATATATATTGTAAAATATATATTGTAAACCTCAGTTTTAACTTGATTTTATAAAAGTGAAAAAAGTTTATAAAATAAATTGCTGTGCAAACTGTAGCTCTAGGACATTTCCAACTACTACTGTCAGTTTTAAACTTAACAACTAATCACCCCAAATTGCAGAATAAAGATTTGCTTAGTGTTTGTTTTCTGCTGTCCTTGTGTGTGAACAGGTAGCTAGCTTCCCATGGAAAGCTATTTCCCAAACTGTTTTCCAAAATGTAAGAACAGAAAGAACCTACAGAAACTCATCGCCTAGAAGTGTGCATGTACACTGGCAGAGACTGAAGTTGATTACTTTAGCTATACATACTTTCTAAGTGATTTGCAGGATAAATACATTAAACTATAGTGTTGTGAGTTCTACAGTCTTACAGAACTCTTGGCAAGAATGGAAGAGTATAAGACAGGATGCAATCTGCAAGTGTTCCTTGCAGTTCGGAGGTAATCTATTTACATTGTTGGAATTTGTCCACCACACTATGCACTACCCTTTCTGAAATTCAGAGACACTCCTCCGCATGCAGCTGCTGGTGTGACCTTGGGTCAGTCACAAGTTCTCTCAGAGCTGTTCTCCCAGGAGCAGTTCTCGAAAGAGCTCTCTCAGCCCCACCTACCTTTTCTCAGTTCAGAGTTTAAAATGCAGTGCTTTAGGGCTTTGTGAGTTTATTGAAATCATGCTTTCCTTACTACCTTTTCCTTATGTCATATTTCTAGCTGTTGAAATCGATTGGGATATCTGCAATCATATAGCCTGTGTGCTGGATTAGGTCTGTGGAGATGTGGTCTAAAATTCCTGATTACTGATCACTGGGTGTCTTTGGGCCAGTTACTCTCTAAGCCTAACCTACCTTTCAGAGATTGTGTTACTTGTTCTCACAATTACAAAAAAATAGCAATTTCAAATTTTGTGATTTTCATTCTTCCTTAAATGCATTTATGTTTGCAAACTGGTGGGCACACGGGGGGGGGGCACCAGAAGGTAGCCTCGCCTAGTCTGCAAAAAAAACTGGCACCGGCCCTGGTTGTAGGTCTTCATAGATCTGGTCTATTTCAGCCTCCTCTGCATCAGTAGTTGGGGCATAGACTTGAATTACTGTGATGTTGAATGGTTTGCCTTGGATTCGGACCGAGATCATTCTGTCGTTTTTGAGATTGTATCCCATTACTGCCTTTATCACTCTCTTCTTGACTATAAAGGTCACACTATATTTCTACGGAATTCTTGGCCACAGTAGTAGATATAAAGGCCCTCTGAGTTAAATTCTCCCATTCTCATCCACTTTAGTTCACTGACTCCCAAGATGTCAACGTTCAGTCTTGCCATTTCATTCTTGACCACATCAAGCTTACCTTGATTCATAGATCATAGAATCATAGAATCATAGAATGTTAGAGTTGGAAGGGACCTTGCAGGCCATCTAGTCCAACCCCCTGCACTCTGCAGGAACACAGCCGAAACCCCTACATACCTACGACATACCCAAAAGATGGTTGTCCAGTCTTGAAAACGTCCAGTGAAGGAGCATCCACCATCTCCCAAGGCAGTCTGTTCCACTGCTCAACCACTCTTACAGTCAGGAAGTTTCTCCTGATATTAAGCCAGTAACGACTCCCTTGTAATTTCCACCCATTAGATCTAGTTTTGTAATCCGGAGCAAGAGAGAATAGATCCACTCCATCTTCTACATGACAGCCCTTCAAATACTTGAAGACTGCAATCATGTCCCCTCTAAACCTTCTCTTTCCCAGGCTAAACATACCCAACTCCCTCAGCCTTTCCTCATAAGACTTAGACTCCAACCGTCTCACCATCCTGGTCGCCCTCCTCTGGACCCGCTCGAGTTTCTCAACATCCTTCCGAAAATGTGATGCCCAAAACTGGACACAGTACTCCAGGTGGGGCCTGACCATAGCAGAATACAGCGGAACTACCACCTCCCGTGATCTGGACACAATGCTTCTGCTAATGCATCCTAAGATTGCATTAGCTTTCTTCACAGCCACATCACACTGCAGGCTCATGTTTAGCTTGTGATCAACCATAACACCTAGATCCCTTTCACATGTGCTGCTGTCAAGCCAAGTCCCTCCCATTCTATATCTGTGCCTTTGATTTTTTGTACCTAAGTGTAGGACTTTGCACTTATCTCTATTGAAATTCATTTTATTTGTCTCAGCCCACTGTTCCAGCCTATCAAGATCCTTCTGAATCCTGACTCTGTCTTTTTCAGAATTAGCAATCCCACCCAGCTTCGTGTCATCTGCAAATTTGATAAGCATCCCCTCTATGTCTTCATCCAGGTCATTTATAAAAACATTGAATAACACCAAGCCCAAGACCGAGCCCTGTGGTACTCCACTCGAGACTTCCCTCCACGTAGACGCAGAGCCATTTACGAGCACTCGTTGGGTACGATTTTTCAACCAACCATGAATCCACCCAATGGTTGCGCCATCCAGCCCACACTTAATCAGCTTATCCTCAAGGATATCATGAGAAACTTTGTCAAATGCTTTACTGAAATCTAGATACACTATATCCACGGCATTGCCAGAGTCAACCATTTTAGTAACTCTGTCAAAAAAGGAGATAAGGTTAGTCTGGCATGACTTATTCTTCATAAACCCATGCTGGCTATTACCAATTAAGTCATTTTGTTCAAGGTGTTCACAGACAGAGCGTTTAATAATCTGCTCCAGAATTTTCCCAGGTATTGATGTCAAACTGACAGGCCTATAATTTCCTGGGTCCATCTTTTTCCCTTTCTTGAAGATTGGGACAACATTCACTCTTCTCCAGTCTTCCGGCACAACACCCGTACTCCAGGACCTCTCAAAGATTATAGCCAGAGGCTCGGAAATAACATCTGCAATTTCTTTTAGCACCCTCGGATGCAAGCCACCCGGCCCTGGAGATTTGAAAGTATTTAAGGCAGCTAGATGTTCTCTAACCATTTCCTTACTTATTCTGAACTGGCAGTTCCCCTTTCCTTCATATGCCCTGTATTCTTCAGTTTGTATACAGCTCACTTTATGGTTAAAGACCGACGCAAAGTGAGAGTTGAGTAATTCTGCTTTGTCTTCATCCCTTGTTAAGGCTTGACCATCTTCCCCTAGCAATGAGCTTACTCCATCCCTGTTCCGCTTTTTGCTCCGAACATAGGCATAGAAATTTTTCTTGTTATTTTTTGCATCCCTTGCAAGCCTCAGCTCCATCTGTGCTTTAGCCTTTCTGACACCATTCCTACAGATTTCTGCTCGTGTCTTGTATTCACCCTCAGTAATCTGACCCATTTCCTGTACATTTCCCTTTTTTAGTTTCAGCTCCTCAGAGAGTTCCTTGTTCAGCCACCTTGGCTTCATTACCCGTCTCCCACCTTTCTTTCTTACCGGAACAGTTTGAGATTGTGCCTTAAGCACTTCATTTTTCAGCATCACCCATCCTTCCTGTGCAGATTTTCCCTTTAGCATTTCCAGCCATGGGATCCTACCTATTAGATCTCTGAGTTTATTGAAATCAGCTTTCCTGAAGTCCAGGATATGAGTTCTGCTACGTCCTGGTTTCACAGTCTTCTCTATGTCAAATTCCAAGCTGACATGGTCACTATTCCCCAAGGAACCCACCACCTTCACTTCATCAACCAGTTCTTCCCTGTTAGTCAGAATTAAATCTAGGATAGCAGATCCTCTGGTTCCCACCTCCACCTTCTGAGAGATGAAGTTGTCCTCAAGGCTATTCAAGAATCTGCAGGATGTCCCATGTCTAGCAGAGTTAGATTCCCAGCAAATATCTGGATAGTTAAAATCTCCCATAACCACTACATCCTGTCTCTGTGAAAGTTTAGCAAGCTGCTGTACAAATGCATTATCCTGTTTCTCTGGTTGATTTGGAGGTCTGTAGTATACCCCCACAACAATATCCCCTTCTTTTCCCCCCTCTATCCTTACCCACACACTTTCAACAGGGCAACTCTCAAAATCCTGAATTTCAGTGCAAGCATATTCATTCTTGACATATAGTGCCACCCCACCCCATTTTTTGTTTATTCTGTTCCATTTGAACAAGGTATATCCTTCAATCACTGTGCTCCATATATGAGAGTCATCCCACCAAGTCTCAGTGACACCTATCAGATCATACCTATTTTCCAATATTTGGAGTTCAAGTTACTCCTGTTTATTTCCCATACTCTGTGCATTAGTATAAAGACACCTCAGATTACAGACATCCCTTCCTACCGTAGGTCCCTTCAAATTTACCTGAAGATTACTAAACTCACCTCTCTCTCGTTCATTTATTCTCTGGTCATTCCCCTTCCTGAACTTAATGTTGGGGATGCCGCTTTTTCTTCCCACCCCCGATGTCTTTAGTTTAAAGCCCTCCTGATCAGGTTCGCAAGTCTTCCAGTGAAGACATTCCTCCCATTATTTGTCAGGTGCACCCTATCCGTCGCCAACAGTCCTTCGTGTCAGAGGTACATACCATGGTCCAGGAAGCCGAAGCCCTCTCGACGGCACCATCTACATAACCAGCCATTCACTTCCAGTATCCTGTTCTCCCTTCCAGCTCCATGGCCCTCAACAGGTAAAATGGAGGAGAACACCACCTGAGCCCCCAGATCTTTCACCTTCTTGCCCAGAGCCTCATAGTCTTTGGAGATCCATTCAAGGTTTCTTCGGGCCGTATCATTTGTTCCCACGTGGATCAGAAGGAGTGGGTAGGGATCAGAGGTCTTGATCAGTCTTGGAATTCTCTCCGTCACATCTCGGATGGATGCTCCAGGAAGGCAACAAACCTCTCGAGATTCCTTGTCCGGTCTGCAGACACCTTCTTCCGTCCCTCTCAGTAGGGAGTCACCAACCACCACTACTCGTCTCTTCCTCTGTGGGATGGTTTGGTTCCCTCTCTGCCTATGTGCTTCTGTGCCAGTCACATCCATTCGATCATGAAGTGTGCCATTCCGGTCTTCCATCAATAGAAGTGACTGGTATCGATTTTGCTGCTCCACTGGCTGTGATTGTTTTCTGAGTATCTTACTCCTCAAAGTTACTTTCTTCCACTCACCCATGTGGTCCTTGTTACTTCCTTCCTCTTGCTGTTCTTTCAGGGGCTCTTCTTCTGTCATGTCTGAAAAGCTTTCCACCTCCTTGGTATTCTTCAGTGCACAGATTTGTGCCTCGAGTTCTCCCACCTTCTCCTCAAGCATTTTTACAAGCTTGCACTTGCAGCATGTATAATTCATTTCTTGGCGTGGCAGAAAAATAATCATGGCACAGCCCAGGCAGGTCACTAGAGTAGATCCCTCGCTATCCATTATCCCAGGAGCTATGCTTTCTTCTACAGCTTCAGGAACTTCCCTCAAACTCTGATGTAAACTCTTCTTTTTGTGATGTACCCTGAAAACTTTGAGACTGACGAAATGTCTATCTCACCAGAACGTCTACCTCCTGAACTCAGAAGCAGCGCTTTACTCAAGCACTTACAAGGCCTCCAAGTACGAGCCACAGGCTGTGACCCACAGGCTAAGATCTTACATTCCAGGTTCCTATGCAGTATTGTTCTTTGCAGCATCAGACTTTCCTTTCACCATCAGACACATCCACAACTGAGCGTCCTTTTGGCTTTGGCCCAGGCGCTTTCTCAGGTTACTTGTACTTGCCCTCTGCTCTTCCCCAGTAGCATATTGGACACCTTCCAACCTGAGGGGCTCATCTTCTGGCATCATATCTTTTAATCTTTTGTTAATGTCCATGGGGTTTTCTTGGCAAAGATACTGGAGTGGGTTCCCATTTCCTTCTCCAGTGGATCACATTTTGTCTGAATTCTCTGCTGTGGCTGGTCCATCCTGGGTGGCCCTCCACGGCATAGCCCACAGCCTCATCAAACCACGTAAGCCCCCTCGCCATGTCATGAGAGAATCCATTCTGCTACAGTTCTATAAAAAAAATACCCTCCATCCTGAATCTTTATGTTTTTCATATTCTACAGTATGATAGAAGTGTAGGAGCATTCCTGACCTCCTCCAGCAGGTCATTCACCGAGGTGGGAGCCACCACAGAGAATGCACATGAATAGACAGTTGCCAGTCTTACCCATTCACAGGGTGACACCTTCAGAAGGATTTCCATCTATGAATAAAGCTGTCACAGCAGAGCAGAAGAGGCATGTGTGTCCAAGACCATTAATAGTTTTTCAGGTGATAACCCACAGTAATCTTTTCAGCAGTGTTCCAAATAGGACTGCCAGGTCCCCAGCATCCCAAACCATGAGATATATTGGGTAGGGACTGATGATGTCAGAGAATAGGATCTGGTGATGTCACTTGAAATAGCAGTACTCAAGTTAGTCCTTCCACATATCACTAGGAAGTTTGCCGCATATATAATCAAAATCATCCAGCTTTGAAGCAATGGACTAAAAGTATAGTAATACATCATCCTCCACAACAGCTATAATTGGTGATAACATAGGCTTATTAGTTACATTAAACAATGGAAACTGAGAAATTTGTCAGACCTGATGAGCTTCAGGCATATACTATCAAATCTACTGATAAATTCCAACTAGAATCTCCCCATGAAGTTCTTCTGTTGCAGAATACTGACTTTCAGGTCAACAATATAGTGTCCTGGAATAGCCATTTAACCCATTACTCACAATTTTTCTTTCTACATTATCAAAGTCTTGTTGACTGAGAATTTATTCATGCATCTGACAAGGTGGCTCAAGCAAACAAGAGCATATGGAACAATAAATTTGTTAGTGGTTAAGGTGCCACAAGATACTTCTTTCATTTTTGTCGCAGCAGACTGGCAGGGCTATATAAAATGCCACAGTCATTCAGGAATATGCTTAGGGTCTTCTTAAGTGAACACATCACTTCATTCAATATAAGCAGAGAGAGGAATCGAAGTCTGCCGGAGTCTTCCACAGCAGCTTGCCAGGCCATCTTACCCTAGGCCATAGATAAACACTGGTCTCTGGATCTGGTACTGTAGAATTATAATAAAGCATGAAACTGACCCATGAATATTACAGGCTACCCTACTAGAACAGGCATTGAATTCACTTTCAATCTAATACAAAACAAATAATTCGTTCTAGAGTAATCCAACCCTGGAATGATCCCATGGATTTCAATGATAATAAGGATTCAATAAAAGTAAATGGCCTGTGGCTTGTATACAGCCTCATACTTTGCACATATATACAAGAGCTAAGGCAGCAAGATTCTGTCTGGTTTTTCCTTGAGTGCATTCACTTGCCCCCCCAGATATACTTTGAATCTCTTTCACTCCAAATAAAGCTCTCCTTTTAAAGCACTGCTTTCAAGGCTTGGATGGATTAATGTATCCCTCCCTTCTTCTGCAGTGCCACTAATGTATCCAGTATTACCTGTTATTACAGTCGCTGTTATCTCCCTCAGCTAGCTCTATAATTTCCCTCAAGAGCCGGGCAGTATAATGAGAGGATTCTTTTGTTAACCTTGCAGCTCACAGTGCTTTTCAGTTAAGTTTGCCCATTCAGCTCTCCAGTGCTGGAGGAGCCAGAGGATTATTTTCTATGCATTAATATCGCATTCAGTTAAGCTAGTAAAACCCAGGCCTGCAAAGAAAGAAGAGAAAGGCCTGCGTTTCACACAGCATTCCACTGTACCCTTCTTAAATATCACTGACGTATAATTATCACTGGGTCAAACATACCAATCAAACATTATAAAGTGTCTGGTTTCAAAATAAGTGTACTGTGCCACATAGAAATGTGCCAGATACATGTAACAGATACTGGAGTAAGGAACAGGGTCAAGGGAAATCCTCTTTTACAAGGAGCTTCCATTCATATTTTAAGAATTTGCAGTAACTGGGGAGGGGGGGTTGCAATTCTTTGCATGCTTATTTGGGAGTAAATCCTGTTGAACTCCCTGGCACTTTTAAGTTGTTAGTAAACAAGCACAGGATCAAGCTGTTCTTCTCTATCTCAGACTTGCTTAGATGGAATAAGGGCACAGATATAACCAGGGCCAGCCCCAGGTATTTTTGCACATTAGGCAAGGACACCTTCTGGCGCCCCCCCCACCACGCTCTTTCCTTGGCAAGGGCCAAGGAAGGGAAGGAGGTTTAAACCCCCTTCCCTTCCATCTGAGTGCTGGCTTGCCGGGTGCCCTGCAGCTGCAGGGCATGACGGCAAGCCAAGGAAGGGGTGGGGGGGTTAAACCCCCATCTCTTCCATCTGAGCGCCGGCTTGCCTGTGTGCCCCGCAGCTGTGGGGCACGCTGGCAAGCCAGGGAAGGGGCAGGGGTTTAAACCCCCATCTCTTCTTTCTGAGCGCTGGCAAGCCAGGGAAGGGGTGGGTTTTTTTGGTGGGGTGGGGGCTTTTGGCACCCCTAAGGGCCGGCGTGCTCTAGGCGAATGCCTAGTTCACCTAGTGAGCAAGCCAGCCCTGGATATAACATTTGATCCAATGATTCAAACTAGGGACACGGCCAAAGAGATGTTCTCCTGCACAGACTGCAAAATGACCAGGAGAAGCATAAGATGTCACCTCAAACATGCAGGTTCCCAAACTCAAACACCAACTGTGCAGAAGAAGCTGAACTACATGATCAAAGACAGTCAGCATTGAGAACCAGTTATTCTTGGAGAAAGCCTCCCCAGTAGCTTAGCAAAGTAGGATCCAAAAGATCACAAGAGGGTTCAAAGACAAGCATAAAGGTAAAGGTAAAGGTTCCCTTGCTCGAAAGCCAGTCGAATCCGACTCTAGGGTTGCGGTGCTCATCTCCGTTTCAAAGCCGAAGAGCCAGCGCTGTCGGAAGACGTTTCCGTGGTCATGTGGCCGGCATGACTAAACACCAAGGCGCACGGAACGCTGTTACCTTCCCACCGAAGTGGTACCTATTTATCTACTTGCAATTTCTTGCTTTCAAACTGCTAGGTTGGCAGGAGCTGAAACTAGAGACAGGAGCTCACCCCGTCATGCGGCTCTCCCGGGTCTCGAACTGCTGAACTACTGACCTTCCACAGCCTGCAGTTCAGTGTCTTAACCACTTGAGCCACTGCAGCTCAAGCATAGCACATGGATAATTGGAGGAGAAGACCATAACTCTCCTTTATAGTCTGCAGGGTGACCAAGACCAGAGACTAGAATCAGATCTTGGGCAAAACTCAATGAGGGATACTGGGACTGTGCTGCCCCCAGTCAGTGTTAATGATAAGTATTAGTAGTTCAGTAAGACTGCTGTGTATCTTTAAGACCTGTTGCCCCTTGGGAATTGTAGTCCCCTAGCCTATGTCCCCTCTGATTAGTTCATTAGGGCAATTTCCTGAGCCCAGAGGCGCGTAGCTTAGAGTTTATGGTTCTTTTCCATTTCTTTGTCTACCATTAATTACAAGTTGAGGGGGAAATGCATCTCTTCCCACGAACACAGCCAAAAGAGATCACTTAGATCACAAGATGTAACTTTTCCAGCCAGCTATCAGCTAGATTGTGAGTACATGATCTTCTGTATGCATGGGGAGTTCAATAAAGATGATTTAAGATCCAATGGCTGTGCGTTGCTCACATCTCAGAAAGCACTGCTCTGCATCAGTGCAGTCCATCTGCTTAAATAGACACTGTCAGTTTCCCCCTTCCAGCTGAAAACTCGGAGTAATGAAGCTCCTAGTGCAGGCACAGAGGCCAACTTGAAAAGCAGTCTGAATGTTATCACACTGTTAACAACTACAACCATCTCCGAAGCCTGAGTCAAAGGACTGTTTCTAACAGGCGGAGGAATCCAAGTCAAATTCTTCTTATCTCAAGTAATTTAACAGATGGGGGTTTGAATTGCCATTCAAAATTGACTTTGCTAGCAGATCTTTTTTTCCACCTGGGACAGTTCATAACTTAAGCCTAAAATGGGTTTGCTGGCTATGCTCACTTGTTGCTGTCACATATCTCTTGTACCTAACCAAGGTCCAGAGTAATAATACCAGGCAAGTGCCAGGAGGGGGGGGAGAACAACCAGATAATCTCATGTGAAAGCCAACAGAAACTTGGGCTAAAGCAAAGCTGCTTGTTTGAGATGGAATTTCTCCTACAGCAGTGAAGTCAGGAGTATGGTTTTTTCTCAGGTGCAGGAAGCAGAAGGCTCCTGCCTATCAAGTATGTCTGTCAAAACCTTGGCGTGCATAGTTGTTACTTCTTGGGATACGCACAAGACTTTTATTGGGATGTGCACCATTTTTTGAAATTATTCAGTTATTTACACTTTGTTTTATTCTTTGACTAGGAATAAGACCCATTGTGGAAATACATACAACAAGCTCTAGAAAAAGGCTCTGGGCAGGTGCCCTGGTCTTGGGCACTTAGCATCAATTTGCTGTGGTGACCTCCGCAGGGTATAATGACACAGAGCATACCATTTTCTTCAGGGGAACCGATCTCTGCCATCTGAAGAGCAGTTGTAATTCTGAGCGATCTCCAGCTGTCACCTGGAGATTGGCAACAATGGTTCCCCAGGTGGAAATGGCTGGTTTGGAAGGTGGAGTCTATGGTATTGTACCTGTCTGAGGTCCCACCCCTCCTCAAACCCCACCCTCTACAGGCTCCACCCATCAAATCTCCAGGAATTTCCCAACCTAGAGTTCGCAAGCCTATCTCCTTCCCAGCCGACCATCAACCTACCTTTATCTGCCCCTCTGACTTCAGTTTTCCATCTCCTCTCCCCTCTCTCCTGGAGAGCAGTTGTAATTCTGAGTGATCTCCAGCCCCCACCTGGGGGTTGGCAACAATGGTTCCCCAGGAGGAAATTGCTTGTTTGGAGGGTGGAGTCTATGGCATTGTACCTGTCTGAGGTTCCACCCCTCCTCAAACCCCACCTTCTCCAGGGTCCACCCTCAAATCTCCAGGAATTTCCCAGCCTGGAGTTGGTAAGCCTATCTCCTTCCCAGCCAACCATCAACCTACCTTTATCTCCCCTTCTGACTTCAGCATTCCATCTCGTCCCCCCTCCCTCCTGGATAGCAGTTGTATTTCTAAGTGATCTACAGCCCTCCCCTGGAGATTGTTAACAATAATTCCCCAGGAGGAGATGGCTGGTTTGGAGGGTGGAGTCTATGGCACTGTACCTGTCTGAGGTCCCACCCCTCCTCAAACCTCACCCTCTCCAGGCTCCACCCCTCAAATCTCCTGTAATTTCCATACCTAAAGTTGGCAACTTTATCTCCTCCCCTCTCAGCAGCCTCTTCCAAGCCAAAGTTCTCTCTTTCTTGTTAGTGGGGAGCAAAGTAGCTTACTTCATTCTCCTGTTTTGCTTTGTGATCTGTACAGCAACCCTTCAAGGTAGATTAGGCAGAAAGTCTGTGCCTGGTCCAAAATTACCTAGGCAGCTTCCATAGGGAGGCTCCTACTGAACAGGAGCAAGCAGCCAGTCTTTCCCTGCAGTGGGAACCAAAGCAGCTGACATCATTCTCTTCTCCCCTGTATGATCCGCACAACAACCCTGTGAGGTATGTTAAGGTAGAAAGTCTGTGAATGGTCCATAATCTCCCAGGCAGCTTTTATAACATGAACCTGGGACCTGCACACCATCCTCTGAAGTGCTCTCAGATACATATCTGTGGCAGTAATGGGGTGACTGCTGGCACCTTTTCCTATCATTTTTTGCCTTGTGGTATTCTGCTTGTGGTGTGATCTGTCTTTTTTGTGGTGTGGCATGGTTGTGTTATTGAGTTTGTTTCTTTTGAAGGGGAAGTGATGTGTTGTGTGTGAGAACATATTTTACCTCAGAAAACACCAGGTCGCATATACAGCTGACAGTTCCAACTGTCTCATGGGGGGGGGGAGTTTGAGGTGTGGAATGGTGTAGAGTCCAATCAGCTTCCATATGCAAATGACCTTGAAATGCTGGCCCAATCAGAGAAGAGTGGCCTAAGCTGCAGTGGGTTGGAGAGAACTCAGGCAGTAGATAGGGACAGCTTCTGAGTGACACATCAGAGAGCCAATGGATTTTTCTTGGCATAGAACTTTGCCACTCCAACTGGCTTTTATATATAAGGACAGTATATTTATCATTTTCCTTATTGTAGCCATGGTGCCTGTTAGGATTCTTCATTCATTACTCATTTTCATTTGCTTCTGTGGGATATATTTCCATCTGTAACTTTGTTTTTGTTTTCCATGCATCTCGGGATAAAATTTTCCGGGACTGCACCCCTTACTGGAAGGCTTGGTAGAAAATTAAAATTCTCACTTACACAGCAAGCATAGGAAACCAGACACACTGGCCAACCATACAACCATCCATAAACTTTGCAAAGTGAGACTTCCTACTTTCCTTTCCTTCTGCAGCCAACTGCACCCCTCATAAATGTGGTTGCTTGGGTCAGCAGACCCTCAAGAAAAGCACAGTGGGTCTGCAGGAGAGGGGGGAATCAGAAGAAATCACCACCCTGTCTTCCACAATTCTGTAAGAATGTAGGATACAGACAGTCAGTGTGTGAATACTTTTTTCCTCCTTTCCGCAGACCCTCAAGTGGATGGAATGGGAGGATCTATGCTTTTTCACAGAGCAAACAAGCAAGGAGAACTAACACTTGGCCATCTACTTTGTTGAGTTCTATTGATTTCAGCATTTTTCTCCCAGCCCAACTCATACCAGGTATCAGAAGCTAGTCAGGAGGAAAATGTTACAAGGAAGGACACAGGGATCCAGCAAAAAGTTGTGAAAAGCCTCCTTCTGCCCTTTCTACTTATGAAAGCAAGGTGGGAGGGAAACGGGACATTCTTTTCTCCATTTATAGAACTCCTTCACAGCACCAACAGAATGAGTGCTTTTTAAGGTGAATTTCCCCAATATATGTAGCTTTGCCCTTAGTTACAGGCAGGGCCAGTTGGTTCATAGAGGCGAGGTGAGGCCACTGCCTTAAAGCGCCATCACTAGGGGGCGCCACTGGTCTGCCGATATAGACACACACCGGCCCTGCTCTCTGGCTGATTCTCTCAGTGGCTGTGATTGATCATCTGAGCATGTGCCCCAATGGAATGGAGAAAGAGAGCTCAGCGGCCACGACGTGCCCAGCAGCTTCTGCCTCCACCCCCAAGGAAACTCCAGCAAGGTCCTGGAGGGGCGGGAAGGCAAGGCTGGGGTTTCAGTTCTGCGGCCGCCCAACAACACCTACAGCTCAGTGGAGGCAGGGCACCCCCTGGTGCCTTTTGTCACCCATCCCCTGCTGCTGCACAGAGTCAGCTGACGTGATGCCATTGGCGGCTTTTCCTCACTTGGTGCTTTGAGGTGGGGGGAGAGGAAGAAGGGGGCAGCCAGCTCCAAAGAAAAAAGTGGAGACAATTTGGGGAGGGGGCAGAGGAAGCCAGCAGGAGGGGCACAGCTGCCCTACCGGCTATGGAAGATATGAGGGTGTCTTAGAGAAGCTGCAAAAGATTTTTGCAGGAAGGGGGGAGGAGTGTGAAAGATAGAGGGAGAATCCAGAGAGAAAGAGAGAGGCAATCCCCTTTTCCTGGTGGTGGGACAGCCAAGTTTCCAGTCCTCTGCCTACAACTCCTTCTTTGCTTGCAACCCCCAAACTGGACTTAAAAAAAAAGAGGAGGGGAGGAACCCACGTTCCTTTCTGTGTGTCCAGAATTGGCTCTACAAAGACAGGGTGGCAGCGGCATTAGGAAGCTTCACGTGGCGAAAAAGGGAGAAAGTTCCAAACTTGTTTTCCCTCCCCAAGACGGATTCAGGTAGCAGTTTTGGAAGTCTCTCCTCCCTCCTCCTTTCCTGCCAAGATTGCTGCTGAAATTAAATGGAGGCAGCTCTCAGAAAGGCCTGGCCTGGAGAGAAGCCCCCCCTTTCAGATGTGCTTTTCTTTGGGCAGCGGATGGTGGGGGGGGGCACATAGGCTTGTTTTGTTTCTGTAAGGGGAGGAAAGGAGGATTTGCTTCAAAGAGCTCCTTTTGCTGTGAGAAGCTTGTACCTCGGTCAACTTTAAAGCCCCCCTAGAAGAAACCTGGTCCCACTCTTGTGCCTTTCCCTGCATACATTTTAGCAGGTAAACTATTTCCTGACATGGTGGTTAAGTCCTTGGGGAACCAAGGGGGAGAGAAAAGCTTAACTTCTGGACTGCCCTGAAAGCAAAGAAGTGTATCAGCCAGAGTTTTTTTTTTAAAGTTGGCAATGCTGATGAATGACCTGAAAGGTCTTCCTGGTTTCATTGCAGGATGTAGGCAAGGAGAAGGAATTGATGCTGGAAAGCAACACGTAGGCAGCTTTAGGTCTGATCTTGAACTTTGGCTCTAAAAAAAAAGAGAGGCACTTTTTGCAGGATGCAAATAAGAAAGGGTTAATTTGAAATGAACAAAAATGGGAAACAATGGAGAGCAGCTGCCAACCAGAAATTTGGCATTGAACCAACATGTGTGGCAGAACGGTGCAAGATCAGCTACCTCTGGAGGTCTATACCCTTTCTGGATCTCAATAATCTACCCTTAACAGGTGGGTAGCTGTGTTGGTCTGCAGAAGAAGACCAGGGTTCAAATCCAGTGGCACCTTAGAGACCAGCAAGATTTCCAGAGTATAAGCTTTGCAAGTTGAAATGGTACCTAAGAGAGGGAACTTTGGGCCTTGAAAGCTTATACCCTGGAAATCTTGTTGGTCTAGACTGGGCTCAAATTGAACCAGCCCCATTGAGAGGTCTGGTGCTGCTGCCAACTCAGGGGCCTTGATGTTTTATCCTCCTCAGAAAACCCAGATAATTCAACCTTGGAAGTAAATCTTAAAATATATTTTTCCTACCTATCTACTTAGGTATGCCTACTGTTCATTTGGGTGCAAAAACAAAACATCCAATCTAACTTAAAACAAAAACAAAAACAGAACAAAGTTTTGAGCCCAGTGGCACTTTTAAGGCCAACAAAGTTTAATTCTGGGTATAAGCTTTGGTGTGCATGCACACGTCTTCATGCATGCACATGGAAGCTTATACCCAGAATTAAACTTTGTTGGTCTTAAGGGTGCCACTGGACTCAAACTTTGTTCTATTGCTTCAGACCAGCACAGATAACCAGTTAATTCTACTATTTTTAAAAAACCAGCTTGGTTAAGAACATCAGAACATAAGAGATGCCCTGCATCTCTGCTCCATATGCTTATCCAATTCCCTCTTGAAGCCATCCATGCTTGTAGCCACCACTACCTTCTGTGGCAGTGAATTCCATGTGTTAATCACACTTTGGGTGAAGAAGTACTTCCTTTTATCCATTCTAATCCAACCTCTCAGTAATTTCATGGAGTGCCCACGAGTTCTTGTATTGTGAGAAAGGGAGAAAAGTACTTCTTTCTCTACCTGCTCTATCCCATGCATAATCTTCTAAACAATCATGTCACCCCTCAGCCGTCATTTCTCCAAGCTAAAGAGCCCCAAGTGCTTTAACCTTTCTTCATAGGGAAAGTGTTCCAACCCTTTTATCATTCTAGTTGCCCTTTTCTGCACTTTTTCCAAAGCTATAATATCCTTTTTATATTGTGGTGACCAGAACTGTACCTGTTGCCTGGAAGCAATTGTTAACTTACCAGAGGTGAGCAGGCAAGTGGCTGCCCCCCCCCCGAATTAATTCAAAGGGTCTTGTGAAGCAAATGAAAGGTCCCTGCTGAATAGGACCAGTGGTCCATCTAGTCCAGCATGTCCAACCAGTTGCTCTGGAGGAGAGTAAACAGAGTACAGAGGCCAAGGCCTTCCCCTGATGTTGCCTTCTGGCACTGGCATTCAGAAGTCTATGCCACCACAAAGAGTACTTCTCTTCATACTTCAATAAAAACTTCAGGATAGTGTGCCTAACGTTTCTCTTGCTCTAAGGATCCTTCTCACACTTCCAATGTCAGTGGCAAGTGGTGAACACAGCTCAAAACTCAAACTTATAAAAACACACATACGCTTGACAATATTGCAAAAGAGACTACTTGATTAGGCAGCTATTTCAACGGAACATTCTGTAGAATCAGCGCTTGACCTGAAGGATTTGGTGACAAAATTTTCTAAAGAAAAGGCATGCAAAATGAGATTCTGATGTGCCTGAAATGGAAACATTAAAGAGACTTAAATTTCAACATCATAATTAACAGGATTTTTCAAAATGCTTTGTAATTTGTGTTTTTCTATTTAAGAAAATCAGAGATTGTATTACTTGTTCTCACGATTAAAAAAAAAAAGAAATTAGCAATTTCAAATTTTGTGTTTTTCTTCCTAAAATGCATTTATGTTTGAAAATTGGTGCGCATGGGGGAGGGGTGCACCAGAAGGTAGCCCCACCTAGTGTGCAAAAAAACCTGGCACCAGCCCTGGTTACAGGAAAGGACATCGCCCCTCACCTGCACACTCCATTTCATTTAATAGTGAGCACACATATGCACATACTTGCCATGCTTTCTTTTCTTGTGAACAAACAGCTACTGATACAGTGACTGGAGGGAGGTAAAATGCTATACACAGAAACACAATCAGTGAACTGGAACAAACCAGTGTGGTACAGTCTGCTAAGTGTTCTGGTTGAACACTGTAACAGTCAGACACATATCAGCTCATTCACTCTCTCACTTTGTTGCCCCTCATACCTCTTGGAGAAATGAAACTGAATCATGAGGTGCCAGAATAATGGGCACATCCAAACACTTCCTACCATTTCTGAAAGTTGGTTGGAAATTACTGTAGTTGTAAATTATTATAGCTATATTTAAATATTGTCAAGATCTGTCAGATCTTTCTTCCTACCCTTACTTCCAATGGCTGTAAGTCACAAACACTAATTAAAGTTTAATAGAATTATTCCCTTGTATGTTCCAGTAACCAATGTAAAATTTGCAATATGATTTCTATTGGCTCTTCCTTTTTGAGTCCAGCTTGAACATCTGGCATTTCTCATTTCATGTATGGTTTGTTGTAAGGTTTTGAGCATCAGTTTAATTGAATCCAAAATTAATATGATGGTCCATTAATTGCTGGAATGTAAATTGAGTATTTTGAGCGTAAATGGCATTGTGGCCACTATAATTTTTATTATGCTGTACTGAAGATGCTCTTAACTTTAATGTCTAAAATAAGAATTTCTGATTTAAGCCATCTAGTAAAACTTTAATTCTGAATGCATGAGATTTCTGTAGTTACTTAGCATACCTTCAAATCTAGTCTCTTCATCATTTTTACTTCATACATCCTAAAAGTATGCTCTGTCACTCTAAGCCCCAGCAGACCTGCACAAAGGTGCCAATAAATATGAATGCTGCTGGCATAAGATGAAGCCAAGAGCTACTGTGCCTATGCTGCTCCTCACCCAAACCAATGAACAGGAGCACAAGCAGCAGAATGCTCAGCTTTGCCCTATGCTAGTGGCATTCCTCCTTTCTAGACCCACCATACTGAGGCCAATGACAAGATGCATGGGCGCAGTAGGGCCTGGCTTCATCCTATGCCAGTAGTATCCAAACTCCCCCCTCTCCCGACTAGCTCCACCATGCACAGTAATGAGGAGCACAGGCACATTAGTGCCTGAGTTTGCCTGCCAGCATGGTCGCAGTCCAGTCAGTGAGGAGAAGCTTGTCATTATTCCTACTCCTCTGGGGCTTCTGGTTGGAGTAAAATGGCAAACTGACACACTCCTGCGAATGAGCGGAGTGGACGGCGGCTTCTTCTGACAGTTTGGGCAGTTTTATTGCCCAACACAGCATCCTCCAGGCAGGGGGGTGCCAAGCAAGCAACGAGGTCCAAGTGAGAGTAGAGATCGGTGTCTGCAAGTCCTGAAGGGGGCTTGTTTACGCCTTGAACTCCTCTCAGGAGCGGGCTTTTGCAAATCAGCACTAAAGAAGCTAGCCGAGCTGAAGAATCAGCTTACATTCACCATTTCCCGATCTCTTAAGAAACAATCTACTGTTGGAATCAAAGAGAAGCAATGTGAAGTCCCAAGATAAACATTTAAGGTAACCGAAATGATTTGCTTACCAGGGAGAAGATCTAATGAGTTTTGAGCAAGGCGGTTAAGCGCATAAGGCTCTAAGCTGTAGAATCGATCCATCGTTAAAATCAGAAGAGTTCGTTAAAGCGCTAAAAAAGGATTAAACTGACTTTGTTTAACATTTCTGTGGTCAGAGATTAAATGATAAGCATATGAGCGAATGTGACTGGAAAGATTGCGAGACAAAGGTGTAACATTTAACTGTGTCCGGCTGAAACCTGACTGGCTAGAGAGTGTGTTGGAGGACTGAAAGAGAAGCAGACCAGAAGTGTTTCCAGTGGGACTCTGTTAACATGGGACCGGAAACAGGAAGTATAGAGAGAGCCTACTCTAGCCAAGAAAACCATAGAGAAATTGCGCCCACCATTTTGTGGAGGACTGAATTTTAAAACGTACTTTTAAGACGAAATAGACTGTTAGCAAGAGTGGAACAAAGTGGAATTTGAACGGAAATGCGAAAACAACTGAAGTGGACTGATAAATTTTCAAAACGGAATCAAAACTCAGGGGGAGAGCGGCGTCAGCTGCAAGTCCAGGTATGTCTTCCAAAGACAAGAAAGAATGGCAGGCAGCAATCGAAGCAATGGAGAAGCACATGCTAGAAGCGATTCAAGGTATGATGAAACAAATGGACAAGCAGTTTGAGGAGAAAATGGAAAAACAGCTGGAACAGTTGGAAGAAGTTCAGGAAAAAAATGTGCAGCCTTGAGAGAGTTAGTACTTGCGGAAGTGGCAGAGTTTAAAAAAGAAGTGTAAAATACAAGTAACCAAGTTAAAACTTTGGCTACAAAAACAACAGAAATGGTGGAAAAGACACAAGACTTGGAAAAGAAAATTGAGGTGAATTCACAAAGTAGCCAGAATTTGGAGGCAGTTGTGGAATATAAGGCAATGTCAAACCATCTGAGACTGAGAGGGATAGAAGAAAAAATGGGCGAAGATATACGTACCAAAGTGATGGCAACTTTGACGGAATACTTGGGAGAAGATCAGGGGGAGTTGGATCAGAATTTTGATCTTATATACAGGCCGAGGACAGACTGGCAATTTGCCGCGGGATGGGACCCGGGCTGACAGCGACTCAATATCGGAGTAAATGGAACGTTCACACAGGCACATCTGCCTGGCGTCCCCCACCCGGAGCTTACCGGAGCCCTCGCGCTTCAGAGCCGGTTTAAAAAAAACCTGATAAAAGCCGTCGCAAATCGTGAAAGCCTGCGTTCGTCGCGCGTTTCCCCACTTCCGGGGAGTCTGAACGCGCAGCCGAAAAGCCGGGAGCAACCCGTGTTGGGCATGAGGCAGCAGCGGCGTGATTGGCTGAGCTCCGCTCCACTGCCCAATGCGGTGCCGGCGTTGCAGGGCAAAAAAAAAAAATCGCCGAAATGCGCTTATGCGCATGACCGCATGAGCGCTCATGCGCTCATGCGCACATACGCCCACAGCCGAAATAATGGGGGAACAGCGAATATAGTGCGCCTCCGGCGCGGCAGTCTGAACGGTCCCGCGCGCCTCCGTCCTGTTTCTTCCGGCAGAGGCCCCCGCTGTGTGGACGGGAAAACCCGGTATCGTTTACTCCGGGTTTTTTTTGCCGCGACTCGATACCGGGGCAAATTGCCAGTCTGTCCTGGGCCACAGAGTGAACTCTGCTTATGAACAAAGAAAAAAATTACCAAGAGATATAATCGTTCAATTTGTGACAAGGAAAATGAAAGAGGATATATTTAAGAAGCAGTTTACCCAGCCATTGGAAATTGATGGTAAAAAGATAATAATAATGAAGGAACTCCCAAGGTCCATTTTGCAGGATAGAAAGAAATATAAGAAGTTGGTGGAGAAGCTGAAACAACTGAATATCAGATTCAGATGGGAGATACCACAAGGATTGTCCTTTATGTACAACTCGAAAAGACACATGATCAAAACACCGGGGGATATGTATAGGTTTAAAGCTGAAAATATTGAAGACTTTGGAGATATTTAAAAAGACTCAATGATGGATTACAAATTGTTATCGTGGAATGTAAATGGACTTAATTCACCTAACAAAAGAAAAGTAGTGAATTATTGGCTACAAAAGCAAAAATCTAATATCATCTGTCTACAAGAAACTCACATAAAGAGTCGGGATAATAAATATTTGATTAATAAAAAAATTGGGAGAAGAATTTTACTCCTTGGCAGGAAAAAAAAATAAAGGAGTTGTGACTTATGTAAATAAAAAGTTGGAACCCAAACAAGTTTTTACAGATAAAGAAGGGAGATATGTGGCCATTGAGATCAAAATATTACAAAAAAAGACATTGGTTGTTGATTTGTATGCTCCTAATGGAGCCAAAGAGAACTTCTTTAAGGATTTGCTGAGGGAATTGGACCAAGAGCATTATGACCAGATAATTTTAGCTGGTGATTTTAATGGTACTGTTAATAACAAATTCAACAGACAATCACAAAAGGGTGATGAGAAGATTGGAAAGTTACCTCAATTTTTTTTAAACTGATTGAACAAGAAAAGTTGGAAGATGTATGGAGAAAATGGAATCAAAAAATTAAAGACTTCACTTTTTATTCCAACAGACATAGATCCTTCTCAAGAATAGATATGATTTGGATGCCGAGTGAAATTGCATTAAAAACCCAGAAGGTGGAAATTTTGCCAAAGACTAACTCGGATCACAACCCGTTAATTTGGATATTAAAAGAAAAGATTAAACAATACCATTGGAGAATTAATGAGGATTTATTGGATAAGACGAAATTAGTGGAGACTTTGTGGAAAGAAACTCATTTTTTTTTTTCAAATGAACTTAAATCAAGATGTCAATATACAGACAGTTTGGGATGCCTATAAATCGGTAATGAGAGGAGTATTGATTTCAATGAATGCAGCCGACAAGAAAAATAATTTGAAACAACAGAAAGATTTGCAGGACAAAATTCAACAAAAAGAGAATGAGTTGAAACGGAGACTGGGCAAAAAGACACTTCTCAAGGAAATACAAATTTTACAAGAACAATTAAAGGCGACATTAAATAGAGAACTTTATTGGAATTTAAAGAAATTGCAGCAAAAATCTTTTGAAGGAGCAAATAAGCCAGGGAAGTACTTAGCATGGCAACTGAAAAATCAGAGGGAGAGAAGGACAATAATCAAGATAATGGAAGAAGGCAAAGAAATTGTTGACATGAATGGAATAAAAAGAGCCTTCTTCAAATATTACGCAAAATTATTCCAAAAAAAGAAGATTGACCCTGTGAAAATCAAAAAGTATTTGGACAATGTAACTTTACCTGAGATGGATATTAATACTAAAGAAATGCTGAATGGTCCAATACAGAAAGAAGAAATATATAACGCAATAGAAGATGCCAAATTAGGGAAAGCTCCAGGATCAGATGAATTTACTGCAAAATTTTACAAAAAACTAAAGGAGGAGCTGACCCCCGTTTATGGAACTTCTAATTAATGAAATTCAGCGGACTAAACTAATACCAGAATTTTGGAAAGAAGCCAACATATTTCTCATACCCAAGGAAGGACAAGATTTGACAGTCGTGAAAAATTATAGACCAATTTCACTACTCAATAATGATTATAAACTATTTGCCAAAGTTATTTCAGAAAGATTAAAGACTTATTTAAAGACTGCTATTAGAGAAGAACAAGCCAGTTTCCTACCAAATAGACAAATTAGAGACAACTTAAGGATTGTGATTGATACAATAGAGTACTATGACAAGCATCTGGAAAAGGAAGTTGCTTTTCTATTTTTGGATGCGGAAAAAGCCTTTGATAATTTAAACTGGGAATTTATGCTTTAAGTGTTTGACAGAATGGACATTGGGCAGCCCTTTTCAAATATGATTAGGGCTGTATACTGTGAACAAAAAGCGTAGCTAAATGTGAATAAAGAGCTGACGGAATATTTTAAAGTTCAAAAAGGGACAAGACAAGGGTGTCCGTTATCTCCTTTGTTATTTATTTGGATCTTGGAAGTGATGCTGAATAAAATAAAAGAAGATAAAGATATAAAAGGACTTACAATTGGAAGTTTTGAGTACAAATACAGGGCTTTTGCAGATGATGTAATGTTTATAATTGAAGATCCAGTAATGAATGTACCGTTATTGATGGAAAGGATTAAAGAATTTGGAGACTTGGCTGGATTTTATGTGAACAAGAATAAGACAAAGATACTTTGTAAAAATATGAGAAAAGAAAATCAACTGGACTTACAAGAAAAAATCCAATGTGAAGTGGTGAAAAAGACTAAATACTTGGGAATTGAAGTTACAGCAAAAAATATAGATTTGTTTAAGAATAATTACGAAAAGACCTGGAATAAAATTCAACAAGACATTAAGAAATGGAATACTTTGAACCTATCACTATTGGGCAGAGTCTCAGTAGTTAAAATGAACATTTTACCTCATTTGTTATTCCTATTTCAGACGATTCCAATTGTGAAAGACTGTAAAATGCTGAATTCATGGCAAAAAGAGATTTCAAAGTTTGTGTGGGCTGGAAAGAAGCCAAGGATCAAAATGAAAATTCTCTGCGATGCAAAAGAAAGGGGAGGTTTTCAACTTCCTAATTTTAGATTATATCATGATGCTGTGTGCTTGGCATGGTTGGAACAATGGATTAATTTGGAGAACAGACAGCTGTTGGCGCTAGAAGGTCATGACCGAAAATTTGGTTGGCATGCCTATTTATGGTATGAGAAATCCAAAGTAGATAACCTTTTCAAACACCACTTCATAAGGAGATCATTATTTATGACATGGATGAGGTACAAGAGATTTTTTTTCGAAGCAAGACCATTGTGGATTGTTCCGGTGGAAGTAATAAAACCACTTTCAAGGCATAAAGGGAAAGACTGGTTACCCTATAGAGACATTCTGAAAACTGAGGGAAGAAGTTTCGCGATGAGACTTAGAGAAGAACTGGACTTCGAATATGACTGGCTAAACTATAGACAGATGTATGATTTATTTAAAACTGATAAAACAAGATATGGTTTTAGAAAAGAAAATAATGAAATTGAAATTATTTGGATAGAAAAAGGTAAAAAAATGATTTCTACAATTTATAAGATTTTGTTAAAATGGTATACAGAGGATGAGACTGTAAAAGAACAAATGGTGAAATGGGCTATAAACGTAAATAGAGATATAAAAATGTCATCATGGGAATGTTTGTGGAAAAAAATCGATCAAAATTTCAACATGTGTTAATGTTAAAGAAAACTGTTATAAAATGATGTATAGATGGTATATGACACCAAAAAAAATTGCTAATATGAATGAGAATATGTCTAACAAATGTTGGAAATGTAAGAAAAAAGAGGGCTCGTTTTACCATATGTGGTGGACATGTGAAAAAGCAAGTGCTTTTTGGACTGAGATTCATAATGAAATTCAGAAAATCTTTTTTTTTTTTTGAAACAAAATTTTATTGGGATACATTCAACATTTCCAATCACGTTACCAATACAATTTCAAAAAAAGAAGATCCCCGTCCCAATCCCCCCCACCCCCCTAATAGGCTTCCAACACTGCTAATAACAAACAGAAAAATTATAAGGTAATCAAGCTTAGACTTAAATACATCGATAAACCAGGTAACACATTTCAATTATATATAACCTCTACAATTTCAGCATATTATATATAACTACATACAGTTCAAAGTTCATTTCACTTCTCGTTCAATATCCATACGTATCCAAGTTATATATTTTCCCCTTCATTCTATATTCAGTTTCTAGATACAATTTCAATCCTTCCCAGTCTTTTAAGTACTGTTCTGCCATTTGTCCATTTAATTTCTTTGTCATTTTGTCCATTTCCGCTAAAAATAACAATTTTCTCAACCAGTCATGTATATCTGGCACCTTCTCCATTTTCCAATGCTGAGCAAAGGCCATTCTCGCCGATGTAATCATGTACCATAACAGTGTCCTTTTTTCTTGTGGAATTTTTTCCATTGTCAAACCGAGGAGAAGAAGTTCTGGCTTTCTCTCAATTGGGATTTTCAATATTTTCTGCATCACACAATGTATATTAGACCAGTATGCTTTCACTTTATCACATGACCACCACATATGGTAAAAAGAACCCTCTACTTTTTTACATTTCCAACATTTATTACTCAAGTTCTTATCCATACTAATATTGGCAATCTTTTTTGGTGTCATGTACCATCTATACATCATCTTATAACAGTTTTCTTTTACATTGATACAGGTAGACATTTTAAAAGATCTTTTCCACAAAAATTCCCATGATTCCATAGAAATTTCTTTGTTCATATTTATGGCCCACTTTATCATTTGTTCTTTAACAGTTTCATCCAAAGTATATACAGTCAACAAAGTTTTATACATCTTTGATATCATTTTCCGCTCTTTTTTCAACCATATATTCTCAAAATCATCATTCATAGCTCTAAAACCAAACTCTTTACAATCTTTTTTATAGACGTCTCTTATTTGACAATATTGTAGCCAACCATACTCAAATTCTAATTCATTATTTGGTTTTAAAACATATTTTTTCCCTTCTTTTTGCAACAATTCCTGATATTTCAACCAGTCATTACCTTTATGCTCTGAAAACCGATGTATAACTGCAGCTGGAACAATCCACAGAGGCCTCTCATCCGAAATTGTATCCTTATACCTGGTCCATGCATCAAACAATGTCCTCCTTACATAATGATGCTTAAACATAGAATCGACTTTATTTTTCCCATACCAAAGATAGGCATGCCAGCCAAATCTGCAATCGTGTCCCTCAAGAGCTAAAAGTTTTCTATTTTCCAAATTTACCCATTCAGATAACCAAGACATACATACTGCTTCATGATACAAATGCAAATTCGGGACTTGGAAGCCACCTCTGTCTTTAATATCATACATTATCTTCATTTTAATTCTTGGCTTCTTTCCTGCCCAGATAAACTTAAAGATTTCTCTTTGCCATTTTACCAACACTTTCCCATCTTTCACAATTGGTATTGTCTGAAACAAAAACATTAACCTGGGCAGTACATTCATTTTAATAACGGCAATTTTTCCAAGAAGAGATAATCTTAGTTTTTCCCATTTTTCTAAATCACTCTTTATCGAACCCCACAGTTTTTCATAATTATTCTTAAACAAATCTATGTTTTTCATTGTAATTTCAACTCCCAAATACTTAACCCTTTTAACCACTTCACGTTCTGTCACATTTTGTAACGTTTGTTGCTTTATACCAGTCATATTTTTACACAGTATCTTAGATTTATTTTTGTTGACATAAAACCCTGCAAGATCACCAAACTCTCTTACTTTTTCAAATACCTTAGGCATATTATTAACAGGATCTTCAACAATAAACATGATATCATCCGCAAATGCTCTTAATTTAAATGAAAAACCTCCAATATTCAAACCTTTTATGTTATCATCATCTCTAACCGCTTGTAGCAAAATCTCCAAAATCCAGATAAATAACAATGGTGACAGGGGACAACCTTGTCTAGTACCTTTTCTTACCCGGAACATATCTGTTGGTTCTGCATTGACAATCACCGAAGCTTTTTGTTCTTTATATATCGATTGAATCATTCTTATAAATTCTACGCCCATCAAAGATTTCTCAAGCACTTTAAACATAAATTCCCAATTCAAGTTATCAAAAGCCTTCTCTGCATCCAAAAATAAAAAAGCAACTTCTTTTTCAGGGTGTTTATCATAATACTCAATTGCGTCCAAAACAACCCTCATATTGTCTTTAATGTGTCTATTTGGTAAAAAACCAGCTTGATCCTCAACAATAGTGTCTTTCAAAAACTTTTTAAGGCGCTCTGCCAATATTTTTGCAAATATTTTATAATCGTTGTTCAATAATGAAATGGGCCGGTAGTTTTTAACATTTGTTAAATCTTGCATTTCTTTAGGAATTAAGGTGATTGCAGCTTCATTCCAGGAATCTTGGATCTTTCCTGTCTTTCTAATTTCGTTTAAAAGAATCTCCAACACCGGAACCAAATCTTCATGAAATTTTTTATAAAATTTAGCTGAAAAGCCATCCGGGCCTGGAACTTTAGAGATTTTTGCCTCAGCTATTGCCTTACTAATTTCATCTTTAGTTATTGGAGCATTTAAAAATGTTTTCATTTCAGGGTTTGGTTGTATCAAGTTAGCTTTGGATAAGTAATCCAACATTTTTTGAGGATCCGCTTGTCTCGCTTGGAAGAGAGTCGCGTAGTATTTAAAAAATTCCCTTTTGATTCCTCCTGGGTCTAAAATCTCTTTATTTCCATCTTTCAAACAAGTGATTGTTTTATTCTCTCTTCTTTTCTTCAATTGCCATGCTAAATATTTGCCAGGTTTGTTTGCACCTTCAAAGGATTTCTGTTGCAATTTTTTCAAGTTCCAAAATACTTCTTTGTTCAACCTTGCCTCATATTGCTCCCTTAAAATCCTCAATTCTCTCAAAATCTTCTTTTTGCCAGGCCTTTTCTTGAGTTCTGTTTCTTTTTTCCGAATATTTTCCATAATTTCTTTGTCTATCTTCATTTGTTGTTTCCTTTCATTATTATTGATTGCAATCAGATGTCCTCTCATCACAGCCTTGTAGGCTTCCCATACCGTTTGCGTCTGTACACTTTTATTTAAGTTCAATTGAAAGTATGTTTGGGTTTCTGTCCTTATTTTATCCACAATATTTTGCTTGTCCAGCAAATCTTCATTAAGTCGCCATCGAAATTTTTTTCTCTTAACATACGTTGACCATTTTATCGGACTGTGGTCAGAAAGAATCCTAGGCAATATCTCAATTTTGCGTGTTTGCAAGATTAAATTCTCTGTCATCCACATCATATCTATCCTTGAAAAAGATTCGTGTCTTGATGAATAAAAAGAGTACTCTCTATCTCTGGGATTTTTAACTCTCCAAACATCTGCCAAGTGTTCATGTTTAGTCAATTGAAAAAAGACTTTAGGAAGTTTGCCCATGGCCTCAATTCCTTTTTTTGATTTTCTATCAACAACATTGTCAACAGTACCATTAAAATCGCCCATTAAAATCGTTTGCTCATAGGTCAACTGTCGTAGTTGTTCCCACAAATCCTGAAAAAAGTTTTCCTTTGCCCCATTGGGAGCATAGAGATTAACAATTAATGTCTTTTTATTCTGCAACACAACTTCTACCGCCAAAAATTTCCCTTCATTGTCTTTAAAAATTTCTTTTGGTTCCAACTCCTTTTTAATATATGTAACAACTCCTTTTTTCTTTTGGGAGGAGAGTGAATAAAATTCCTCTCCTAATCTTTTTTGAATCAAAAATTTGGCATCTGATTTTTTAATATGTGTTTCTTGCAAGCAAACAATATCACATTTCTGTTTTTCCAACCAGAGTCTGACATTTTTCCTTTTTTGGGGTGAATTCAGTCCATTAACATTCCATGAAATTATTTGACTCTCCATGTTGGTTTTATAATTATTTATCAGAGTCTTTAAAATTATCATTGATGAATCTGGTCATTTGGTCAACTGACTTGATGGTGACTCTCTTCTGCTTGAACGAAAAACTGACGCCTTTAGGAATTTCCCATCTATATCTTATGCCCTCTGTTTTCAGCTTGTCAATCAGGTCTTTAAAAAGTCGTCTGTCCTGAAGCATCGCTCTGGGTAGTTCCTTTAGGACCATAATTTTCTTGTTGTCAATTGTGAAGTCATCCTGAAATTGTTGCTTAAACAAATCCTCCTTCAGCTTCTTAGATATAAACTGGACAATTACATCTCTAGGTAATTTTTTCCTTTGCGCAATCGCAGAATTGACTCTGTATACCACATCAATCTGTGCCGCCACTCTCTCCTCTTCCATTTTCAAAAAGTCTGCAACAGCATCTACCATAACTGAATGGATGTCCTCATTCTTGTCTTCAGGGATCCCCCTGAATCTCATGTGGTTAATCATTGCATTATATTGGACCATCACATTCACTTTGTCTGTTTCTATAGTGACCTCAGCTATATTAGATGCTACTCCCTTCACCCTTACATCCATCTCATCTGCTCTTTTGGTCAGCGTCTGTATCTCTTTTGTAATTCCAGACATTTCTTTTTTCAACTCTGTTACTTCTGTTATTACAGTCTTTTCCAACTTCAGAATCACATCCATCACTCGTTTCTCCATAGCTTCCATCATGCCCTGTAGCTTTTTTTCCTCTTTCCCAGCCATTTTCGGGGAGGACCAGGTATTTGCCCTCTGTCGTTGCCGCAGGTCGTAAGCCGTTGTTCAAAGTTTTCCCTCCAACCCACTCTAAATCAAAGTCCTTCTTGTGCCCACCTAAATCGCACTGGTTTCACTTTTTTATATTGAGTCTTTCGTTTAAAATCAAAGAAAATTCTTCTGACCTTCCCAAAATGGCGGGCGCAATTTCTCTATGGTAAATGGTTCTTCCAGGTACTCACTTCCTGTCCGGCAGTCTTGATGGTCCCCCTTGTTCCTGATTTCCTCCCTTCTTCCGGCCTCCTTGGTCTTCTCTAGGATGATTACTTGTCTGTTCTGAAGTCACTTCCTGTTTTGCCGATTTCTGCTGCAACAGCTACAGTACTTTTCCACTGTAATTCTCGCGGAGTTACTGTTAGTTTCTATTTTAAAGTCAATAATCTAACCGCAGGAATGATCAACAATTCGGCTTTTTGGCCTTTTTTAGCTGTTTAACTGCACTTTTTCTGCTCCAATGTTAGTACGACAGATACAGCACGATCATGCGCTTCATCGGATGTTTATTTTCGGCCGAAACGCGTCTCCGGTGAGCAATTTTAAAAAGTTACCTTCAAAGTCCGTGTCTTGTTATAGCAGTGTTTCCCTGATATCAGTTTCTGTAGAATGTCTTGGAGGTCTGGGTCATGCATTCTTATGTTGAGAATCCAACTCGGTGGGGTCTTGTAGAGATTTTCCGAAGTGCCTTCTCTGGGGGAGGGGATCAAGGCTGGTTGCGATGCTCTTTAAAGCCCCGCTATCAGCCGATCTCAACTCCTCTCTCGGGCCAGGCTCGCTGCCAGTCACCCCCCTGCCTGGGGGGATCTGCGGTGGGCTATGTGAAGCCCACCCTGTCGTCAAGACCCTCTGTATGCTCTGGGAGCTCTAAGAGCAAGCCAGAACACGTTAGGACGCCATGAATCCCAGACCGGAAGCCGAAATTCAGAAAATCTTGAAATGTACTTTGAAAAAAGAGCCAGAAATGTTACTTTTAGCACTCAAATTAGAAGAAGTCAATATGGCAAAAAGAACTTTGCTATGGTACCTAATTTCAACCGCAAGAATGACTTATGCTCAGTTTTGGAAGCAGGAGCAGGTACCTGATAAATGGGAGTGGATTAAAAAAATGATTTTTATGGTTGAAATGGATAAGTTAACAAGAAAACTCCATGGAAGAGAAGACGAAGAATTTTTAGCAGAATGGAAGGACTTTAAAGACTATTTAGAGCTTAACTGGGATGTGAAAAATAGACTACTTTGTTTTGATAGCTATTAATAATAGAAGTGTTGCAACAAAAGAGACTGTAATAGAAAAGTTACCGAATAGTTAAAATAGAAAAAGGAAAATAGTGAAATTTATTATTCAAATACTGAAAATGAATTGAATGTAAGAGAATATTGATTGAAATGTTAATGGGGGCGGAGCATCGTTGGAAGCCAGGGGAGGGGGGGATAAAAACTTTAGAAAAGGATATGTTAAGAATTGTTAGTCAAATATGGAACATGCTATTATATCCTGACAATAAATTTTCTTTTAAAAACAATAATTATTCCTACTCCTCTTCATGGATCTCATCATGCCAGAGCTTGTGAGCACAGGCAGGAAGGGTATGGCCTTCTCCAGCACCCTTTGAACTTCCCAGTCTGCCCTTGACCAGCTCAGAAAGAGTTTCTGGGGTTGATCAATAGCTGGCCCTTGACCTCAACTACAAAAGACAAGAGCCAAATTGCCTGTAACAACTGTAACTCATTTTCCAGATGTTAATTTAGATACGCAGACGATACCACTCTAATGGCAGAAAGTGAAGAGGATCTAAAGAGCCTTTTGCTGAGGGTAAAAGAGGAGAGTGCAAAAGCTGGCTTGAAACTCAGCATTGAAAAAACTAAGATCATGGCATCCGGCCCCATCACTCCTTGGCAAATAGAAGGAGAAGTCATGGAAGCAGTGACAGACTTCACATTCCTGGGATCCAAGATCACTGCAGATGGTGACTGCAGCCATGAAATTAAAAGATGCCTGCTCCTTGGGAGGAAAGCTATAGCAAACCTAGACAGCATAGTGAAAAGTAGAGACATCACCCTGCCAACAAAAGTCTGTATGGTCAAAGCAATGATATTCCCAGTAGTAATGTATGGCTGTGAGAGTTGGACCAGAAGGAAGGCTGAGCGCCGAAGAATAGATGCTTTCGAATTATGGTGCTTGAGAAGACTCTTGAGAGTCCCTTGGACTGCAAAGAGATCAGATCAGTCAATCCTAAAAGAAATCAACCCTGACTGTTCCCTGGAAAGCCAGACACTGAAACTGAAGCTCAAATACTTTGGCCACCAAATGAGAAGGGAGCACTCACTGGAAAAGACCCTGATGCTGGGAAAGATTGAAGGCAAAAGAAGGGGACGACAAAGGATGAGATGGACAGACAGTGTTACTGATGCAACGAACATGAAATTAAACAAACTCCAGAGGAAAGCGGAGGATAGGACGGCCTGGCGTGATGTGGTCCATCAGGTCACGGAGTTGGAGTCGACTGGGTGACTGAACAACAAAATTTAGTTTGGTATACCAGTGACTGACATTAAAAGTGGAGAGTCACCTGAGTCACTTCCATAGCTTGAATAAGCCTCACTGAAGAAAAAGGGACTTACTTCTGAATCTGGATTGACCCCATAGTGACTTTCCTCTTTTTTTGTTGTTTTTGTTCATAAAAATATTTGATCCAGTTGTTTATTTTTACTATTTAGGTCTACTTCCATTTGCATACTTCCTATTCAAAACCCCAAGAAAATGCAAACAAGGCATTTCTGAGGTTATCCAATGCTCAGGTTCCCCTCTCTTGATTTTCATGGCACTCTGAATTCACTTCTTCCCATCTAGTTCCTGTCCTGCTCAGTCACTATTTCTTACACCAAGAAAGTGTGTGTTTGTGTGGTGCGTATACATGTGTGTGTGTGGTCAATTCCACTGTATTTTCCGTATCATCATCAAAATACAACTGGCACCCCAAGCTTCTGAGTCATTTGCTCATACTTTGAAACTTCCATTTGTCTTCAGCTCCTGATTCTTTGATTCTTTCCACCTTGACCCACCCTTTCAACCTGCTGAATATGATCCTATAAGTTGTTTCACAGTAGAAAGTTGTTTTGACTTAAAAGGAGTAATTCCTTTTGTCTGCCTAGAACCTATTGCTCATCTATTTTATTGTGGGGGGGGGGAGCTAGCTTTATAGGAAAGGGAGAATAAGTTCCCTCCATCTACTTTCTCTACCCCAATGCATAATTTTAGAGATCTCTGTAACACCTCCTCACAGCTGTCTTTTTTCTAGACTGAAAAATCCCAGATTCTTCAGCCTTTCCATATAAGACAGGTACTCCAATCAAACCTTTAGGAATCATGACACACTGGGGTGGGAAGCAATGAAGCTTGGCACCTCTCACTACACTTCATGAGCCGATGAGGGTAAGGAAAGCTGGCAATTGTTTGCTGACTGCAGTTGGAGCCAGAGCAGTATTGCTCAAACAAAGGTAGCCATTAAAGACTACCAAATGCAGTGTACCCAGTTGGTTAATGATGATTATCAGCCATTTAATAAACTAGTTAAATCCATTTATGGTTGTCTCATGTCTTATTTGGGCAGGTACCAGGGACAAATACTAAACTGATAAAATGACAATGATGAGTCTCATACAAATCCCGGTTTTGAATAAAGAGGTTGTAGTACTAGATGCTTCCTTTGTTTTTGTAATATAGTTTACGTATCATGGCATTAAACCATTGGTATGCAACTGCTGATACCATGTGGGCTTGATACTTGCATGTGGATTGTTGTTGCCACAGACCTCTAGCTATAGAATATGATAATGTATACCTTTGTTGAAGCTGTGGGCTGTGAGAACAGGTACTGGGCACCACAGCAAGATGACTGTCAGTGGAGCTGGGTTCAGTCATGAGATGCTGGAAAGTTAAGAGGTTCCAAGATAGAGACAGCTGTTTCCAAATGTGTTTTCCTTGTAGAGACAAAGATGATGCCTCCAGGGCTCTTTGGAAGCATCTCCTGATCCAATGAAGTGGAGGAAAGCCAAGATTGGCTGCTTGCTTTGGGGAAAAGGTAAGTGGGTACCAGAAAACACATTGGCGGGTGCCATGATGACCATGGGGACCACATTGCTGAGGTCTAGTATATCAAGTCTTCCTTTGACATTTTAGGGGGGGACGACTAATTTTCATTCTTCTTTGTTTTAAATATATATACCTTGTGTAAGCATGGGGGATGTAGAACTAGCTACAGGCAATGGCCAAGGCACCATTTTGCGGCTGGGAAAACCTCAAATGTCATGCTTTTTAACATGCAAGTTTCTTTCCTTCAAGGGTTCAACAACACTCAGTAGCATTGGGCTCCAAAACTAAGAGGCGAGTAAAAAGATTTCTGTATTTACTGTGTCCTTAACATATCTCTTTTTTTTCTAAACTCATACCAATGTTTTTGAGAAGTTAAATCACAGGCCTTTATGTTCAGGGTATTCTATTCCAGAACAAGTATATTACAGAACAAGTTCAAGATGCCAACCACCTGTATCTTGACATCTTTCATGCTCATGCATATGATATGCAAATTATGCTAATTGTTTGAGCATAAGTTCAAGTATTTTCCACTCTTGGATTTGTGATACATTTTTACTGTGGCCTTCTTCGCTGAACCCTGTTACAAGTAGCAATTATTTGTTATCAGAACAGAATAGCAATACAGACAGAGTAGAAGTAGATATAGAGTACCCTGTTATCGATGCTATGTAGCAAGCTTTCATATAATTTTCACATCTTTTTTTTGGTGGTCAGGCAAATGTCTAATACAGCTATACATGTATCCCTGGAAAGCTCACATGGTAGCAATACCTGCTCAAAATAGCTAATATTGATTTTTAGGCAGGGACTGTGACTCAGTGGCAGAGCCTCTGCTTTGCATCCAGAAGGTCCCAGGTTCAGTCCCCAGCATCTCCACTTAAAAGTGTTCAGGTGGTAGGTGATGTGAAAGAACTCAGCCTGAGACCCTGCAGAGCTACAGCCAGTCTGAATAGATAATACTGACCTTGATGGACTAAGGGTTTGATTCAGTATAAGGCAGCTTCATATGTTCATATATGCTTCATATCATTCCTAGCATCAGATAACCAGTGCTTCTGAACACTGAGTTTCCATTTTTCATTAGTATGGCCATGAGCCATTGATAGACATATCCTCCATGAATTTGATTAATCCTTTTCGAAGGATGCTAGTGGACATCATAACCATCCTGTGCAAAATAATTCCCTAGGTTTTTATAACGATGAATGGAGTATTCATTCCTTTTGTTCATTTAAGCATGATGCCATTCATTTCTAGTATATTCTTCCTAGCTGTTTATCATTTATGGAACTGCCCTGCCCTGGAAGTTCACAAGAACCCATTAACATGTATTTTGGAGGAAGTGTAAAACCTGTCTATAAGGGCTGAGGTTAATTATAAGTATATTGGAAAGGTTCAAAGAGGATTTATTTTATTTTTTTCAGTAATATACTGTTCAGGGCTGGCCCAAGGTGTCTGGGCGCCCTAAGCGAGGCCAGCTTGTGGTGCCCGCACCCCCCCCCGGTGATGCCAACCTCCCGGTGGGGCCTGGAAACTGGGGAGGGCAGCGATGGCCTGAGCAGCAAGGAGGAGGTGCCGCGGGGCGCACCAGCAAGCCATGGAAGGGGTGGAGGTTTAAACCCCCGTCTCTTCCACTTGAGCGCCTCCAGCATGAAAAACACAGCACGGACGATTCCAACACAGCGGAGGGAAGTGGAGAGAGCCCACCGCTTTGTCCTGCACCCTGCAGGCAGGGCAGCGCTTCCCTGACCCACACCCCGCTCGCCTCCCCCTCTGGTCCAAGCCAGAGTCCATAGGTGGGGGGTCTGGAAGCAGGATGTGCTCTCCCCTCCCCTCAGGCAGTGGTGGTGGCAGGAACCACGGGGAGTGGTAGCACCCAGGAGGAGGAGGAGGAGGGCCCCTGGGGGGGGAGGGACCAGCCAAGCAGCTCAGGACACCCACCACCATGGCCTCTCTGGAGACGGAGCAAAAAAGAGGGCGGGCAGAGTGGCAGCCAGGGAGAGGAGCTCTGACAGGACTTTCAAACAGCCTCTTCCCCCCCACCGCCGCCACCTGGGGCAGGCAGCTAAAGGTGAGCTGGAGCATGACAGGTGGAGAAGAGAGCAAAAAGAGAGGTGCTTCAGTTCTGCCCCTCCCACTCCCTCTCACCCACCAGCGCGTGCCCAGGGCACTAAGTCAGCTGGACCCAAGGCGAGAGAAGGCCTGTGCCCTGGCTGTCTGTCAGGAAACAATAGGAAAGGAGGAGGCACCACCTCTTCCTTGAGCACTGGCTTGCAAGCCCGGGAAGGGGTGGGGGTTTAAACCCCCACCTCTTCCTTTTGAATGCCAGCTTGCTTTTGAGCACCCACCAGGGGGAAGGGGGAGAGGGAGGGGGAGGGCAGGCAAGCTCCGCTGCTGCCTCCTGAGCCCTGCCGGGGCACTCTTCATTGGCAGTGGTGGCAGGGAGGCAGCGGCAGGGGGCTTTTCACAGGGGGGCGGGGTGCAGTTTGGCACCCCTGTGGCCGGCGCGCTGTAGGCGAGTGCCTAGCTCACCTAGCGGGCGAGCCAGCCCTGATACTGTTACATTTCTTGACTTCTTTGATTAGCCCAAATGTGACCTCAAAGCAAACACATCATTGAGTTGCTGTCTGTACACCTGCTGCACTCATTGGTGCCATAATATTTGCTTGCATATCTGAGTTTATATAGTATGCATATGGGAAGGAGTTGGAGAATCACATAATCATAACGATCACATCACAGGTTTAAGATTCACTTGTCTGGCTAGCTTGCTATCCTATTAATTTTTGATAACAGTTGTTTAATATCTAATGTGACCAAACTTGTCATTAAAATCCTGATGCCAGATCAATGAATTAATTAAACAGTTTTATTCCCAAAGCCAGGCATTTCCAACTATCCTATTGCTAAGTTTTCCTGGCCTACCAAGGCATCAGTGCTGCCAATTACATCAAAGATCTTTGGCCCATGAGGTTTCTTCCTCCACTGAAACTAGCAGTGTTCTTATCCAGTTCAACAGCCTCACAGCCTGGACTCCTTGTGGGTAGTTTCTTTTCCAGATGTCCCAGGATACAATGTGCAGATTCAACTGAGAAGCAGGTGTCATGTGCAGTAAACACTCCTATCATCCTTTCTGCAGCCTTGAAATGTCATTAATAGCTTGAGATTGCTGTTGGAAAGGCATTCTAAGGCAACTGTCACCTCAAACCTGGATAGTTTAATCATACTTTCTGAAGAAAAAGTGTCATTCCATAGGCAAAACTGAAAGGAGCTATGGGAATTATTTACTCAGCAAGATGGGAGAGCATGTCCAGAGTTGTCTTTCTGTTTGGGACTGGCAACTGATGCTTCCTGGAACCAGTACTTAGGACCCAGGATTGTGGGGAGAAATATGCACACTTTCCCAGGACCAATCAAGAAGTCCTGGCTGAAAACCAGTATAATCTATTTATGTCATTTCAGAAACTGAATATAATTCTTTTTTTAAAAAAAACATTTTATTATAGGATATGTTTCACATAGTTAAGATTCCATCTTATAGATATCACATACCTTTTTTCTTTTCTCCCCACTCCCCCCAGTACAAGGCTTCCCGCAATGCTCTTACCCCCTTATAAACTCTATTATCTAATTACCATTCACAAAATATGTCATTTCCATTATCAAGTTAGGTAACATTTTAGCAATCTTATCGTTCTTTTTCTTATTTTCTCCTTAATAACTATCAAAGCAGATCAATCTATTTTTAACATCCCAGTTTTTCTCAAGATAGTCTTTAAAATCTTTCCATTCTTCAAAAAATGCCTCATCTTCTTCATTATTAAGCTTTCTTGTCATTTTGTCCATTTCAGCCATAAAAAGCATCTTCTTAATCCATTCCCATGTTTCAGGAATCTTTTCTTGTTTCCAGAATTGTGCATAAGTCATTCTAGCTGTTGTGACCAAGTACCATAACAATGTTCTCTTGGTTACATTTATCTCTTCCAGTTTAAGACCTAACAACAAGATTTGTGGATCTTTCTTAAATGTACATTTCAAAATTTTCTGTATTTCATTATGAATCTCTGACCAATAACTCATGGCTTTATCACAAGTCCACCACATATGGTAAAATGAGCCCTCTTTCTTTCTACATTTCCAACATTTGCTAGACATACTCTCATTTATATTAGCAATTTTCTTTGGAGTCATATACCATCTATACATCATTTTATAACAATTCTCTTTGACATTAACACAAGTTGAAATTTTCATTGACTTTTTCCACAAACATTCCCATGATGCCATAGTTATTTCACTATTTACATTTACCGCCCATTTTATAATTTGTTCTTTTACAATTTCATCTTCTGTATACCACTTCAGTAAAACCTTATATATTTTTGAGATCATTTTTTCCCCTTTTCCGCCCATATAGTCTCAATTTCATTATTCTTTGCCCTAAAGCCATATTTTCTCTTATCAGTTTTAAACAAATCATAAATCTGTCTATAATTCAACCAATCATAATCAAATTCCACATCATCTCTGTCTCTCATAACAAAACTTTTCCCATCAGATTTTAAAAGATTTCTATACGGTAACCAATCTAATCCTTCATGTCTCAAATATGGTTTAATCACTTCTGCCGGCACTATCCAAAGTGGTCGTTCTTCATAAAAGAATTTTTTATATCTCATCCAAGTCTCGAACAGTGATCGCCTAATAAAGTGATGTTTAAAAAAATTGTCGATTTTTGATTTTTCGTACCATAAATACACATGCCATCCAAACTTGTTATCATGACCTTCTAACGCCAACAACTTCATATTTTCAAGGTTAATCCATTGTTCTATCCACATTAAGCAGATAGCATCGTAATAAAGGCTGTGGTCACACAGACTAAATAATTCACTTTCAACCCACTTTCAATGCACTTTCCAACTGGATTTTGCCAGTTCACACAGTAAAATCCAGTTGGAAAGTGCACTGAAAGTGGATTGAAAGTGGATTATTTAGTATGTGTGACCACAGCCAAAGTCTGAGATTTGGTAGTTGAAGTCCTCCTCTTTCCTTAGCGTCACATAAAATTTTCATTTTAATTCTTGGTTTCCTTCCTGCCCACACAAATTTTGATATTTCTTTCTGCCATCCATCCAGCATCTTACTTTGTCATAGTATTGGGATAGTCTGAAACAAAAACATTAACCGAGGCAAAATATTCATTTTGACTGTTGCAATCCTTCCCATTAGTGATAAATTCAAAGTGTCCCATTTTTTCATATCTTGTTGAATCTTATACCAAATTTTTTCATAATTATTTTTGAATAGATCTATATTTTTCATAGTCAATTCAATCCCTAAATACTTTGTCTTTGTAACCACTTCACACTGGATTTTCTCCTGAAGTTCCATTTGCTTCTGTTTCGTCATATTTTTACACATCACCTTTGTTTTACTTTTGTTAACATAAAAACCAGCCAAGTCTCCAAAATCTTTAATTTTTTGCATCAGTCGTGGTATATTCTCTATAGGGTCTTGAATCATAAACATTACATCATCCGCAAAAGCTCTATATTTATATGTAAAGCCTCTCATTGTCAGTCCTTTAATATTCTTGTCTTCTTTTATTTTCCCCAATAATACTTCCAATATCCAAATAAACAATAGTGGAGATAGGGGGCAGCCTTGTCTCGTCCCTTTTCGCACTTTAAAGTATTCCGTTTTTTCTTTATTTACGTTCAATGCCGCTTTTTGATCCGAATAAATTGCAGTAATCATGTTTAAAAAAGATTGACCTATTTCCATTTTCTCTATCACTTGCAGCATAAAGTCCCAAGAAACTGAATATAATTCAACTGGAATCAGGAGAGATGACTTGTGAGTTTGTATCATGCCTATATGTAATCTTTCTTTAAAATCTGCCTCCATTCCTGAGGACTGGAAGGTAGCTAATGTCACTCCCATCTTTAAAAAGGGCTCCAGGGGAGATCCAGGAAATTACAGGCCAATCAGTCTGACATCGATACCGGGTAAGTTGGTGGAAACTGTTATTAAGGAAAGAATTAGTAGGCACATTGATGAACAAAAACTATTGAGGCAGACTCAGCATGGGTTCTGTAAGGGAAGATCTTGTCTCACTAACCTGTTAGTGTTTTTTGAGGGAGTGAACAAACATGTGGACAAGGGGGACCCAAGAGATATTATTTACCTTGACTTCCGGAAGGCTTTTGATACAGTTCCTCATCAAAGGCTCCTAAGTAAGCTCAATAGTCATGGGATAAAAGGACAGGTCCTCTTGTGGATCAAAAACTGGCTTATAAATAGGAAACAGAGAGTGAGTATAAATGGGAAACTTTCTCAGTGGAGGGTGGTAAGCAGTGGGGTACCACAGGGATCAGTACTCGGTCCCATGCTTTTTAACTTGTTTATTAACAATTTGGAATTGGGAGTAAGCAGTGATGTGGCTAAATTTGCAGATGACACGAAGTTGTTCAGGGTGGTGAAAACCAGGGAGGATTGTGAGGCACTCCAAAGGGATCTGTTGAGGATGGGTGAGTGGGCGTCAACGTGGCAAATGGGGTTCAATGTGGCCAAGTGCAAAGTGATGCACATTGGAGCCAAAAATCCTAAATATAAATACACGTTGATGGGGTCTGATCTGGCAGAGACTGACCATGAGAGAGATCTTGGAGTCGTAGTGGATAACTCGCTGAAAATGTCTACACAATGTGTAGCTGCAATAAAGAAGGCCAACGCTATGCTGGGGATTATTAGGAAGGGAATTGATAACAAATCAGCCAGTATCATCATGCCCCTGTATAAATCATTGGTGCGACCTCATTTGGAATACTGTGTACAGTTCTGGTCACCACATCTCAAAAAGGATATTATAGCATTGGAAAAAGTGCAGAGAAGGGCAACTAGAATGATAAAAGGATTGGAACACCTTCCCTATGAAGAAAGGTTAAAATGCTTGGGGCTCTTTAGCTTGGAGAAACGACGGCTGAGGGGTGACATGATCGAGGTTTATAAGATTATGAATGGGATTGAGCAGGTTGAGAAAGAAGTACTTTTCTCCCTTTCTCACAATACAAGAACTCGTGGGCACTCTATGAAATTGCTGAGCAGTCGGGTTAGAACAGATAAAAGGAAATACTTCTTCACCCAAAGAGTGATTAACATATGGAATTCACTGCCACAGGAGGTCGTGGCAGCTGCAAGCATGGACAGTTTCAAGAGGAAATTAGATAAACATATGGAGCAGAAGTCCACCAGTGGCTATTAGCCACAGGGTATAGAATGAGAACTCTCAGTCTGGGGCAGGTGATGCACTCTATTCTTGGTGCTGGAGGGGGCAGCAGTGGGAGGGCTTCTGGTGCCCTGGCCCCACTGCTGGACCTCCTGATGGCACCTGGTATATTTTGGCCGCTGTGTGACAGAGTGTTGGACTAGATGGGCCATTGGCCTGATTCAACATTGGCTTCTCTTATGTTCTTATGTTCTTATGTTCTACTTTGTATCATGCTTAGAGAATTTATGCTTCAACCCTTCCAGTACCAGAAGGCACAACTGCAAGTAGACTTTGCAATGAAGCTAATTTCTGAATGTATTCAAAGGCTTTCAACTTCCAACTCTGCAGTCAGAATGTCTAAATTCTGTTGTTTTAGCAAAAACCCTGTGGTCCCCTTATCCAATTGCTCATTTTCCTCCCTTCACCCAGTTTCCAACACTCTCCCCAACCTGCTTGATGAGCCAATTTCCCTCTTCTCCCCTCAGCCAATCCCTACCTTTTAAAAACTTTTTTCACAGTATTTGGGGTTGCAGACAACACAAGATATCATCTGAGTTTTACAGGAGAGGATAACATCTTCACAAACACAACACAGACATTGCTAGCTGCTTTGAGGAGTTAACTACCATTTTTTAAAGTTTTTATATTTTTGTGTAAAACCAAGTCATCCCATATTTAAAGAAAAACATACCCTAACCTAAAGCTTTTATGCAAGTGTCCCAGGAGATATTGATCGCACACCTAAACAAGATGTGCTGATAATCATAGCTGACTGGAATGCAAAAGTAGGAAACAAAGCAGAATCAAATATTGTTGGAATATTTGGGCCAGAAGCATGATATAAGCAGGAGAGTGACTCCTTGAATTCTGTGAAGGCAACAATTTATTAATTGCAAAAACATGTTTAAGGCAGCTCAACAGATAATTGTATACGTACACATCACTGGGTGGCAAATATAGAAAACAAATAGATTACATAATTGGATGCAGAGAATGGAGTAGCTCTGTTCTGTCTCCTAAAACAAGACATGTAGTTGATTATGGTACAGACCATAAATTGTTGATATCAAAAATTAGAATAAAGTTGAAGAAAAATGCCACAACATTCATAGTGCCAAAATACAATCTAAACAACATTACTGAAGAGTCTAAAGACCATATAAAGAATAGATTTACATTACTAAGGCTGATTTCAGACTGGCAATTTGAAGCAGGAGGGAGTTGTTGCAAAAAAGACCCAGAATAAACTGTTCCAGATTTTTCTGATCACACTGTGCAGACTGATGCGGGAACATACCAGGAGGAGGCACAAGGGAGCGTCCAGATTGCTGGCCCAGAGGCGCGGCTGTAAACAGCTTTTTCCTGGTAATTAGGCTATGTGCACATGTGCACATATGTGCATATGCACTCATGCACATAAGCGCATCAGGGTGATTTGGGGAGGATTCTGTTGCATCAGCACTGCATTGGGCGGTAGAGCAGAGCTCATCCAATCATACCGCTGATGCCTCTCCAGGGCAATCAAGTGCACCTTATGTGTGGAAACACCCAGCGGACATTATTACCGCAGGTTGTTCCCAGCTTTTCAGGTTAGCGTTCACACTTCCCTGAAGCAGACTGAAGCAGGATAAAGGTGCTCTCTGGGATTTGCTACCACTTTCACCAGGTATCTTTTAAATGCAGGAGCGAAGCGGTACATGACGGGTTGACTACAGGTGGGGAACGCCAGACAGATGTGCCTGTGTGAACGGCCCCATTAACCTGCTTGTGAAACATTGCTCACACGTGACTTTAGCGGAGCAAACTGCCAGTCTGAACTCAGCCTAAGTTCAAGTGAACATGAACCAAAAGAACTGTGGGTTGAAACCAGAGATATTATCAAGGAAGAATGCACAAAGGCTATTCCTGTAGCTAAAAGAAATGAAAAGCCTCTTTTAAAATTGATCAAGAGAGACAAAAAGTGAAAGGTTACAGAAATAGAATCAGAAGTCTAAATGCAGCATTCCAGCAACTTGCATGCAGAGACAAAGAGAACTATTATAATAACCAGTGTAAAGAAACACAAGAGAAAACAAAAAAGGAAGAACAAGAGATCACAAGATCCAATAAATCAAAGGGAAATTTAAAGCACAGTTAGACATGCTGAAAGATCAACATGGAAATTCATTAACTGAACAGGGCAACAGAAAGAAAAGATGGGAACAATACACTGAAGAACTATACAGAAGAAATGAAAGGATGACCAGTTCCTTCAAAGAAGAAACTTTTGAAGAAGAAGATGCAACAGTTTTAGCAAGTGAAGTGAAAACTGCACTGGGAGCAATTGAGAGAAGCAAATCACCAGGAATAGATGGGGTATCAATAGAGCTATTCCAAGCCACAGAAACAGAGTCCATCAAAATCTTATCCAGAATATGCTAGCAAATATGGAAAACAAAACAGTAGCCCACAGACAGGAAAGGTTTGATTTACATTCCAGTTCTGATAAAAGGAGATGTCAAAGACTGCAGCAACTATTGGACCATCACATTAACTTCTCATGTAAGTAAAGTGATGCTCAGAAGTTTACAACAATGACTATTACCCTGTATGAAATGAAAAATGCCAGCTCTTCAAGCTGTGTTCAGAAAAGGAAGAGGCAGTAGAGATCATATTGCAAATTTACATTGGTTACTGAAACGTACAAGAGAATTTCAGCAGTAATCAGCTTGTGTTTCATAGATTACAGCAAAGCTTTTGACTGTGTGTATCCAGAAAAGCTATGGTTGGTTTTAAAAGAAATGGGTGTGCCAAACATCTGATTGTTTTGATGTGCAACCTGTACTCTGGACAAGAAGCCACTGTTAGGACAGAATATGGAGAAACAGATTTTCTTCCAGTTGGCAAAGGTATCAGACAAGAATGTGTATTATCTCCTTTTCTCTTCAATATGTATGCAGAGCATATCATAAGAAAAGCCAGACTAGATTTAGATGAAGATGAAGTGACAATTGGTGGAAGAACATTAAGAATTTGAGATATTCAGATGACCCCACAACATTGGCTGAAAACAATGAAGACTTGGAATAACTACTGATGAAAGTTAAAGTAGAAAGTGTCAAAGCAGATTTATAACTGAACATCAAGAATACAAAAGTAATGTCAACTGGGAATCACACAACTTTAATTTTTGAAATGATTTTCTATGCCTTGGCTCCATGACCAACCAAATGGGAGACTACAACCAAGAAATCAGAAGAAGATTGAGACTGGGAAGGGCAGTCAAGAAGGAGCTAGAATAGATTTTTAAGTGTAAGGATGTGTCACTGGTGATGCAGACCAAGATAATTCATACTATAGTATTTCCCATTATTATGTATTGGTGTGAAAGTTGGACAGTGAATAGGATTGCCCAGTCCTTGGTTGAGAACTACCTGGTGAATGGGGGGTGGAGCCTAGAGAGGTTGGGGGTGGGGAAGGGTAGAGACCTCAGCAGGATACAATGCCATAGAGTCCACCCTCCAAAATTTCCAAATTTTCTCCAGGAGAACTGATCTGTAGTCTGGAGATCAGCTGTAAAAGCAGAAGATCTCCAGGGTCCAACTGGAGGCTGGCAGTCCTAACAGTGAAGACAGCTGACAGGAAGAAAGTTGGCTCATTTGAAATGTGGTGTTGGAGAAGAGTTTTACAGCTTGCAGTCTAGTTCCACAGCTCCACCTGCTGAAATCCCTTTGCCTTTTTACACTTACTTCTCTGTCCCAAGTACACCTTGTTTCTCTTCTTTCTCTTTCTTGGTCAGCCTCTTTCCTTCCTCTTAATCTTGCAATAACCCTCCCTCTTTCTTACCTTTTCTGTCTATTGTTATAGAAAGTGCATGCTGATGCAATCAATTAAAACAATCTCTCTCTCTCTCTCTCTCTCTCTCTCTCTCTCTCTCTCTCTCTCTCTCTCTCTCTCTCACACACACACACACACACACACACACACACACACACACACACACACCTCCTAAATATTACCACAGGTACACTCTTGTGTATACACGGACTTAGCATCCAAAACTAGGATTAGAGACATATACATGGAGGGACACTGATACATGTAAATCCTTTCCTATCTCTTTTTCCCCCCTTCAAACTGTTTTACTTTTGAGAGCTAAAAATCAGGATTTGTATTTTTAATAGTCTAACGGTATTTTCTGGCCTTCCATAAAAAATAGATATTGAAGACATGGTCATAACTGTATTCATCTAGACCCTATGAGTAGGGTATACCCTTCTTTTATTCAGAGACTGGAAATGATTTGACAGCTGCCCCCCCCCACCTTGCTATTGTCTGGAATGGGGAAGGCTGTGGTATACAGGAAATGCTTATGATTCAGTCAGAAAAAATGCTGGAAAAGGGAAACAGTGAGCCTCTGTGGTTTTTTTATTTTGTACAAGGGAAGGAGGAGGTTTGTGTGTGTGTGTGCTTACTGCAAACTTGTGTTTTTTTGAAACAGAGAACCAGCAAGCCTTGTACATTGTGATTTTTTTGTACATTGTGCAAACAATGTTTACTGCAGAAATGACTGTGTGAGATGCCCCCCCCCAAGGCAGATGGTTCCCAGAGCCCTCAGAGCAAAGCACCAGTGCTTGCACAGTGTGCCCCTTCCCCACCCCCAAGAGCATGGGTTTTCCTCTGTTACTGCAGAGAAGGAAAAATCCATGTTCCTTTTAAAAAGGCAAGCCCCATAGCAAAGCAACCATTTCCCCCCAAGACACCCCCCCCGAGAGAGAGAGAGGGTGAGAGAGAGGCAAGCAGAGAGAAATATGGAGAGTTAGTTTGCAAACAGACACCCCCGTGCTATTGTCTGGAATGGAGTTGGCTGAGCTGTACAGGAAACGCTTCCGAATCAGAAAATGTTCAGAAGGAAAACAGCGAATCTTTGTGGGTTTATTTATTTATTTATTGTACAGGGGAAGGCTGAAAGAATGTGCTTGGTGCAGTTTGTTTTTTAAAAAAAATGTGCTTGAACCTCCACAGGTTCTAAAATTAGCCCCCAGTTCTCAACTGCTGCAAAAACGTGGGGCTGAGAGACAGCATGGAATGTGCTCACAGAGAGAGAGAGAAAGTAGCAAAGCCTTTTCACACACACAGCCATTGGAAAAGAAAACAGTATCCCCCCCACAACACACACACACCCCGGTGTTTCTCAAAGCCCCCCCCAACTTGCCAGCTGTCAATTGCTGAGAAATTCCTTCCAGTTAAAGTCAGCCAGGGAGCTCGTCTACCATTTTCATGTGAAAATGCCCCCCCCTTCCAGGGGCCAGCTCGTTTTTTAAACAGATTGAGAGAGAGAGAGAAATGAGCATGCCTGTTTTCTCTTGCCCCCTCCAAGCAAAAAGCCTCCCCCCTGTCGATTGGAAAAGAAAACAATAGTTTCCCTCACAATACACACATGCAGACAGACACACACACCGGTGTTTCTCAAAGCCCCAGAGAGCTAAAGCTTCAAAAAATATTTTTTAAAAAAAATCCTTTAGAAAATAAAGAGAGAGAGAGAGAAACAAACACACAAATCCATTTTCTCAAGTCCTGCATGCAAAATGAGAGAATCCTCAGCTACAGTTTAAAAAATCCTTCTTAAAATAAAGTCAACCTGTGGAAAGTAGACCCATATGTCCCTCCCAAAGCTTTTTAGCAGAATGGCTTCCAAAGAGAGTCCAACCCGCGCTCACTAGTGGGCGGGGTTGGGGGTGGGCAAAGGAGGCAGCCAATTAGATAGGAGCTTAAAGCAAATGCAGAAGGCGGGAGTTTTTGCAATCTCATGAATGGTCTTTTGTTGCCCCCCAAAAAAACTAAGCATGCACTTTGAGATTCCAGGTGTGCATAAACACTTCCCTCACCCCACACCCAGACTGTTTGCTGAGTCATTGTGTCAATGGCTGGGCTGTTTTCCCACTCACTTCCTCTCTTACCAGCCTCCCCCCACCCCTCCCAGAGCCTGGCTGTGCCACTGAGAGGTTACAGTCATGTGCTTGTTAACTGGTGATTTGAGGGCTGTATCCAACAGGGCAATCTGCCCCAATGTGAAATTAGTTTTTTAGGTGCCTGTGTGCTAAGGCCTCTACCCTCCTACAAAGTAGCACCTGTCTCTCCCCCCTCTTTTCCTTTCTTTGCACGTTCTGTATGAAATGGGGATAAATTGAAATAAAGCACTTGTCAGGTTGTGTGCAGCCCCCCCCCCAGTGCACCCAAGCCAGTCTCTTTCCCTTCTGTGTGAAGTGAAATAAACCCTGAGGAAATAAATCAGAGGAGAATTGCAATAAACAGAAACACTGAACCCGCAGCATGGGCCGTGGTATAGAGGTATGCTCTAGGGAACCCCAGCCTTCTAGGAGGGGTGAGGGGGAGTGTCCTGAGGTGGCACGTGAGATTTGGAGGCAGCAGGAGCTGTTTTGGTGATTTTGGGTGCACCAACCCTGTGAGGTAGACCACCCCAAATGGCACTTCATTTCATTTCGGGGTATTGAGTGACCCCTCAGTGGTCTCATCTTGATGAGACAGACCTCTGGGTACCATTATTGGGGCAATTGGGGGTACCACAAATATTTCCATTTTTGGGGTGCCCTCAGGCATCCTGCTTTCTAAGAGAGGTCAGGGGGAGTGTCCCCAGGCAGCATGTGCAATTTGGGGGTGGCAGGAGCTGTTTTCATGATTTTTTAAACGGTGCATAATCGGGGTTCCCATGTGCCCCACCAGGATAATGAAACACAAAGTGGGGAATAAAAAAACCGAGTTTCAATCACTGTTTTACGAAAGTACAATGCACATTTACATGGGGTAAATGCTCTGTGTGGGATGTCTTGGAGAGAGGTCTCTCCATCTTGTGAGGCTTAGGGGCCTGGAACACGGGTTGCTTCTCAGCGGTTGTTGATGATGGCCAGTTGCACTGCTTCTTGGGGCTGGATACAAATGATGGGGCTTATTTTTGTTGGTTCCTGTGCCATCTCTGCACGGCTATGAAAGCTTGTAATCTTTGCTTCTGCATTGCAGGGTTGTAGTCATTCTGCTTTTACAAGGCTGCTATTGTTCTCAATAACAGACACAGAGAGAGAGAGAGACCGCTACCTGAATTTTGACAGAGATAGAAAATGAGGGTCTGCCCCCACATCTCTGTGCACTTTTAACAGAATTTGATGTTGGTCTTCATGCACATGCGGGCTGAAAAAAGCAATCTGCGATGGGTAGGAGATCTGTAGTGGGCTACTCTGCCTCCTGGATATGCTAATAGCTAGGAAAATCTGCATTAGCTGTATTAGAAGGAGAAATAAAGGAGAGATAAAGGTGTCATAAGTTGTGGGAAGGTAGGAGCCATCTCCTCCCTCTTTAAATCAAAGTGGGGGAGTTATTATCCAGATTTAGAAATGGTGGGGAAAGTGGTTACTGGAGGCAACGTTGTTCTGTATATGCACAGAGGATCCTTTCCTGTCTCTAGAAGTCAGGCTGAGGAATCTGGAAAATGTAAATTAGAGTCTTGAGACATTACAATAGTTCATTACCATGCTAAATTTTTAAAACAGTTGTGTTTTTCTTCCAAAACATTATGCATGGAAAATGAGACAGCAAAAAGACTTGAATTTTTTTTAAAATGTTCCTTGTGTTGGTAGGGTGCCATGGTCTAGCACTTCCCATCCTTTACAGATTGAGGGAAAGATAAATTTTTAAAACCCAAAAACAAACTTTAGTGTAAAAACATGAGGGAAGCAGGGGGGAGCCTCTAGGGGGGGAAATCTTAATCATAAAAAGAATTTTGCCCCTCTGTGGGGAGACCTTAAAGGCCCTTACTATATAACATAAAACAAAGACATAATACACACACACAAGCAAACACAGAGTTACAAACAATCCAAAGGAAAAAGGGGTGTTGCCGTGCACATTTTCCTGCGTGTCTAAAATACATTGATAGTGTCTAGCATTTGTGCACAACACCCAAAGTTGTGTGCCGGCCTGTGGCTGTTATTAAACAATTGCTGTAACCATTAGCCATTCCTTTTCTCAGGGGTGCATTTCCATAGTGGAAGAATACTGCCAATGAAGGAGTGAGGGGAAAGAAAGCAGGATCTGTGAAAAAAACAGAACTTTGTTTATTACAATAGTGGCTATGTGGAAGAAAACTTTGGGAGGGACGTATGGGTCTACTTTCCACAGGCTGATTTTATTTTAAGAAGGATTTTTTAAACTGTAACTGAGGATTCTCTCATTATGCATGGAGGACTTGAGAAAATTGATTTGTGTTTTTGTTTGTTTCCCTCTTTCTCTCTCTCTCTTTATTTTTTAAAGGATCTTTTTTTAAAAAAATCTTTTTTGAAGCTTTAGCTCTCTGGGGCTTTGAGAAACACCGGTGTGTGTGTGTGTGTGTGTGTGTGTGTGTGTATGTCTGTCTGTCTGCATGTGCGTATTGCGAGGGAAACTATTGCTTTCTTTTCCAACCGACTAAGGGGGGAGGCTTTTTGCCTGGAGGGGTAAGAGAAAACAGGCATGCTCGCCCCCCCTCTCTCTCTCTCTCTCTCTCTCTCTCCCCCCGTTTAAAAAATGAGCTGGCCCCTGGAAAGGGGGGGGGCATCTTCAAATGAAAATGGTAGGCAAGCTCCGTGGCTGACTTTAACTGTAAGGAATTTCTCCACAATAGACAGCCGGCAAGTTGGGGGGGGGGGCTTTGAGAAACACCAGGGTGTGTGTGTGTGTTGCAGGAGGCGGGGAATACTGTTTTCTTTTCCAATGGCTGTGTGTGTGTGTGTGTGTGAAAAGGCTTTGCTGCTTTCTCTCTCTCTCTGTGAGCACATTCCATGCTGTCTCTCAGTCCCACGTTTTTGCAGCGGTTGAGAACTGGGGGCTAATTTTAGAACCTGTGGAGCTTGAAGCACATTTAAAAAAGAATCAAACAAACTGCACCAGGCACATTCTTTCAGCCTTCCCCTGTACAATAAATAAATAAATAAACCCACAAAGGTTCACTGTTTTTCTTCTCAACATTTTCTGATTTGCAAGCATTTCCTGTACAGTTCAGCCAACTCCATTCCAGACAATAGCGCGGGGTTCCTGCTACAAAAATAGTCCTGAAAAATGTAATGCCAGGTACCAGAGATAGAAACTGTATAAAGGACAGAGGCTGGTAAGCTCCGAGCTGGTGTATCCTCACTGCAGGATCCCATGGGCTGGGAGGGGGTGCAGAGGAAAACCCGCATGGGTAGACTGGAGAGGCAGTAGTGCAGCACTGGGCAGATGCTCCTACAATGCTTGACTGCTGCAGACGAGGTTGTTCTGCTGTGCTGAATCCACAATGGAGTGGCTCCACTCACTCCCTCCCCAGCACTCCCTCCCTTGCATCAGTTGCTCACAGGCCACATAAGAGCCCTGGATGTGCCAGATCTGGCCCCCAGGCCTTATGTTTGACACCCCTGCAATAGAGTGTCAACATCAGTGCCTGCCCTGCCCAGGTCTGTGCCATAATGTGTGAGCATGCACCCAATTTCAAGACTGGGGACAGATGAAGATGTGAGGCAAACTGAAAAAGTCTCATAGTACATGCTGTGTGATCCCAAATATTTGGAGTACAAAGGTTAAATGAACAAGATACTGCTCTCAAGGAACCCTTTTTTGTCTTTTGTCTTCACAAGACTGAACCAATGTGCTGGCCACCCATCATATGTGACTGAAGAGACGTTCTGGAAACTGGAGCTATTAACAGTAAATGCAGTTAACAGGTAAAAACTTGGGTTCTCTATTTAGTTACACAACAGTTGCAGAAAGAATGTATTTGCCTGTGCTATAATAATTTAATTAATATTTAATTATCTTTAAATGTCTGGGTTTAACCTGCTCAGAGGTCAGACCGAGATCTGGAAGACCCATTTTTGAACCCCCACTCTGCCATGGAAGCTCTCTGAGTGAATTTGGGCCAGTGAGTCTCTCTTAGCCTAACCAACCTCACAGGGTTGTTGTGAGTATAAAACAGAGAAAGAGGAGATAATTATGTTGTATGACACTTCAAGTCCCCATTGGGGGAAAAAGCAGGGTATAAATATCTAAGTAAACAAATAAACCTACTGAAAGACCATTTCCTTGTATCCCTTAATGAGTTCTTAATATTGGCTAGAAGGATCCTCCAAGTGATGCCTTCATTGTACCACTTTTTGACAGTGTAGGAATCTAGAGGGGCATACTTGGTGGTTTCTCCAAACCTTCCAAGGTTGATTTGGAAATGCACTTCTTTAAATGGCTGCCAGTCTTCTGTGTTTTGGCTGATTTTTGCAGTCTGGGGTTAAAAATCTGAATCTTTGGTATGTTTAAGACAATCAAAACAGTTAAAGGAAAGGGATTTATATTGTATTCAGTAATCCCATCTGAATATTTACTAATCAGTATCTACCTTCCCATTTCTGCCAATTGTTGCATCATTTCAGTGGCTGTGGGAGGACTTTCTGATTATACATAAGCATGTCCTGTTTGCTATTGTTCTTCAGCTATAAGAGTATATGTATATGAGATTTAGGAAGAAGAAAAACTTTGCCTGTATCTGCCAAGCAAGACAGAGCAGGCAATGCAATAGTTGCAGAGACTATGGCCTCCCAACCCCACCACAATAAAGAGGCAGCACCAACTAACCATTATGCCCTTTAAAATTTTTGCATGTTCTGGCAGGCAGGCAGGCAGAGTAGATGAAGGCAGAGACCCATAGGCTATGGCTCCCCTGCCCAATGGTAAGCAGCCCGGGCAAGCCCTCAAGTGATCTAAAGTACAGAAGTAAACATTTTGCTTCTAGTAGTTAGCAGGCAGGGGGCAGATATGGAATGTAATGGAATCAATGTTCCCTCTAAGCAGAGTTAGTGTGAGCTAGCTCACAGTTTTTTAACTTCCAGCTCACACATTTTTGTCTTAGCTCAGGAAGGATGGCTCCAGAGCAAACTAATTTATGCAGTAGCCAAATCACTCACTCACAGCTTTAATGCCAATAGCCCACAAAGTAGAATTTTTGCTCACAAGACTCCACAGCTTAGAGAGGGTATTGAACAGAATGGTGTAAGATGTCTAGGTTTGCCCCTTCTTAATGATAGCCACCTGTTCTGCACAAAGATTTCTTACTTCAGCCATCTTGATTGTAACATCACATTGAATTAAAATGAATTAATTCATAATAAGTCATCTTCAGAGTACAACGCTGGGGTAAGAAAGGTAGTGAATTCAGTGATGTATAACAGATAAATTGTTCTGAGGTACTTGGTCAAGAGTTAAATATTTCCTATTATTCCACACATGTTGAGGAAAACATTGTTGCTACAACATAATATCTATACAGACCTTGATCATCCATACAATTAGAAAATAACCAATAAACCAATAAAAGGTTCAAATAACAACCAAGTCAGTCTAAGATTAATGCTGTTGCTTCTTTATACAACAGTCAAAAGGTGGAGAGTATCAGGCGAGTCAATATTTGTGTATGAAAGTGGGGAGGGAGAAGACAAGCTGTTAGGACAAAGGAATGTGAGGGAGGGAGACATAGTTTGGAATGGATCATTATTTTGTCTGTCAGTTACTCCAGATTTTTAAACTGCTCCCTTCTGCACCTCCTGATCATTCTGTGGAGGATGAAAAGGTACAGAAGATGAAGGTAAGTGAATAAATGGCATGTGCCTTGGTGCAGGGGAGATGGAAGTTAAGGAATCCATCTCTGGGGATAGATGGGACTGGTAGGTTCATGGAGGCGGCACTACAGTTGTGACAAGGGATGGTTCAGCACTTTTTCAGATGGAAGTTTAAAGCCAAATATTTACATGTGTAAGGGGTCAGTGACTGGAATGTGCATGCTGTGGTGTTTTAAGAGCTGAAGACATTAGTCAGAAAAGCGGATAGGTAGAAGGTCAGCTTTAGGCCTTCTATATGAAAGTCAAAAAGGAGCAAGAGGGATTGTCTTATTTTTACTCAAAGGGAAGGGAATCTCATTTAATTGACTATCTCATTTGGAGGGTTTTTTTAAAAAAATGGAAATAAGAAGCTTTACAAATCATCCCCAAGTCCCAGTATTCCACCTAGCTCTTGCTCATAGTCAAATCAGAGGGAACAGAACCTCTTGGACAAAAGTTTAGATCAAGAAACTAGAGAGCCCTCAGGAACAGCTAAGGAATCAGACCTTTTTCAAGCTAGGCAGAAACAGGGATGTCAAATCAGTTCTGTTGATATATGAAAAGCCACTTTGAAACTTGGAACAATAGGCATCTGCTGTTCAAAGGGGAGGAAGGTTCCATTGGTTGTACACAAGTTCTGGGTGTGTCTAAGGCACATCTAGATGTGATCGGTGCAACCCCATAGCCAGAAAATTTGGAGGGGCAGGTGGGGGCACTTAGGGGCTTTCCCTTCCTTTCCAGAGCTGCCCTGACACTTCTGATCAGTTTCATTCCCCTGTAATCAGCTGTTAGGTTTAACAGCTGATCCAGAGGAGTGAAACTGTCCAGAAGCAGCAGGGCAGCTTCCCTTCCCTTCCCCAGCCTCAGTCTCGTTTTCTTTTTTCCAGGCCAAAAAATAAATAGGGTTTTAAAAATGAAAAAAAATGCAAAATACAAAAGAGAGAGAGAGTCGGAGATCCCCCCCCCCCGGCTTACACAGAAAAGCAGCCCAGCATTGAGTCTCGCCAATTGAAAGGAAGAGAAGCACACAAATGAATTGATGCTGTCCAGTTCTCCCCTCCTCTTTGCTGTGCTGAGTTAACAGCGCTCCCATCCTCCCATTACATCACTCTGGGATGTCACTTCCGGTGCCTCCCACATGCCCCCCACTGAAAATCGTCTGGTTACAGGCCTGACATACACATTTGACCTTCTCTTATCCAACAATATGCATAGGCAAAAGTAGGCTGGTGTCAGTTCTCCCAATTTGTTTTATGTTGTTTTGTTTTACAGGTTTGTTGTGAGAGCAGAGTGTTCTAAATACTGTATTACCAGAAGCCATAAAATAATAGTTTGATGCCAACTCATGATTTCTGAGCCTTGCTTACAATTTTAAGGAACAAGAGATGTGAAGGATGGCCAGATCATTTTACTTAGAGGTATTTGTTTATAATAAACTCAGAAAATGGTCTACTAAGAATATTTGGTGGAAATTCTCTGAAGGGCTGCTATTTAATCAAAACTTTATCCTATGTTAAAGGAATGTTGTTTGCAAATATACGTAGTGATTTATATTCTACTATCCTCCCAAGGGTGGTCTGTGGGAGGAATACCATTACAACCTTCGCACAACTCTATTGGCTAAGTAGGGCTGAGCAACAGATCCAGACAAATATTTGTCCAAAGAGGGACCTCTACCTAGCAGTGCAATCTTGAGCAGTTACACCCTTCTATGCCCATTGACTTCAACCCATAAGTGATTTCTGGTGCGTCCAACATGTTCTTATTTAAAGCTGAAAATAGAACGTGAACTGTCATCCACATTCCAAGCCATTGTTTTATCCAGTAGGCAAGATTCATCTATTGCATTAAGTCAACCAGTCACTCAATATTTATCATTTCATATATTGCTTTTGCCAATCCAAGGGAACTCTATCCTTCTAAAAATGAGAGGTGGAAAGATCAAAAATCATTAAAAATTATGTTTCATTTCAGAAATAAAGCTTTTTTAAAAAATAGAATCAGTGTGCAGGAAAAAATGTCAAGGAGTTTTTGGCAAGATTTCTTGGACAGGGATGCCCTTGCCATGTGCACACAAAAGAACGTCTCATAAGGTTCTGATTTCCTCTTTATTTTTATGTGGTCATTAATAAGATTCATAGTTTTAATGTACCATATAGATTTTAGTAAAAATTCAGGAGAATGAACCTAGTGTGATTTAATTCTTAAGCCGCTGCTGGCTTCTACACACAATGCAGTGGGGTTTGTAGTCCTTTAAGGACAGCTGGAGCAGCTTTACTATGTTATGGCTCTACCTAGTGGTACCTGACACTTCCTCAGCCAATCCCTACACAGAAATTGGTTGCTCAATAAGATACCAAAATTTTTCTCAGGCTGTCCTGTGATATCAATTACAGATATTTAAATATGGAAAGAATGTGTTTCCCTGTAAACTATCATCCATCACAGAGAGAACAGTTGTACTGTTATTTATATGATCAGCATACTACTCAAGGTTAAGAAGGTGCATTAAGGACCCTTAATCATGTCAAAGAGTTGTGAAATCTCTTTTAAATTTATTTAGTACACTTTTATCCATTCTTTCATCCAAGGAGTTCAGTGTGGCATTCTCACCTCCTCAATTTTATTCTCACACCAGCCCTGTGAGATAGTTAAGCTTAAAGGGAATGACTGGCCCATGGTCTTGCAATCTACCAGCTCAGCATTTCATCATATTCTGTGGCAACTGTAAATCAATCCCACTATAACCTTTACAACAAGAGCAGTATTATGAGCTCCAAACTGTAACTTTTTTGGAGTGGGTGAAAGAGGGTGGGCTGCCTAAGGTCACACAATAGATTCATGGCTGTAGGAAGATTTAAACCATTCATTCACATTCTGAACCACCACATTACACCCAGGGCTATTTTTGGGCAGGAACACACAGGAACAGAGTTCCAGCTGGCTCCTGAGTTGGCCACACCCAGCAGGAACTCATTAGCATAACAGGCCACACTCAACAGCAGGAACTCACTAGGATTGGCTACATTTGGGGTTCCTGCTACCAAACAAAAGCCCTGGGTTTTGTCAATAAACAAGATAAACAGAATAAGAAGCAAAAGGTAGGTGTGGCTGGATGACCACACTTCTGGTAACACAGGGGTGTGGCCTAATATGCTAATGAGTTTCTGTTGTTGGTTGTGGCCTGTTATGCTAATAAGTTCCTGCTGGGCTTTTTCTACAAAAAAGCCCTGATTACACCTTATGCCATATTTTAAAATTAGTGGGTGGGACTGTGGTTTAGTGGTAGATCATCTGCTTGGCATGCAGAAGGTCTCAGTTTCAGTCCCTGGCATCTCCAGTTAAAGGATCTGGCAGTAGGTGATGTGAAAGACCTCTGCCTGAGATCCTGGAGAGCCATTGCCAGTCTGAGTAGATAATGCTGACTTTGATGGACCAAGGATGTGATTTAGTAGAAGGCACCTTCATGTGTTCAGGCATCCTATATGGCAGAATGATTTAAACCTGGTTTTGTGGGGGTCCTAATTCACTTTTCTATCTGATCTACCCCTTGAACATGTAAACAAATCCATGGACTGATGGGTGTTCAAGGCCATTACCTCAAAGTCAAGCCATGTTTGTCTCCAAATTTCCCTTAAAATCCCCGTAAATTAGCAGAAGCAGGATAAATATGTAGCTTTTCAAGAAATACTGAACATCAGTCACTAAAGCTGGAAATATCAACATGAATTCCAAAGAAATGCCTAAGACTAATACATTGGTGATAAGGGGCTGTTCAAGAAGGATAGGAAGCAGCATTCCACATACATACACAACTTCGACTTTCTGACCAACTGAGATATTCATTAGAAGCAATTGTACCTCTGGCCAATCCATTGGTTTTGCCCACAATGTGCTTTTGGTTATAAACAATATAAGATTGGTTTAGGAAGTACTGCTACATGCCAAAGACACAAGTTCTTTTGCTTCTTAAAAGAGAGATAGACAGACAGACTGCCTGTGGTTATTGTTAAATTCACAGTACAAAGGGTGGAGCTTGGAGAAGCAGAGCATCAGCATTCTGTGCCCTTGATCATGTGTCGCAGCATCAAGATGCATCCCCTCCCCCTCCTCAACTCAGATATTTAACATCTAGACCTAAAAACATTCTAAGGCTGTGGCCAGACGTGCCTTTAGATCCGACTCCATGGCAAATGCCTGATGAATCTAAAGGGCATGATCAGACAGCAACATCTGGGAAAGGTCCTGCAGCTGTCAGCACCCCGTGCTGCTCCACCATGGAAGCGGAGTTAAAAGACACTGGAGAAAGTCCAGTCCTAATTCTTGCTGAAGAGCTATGGATGGACTTTTCCCTTTCTGATCACTCAAGCATGCTCTCATGCCATCAGGATGGTCTGCTCATTCCATCCCAAATTGGTGCTGGTAGTTTTCCCTCACTTAGCAGTATGCACATAACTGCATACTCCATGGGAAACCCTCAGTGCAGAGGTGCAATTCTTCATTTATGCACATGGGAAACAAAAGGCAAGAAAAAGCCCACTTGGCTGAACATGCTGTCTGAGCGGGCAGTGATGGGTTGAGCCTGCAGCTACAAAGGATGTGTGATCACACAATGCCATGTCAATTTCAACCAGGGAAAATAGGCTCCCCTCCCTTCCACACCATACAGCACATCTGGCCACAGTCTAAAACTTGAGTGCACGTTGCATGCACACTAACAATTTATTTAACAACATTTTAAAGGCATCTCCACTATCTTCTCAAAAGGCCAAAGAGGGACAATATTTTATCAGATACAAGCAATAGTAAATGGAGTCTAACCCTTTTCTCTGTGCCATGATGATTTTTTTAAAAAACACACACACAGAGAAGAATCTTTCGTGGTCAGAAGTTGGCAAAATTTAGCTAGTGAGAACTATAACAACAGAGGCTGCTCTGAAACACCAGTTTGGGTCCTGTCAATTTGACCCAAGATATTGTAATAAGAAATCAGTATTCAAGAAAAGTGTAATATGTTAGCAGAAGCTATAATCAGCTATAATCAGTTCAGGATGGCAAGGCTCCACAACATACCTTTTTGGATTCTTTCATGCTTATCATAATGTTCTTTATGGGGAAAAGAATATTAGAAAGTCTGGTGCTTTGTTTTCTTTTTTTGGTCAGCGAGTTTACCCACTCTTCCTGGGCAAAACTTCAAGAAGGATTTCTTCCTTCATTCCAGTGTGAGATGTGTTGTGAAAGCTTGATTTATACTGAGTAGCCCTAGAGGAAAATGTGGGGTGCTCAGCCAGGCCTACGTGGTACAACAGCCAAGCTGGGAAAGCCTTAGCAGAAAGCTGACAGGCTTGAACTGTGCAAAGGGCTTGGGGAACCAAGGAAAGCCTTTGATTTAGTGTTTTGGCCTTCCTGGTGATATGCTGCCTTCATACTAAACTATCTTTAACACTACTTTTCTAAAATACATGAGATAAAAAAGCAATAGTGCCTGGGTCTCTCTTTTTCCAAATGTGCAACTTGTTAAGTGAGGTCAACAGTCCATTGGCACTGGCAGCTGAGACTGTGAACTTTCTCTCTACCTGGAACTGCTGGGAGTGGGGAGTGAATATTTCCATCCATGATTCCCCTTTAGTCAAAAGTTTGAAACTACATACTGCTCAAGCCAGCTTCTGCTGAAAGGTGGTTATTTTTGCTTGTTCTATAGAGTGAAATAACTTCATTTCTGTGACTGTGAGAATGTCAGTGGTGGGACATCAGGGAGCTTACACCTCTAAATCATAGGACATATATGCCCTAGCACAGGCCTTGACAAATTTTCTTTGGCTCTAGAAACTAGTAGTCCCCCAAAATTAAGAAGCAGAGTCATTTTCAACAGTCAAGGTTTTGTATTTTTAATGAGCATATCTTCCAGTTATTCCTACCACTAAACCTAAATCTAACCCCTTCACAGTTTCTTGAAATTTTATGAAAGCCATGGCAAGTGTTATACATAACTAAACAAGTGGAGGATTCACACAATTTGCGAGACAGAAAAACTTCATCCATCTGTCTCCCATTTCTCTCCCTTCAGTCTCCACCACACCTCAATTTGTTCCTTTTTCTTCCCCAGCACTCCTCATGGATGCTCCTAAAAGATCAATCAGATGAAGAAGGGGAGGGAAAGCTGAAGCAGAAAGTACTGCATCTGCCGCTACCACCCGTCTGCAGATGGAAGGGTTGGGACAAGCTTTCTTTGCTGCCTCTCCCAATCAGCAGGTAGGCGGTGGTGGCAGCAGCTGCAAGAGGCTTTACCCAGGAAGTGCAGAGGGCACACTTTCTGCTTCAACCATCCTCCCCTCCGATGCTCAGCTGATCTCATCCTTCTTCCCCACCTCCACCCCATTTCCTCATCCTCCTGCAGCCATCTAGCTATTGCTCTGTCCTTGTCCCCTTGCCACTTTCTCCCACCCCTTAGGACTTGTTTTTAAAATCTCCTTTCTAATGCCCAAGAGTTGTATCACAAGATCTCGGTCAGCATTTCTTCACTGGTGTTGCAAAATCTGAGCACAGTAGATCTTGCTTCTTGGGATTTGGGGAGGGCATAAAAATGTTTTTAAAACCTCTTTGAATTTTTCTGGATTCCTTGGAGGTCTCTTGGATTTGAAGGAAAAAATCAGCTGTATGTACAAAGTCCCAGAATTCTGATTTTTAAAAAATTCTGGACCATTGGCAGTAACTAACTATGTCCCAGAGTATTTAGTAATACATCAGCATAGATCTGGTTGCTGTATCTGTAGTGATTCTGTCACCATAGCATAGCATTCAAAATGCTTGCAGTTTTGAGGCTGTGTACTTAACACTGAATTTAGTGTACTGGCCACCCCCCTGCCTAAAAGTCTCCCTGCCCAAGCAGGGACAACCATTTGTGCTAAAGCTGTCATGTAGGGAATCCTTCAGGATTTCATGGCTTCCTGTCCCTGTCACTGCTAAAGTAGAGCCCAAGTCAGTAAGGATGCAAGAGACCTTGCCTGAAAAGTATTGAGCAAAACTGTCATAGTGGACCATCATGCAGTCTACCTCCTCCTGCAGGCCAGATCCCAACAGGCGTCTTCCCACCCAGAACAGTTCTGCTGCTCTAAACTGTGTGAATGCAGTGGTAGCAGAAAAGTATTTTTTTTCTTTGCTGCCATCATTGCCATGGAATGTGCTTTAAAATGAGCTCTACTCCATGTCTTATCACATTTGTCCCCTGTCTTTTCATCACTTAAAGCTACCTGGGTTCTAACAACTGAAAGCAGGCACCTGGAAGGGTTCACGTAAACCCTCTGAAGATCTACTGCATCCACTACTGAAGAAGCCTACCCTGTACCCAGGAAATTTCAGTAACTATCAATCAGTCTCAAATATTTCATTCTTGAATAAGGTGACTGAACTGAGGTGAATTGACAACCTCCTGCATTCCTGTATGAAGCAAATTGTATGGATATTTTCCATTCTGGTTTCAGGCCTGCTTATGGAAACAAAACAGCCTCAGTTGCCCTGATGGTTGACCAGCACTGGGAGATAGGTGGAGTGCAACTCTGTTAATTCTCCTAGACCTCTCAGAAGCTGTCAATATCATCATAATATCCTTTTGGACTGCCTTTCAGGAATGAAGGACTGGGAGGCATAATTTTGCAGTGGTTCCAATCCAACCCGGAGGGCGGGTTTCAAAAGGTAGTGCTGGGAGACTGCTGCTCATACCCTTGGACTTTGGCCTGTGAAGTCCTGCAAGGCTCCATCTTGTCCCCTATGCTTTTCAGCATCTGCATGAAACTGCTAGGTGAGGTCATTTTGTGTTGGGCTGTCACCAATGTGCAGATAACACTCAGCTCTACCTCATGTTTCCAACCAATCCCAGGGAGACTGTAGAAACTCTGAACTGGTGCCTGGAGTCAGTTTTGGAGTGGATACAGGCTAATACACTAAAGCTTAATCCTAACAAGATGGAGGTGCTACTGGTGAGCAAAGGGTCTGCCCCAGGATTTAAGATGTCACTCTTCTGGAGGGTGTTGCACTCCACTTGAAGGAACAGCAGGTCTATAATTCAGGGGTGCTCATGGATCCAGGCCTACTGCTAGATAAGCTGATTGTAGGTGTGGCCAGAAGCACCTTTTACCAGCCTCAACTGTTTAGCCAACTGTAGCCTTTCCTAGGCAGAAAGGATCTGGCCAATGTCGTGCATTCCATGGTTACATCTAGATTAGATTACTGCAATGCACTTTAGGTGGGGCTGCCCTTCAAAAGTGGTCAGAACCTTCAATTGGTGCAGAATGCTGCAGCCAGAATGTTGACTGGAGTGGTCTAGTCTTGTTCCACATACATTGTTTCCGAGTCTGTTTCCAGCACAATTCAAGGTGCTGACCTTTAAAGCCCTATATGGCTTGGACCCAGCATACCTGAAGGATCACCTACTCCTTTATGAACTTACTGAACCACTACAGTCATCTTCCAAGGCACTGCATCAGGTGCCCCCACCTTCTGAGATTAAGCTGGTGGCAACCTTGCAGTCAGTTGCTCTAGAACTTGCTCTGGAAATCTCTCCCCAGGGAGACTTGTCTGTCCTTTCTGTTGCCATCTTCTATCAGTGGGTTAAGACTTTTTTGTTCTCTCTGGTTTTTCCCAGTAATCCCTCATTCCTGCCCTACATATGAATTGCTGTTTTATATGTGTATATTTTAGCTAATGTTTTAATTACGTGTTTTAGTTTTATTTTAATGGGTTTTAATTTGTTAGTTCATTGGTGGCCATGATGAGAGCAGAAAGGTAAAGGTAAAGGTTTCCCTTGCTCGAAAGCTAGTCAAATCCAACTCCAGAGGGGTGGTGCTCATCTCAGTTTCCAAGCCAAAGAGCCAGCACTGTCCAAAGATGTTTCCGTGGTCATGTGACTGGCATGACTAAATGCCGAGGCACACAGAATGCTGTTACCTTCCCACTGAAGCAGTACCTATTTATCTACTAGCAATTTCTTGCTTTCAAACTGGTAGGTTGGCAGGAGCTGGGTTCAGAGATGGGAACTCACTCTGTCATGCAGCACGAATGCCTGGAACTGCCGAACTCACTCTGTAAGCCACCATGGCCTTGAGAGCAGAAAAGCAGAATATAAATCATGTGAATAAACAAAAACCACCTCCACCCTCTAAATAACCACAACAAAAAGTTAAAGAAGCAAATGAGAGGTAGGGGGGTGGAAAGTGAATAGTACTGCTTGCAGTTCCTGAGGGTCTTTCAAGACAATTACCACAAGCAGGGCTCTTTTTGTGGCAGGAACTCTTTTGCATATTAGGCGACACACCCCTAATGTAGCCAATCCTCCAAGAGCTTACAGTAGCCCCTGTAAGAAGAACTCTGTAAGCTCTTGGAGGATTGGCTACATTAGGGGTGTGTCGCCTAATATGCAAAGGAGTTCCTGCTACAAAAAGAGCCCTGATCACAAGGAAGTCTCTTGCTGCTAAGAAATGAACTCTGCCGCTACAATGGCATCTTTTCTCAAGATGAAGTGTGCATCTGAAACACCAATGTCAGTCTTAGAAATTGACTAGGGATGGCAAGAAATCCTGGGTCAAAAAGGAAAGGAAATATCCATTAAACTTCTGGAGTCATATGTGATGTGAGGCTGTCCAAGAAATATGAGGTGAGCCATAAAGTGAGATATAACAGATGGGTAGAAACATGTGACTCTTTTATCAGTTGTCATGTGCAAATTTACCTCTCACCTTGTTTCGAGCAACTCATCCTCCTAAATGCCGAACTAGATATGATAGGATTAATTGTATGTTTACTATGGATGTGCATTCAGAAATTAACTAATGAAAATCCAAAGCAAATCCCTTCTTTCTTTTAATATATTCAGTATTTCACAACTAATTCCTAAAAATGTGACATTCATATTCAGAAGTGTCTATTGTAACTACTGGTGCCTGTACCATCTGATTTTTGATAGTCACATGCATCAGCATCAGGCTGGGGAAAAGAGATATTGAGAAAAGGAGGGGTAGAATGATTCAACAGACTGTATAAATGATAGGCACTTTATCCATCCAGAAGAGTTAGCAAGTTTTCTAGCCAAAGCAGATTATGGCAGTAGGTCTGCCAGTACACAGTGTTCTCCCAATCATTAAGTTGTTCTATTTGCTTGGGAAGGGTTTTCTGAATCTATATAAGGACCAGCACCATTTTCCATTGCCGACACCAGGCTTTCTCTCATTCAGACTTCATATTACAGCTTACAGATATGTAGCTATTGTACCACACTGGCTCATCACTGATTTCTGTTAATTTTTATTATTTCAGTTTTAAATTTTTAACCAACCTCCTCCAGGAAGTTCACAGTAAAACTGTTTTTCATATTTAATAATCAGCTAGATTAACATATACAGCTAGTTATTTAGATTACTGCACTTGACAGTCAAGTACATCTATGAACTAGACAACGTTAATCCTACACCAGGCATTCCAAATGCACAGCCAAAAATCATTTAAAAGATTTAAGACAATATTTCATTCCATCAACCTCCATATGCCCTAGCTCCTGAAATATGGGAATCATTTAGCTTATGCTAGTTTCTTAAAAAAAAATAGGGAGAAAAATGTATCTCCCCAATAGGATGAAAACCTCAATAACGGCAATGTTTTTTCTCAGCTGGATAGAGCTATGGAATCCAGCGAACTTTTGCTAGAGGTCAGCCAATTCAAGATCAGAATGTGCAAATCTGATCCAAATGTAACAGCAGAGGGTGGGGGCTATCAAAGTGTTCATTTTCCTTTCAGGTTTATTCTGTGTTAAACTTGACAATATATATATATATATATATATATATATATATATATATATATATAATAAATTTGAAGACCATGACCATACTTCATACATGTGCATAGGATATTTGCCTGCTCACATGAGCAAGGGAATACAGGCAGGATGTTTGCAATGGACTAGCAAAGAATGAGAACATAAAAAGAGCCCTGCTGGATCAGCCCAGTGGTCCATCTCTCACACAGTGGCCAACCAGTTCCTCTGGAGGGCCAACAACAAGGCATAGAGGCTGAGGTCTTCTCCTGATGTTGCCTCCTCGCTCTGGGATTCAGAAGCTTAGTGCCTCTGAATGTGGAGATTCTCCTCAGTCACCATGGCTAGTAGCTATTGATAGACTTATTCTCCATGAATCTATTTCTCTTTTAAAGTTGTTTATTCCTGTGGCCACCACAACATCCTCTGGCAGCAAAATCCACATTTTAATTACTCTCTGCGTAAAGGAGTGTTCCTTTTTGTCCATCCTGAACCTACTGCCCATCAGCTTCATTGGATGCCCTTGAGTTCTAGTATTTTGGGAGAGGGAGAAAATTCTCCTTTTCAACTCTCTCCATCCCACACATAATTTTATAAACCTTTATCATATTCTCCCTTAGTTGTCTCTTTTCTAAACTGAAAAATCCCAGACTTCAGCCTTTCCTCATAGGGGAGATGCTCGAACCCCTTAATCATCTTGGTTGCCCTCTTCTGCACTTTTTCCAGCTCTGCAATGACTTTTTTTGAGATAAGAGGACCAGAACTGTACATAGTATTCCAAATGAGGCTGCATCATAGATCTATACAGGGACTGTATATGATTGGACAGTATGATGATGCACAATCGAACATATTTAAATTTTATCCTATACTGCTGGATGACAATTTTAAAATATGTCAGTAACCACAAAACCAGAAAGAGTCTGCATTTATTTATTGGTCACATTTGTATCTTATTCTTTTGAGGAGCTTGGTGTGGCAAAACGGGTCCTGAGGGCACTTCATTTACCGTGGGGAGTAAATTTATTTAGAATTTATTCACTTGGCCCTAGTTTCAAGCTGCTTAACCTCAATGAGGACTTTACCTCTCTAGTTTTATTACACACACACACACACATACCCTGCATGACACACAGAATTCCCTTCTGCTGCCACCAGCAGGTTAAGAGTTAGAAATATGCTCATGTGCTAACCTGGAACCCAGATCCTCTATTTCTGCCTATTTATTTGTTTGCTTTTAAAAGAAAAATTGTAAGTTCTCCTTTATTCCGCCAAGTCTGGGTCCAAGGCAGGTGATAATAAAATACAATAAAACTATATAAAATGACATAATTAAAAACATTAGAACAACACATGATCAGATGCAACCGTGAATGAGTCAGGTGGGGGGGGTTGCCATTTGTTCCTGATGCACTTAAACGGGGAATGGGTTAATCGCATCTCAGCACTAAGAGCTCCCTATGGAGGGTGTGATGATGTGCATACTGAGAAGGGGGGGGCAATGGCACAGAGTTGGGATGGTCTGATCAGACCATCCCAACACCATGAGAGCATGCTGAAGTGATCAGACAGGGGAAAGTCTGTCTGTGGCCCATAGCAACCCATTTGCTACTGGACTTTCCCAGGTGTCTTTTTACTCCACTTCTGCGGTGGACCAAAACGAGTTGCCGATGGGCACGGTGTGCTTCCCAGATGTTCGTGTCTGATCATGCCCTTTAAATCTGCCTGGCATTCACACCTATGGTGCAGCTAATTATGCATGTGATTGCGACCCTTGGATAGCAGTCATGGGTTACCAAAGGAAAAGGCACATAGTTGGGCAACAATTGACCAACAATATCTGAGCAAAGAAAAATAAAATCTCTCACACATACCCCTTTGATGGTGAAATATTAAGCAGGCAGAATAATCTTAAAGATTCCATGTATTCATTTCTCTCTCTTTCTCTGCCATTTTGTTGGCCTTCTTCTTCCTTGAGGTCTGATTCACTGATGTCCTATAAAAAAATGTCCCTAAAACATCTTCTTGTCCCCATTGCCTCTCTCTGAGAGATTCTTCAGCATAGATTCTTGGCTGTCTTCCTTGCCTGCATGCAGCTTCTCTGTGTTTCAGGCAAATGACACCCTGCTTCCTTTGTTGACTGGAATTCAAAAGGAAAAACTCATTCTGTAAATTACCTGTAAAGGTAATTTTAGTTTAATATCTGAGCATTCCCAGACTACACATTTAACACCTCATTTTGAAAAGCTATAATTTTTTACACAGATATCTGGGGAGAAGTGTCACTTCACCAAACAGGATGAATTTACATTGGGTTGTCTCGTTTTATCCTTACAACAACCGTTTATGTTAAGATAGGCATGTGTTTCCTTACTTCTCCTTCATCCCTCCTCCTTCACCCCCATCCTTCTCCTTCATCTGGTAAACATTGCATTGGAAAGCAACCCCACTGAGTGCATCATAGAAAGAAGCAGGGCTGAAATTAGGCGGCAAATTATGCAGGCACCAAATGTGAGAGAAAGTAAGAGGAGAAATAACAGAGAACAATTTCAGTATATGAAGTCCATCCAAATCTGAATGACTAAATTGCATTCCTGGTCCTCCCAAGTCATAACTGTGGAACTGATAAACTGTTTGGTACCTTTTATCACAAAGTACAAGCATGTGTAAGGATGCCATGGAGGGAAGTCTGATCTGCATGCCTAAGAAAGTTCTTACCTCCTAGGAATAAGTCAGTGGTGAGAAACTTGCTAAGCAGGTGATAAGCCCAATGTAGAATGGAGGAAGTCCAAGGTCTACCCTAGTGAATGAGTTCCAAGAAAGGGCAGAATTTGACTCTGGAAGCAGGGTGGCCAACAGCACTGGGGGAAAGTATCTTGTCCTTTTAATAGATGCTTAATATGTGGAAATAAGCATCTGAAGCTTTTTGTGATTTATAGGCAAATAAAATCACTGATAACAGAATTCCTGAACGAAGTTTGAGTCCAGTGGCATCTTTAAGACCAACAAAGTTTTATTCAAGGTATGAGTTTTTGTGTGTCTGCACACTTATCCAGATACAATGAAATAAAAATAACAGTCATACATATAGAGGGTGGGTAGTGAATTAGCATACAGAAAATGTTTTTAACAAATTAAAAGAATAATAAGCTTAGTATATATGGCTATCATATGTTTGGGTTCAACTGGGGTGGGGGACAAACATAGCATAGGTAATAAATATGTCAGAATTGGAGACTGATATACCCTTAATTGTGCAATGGTGAGAATCTGTCTCCTCTCAAGCGTGGAGTTACCTTGCAGCAAGTGGGTCAATTGGCTGTGTACAGTTATTTTATTTGTCCCCAGACCAGAGAAATACATTTAAATCTACCATTCCAAATTACATTACATACTTAATTACATTATTAATTGTTAAGAGTAGTAAACTGAGACTCTGTTCCATTCTTCTCCTCTCTAGTGTGCAGTAAGCTGTTGTTAAATGGACAACATACTATTTTCCCCAGGGTAGTTGAAAACCCTAGTCAGAAAGAGTAATTCTTTTTTGTGTGGGTTTCCATGAGGTGCTTATTTCCCTGATTCTAATGAAACCTTCATTTTAGGTCACAAATAACTAAGTCTGGCCTACATTACACCTTCTGAGCTAAGTCTAGTGGATTGCATATTGCCTATTAATTTTTTTAAAATTCTGTAATCATTTAGACATATGATTGCATTATTATCGTGTAGACAACTGCACTTGCACTCCTCAGTGCATCCCAAGTCAACTGGCAACATTCATAGTAGGTAACAGATCCTGTTTCTTGGTGATTCTGCATGAAACTGTCTGTTAATGAGCACTGTCCTGTTGCCTCGGAACTCAAAGGAAGCTAAAGTCATTCAGCATTTTGCAAAGCTGTGCCTTCAAGTGATGGGACCCATGTGAGTCCCTTGGATAGCTGTTAGATAACAAGCAGTCAAAACTCTTGTTGACAAACAGAAGCAAGATCATCATACACACAGTAACTTGCCTATTCATGTAGCATATAAATTGTACCATTTAATCTGCCTTGTTTATCAATAAATGAGGAGGACCAGATTTTGTCTGGCTTGCTGAGCTTATTGGACTGTCAGATCAACTTCGGACATAGATCAAAATGATAAAGGTGGCTAATTTGTCCATAGACATGTCTTTTAACAGGATCACCATTTAAGGGCAAACTGCTAATGTTGCAAGGTAATTTTTTACCCCCTGGAAATAAATTTTGTACATCAGCTGCATCAAATGTTGTGCATGTGGAGTACATAGGGATCCTGATGCTGTCCCATGTCAGGCTTGCAAAACTTTCAGCCAATGAGCTGATTTATCCACATCACCACCACCCATGTGTGCAGTGCTGTAGAGAAATTAATCACCCATTGTTTATTCTTGCCAGTCCCTTGATCTTGAGAACGTGGTCCCTTGACATTTCAAGCAGAGCAATGAACTTGAAGATGCTGCTGTCTGTCCTGGCCCTTCAGCATTGGGGATGTAAATGGTAAAAGGCTTTTTGACAGCATACAGTACAGAGCACCCAGTACAGAGCCAAGGCATTTGCATGAAAGCAGCCACAGTGAAGAACTGGAGAGCACAGGCTTGTTTGCCCCCACAGCAGAAAAATCGATGAGGTTCAGGTAGGTCAATTTTTGTTTGGGGAATTCCAATTTGAACAGTGAGGCAGCAAAGGGAGCTTCCTTGAAGGGCTTTATTTTGATTTGAGGGTCATGGGAGACCTTATGTTCTTATGTTCTTAGCAAAATAATCCTGGGGGAGGGGGTACCCAACTTCTGTGGGAAAACATACGGGAGTCAAGAAAGGTGTTAATGAGTTATCAAGCTTATCCTTAGTAAAAATTATGTCAGGGTGAGAGAGATGAACTAAACCTCTCATTTTGTCAGAGAACATTGCATGATCATTCTTCTTGAAAAAGAAATTACCATTAAAAGATTGTTTAGTTTTTAACAGAAACAACTTTCAGCTTATTTCCTTTTCAAGACAGCAATCTTGCTTGGAATAAGGTCTTTTGGAAGAATTTCTTCTGAGTACATATTCATCTGATCAGCCTCCAAGCAAAAACTTGTTGTGGGGAAGTGGGAAATTATTTATTTCCACATCCAGAAAGCTTATCAGGTGAAATAAATGAATATTATAATATTCTTTGATCTCCCCTAAGAAGAAGAAGAAAAGACTCTTACAGTATTGGGAAATTTGCTTCCTTGTGTTTGTCAATAAATCACAAATTATCTCCAGCTAGTTACCTATTCTACATGGTCAGAGTGGGTTCTAGATATTGGCTTTCATAAAGCTGCAGCATTCTCTACACAAACACATTACAGTTTCAGTCAAAACACTCAGGAAGCCTTCTAACATGGATAGAATCATGCTGCATGTTTTCTTGAGTGAATATACGATCAAAATGTGTTAATAGAAGTGTGATAGAGTAAGACTCATTACCCCCTTCCTATGTCTCCTACTTTCACATAATTTGATAGAATTTGAAAAGCGGTCTATATTTTTTTGAATGATATGAGGCTCCTAAGGTTGTTTGTTATGTTCTCTTTCATGCCCCCCCTTTCTTCCCTAAAAACAGAACCAATGTTTAATTCAGTCCTATTCAAGAAGGCTCAATCTATTTGCAATGCATACAGGAGAGACCCTTTGGAGTCTCCTCAATACAGCCCAGCCATTCGGGGTAGAAAGGCAGGGTATAAATAATATATTTTTTAAACCCTGCTGTCACTCCTTCCTGCCTCTGGGTATCCATGCAGGCCTGTGTTTATCTCCCACATCCCCACCTAGCTTTCCATTTTGTCTCAATGGGGTTAAAAACAACAGAATGGAAATGTATGACAGAATACAGATGTCACTAATTTATAGAGGTACACTGAAACAAACATGTTTCCCTTTGCTTTCAGAAAGAAATCAGAGTGGGAACAAAACGAATTTTCCAAAGAATAACTCCAATAACTCCAGAGCAGCAGACAAAACAGCTGTACTTCTAGTTGAAATCAAGCTCCACTCCTTAATAGGCCTGTAGCTACAGTGGGTCATCTCAGGGCCCACCCACCCCCGACTTACCGCCAACACCCCCCAACTTCCTCTCCTGCCCAGGTGCTCCCTTGGGGGGGGGTGCAGAGGTGTGTGCAGGGTGCCCCCTGACTTATTTAAGGGCCCCCAAATTAAAAAATCCTGGCTATGGGCCTGCTCCTTAACAAATATAACAAGGAGCAGGGCCTTCAGTCATTTAATCCTGAAGAAAGATTGAGAGAAGATCAAGCATGAATCGTGCTCATGGTAGAACTATTAATTTTCATGGTTAGAACACACAATAGTGAAAAGGTTCTCCTACATTCAAGATTTTCAGGTAAGCTATCTCCTGGAGGCAAAAGGTAACTCTGTAGCCTGCTCATAACAGACACTATCAATGCAATCCTATGCAGACAGATACTCTAGTCCAGACCCATTGAAGTCAACGGGCTTAGACTGAAATAACAGTGCAATCCTATGATGAGATAAATCCTTCTTTTTCACTGCGTCTTAGATCTCTGTTCTAGCAATCCCATGCAATCCCATGAAGAGATGAATTCTTCTTTTTCACTGTTTTAGATCTCTATTCTAGCATCCCAAGCAGAAAAATACATTCCTTACCAAAACCCAATACCTTTTTAAGAAGATATGCTTGTATAATTTTGCCAGATTTTTTTTAGAAACTCTAGCATCTGTGTGGTATGACACAGTTTATATTAAGCTATTTTAAATTATGTTTCTGATGAGTGTTTTGAAATGTTTCATCCACAGCATATTATTACAGGAGAGGACACATCTCCAGAAGACGCAGTCAGGTTGACTCATTGGTTGGCCATAACTGTTTGAAAAACAAAGAGAGGTTGTACTGTACAAAGAGAAGTTGTACTGCAACTAAATGGTTAAGTTCCATGAGTTCAAAAGATGTCTAGTACTGAAATGGCATTTCATATCTGCATACTATATTCAGAAGTAAGTCTCTTTGATTTCAATTAATGGAAATTACTCCCAGGCAGGTGGAGCTGCGGTGGCTCAAGTGGTTAAGACGCTGAACTGCAGGCTGGAAGGTCAGTAGTTCAGCAGTTCAAGACCCGGGTGCCGCATGACAGGGTGAGCTCCTGTCTCTAGTTCCAGCTCCTGCCAACCTAGCAGTTCGAAAGCAAGAAATTGCAAGTAGATAAATAGGTACCACTTCGGTGGGAAGGTAACAGCGTTCCGTGCGCCTTGGTGTTTAGTCATGCTGGCCACATGACCACGGAAATGTCTTCGGACAGCGCTGGCTCTTCGGCTTTGAAACGGAGATGAGCACCGCAACCCTAGAGTCGGATTCGACTGGCTTTCGAGCAAGGGAACCTTTACCTTTACCTTTACTCCCAGGCAAGAAGGGACTGAGACCCTACTATTATCTAAAGTTAGGAACAAAACTTTTAGCTCTCCTACTGATCTAGTTGCTACTGCCAACTTCCCCAGCACCACCTGCTTAACATGCAGGTATATCTACCACCCCATTCTGTATATCCATAACAGGAAATGTTTCGCTTGCTGATCATTAAATGGCTGTAAGAGTCTAATTGGGAAAGGCTGTCACACTATCCTACTTGTTTAGCCTTTGCAGTTTAACTCATTGGCTCCAAAGTCACCTCACTGACATCCCATCTGCTATATATGTTTGTCTCTGCACTGATCCAGAACTCATCTAGAACTCGCTGAGGATGAAGAATGCATAGAATGTCTTACCTGTATAAAATGTAAGACACACAGATTCTTATAGTCCATGCCTGAACCATGCTTACTTAGAAATGTCCTACTGAACTAGTAAGATATACTCCCAGGTAAGTCCAGGCAGTTCCAGCCTTTATCTTCCAAGTTAATAAACCATGTAAAGAGATATTTTTGTCATTAATGCTTTTGAATGTTTCTAATCTCCCTATATTATAAAAGCCAAATGGTGGTGGCACGCTCCAGAACATTCCACACACTCAAGAATTGGTTGGTTCTCTGGAGTGTCACTCAACTGGTCTCTCCTTCCATTGGCTCCATGGCTGCCTGCTTTGTCATAGTCCCACACACACACACGCACCTACCGGCCTCTCACCCTCAGTGTGCTTGCCTCAGGGAGGAGGGAGAAGGCCATGCCATATTTCCCTGGGTTGGCACATCCTGACCCAGGGAGGCTGTGGGCCCTGCTGGGGGGGGGGTTTCAGGCTCCGCAGGGCTTCCCTGCGCCACTCCCAGCATCACTGGCCTAGCAGCGTGCCCCACCTGAGCTCAGGGAGGGGGGGAGAGAGCTGTGCCGCACTTCTCTGCACCACCGCAGCCTGGCCCAGGGAGGCCGCAGGCCCTGCTGGGGGGAGGGGGTTCAGGCTCCACCAGGCTTCCCTGCACCGCCCCCAGTCTTGCTGGCCTGGTGGTGTGCCCCACCTGAGCTCAGGGAGGGGGGAAAGAGCTGCGTCACACTTCCCTCAGCCGCCGTGGCCTGGCCCAGGGAGGCCACGGGCCCTTCTTCCCTGCACCGCCCCTGGCCTCTCTGGGCTGCTCCAACTCACCTCCAGGAGGGCGGGACTGGGGAGTGCAATGCTGCAGGCCAGAGCACTCACCCACACCCTCTCTCTGGGGCTCATTGCATTTTTGTCCACAACGGGCCTTATCACTAGTAGATCATAATACTGTATCAAACATGTACCACTTTCCATTATTTTAGACATCTCTGGTTGCAGGGAGGGGGTTGGAAATATGTGAATTTGAACTGTAACATGTCTATATGAAATGTCTCTGGTCCTAGTGCAAGTTTGTTACAGATCCCACTCCGTCACACGTAATCTGCTCCTATAGTATACTCTTGGGAGACATGGGAGAAAATGTCTATTATTCCTAACATAAACAGATAAGTAATAGAGTTGCAGATTCTTGAACTCTGATTAAGTGTGCCTGTCTCTTCACTAGTGTCATGTTTACGTCTTGGTCTGGACTAAGCCAGATCTACTTCTGTTTGAATCATGGACTCATGGTTGTTTTTTATGAGAACTGGATTACTTCAGCTGGATTTTTATAATTCATCTGAGCCAAACCTCTTGCAGTTACCACTGTGCAAAAAAATCAACTTGAAGTACTTGGATTTTAGTAGCCAGAATGCATTCCTATCTTGGTAAGACAATGTAGACCACTGCCTTCAAGCATCACCTGATCTGTTTGTCTGGTGCTACGGAGCATCACAGCCAGCTCTGTTACCTAGAGAAAGCATTGTATCAATTCTGTCTTTTCTTGGTTTTCATAACAAACCAGAGAACAAAAGAAAATTCTTGCATTAATTAGTTTCTGTGAGTTGTGGAGGGCCAATCTTAAAATCATCAGTTTTCTGAGGGGGGGTGGGGGGGTTATAGCTATGGCCCCTAGAAAGAGTCAAATGCACTAATCAGAGACGGAGCCAGTAATGTTTGGAATGAGAAAGCCAGCTCCATTCTTTTTTAGGCCTTCCAAAATGTTCCCCCTCAGCTTCAGTTTATCTTATGGAGATGTTAATAAACTATTCCTTAAAAAGTCTTAAAGGTGGATGGAGTCATTGTGAAGCTCTTTAAATGTGCTGTAATATGGTGTCATTGACCCAGATGGTCCAGGATAGCCCAAGCTCGTTAGATCTCAAAAGCTATGCAAGGTCAGCCCTAGTCAGTATTTGGATGGGAGGCCACCAATGACATACAGGGTCTCTATGCAGAGGCAGGTAATGGCAAACCACCTCTAAACATCTCTAGCTTTGGAAACCCTATGTGATCGCCATAAGTTGGCTGCAACTTGGCTGCACTTCACACACATGCATGGCATCATCATTGCTTTGCTCTGGAGCCTGGATTTCTTGGGTTTCATCCTTTTTGTTTTTCCCAAACAGGGTTAAAGTACTTCTAACTGTTGCATAACCAGCAGGAGTTCAACAGGTGAGATGTTCCTAGCAGTAGGGGAGTTTCACCTGTTGAACTCCTGCCATTTTGATGTTGCAGGAGTTCCCTGGGAAAATGAAGGGTTTAAATCCTGCTGGGACCCCTTCTTTTCCAGATGATGTTCAAAAATGGTCCCATCATTTAAATGGCTTTTTAAAAATACAATGATTGTTTCTAAAACATTTGGGTGCTTTCTGTGAATCAAGCAAAACATCCTTCCCCTGAACCAAATGGAAAAAAAAAGGTGTAATTATTTCGGCTTCATTGTTAGCAGCCATCAAGCAAGACTGATTTTCTGTTTGATTTTGAAGTATGTGTATTTTAATAACCTCCTTAACCTTTCATCTCAGCTCAGTAATTCTGGATGCTCTGAAAGGCCCCTGTGTCCACTTCAGGCTCTGCATTTAAGGCTTTGCTGACTGCTAGGTTGCAGCGAGATAATTGCAAGCACTAATTGCTGGGTTTTCGCCCTAAAACGAGGATCCTGCCTGCATACAATCCCATTGCCCTCTGGGGGCGAGGATCAAGCCAGGATTTAAGATTGCCCATCTGCATATAAATATATCAGGCAAACATTGCAAGGGGAAAGGAATTCCCTGGGTGGCTGATGGGTGAGGAAGGGGCCTTGTTGTGGAAGCAGAGATGCCTTCCCAAATCAATGGCATTTTTGTTGAACGGGCGAGATGCAGCTCTTTCGTTGAAGAAGCGGGAAGTGCTCTTAGAATCTGCCTCAAAGAAAGGTTAGGAAGACCTCTACAAATGACTGGCAGACGTACCTGCCAAGATCGCCGCGATGCCGCGGCCTGATGTACTTGCGCGTTCTCGGGCCTTCCCCCTAACCTCAGTTATGCTCCCGAAGCGGCGGGAAGCTGTTAGAGAGAGGCTCGATGCCGGCCTGCCGAGAGCCCCGAAGAAAGCTGGCGGGTTCTAATGAACACACGGGGAAAGGAATGTACCTTTAATCCCACCGCAAAGTGGATGCTCGCGGCTGATGAAAGATATTGGACGGAGAGCCGCTCTGCATGGGCGAGTCCTCCTCCTGAGGCGGCTAGAGGAGCCTAGCGGTGGGGAGGGCGTTGCTGAGGTGGCGGTGGGTATGGTTTTCTCCGATGAAAGCCAGGATCTCGAATCCGTGCGTTGCAGAAGGCGAGAGGCAGCGGAGAGGGCAGGAGCGAGGTGCGTAAACACTGGTGCCGTCGCCAAAAAAAGGCTTGTTCTTGCGGGATGGAAGGGACGGGAAGGGGGAAGAACTCGCACCGAGGCCTGCTGCAGGGCGCGCTGCCTTTCCTGGCGTCCAGAGGTTCTCGGGACAATGGCAGGTGTATGTGAATATAGCTGCGATAGACACACTCACACCCCGACCACTCGGGGGTAGGACTGACTGTAACAATAACTCTTTCCAAAGCGGGCAGGCGAGATGGGGATGTGCTGCCTTCCCTACAGCAGAAGATGCTTCCCCAGTTCTTCATGGAGCATTCCTGAGGACCCCAAAGGAGCAAAGGACTTTTAGAAGGGCGCCACGTCGTGTAAGCATAGCTGGTTATCACCTGGACCCTAACCTGGCATAGGGCACTCATTGCCCGGAATCGAGTTAGGGTAGATCAGTTGTATGAAGAGACGGACTCCGTTTCTGCTGTCCTTGAAAAGTAAAGGCTTCCAGGTTGCACTGGATACTTAAGTGATCTTCGAGATGAAGTGCTGGCATAAATTCAAAAAGTGGGCACATTCCCCCAGATCAAGCCGGCGGATTAGGCATATTGCTTTAGCCAACCGGCTGCCGTGAAGAATAGAACTGAATACACGTATTTCTGAATGTAGAAAATAAGATAAAACAAGGGCTTCTCCAGGTTTCCTACACAGAAATCTTACTCCGGAGTTTTTTGTTTGTTTTTAAGAGCTGAAATCCACTGGAAAGATTTTATTCCCTAAAATATGGGACGTGTTTCATCATTCTATACCTTCTTCTTATCGGAATGTTAATGGATTCGTATTTGGAAAGAATAATTCAAACGCCTGAAAAGGTACTGCTCGACTCTGTTTTAAACACAATTCAGCGCCTGTGTTTGGATGTCCTAATCTGGGGCAAGTAAAAGCATTACTTAACAGATGAAGTTATAGAAGACGGAGGACTGCCTATATTCTCCCCTCCTTGGCATTTGTAGACATGGACCACTTCGCCTCCAAAAGGTACTTGAAGAGGCTAGTAACAACAAAATTAATTTTAAAGCCTCAACCCTAGGAAGCAACCCTTACAATTGAGCTGTTACCCAATTTTTGAAAACTAAAATAGCAGGGATTTTGCAACTACGTTGAAGTCCTTTCTTAAGCTTTAATAATTTTTAACTGAGTTTTACAGCCTGCTCCTTACCCGGAAGCAAGACCCACTGAAGTCCCCGCGCACTATGCTTCGTTTCCGGGGGGGGGGGCAGAGCAGCCATACAAGGTTATGCCTTTTAGAATATTTGGAATCTGAACGATCAACACGTCTAAGAAAGGAACGCGGGGCGGAAGTAAACCAGCCACAACTCCTGGCCTCGAGTCTTGACATATTCCTCTCGGACCATCTCAATCACTGTGATCTAGTGCGGCATAAATAAAGATCTCGACTTGTGACATTCGTTTCCCTGAGACTCTCTTTGTGGAAGAATGTAGATGACCCCTTAGGCTGAAGATCCAGATTGGCTGCACCCCTAAGAATACTTTCATGTAATAAAACGGGCCTTCATTCCTAGTAGATCTGCTTAGGACTACTCCCTTCATTTCGTCTTTTCTCCGCAGCCGGAAGTGAAGGTGTTCAGGGTTAGGCCTGGAAAACTGGACTGCGCCCTCGTCTTCTGTCTAGCCTTTTGGACTGTATATGACCCTGTACGTTTTTCGCAACATTTGCAACTTTCTTCTTTATTTCCCAATTTTAAGATGTGTAGCCAGTTTCTCCGTAAACAGGAGCCGTTGTATTCAGTGGGGTTTAGGCTCAGGTAACTCTGCATACGACTGATGCCTTTGTTCTTAAATTCAGGAGGGCGTGAATCGGTGAACCCAGCCGGCAGCGCGGAGGGGGCGGGTGCCAGCTATTGGGACAGCGAAAGCTTTACCAAGGATGACACGATAAGCCTTCTGTCGTAACTTCTCTTGACGCCGGCCTGAAAGTAGCCAGGCTCCAACGGAACAGCGATGTCCTAATCGGTTAAAACGAAAGGGAAACGGCTTATTGCCTAGCAGTTATTTCCTGTCCTGTTTATCTGCTCCTTTATTGAAACGCTGTTTTGTCTGTTTCTGCCAGAAGCCCAAATAATGCACAACATGTCTCCCAACACAAACACACACAGTCGTTTTCGGTTACTTCCAAGATTTCTCTCTTACTCTGTCTTTGTATTTCAAACGAAGAACCAGGAAGGTGCGCAAAGCAGCCCGCTGAAGTTGGAGGACTTCTGTCCGCTGTGCAGCAGAGGGCGGGAGGAGCGAGGCGGGGTGCAGCCTGGGATCTTTCACATCCGCGCCTCTTCAATCTTCAACCCCGATGAGGCCTCCGCTCTGCCAGGTTTTCGCGAAGCACCTTCTTAATCAGAGTCCCTGGGCGGCGATCTTTCAAAGTCCAGCTTTTGCCCAGCCGAATTTCCCCCGCCCCTTCGCGGTCTCCTGGGAGGCGCGCGCGCGCACGCAGTTATAAATATAGATAACAAATGTTACAGAAATTCTGGCATACTGGGTTGTCTGGAGTAAAACACGGACAGTATGCACCTCGCTAGCCGGACAGGTAGATTGCAGCGGGCCGATAAGCTCAGTCTACTATGTTTTTTGGAAATGATCTTTCCCCCTCGGAATATTTTTAAATGAATGTGAAGTCCAAACAGGGGTCGCCCTTAAGTGAAAATGGGGTGCTGCCGATGTTTAAGACGATCGCCCCCTCCTTCCACTGATCGCTTCCACTGATTCCTACGGCGAGAGTGAACGGTTTGCAGCCAGCTCCCCAGGGGCAGACAGAGCTGGTTCAGGCTTGGGTCCAGATTCGTGCCTCTTATTGTAGAACGCTACCACGGAGTAGCCCACCAGGAACTTGGGAAAGTGCTCGCAGGATCAAGCCATCTGTGTTAGCGCGAGAGAACCAGTGCGGTGAGGTCCTTTGTCTAAGACGGATTCAAATAATTCAGCCACTGAAAGAGGGATCCTAAGCAGGTCTTCGCTGAAGCCCACTGGGGGGGTCTATTCAGTGGGGCTCACTCCCAGGAAGATCTTAAGACTGCAAGGAGGGATTGCGGCTTTGCAGGCAGAAGGTCCAGGTTCAATCCCTGGTAGGAGGTGACGTGAAAGACCTCTGCCGGAGACTCTGGAGAGCCGCTGCCAGTCTGAGTAGACAATATTGCCCTTAATGGACCAAAAAGGTCTGGTTCAGTATAAGGCAGCTTCGAGCGTGGCCTTGGGCCAGTCTCTCTTTCGTAGCCAAGCTGCAGAGTCATTCTGATATTGTAGTGTGTTGGGGGGGGGATTCAGGGTATAGCCCGATCTCCTAAACTAAGCGCAGTCAGTACTTGGATGGGGGACCACCAAGGAGGACTCGTAGAGGTGGCAAACCACCTCGGCATTCTTACTTGCCTTGAAGGGCCCTTTCTGGGGTCGTCATGAGTCAGTTGAGACTTGACTGCACTTCCCCACCTAACTGCATACCGTCCGGACCTCCTTGGAGAAAGGGCGGGATGGAAACTAGCGCCTTTAAAAGCCCAAACTCTCAAGGATTGTTCTGCTAGATCGTTCTGCCACTCCAGCGACTGAGAATGGTGGAGGCTCCTATTGTTACTGTTGTTGTTTGTTTACTCATCTATACCCCCTCTCTCCCCATTTTCCTCCTGCGAGGAAGGTTAGACGGGGAGTAGGGGAGCGGGCCAAGGTCACCCAGTCAACTGCCACGGCAGACGAGGCAGATCCACCCGGGTCTCGTAGACACTCTAACCGCTACACCAGGCTGGATGAAGAAGTCTGATAGATCTTAAACTTGTCAGCTGTACATTTGTGTAATACTTTTTTAAAAAAGGAATGTGCTAGTCGTTTCCTCTGTCTGCCTGGCAGTGTCACTGCATCAGCCTTCCCGCAGTGGCGGTGGTACATGCCGGAGCGATTATTCTGATTTTATTTCCGTTGGGAGGAGCCAACGAAATCAACGAATTTTGTTACTGTTCAAGACCTGAGAGAACCTGCCCCTTTCCTCTTATTGTGTCAAATCGTGGTAGACCATTAGATCAGACAGAATCCCTTAGGCTGGGCACACACCTTAAGTCAAGGACGCTGACTGAAAGTATCCAGCACAAGAGGCTGCCTCAGAAGAAACGTGGGTTGTTCGCAGATCTTAAAACTGTACAGCTGGAAAACGTGCGAGAAGGCTGGAGAGTCAAGCAAGCACAACTGCAGTCTGGGCTCGGCCGGTCCCCACACCTGCCCATCCCCGTGAACCCTGCAGGCCCGAGTCCCACTGAGTTCCCTGAGGCTAGCTTTGCCAAAGAGTGCAGCTTGATTCACTTTGGATTTGGAGGCTGGGGCGGGGTAGCAATCCGGAAGGGAGGGGTTGTTTTGTTTTTTCGCTCTCCGTTATGATCTTATTTATACACATAACAATGTCAAGCGAAGCGAATGGAGGCTTTGCGCAGAAGAAAGGCCTGGCTTCAGCCCTTAGAAGCCTGCAAAAAAGATGGCTTTGGGACACCCAGGGCTTTTGTTTTTCTGACCCGTTTGCTTTCTTTTTTACCATTTTGTCCTTAGCACAACCAGAAGTTCCTAATGGAGAACATGTGGCTGTGCTTGTAATGTGGTTTGCAGGAGTAGACAATCTGATCAAAATCCCTTGGAAAGATTAAGACTCTCCTCAGCCTCTCTTCCCTCTCTCCCTATTTGCATCGATCACGTCTGAGACGACGACTGAATGGTCCACCAGAGGCTGGCTTTACCCTCGGGAAACAAACAACTGCGGGGCTTGGCCCGAGGGGAGAGAGGGGGTTGCAGAGGCCTCTGGCCACCTTCAGTCGAAGAAGAAAGAAACGGGAACTTGGAATACCCCACCCCAGTGGCGAAGGAGTCATCACAGCTAAGCTGTCCCAAAGCGAAGGTCGCTTCGAGGAGCAACTCCTTTTTAAAAAAGAATTAAACTTGCACTTCATGCTGGTTCCTGCGACAAGGAACCCGTTGATTAAGAACCTGAAGAGGAAACGACTCTTCAACAGATGTTACGTGCCTGTCATTCCTTCTGACTGCTGTTGGGTTCAGTCACAATTTTCCAATAGGAAAAGGGGCGTAGATTACATTAAATGCATCATTTTGACGAGGAGAGAAGGATAGAAATTCATTTTTGGTACACTGCGATCACACACACTAAATAACCACACACACTGTCTGATCGCAGCTGTAGTTAGGCCCTTGGATTTCAGGTAGGGGCACTTTACGTTGCTCCAAGCGAGTAAACTTACTTAAATGATACTACTCATTTAACCAATAGATTTTGAGTAGTGCCACGTTAGAATCCGAGTAAACCAGACCCAAAAAAAATCGTCTTAAAAATTATTATCTACTCGTTATCATGTATGAAAAAACTTTGCAATAGCCAAAGTAACCTCGGGATCCACCCCAGCCAAAAGTGCCCCTAGTTTTTTCTGCCACTGACCCTCCTAGGGATGGAGTAATCCATAACTGTCTCACATTTGAGAAAGAAGGGCATTCCAATAAGCAATGTTTCTAGTATAAATTTTCCCAGAAGCACATAAGCACTGTTTCTTGGAGCAGGGCACCTTCTTATAACCACCATTCGTTACTCATGATCGTATAGAAATGAAACTAGCAAGCATAAAAGCTCTGCTATATGGGAGCAGGGTCAATTGCTTCATGTAAAGAGGAAGGCTTCTGGGGTAGGCCAATCCCGAGTAAACGGCAGTTCCGCCGTTCTCCACAAGTGTGGTGGGGTGGGGACTGAAGTCCCTCCCTGGCCCTGGCGCCAGTCCCAGTGCCCGCCAGTGATAGTCCTCCTCTCACTCCTGTTTTGGCTCGAAGGAGTTGTTATAAAGAAAGCGTCTTTTCCAATAAAAGCCAACGTCTTAAATTTTTCATGAGAAGAAAATAATCCAGTTGTAGATGCACTTGTTGCTAGTGCTTATTTTTGTACCTTTGAAAGAAACTCGAAACGCGTTGGGTCCTTCTGTTCCCTTTGAGCACCTCTTTCTCTTTTTCTGATCTCCTCCATTTGACAGAGAGCTGCTGTGTTTTGAAAAAAAAAACCTTTCCTCCGCATAACGCAGATTCGCGCATCGATGTCTTCTCTCTCCCTGAAGCCAAACTGGAAAGGTCAGAGTGACCAATTGAATATGTAAATTTTAAAGTGATTTTTGAACCGTGGCAATCTATTCCCAGTAAATACCTTAGACCCCATCCAGCTAAAAGGATTGGGAACTGTAGTCCTAAAGGTACATTCCTGGGAGTGAGCCCCTCTGAATAAAATGGGACTTCGGAGTAGAATTGCTCCCTTAATCTTAAGGAAATGAGCCGCTTTTGTCCCAACGAACTTTAACTGCCTGGGGCCTAACTTTCTGAGTAGGAGGCTTAATCCAACATAGGGATCGGTCACACCAAAATTAGTCTAGGTCCCTAAACTTATTTCTTTGAATTAAGCCCTCGTGGTTTCAGCTGACCTTATTTTCAATTAACTGAACTACCTTGCAGGGTCGTTGTAAGAATTACTGGAAATGAATGAAATCAAGTCTTTGTGAGATGCTACATGCTACATAAACGCTAGATAAAGTTATAAATTTATTTATCCGAACCTTATCTTAAAGTGTTGAGATAGGGGTGGGTTCAACAAAGCACATTGCCTGAAGTATTTTAATAAACAACAACCCCACATAAATCGTAGATAAGTGTTTTCAAATGTTCCAAACACATGATATGCATTATCTTGCTGTAATGCAACAATCCTGAAGGGCAGGTAATCTTACCGTTTCCATCTTGCACGGGGGGGGGCGGTGTTGAGGCTCTGCGGGAATGAATGGTCTAGTCAAAGTTACAACCGGCCACACACACTAGAAAAGTCCTCTGCAAAGCCTGTGGTTCAGACCAGGAGAACGCTTTCTATGTAGATGGTTGGATCTACTTCTGAAAACAAGCTAAAACGTGCCTAGCAGATGGCGGAACGTGTGATCCCAGGATTGCAGGCTGAAAGGAGGTTTAATGGAGTTTCTACTCTGCTGCCCGCCCCCTCCCTTTTTTCAATTTGCCAGTCCGCTTCAGACGGCTTTTCCTGCAGAGCCAAGAAAGCGCATCACCAGAGGTTCACAAACACAGGAACCTGAAGATAGTTCATTGTTACTATTTCTATCTGCCAATCTGGACCCTCTCTGTCTGCTGATGGAGATCCTGTGTATGCGTTTGGTTTGGGGTGCCACTTTATACAAACACGATCCCGCCTGTCCTGGAGACCCCCCTCCTCCCCGACCCCCCCTTCAAAAAAAGAATGCCCCTCCTCCCCCCTGGGCGTCCTTTTACTTCACGCAGGCGCTTGCTACGCTGGGTCTGCAAAAGCCATTAAGCCTCTGGCACAGGGGCACAAGCAAAGCGAGGCAGACACCATTCACTTTTCTAAATAAACATTAGTCTTAAAAAGTTTGCACTATTGACCCCCTGCAGATCTGATTACTTGTAATTCTCTGAACCATATTTAAAGACGTACAACTTTTCCCCCACTCGGGAGAGGGCAAGAGGGGAGCTCTAAGTAAAGTCAATTTTCCCCTTCATCTTCGTCCGTGGAATGTATGGAGGATAGTGAACAAAATGGAAAGCGGGCTGTTAAAGGCTGGGTGCAGCCTAAGTCTAGCCATGCTCACTCAGAAGTAAGCCAAACGCTGTTTCTTAGAGCTTACTCCCAAGTCAGTGTGTATAGGATTTCAGCTTTATATCCTTGGACGTTCTGTGGGATTTTGTGCCTGGGAGTTAGCAGATTTTGGATGGGATTCTCGTTGCATTTATGGCAGCTATTCTGGTTTAAACCGAAGTAAATCCTAAAGCGTTCAAGCTGATTCACTTCCAAATAAGTGAAGTGCAGCCTTACTTTCATTCGAGTTCTTTTCAGTTGATCAAGTCTGACCTGGAAGCAGGACTGTCTTGTAGAGACCAGGGAATAGGGTTGCCCAAGAGCCCTGGAGGGAAAAAGTCCTGACCCTTCATGAGTGGGAGCTTTTCATGGCTTAGGGGTAAATAACATCACTCGATCAATAAAGTTCCATTAAACTTCTATTAAAGGGGCAGGACATTTTTTTCTCCGAGCAGCTGACAACCTTAGGGGGGAATTGCCCCCTCCTTCCGTCTTGTCAGCGGTTGTTGTTACAGTATGTTGGAGAAGCATACCAGATGCATTGATCCCTATACTTAAAACGAGACTCTTGTGACCTGTATTCAGCATTGCACAGTTAACCCTCGGGTTGCCAACTGCCGGGAGGAAAAAAAGTACTGTACCCTTAACAGAGCACGTCTGTGTTTATCCTGAGAGAACTTGAACAAAACTGCTCCCTTTGTTTCCCTTTAGAGCCTCCTTTTTGCTTTTACATCTTCTATTTTGCCCTTCGGTTAGCTCCACCCATTTTCTCCCCACTTCTCAACCTTTGGTCGCCCTTTCAGGAAGAAGCGTTTACTGGAAAAGGGGGGATTTCCCCAAAGTCAGTGTAGGCGACGCTGTGGCCCTGGTATGTGAGGCAGCAACAGTTGCACGTGCCAAGAAAGTGGGTTGAACTGCATATATGAATAGGGCTGCCACAGCCTGGAGTGGGGGGGGGGCGGAATATCCTGTCCCTTGTAAATAGAGGCTGGGTGAGAATTGATCTCTCTCCACGCCATTAAAAGTTTCTGTTGCCAATTCCCCCCCCCTTTTTTTTTTTGCAGGTCTGTTGGCATCCGTACATATGAAATTAATTCAGTGGAGGCCTGATCCTGTGTTAGCTGCAGTAAACAGTGTTTCTATAAAAAGCTAGGCTACTTCCCCAAGCAAGCGTGCCTGGCCCTACGACTAATCCCACTACTTTCCAGGGAAGTTAGAACTCCCCCCCCTCGCATGTACTGCGGCTGGCTGCTGCAGTTCTGCTTCTCCTGTCTGGAGAGCCGCCTTCGCTTGGCTGGAGTTGGGAGGAGGGATTTTGGGATCCCAAAGAGCCATGTCACATTATTTAATATGATGGATTTCCATATATTTCCCTGGACAGACAACGGGGCAACTGCCTGTGGCGCTATGGCCTAGCTAAGAAAGGTCCCAAACAGATGGGGGGAAATCACCTCGCTGCCTGCAGTTGTTCTGGTCTAATGGCTCTTCCCATTGCTCCATGAGAGTTGGGTCTGCTTTACCTTATGTTGATTTATTACATTTCCATGTTCGTTAAATCATTACCTACCCCAGCACTATTGGGATGTGACTGAAACCATCCCTACAGATTCTCCAGCACAGTTTTTAAAAATCCCTTTGAAAATATGGAGTTCATTTGAACTACTGAACATGTAAAACAAAGTTTGAGTCCTTTAAGACCAACAAAGTTTTATTCTGGATATAGGCTTTCGTGTGCACGCACACTTCTTCAGATACACTGAAAAAGGTAGTGGGTGAGGAGGTTGTTGTAATATGTAAATTACATTAATTTATTAAACTTAAAATTACTGTCATTAATTGTGCACTATTTTGCTACTCTTTAACCACAGTATCTCCAGAACTAGAGTGCTTATTAATCCCTGTTAAGTGATCTTGAATATAGGCCCTTCCCCTATTAACATACTTATGTATAAACATTGCACCCTTGCTGGTTTTTGTAAGGATTCAAGTTAGAAGGGAGCAGAAATTACGGACCCCACCCCTTCCTCCAACGAATGTGAGGAGTGGATTCTAATCCACTTTGGTGTGCTGTTACAGGTTTGTTGCTGTAGAGAAACAACATGATTGTACGCACTTAGGTAGCCATGGGCTTTCAGAACACAGAAAACAATCCTAAGACCAAACCCTACTCAAGTCTATTCAGTGAAACTTACTCCCAGGAAAGCATCCTTAGAATGGCACTGATAAGTACCCAGGCTGGAATTCTGGACACAAATATATGTGTTCCAGGCAATTGTTGTTGTTGTTTATTAGATTTCTGAATTGCCCAGTCCCTGAGTACCATTTAGTTTAGTGTTCTTGAGATACAAGTAGAGCAGGCTGTTCACTGGCAACATCTGCTGCCTGAAATCTTTTAACTGGAGATAGAGGCCTTATGCATGCAAAGCAGACATCCAGACTCTGAATCCCTGATGGTCTTCTGTGCTTGCTCTTAAGGAAGTGCAAATGCAGATTCCTAGGCATGATGCAGTAAAAAGTCTTGCATATGTTTCTGAGACATTCTGAAATAGGAAAAAATATGAAATTACATCCAAATACTCTTGTGGTTTAGTGTGATTCTTCCAAAAGACAGGTAGATGGACATTGGGCAATAGCAGGGAGGGCTCTTGAGATCAGATAATTATTGTTTATTTACTTCATTTATAACCCTCCTTTTTCCCATTGGGGACCCAAAGAGGTTCACATCATTTTCCTCTCCATTTTATCCTCACAACCATCCTGTAAGGTAGGCTAGATTAAGAGTGTATGACTGGCCCAAGGTCACCTGACAACCTTCCATGACTGACTGAGGATTTGAATCAGGGTGTCCCAGATCCTAGACCGATGATCTTAATGCTGCAGCACACTGGCTCAAATAAAGGTCTGAAGTGCAGTGTAGAAAGGCCTAAGCATGCTGTTGTTATGTCCAGCAACTGATATTTGGAGCCTGCTGGGCCCATAACCTGTTGGATTCTCTGGACTTGGTACTGCCAGGAAACTGCAGAGTACTCAAAGGCTTTAACACAGCAAAACTAAGACTAGGTGTGTCAGCTGATTTACAAAGTAACATGGAGTCAATAATCAGATCTAAAAATAATAAGTAACTTTTATTAATATCTCTCTGTATAATAATAATTGCATTTTTGGGTGGCACTCTCCTGAACATTCCATACACTCCCAAATCAGTTGGCTCCCTGATCTGTCACTCAGAAGCTGTCCCTATCCACTGGCATTGCCTGAGTCTCATCTCCAATATTCTAAACAGTTTGCTGTTCCTCTCCCCCCCCAATAGCCAGTCAGAACACAGAGATCATTTGCATATGTGGCCTGATTGGCCTTTGCCTCTATCATTCTGAACAGTTTGTTGTTGCTGCTGGGAGTAATTGAATGTGTCCTGAGGTAAAATACATATCCCAATTTTCCCTTAAATGGGCACTGAAGTTGCCAAAATATTCCAGTCTTCCCTTAAATGGTCAGCGGAGTTACCAATCTCTCATGGAGCCTGGAGATCTCCCAGAAATCACTGTGTTCCCCAGCCACAACACATCATTTCCCCTACAGAAAATTTCCCAGCTATTACAATGGCCGCTTTGGGCAATGGACTCTATGTAATTATATGCTGCTGACTTCCCTCCACACCCCAAACCCTGCCTTCCCCAGACTCTAACCCTCAAATCTACAGGTCTGGCCCAATGCTCCCTCTAAGCTGTGGAGTCTTGTGAGCAAAAAATCTACTTTGTGAGCTACTGGTATTAAAGCTGTGAGCAAGCAATTTGGCTACTGCATAAATTTGTTTGTTCTGGAGTCATCCTTCCTGAGCTAAGACAAAAAATGTGTGAGCCAGAGGCTAAAAAACTGTGAGCTAGCTCAGACTAACTCAGTTTAGAAGGAACACTGGTCTGGCCCTCCCCTTAGTATTGTCAGCCTCCAGGCAGCACCTGGAGGTCTCCAAGATCAGTTCTCTTGGAGAGAATGGCTGCTTTGGCAATGGACTCTATGGAATTATACCCTGCTGAGGTGTCTCCACACCCCAAACCCTGCTCTCCCCAGGCTCTACCCCTCAAATCTACAGGTCTGGCCCTCCCCTTAGTATTGCCAGCCTCCAGGCAGCACCTGGAGATCTCCAAGATCAGTTCTCCTGAAGAAAATGGCTGCTTTGAGCAGTGGATTCTATGGTATTATAGCCTGCTGAGGTCTCTCCACACCCCAAACCCTGCCCTCCCCAGGCTCTACCCCTCAAATCTACAGGTATTTCCCAACCCAGAGTTGGCAACCCTGTAACTGGCTATGGAACCGCTTTCCAGACCCTTGGGACCCAGAAGACATGGCATAGGAGGAGGTGGTTTTCTACCTTAGCTGCCACTGCATAACCCCAAATAAACATAAGTCAGGGAGGAGGGAACCAGACCTGTTACTATGAGGCTGTCCTCTCATACTACCCACTTGGGGCAGCAAAATGACTTGAGACAGCCCTGCCTTATAGCTAAGCAGAAGGATATAAACATGGATTGACTTCCTCTATTTTCCCCTTCCCTCTGCCGCCTCACACTCCACAGCCTGAAAAGTGCAGGTAAGACATAGAAATAGATTGCTTATTCTATTTAACTAGATTTTGCTGTATGCTGGAAACATGTCCAGCCTCCATGGTACAAGTTGGGGATCATGGACCATCTTTGTGTGCCTGTGAGAGAGAAGAGTGAGCTAGCAGAAACAGAGGAAATTGCCCCTAAGAGTAGCATTCTAATTCAAAGAAAAGTAGCAGGAAGGAAAGGATGCTCTGTGTGTCCTGATCTCTCTGTCTAAATTCTTTAGTGCCATATCTCAAGTCTGAGCAGAGATGTGAAGGCCTGGGGAAAAAATGGGAAAATTCAGGGGGGGAAACCATTTTTTTCCAGAAGCATTTTTTGTTTTTTCCAGAAAATTCAAAAAAATGAAAAAAGAAAAGAAATTGATTATGGGACATTTTATTTTAACATGATAAATAAAATATTTTTAGACAAGGTGTTCAAATATTTTCCAAATCATTTCTAAAAAATATGTATGGTATCAGATTAATCTAATTTCTGTGCACTGAGGACAAGCAATTCCTAGGTTTCAAACTGAACTCTCCAATACAAGAACAAGATGCATTTCTTCCTTTAGGAGGTGCTATTGTCACAAGTAAAGAAAAAGGTTTCAGTTTTGTTTTTGCATGCGGGTGGGTATACTGGCACTCAGGCTTCACTAGGCCTCAAAGCATTGGAAAAGCTGATAATTACAGCTCAGAAAATGATTATGATTAAATTTTATGTCTATTCACTGAAACTTAGTCCCACACTCCCTTCTATACACTTCCCCACTTTTCAATTTTTTTTTATGAGAATGGGGTTGTTGTTTATTTATTGTTACTTCTGGATTTTTAAAAATTGTTTTGCCTAGGTTGTTTTGTCTGTTCCACATAAACTAGTAAACAGTTCAGGAGACTCTTGCTCCATTTGTTACAATTACAAATAAATATTATTTTTAAAGTAAATTCTGTTTGTGATAATTGTGGAAAAGAAAAAAGTGCTAACGTAGCATTTTTTCAATTTTTCCAAAAATTTCCATTTTTTCCAGGAAAAACCCAGAAAAAAACTGGGTTTTTTTTCTGAGCTTCAAAATTTCTGGAAATTTCACATCTCTAAGTCTGAGATAGGAGACAGCAGGAAGTCCTCCACCCTGACCATGGAGGTTCCATTTATCTAGCATGACTAACAGCCATTGATGGACCTGTCTTCCTTGATTTTCTGTAAATCCCATTTAAATGTAATTCTCTGTCATTCCCAAACTACCGACCCTCAATACATCTTGCAGGTTAACTGCATTGTATACTAAAAAATGCTCCCCTCCTTTTATAGTCTTGGCTCCTACTGCGTTTCTGGGTATTTATATTCAGGTATTTCATTCACTCTTGTTACCTCTCGCTGCCTGCTTGACAACCAGTGTGCCAGCCGGTCAGTGCTGCCCCCTCCCTTCCTTTTCCCCTCCTCCCTGGTGCTCGCAGAATCAACATTATCGCAGCGATGCAGAGGCAGCTGCGCCAATGTATCATCAGTCTAATTGGAGAGGTCACATGTTAAACTCTCGCAGTTGTTCAAGCTAATATATATGTGTCCCTCTGCTGCCCATTTGCTGATTTCCCTTAAACCAATCATTGTCGCAAGGTGCACTCCTAGAGCAATGATCCAATGGGTTGCCAAGGCAACTATTATGACATTAAAACTGAGACAACCCACCCACACCTTCTTAGCGCTGCCCTCCCCTTCCTACCACACACGCTGAACGAGAAGACAGAGAGAGGTTTGCCAAGGAACGATCATGCGTTCCCCCGCGCTGCTTAGGGCCAGTAAAAGAGGAGAACGGCTAAGTGGCCATATCCGCAAGACAGTAAAGCAGGAGCTCTGATATTGAATTTTATTTGCCACCAAAAGCCCGCCGTTTATTTCGAAGTGCCTGATTTAAGTGGAACTTAATTATGAGAGTTGGACTTGGATCGTATGTTTAAAGCGCTTCATCTAGGAGCAGGCCAACTTAAGTGGCTTATGGATCGCAGCCTCGGTGCTGTTGTTGGGAGGGGGGCTGAATCTGGAATATCTTTAAATGGGAGCTCGATTTCACTGAAAGCAGTGAAGGCTCGTTTCCTAAGCGCATGCCCCTAGAAAGGAGTCCCCGCTGAAATGAAAGCAAACATCTCGGGATCTAGGTTTGTGACACGCTGCAAAACCGAAGTGGGCGAGCCGGTTCATCTTTGTCCCACGTGGAAACTTCAGACCCTCTTGGAGGAGAATTCGGCCTTAAATGTGGTAAACTGTTGTCTGTAGGAAAGCTCCGTGTGTGTTGTTGTTCTTTTTCAATATATGTATTATTCACAAGCACAACTCCCTGTGTTGGTGGCTGACAAGATTTCAGTATTAAGTTCTGAGTACGCCTAATAGGTGTGTTTGTGTTGAAACATGCATGATAGTGAGAATTCAGGAGAGAATTTGGGTCTGGAACCGAAGAGAGAAAAGCAAAAATTGTTCTTCTCACCTTCCACCTCCCAAGAAATGCACGCGGAGTCAGCTAAATAACAACCATACTGCCAGTTAGGCCCGGGCGAGTGCAAAACCCCCATGTATGCTATAAATTGCACACGGTATGTCAAGGCAGTTAGCCGCTTTAGCCTTGAATAACTGGATTGTTACACGATCTTTTAATACGAGGAAAAGAGAAAAGGGACCAGCAGGCAAGCCTTTCTCCTGCATTTTTTTTTAAAAATGCATCCACTCTCTTATCTGTATTTGAATGAGGAGTTGGCCACTATTTCCTTTTGAAGAAAATGCACACAAGGTTGGGGGTAGGGGAAGGATCTTCTCTTCATGAGTTGATCCTGCCCCCTCCCCCGCTAGGATTTTAGGATGGCCTTTTCTGAATAAGCAGCTTGAAGACATGCTTAGTAAACGTTCTGCAAACACAAGGAACTACACCGCGGAAGGCGGAACTAGGGGAAGGGAAATCAAAGCTCCACCCAATGAGCCAGAAATCCATTCGCCGCATAACGCAGCATAGTTTGAGAAGAGCCGCTCCACATATAGAAGAGTGACGAGAATACCTTTAGTAGGAGCACCCAAACCTTTAAAACACTGGAAGTAGGCGCTCAAGTTCTATGGTGCTCTTGAAGGAGCCACAGGACTCCAGTCTTTTACAGCAGACCGAGGCGGCCGCTCACCTGAGAATACGGTGCTCTTGCAATGCTATAGTGGTCTTGGGACTCCTCGAAGACTTTGCAGCCTGCTTCCTGACCCGAGGCATTCATGAGATAGATACCCTACTTCCAGAGGGGTAGACCTCTTCGTTTGTTCCAGCCAACAATATTTTAAAGACCACCAGATCCGATTGTGTTTTCCCTTTTAAGTGTAACTCCAACTCCAATCAGAGCATTGGGGAGTCGGTCTCAGCTAAAAGCTTTCCTTAGCCTCAACGAAGTCTTGAGACTTCGGTTAAACATGGTTAGGATCTAAGGTTGCAGGAAACAAGCAGGTGAAAAGGGAGGGTGCAGTCCTGTGTACAATCCTATGCTTTCAGTGGGACGTGCATATAATAGCACTGTTAAGACACACACACCCCTTCCTGACTTGGAAGAAAGCGCCACTGATAATCACTTCCATGTAAAGTGTTCTTCGGACCTCAGCTCCCTAGACAAATAAGGGCTACTCGGTTACAATGTCGCTTACAAGCGCTTCAGAGGGTAGCCGTGTTGGTCTGCAGTAGAACAAGCTAGATTCGAGTCCAAGAGCACCTTAGAGACCTGCAAGACTTTCGGAGTGTGAGCTTTGGAAAGACAACGCTCCCTTCCTCAGAGCGTGACTGCGATCCTCAGAGTGTTTGCTCAGTGGTGTAGTGGTTAGAGTGCTGGAAGAAAAGAGCAAGAGTCCAGTAGCGCGGTAAGTACTAACAACATTTTGTGGCAGGGGATGAGCTTTCGAGAGACACAGCTCAGAGTGCTGTGGCTGGTGTTTTGGAGTCAAAGCTGGGAGACCTAGATTGGGACCCCCACCCAAGCCATGGAAGCTTGCTGAGCGACTTTGGCCCAGTCGGACACTCAGCCTAACCTGCCTCACAAGGTTGTAGTCAAAATAAAATGGAGGAAGTGATAATGATGAAAGGTGAGGTATACATAAAATTTATTTAAAGTAGATGCTCGAGTAAAGGCCAGGAAGATTACAGTTCCAAAGTGGTGGGGATTTGAAGAAGCGTTTCTAGAGGAGACAATGGGCTGTGCCTCACCAGAACATGGATTTTGTTGCCTAAAAGTCCATCAAACTGTTACTTCCAAATAAATTTGCCCAGTTAAATGTTCAGAACCACATGCTAAGCATAAGTTGTACTGTGTGCAGATAGATGCAGTATATGCACACAACGTTTGGGTGGGGCAAGAGAAAGCTCAGCCACCATAAAGTGGGAACAGGGTACTGAATGGGTGCACCTGTGAGCCACTGGGGACTAGATTCTGCGCTTACTTCCTTGGTAATGGTGGGAAGTACCCTCAAGTCACAGCTGACTTATGGTGATCCCAGTGGGGTTTCCAAGGCAAGAGACCTTCAGAGGTGGTTTGCCATTGCTTGCCTTGGCGCCATGACCCTGGTATTCCTTGGATGTCTCCGATCCAAATAGTAGCCAGGACCCACCGACCCTAGTTAGCTTCCGAGATCTGACGAGCTCAAGCTAGCCTGCCTGGCTGTCCAGGTCGGGGCTTACTTCCTTATGAGTAAGCAAAAAAATTGAGATCTCTCTTTTGAGAAAAAAGGTTACTGCCTTCTTCGGTTTTCCTGCGATTAAAAGCTCTTCGAATGGGTATTTCCACGAAACGGGACAGCAGTGGTGGGCTTTTATTCTTATAAGGTGTTGTTGTTCAGTCGCACAGTCGAGTCGGGCTCTTCGGGATCCGATTCTTGTAAGATAAGGAGATACTAAATGCCTTCTCCCCTCCCGCCCCCCAGGCTTTGCAGTGGAAAACGTCAGGAGTCATAAGCCCAGAGACAGTGTGGCGTGTTCTAGTATTAGGTGCTGCTATATCCGTCTGCGGTTAAGCAGATGGGACGTGAAAGTGCGATGTACTTTTAATGTTAAGACCTGATCGAAAAGGATTTTTCTTTCTGCGCCACGATTCAGATGAAGACGATCCGCCCCGGAAAATCTGACACATTCAGGGCGACACCGAAACGCAGAGCCTGGCTTTCGGGTTCGTTCGCCCTCATCAGCCCCTCTGTCCCGCCACCGTTTCTGACAAGGTTGCTGGCGCAGAACTGGCCGGTCGGTAGCGGAGATGGCGTTTCAGGGCAGGTCTCCCACCCTGAGGATCCAAACCTACCTTGTGTCTTTTTCCCCCAGTGGAAGCCAGAATGGTGGAGGAGTGGAACCTTCCACTGAAACACTGGGCAGGATTCCCCAGGAATCGTTATTTTAGTTCCCAGTTCTTATCTGCGCTGTAGGTGGTCTTCTGTTGCACTCCTTTTTCTTCTCCAACACCCCCCAACACCCCGTTGTGAGGTAGCCTCTGAAAGGAAGGCTGCCAGCGCCGACCACTACGCTAAATTTATACTTCTCTCTCCTAAGTTTAGATCTTCTTCCACTCTTACAGATTGTGAAGGAATTGGGTCGAAGGCGAAAGAAAATGTCGAATTATCAATCCTGGGGTGGGGGGGTAGCGTATCAGCATCTACTTAGTTTCAAACAACCTTGCAAAAGTTTCTGTCTCTCAGCCTCAGTTGGTCCACCACCTCTTGAACGGGGCAGCGGTTTCCCTGGCAAAATGGTTGAGAATATAAGCATAAAGGGCTAAAGATCACTGTGCAAAAAAAAGTGCTACAGAAGTGACCGATAAGGAGGAAGAGTGCTAGAACAGAATCAAGATGCCTCAGCTCAAATGCCCCTTAAAAATTAAATGACGTTTCTTTTCTTTTCTTTTTTGATTTATTTTATTAAAGAAAGGAATAATGGGTAACTAAAGATCAAGAGCAGCTAAACCTTCCACTCAAGGGTCTGAACTTACAACATCCTTTTCTAGACCTATCCTTCCTTACAAAGGCCACAACCCGCGACTTATTTATTGCAGAGTAGCCCCAGTGATTTAAAAAGAGTATTAGTTTGTGGGAAACCAATACATCCAACAGAGGAACAAATCTATTTCCTAGGGTGATATACTCAGCACTACGTAATTCCGGCAGCCCGTCTTAATTTCCCTTAAGAACTGGCTTCCGTGCCCTTTCAGCTTGTTCAGCAGAGGAAGTCGGGGGGGGGGGGGAGGCTGATAGTGGACCCAAAGCCGTCAAACCAAATTTTCAAATAAGAGATTCCGGTGTTGTGGTGGGGGTATTTACCTTGATGCAGCTGCAGTTTTTTGTAGTCACTCATTTCCCTCAAAACAAGGTTTCTAGCAACCCTAAACGGAGATTGCCGACACATGCTTCGACACAACAGCTCTGCTCATCTCAGCAGAGTCTTCTGCAGCTGCTAACATGCAAATAGGCAAAATTACCAACTGCCCGCACCCGTGCACTGATGCCTTCTCCTTTGTTTACCTGCACTTTGTAGAATGGCTTCCTACCTGAGGAGGTCAGAAAGGCTCCCTCCCACTCTCCTAGTTTTCAGCAAGCTATTCAAAACGGAATTATTTTAAAGGGTTTTGCATTATACGTGGTAATACATTTGATCCACAAAGGCTCCGATCACGCGCAGAATTAGCAACGCCAGAGGGACGAATGCCGGGTGGATTTTACCGGCGCGATCACACGGAAACATCTGGCAAGCGTCCGGCACTGGTCGCCAACCCCTCTCGCCCCTCTGCAGAGTTAAAAAATACCTGGAAAAGTGTAGTAGCAAACGGGTTTGCGAGGGCTGCACTGCAGACGGAAGTCTCAGTGTGATCGCACAGACGCACTCTCATTGCATTAGTGATCCGTCGAAGCGCACCAATCGCGCAGTGGTGCCTCAAATTACTACGGGGCAAATAGCCTTGCTTCCCCCTCGTTATCTAGCAGGTGTGACCGGGACCAAAGTTACTTAAATATACGGGACTGTAGCATATACTTGTTGGATGTAACAAGTTTAAAACACTTCAGTATTTACAGGGTTAATGTATTCTTCCTGACAATACTGCTGTTTGCAATGAACTGTAAGTAGGATCCTGCTATGTAATTATTGCACTGTTTAATGTGTCAGATTAATACGTACTCTTTGCTTTAGTTCTGTCGCTTAGATTTTCTGGGTGGTTCCTGAAATCTACAACCCTAATCTTATTGCACTATTTACCGAATGTCCCTTATTGTTTATTGTATTGACTCCTTGTGTAGTCCGCCTTGACTTCCCGTGAGAAAGGTGGACCATAAACAACCTAAATAATTGCTTTTAAAAGTTTAATAATGCCATGTGAAAGTTGGGTATTGCATTTATCAAAGCCAAATTAGCTATTCCCTGTAAATTGATGACCTTGTGTTTATTGTTCGGTGGAAAAGGTAAAGTGGCAATCCTTAGTAAGTTTTCTACTCCTGTGCTCATTTTCTTTAGCTAGGGGTAGAACTGGTTTTAAAAATGCAGAATTTTAAAAATATATATATCTAAAATATCAGTTTTCTTTAAATACGATTTTTAACGGTTAAGCAATATTTTTTTTCCTTTTCAGAAAATTTCTTATATTCTGTTTTGAAATAAAATCACGAGTTTGTTTGTGCGATGTACTTCATGAAAGTCTGCATTTCTTTGTAAACGAAGAACTTTGAGGGCAACCGATGTTATGGCTTAATGGGGGGGGGGGCAGGCAAGTCACCTCAAGTGCCATCCATTGATCCTTCCTGGCGATCTTTCCCCTCCTGCTCTGTGTCTAGTAACCAACTGATTTCTGCAGCTGGGTCCACTGCTTCATCAAAATCAGTCAAAGCATGTGGGTGTCTAATACATGGACGCGGATCTGTTCCGCACCTATCTTTCTTCGCCCCCTGTATTTGGGGTGGGGCTTACAGGAAAAAAGCAAAGCGGACTGAATGAGATGGAAAGGGACAGTCGAAAAAGAAGCACCTTCTTAGTGTTGATTTCAACTCCGCGCCCGCCTACAAAAAAGAAAATAACTGCCATGGCTACAGATTGTGAAAGAGATCCTATCAGGATCGGAAGTTTCTAGTATACTTTTCTAAAATAGCAGCAGTGTTAATTTAAATGTTTAGAACTGTATCGTTCTCTCTAAGGGCGTGTAAAGGCTCTATTCAGTTTTAAATGTTTGATAGTTGGAGTAAACTATTTTGTATGCACTATCATCTAGGTAGTGTCTAAATAACGGAAGTATTTGGTTTAAGTCAGCAGCCATTTATTGTTGTTGTTCCCTCTATGATTTCTCTGTGTCTGGTAGTGAGAAAATTTAGGTTTTTCTAGAAATATTACCTCTGATCTGGAAACCAGATATTGTTGTTATTCAGAAATAGTGAGAGAGGCACGCTGCATATTCTCAAAGGCACTAATCATTTTATAAGTTCCAGGACTGAGATCTGTTGAAAAGTTGCCAGACGCTTAAATTGTGTTCCGCAGGATCAAAAACTGCCAGGAAGGGCCTCAGGACGGGGATTTCCATGGAAATGTGTTTGGGAGCTGGATGCCAGGCTGCTATCCTAAGTATATGGGCTCCCCATCACAAACATGATCTGGGTACATATGGGAACAATCCTCAGCAGGTCTACTTGGAAGTAAGTCTCATTTTATTCAATGGTGCTTACTCCCAGGAACGTGTCCTTAGGACTGCAGCCTAAATCGCCTTGAAACGGACATAACTTTCATGTAAACATATTCGTGGTGATCCACTCTGGTGCTCCCTCTAAGCTGTGGAGTCTGGTGAGCAAAAATTCTACTTTGTGAGCTACTGGCATTAAAATTGTGAGCGAGCGATTTGACTACTGCATCAATTAGTTTGCTCTGGAGCCATCCTTCCTGAGCGAAGACAAAAAGGTGTGAGCTCAAGGCTACAAAACTGAGCTAGCTCACACTAACTCAGCTTAGAAGGAACACTTAGAAGGACTCGCTACCAAATAGAAGAATATTCCGGAGCAAATTATTGCAACCCAATCCGGGCAGTTCGAGTATACTACAACACTTACTCAGAAGCAAGTACACTGGCAATTGCTCCGAAGCCTATCCACGCCATCAGTCTTGATATGTATACAGGCTCTGCATGTCCACAGGCAACACGCTTCTTCCTAATCTGGTGAGAGATCTATATCTATTATTTTGTATATTTATTGAATGGTTGCATTCTCCCCCCACACACACACACACACGCTTTTCCTAGCAAAGATTTCTCAAAATGATACAGTTGTGTCAGCTCCAATGCTGGTTTTGCTATCAACACAGGACACATCTCAATCCTTTGGAGACAATTTGCTGTCTCTCTCTCCCTGAGGCCCCGATTTCGAGGCCCCGGCTCCCGCACTGTCTCCTTAGAGCCCGAGACCTGAGTATCGAGGTCCTCCACACCCTGGTAGCTTCCTGGCTTGTTCGGTTGCTGTGAAAACTGATGGGAACCGAACGAGGAATTTGCCGAGTCTTTCGAGCTACGGGACATAGTGAGTGGATCTAGTAGTGAAGTGTCAAGCGTATGAAACGTGCCCGGATCCGGGTGGGTCCAAAAAGACATTTCCAGCGGTATGAGGGGAGGAGATTCTTCTATTCTGTAGACTGTAAGGCAAGGGACGTGATGGTGCCCGCCTTCCAGCATCCAAGTAAGCCCAACCGCACAGATTTCTGTAGGCGGAAGCCTTTGGTTTCGAAGGGTGCAGACCTCAGGCATATCAAGGACATATCAGGATGGCCAGGGCCAAGACCCCATGATTTCCATGCAGCTTGCTTTCCGTTAAAGAGATCTAAGATTGGCAGCTATGTCCGAACATAACCCTCATCACTTTACCAGCCGCTGCCTGCGATTCTCAAGGTTTGAGGAATGGGCCAAAGCGAATCCTCCTTAAACTAATGAACTGGTTCGGGATCCAACTCAAACACGACTTCCGTGCCACCTAGAAGACAGGTGTCTACTCCTCACCCTCGTTACAGTGAATGAAGGACTCCTTTTTAAAAATTGTATACTTTCATTCATTGTTGTGAGCCCGGCCGCCTTGAAGAGAGTTGGAAAGGCGGTATATACATACTTCTAACAAATATACAAATAAACAATATGTCCCTAACTTTTCATCTGACATTAACTTTTGCGAGGTCCCAGAAATAGACTGTACAAAGGTTCTCCTCTCTCTGCTTTTACCAAAATCGGAATCGAGCCTGCAACGTTCGCAGCACAGAGGAAAGGGAGAGCTGCCAAGAGGCGGGCGTCTTACCTTTTTCACTTTGCATCCAGAGGCCAAGATATATTTATACTTCAAACCGATACCTGACTTATACCAGTTTAACTGGCCCCAAAGAATCCTGGGAGAATTCAGCAGAGACAAGCTTGCTCCCTGCCCCTCCCATTAAAATTCCAGCGTACACTGTGAAGGAGAATTGTTCACCCAGATCATAAGCATGCTTACTCTAAAGAAAGCCTCGCTGAGTTTGTGGACTTGTTCCCAAATTACCGGGCACCCTCAGTCGCTGGGTTTGTTCTTTTGCAGTTCAGGGGATTGGCTGTGATTTCTCTCCCCTGATTAAAAAACACGTCGCCGCCCCTCCCCCTTTTACTAAAATGCGTCGTCGCCCCTCCCCTTTTCCAATGTTGCAGAGCGTTTTCAACGTATTGTCGAGCTCGGTATGAAAATGGGGTCTGATCTTGGAGCTCCGGAAGACACGCCAGTCTTCCAGCGTTTGTTCTCCGAAGCAATTGTGGCGTAATAATCGACAGGTCCCAACACAGGTCGGAGAGGCTAAGCACCTAGTCTCTGGGTTGGATTTTTGAAACGTAGCCAGGCATATTTCTCAAGTTTCTGCCGGGGTTTAAAATACCATCGTTCTTCAGTTTGCCCCTTGAGTGATCCGAGAATGCCTACCAAGTAGTTGCAGCCGATCCGCAGACCAAGGAAGCTCAGGAGCTCAGCCAGATCTCCCAGCCATGCGGACCCGGCAACAGCCTGAAGTTTCACTGCAATCAAGTGCTCCGCTGGTCGATCGCAGAACTTGCTCCCTATGGAGCGCCTTTTTTATCCCTCTTTCCCCCCCAGGGGCTCAGGGCGACAGCTTTGGTTCTCCCCTCCCCACTTTATCCAGGTAGCAATGGCTAATTACTACCCATGCACACACTTGCGAGTTTCACGGGAGTGTGGGAACCTGCCAACTGGTCTAGAGAAAAAATTCTGGTCCTTTTAACAGGGACTTAAAGGGATGTTGAAAAGCTTCCACGGTCCATTTCCACACATCAAATCTCTGTTAAAGCGACAAGACATTTTCCTCCAGGCTGTTGGCAACCCGATTTGAGCCAGGATCTCCTAGGTCTTAGTCCCACATTCTGCCTACCACTTTTACACTAGCAGGACAATCCTGTGCAGAATTACACGTCTAAAACCAGCGGTTTTAGACCTGTGCAACTCTGCCTAGGATTGCACTGTCACTCCCTCCTTATTTGACAGCCTGCCTAGTCAGAAACAAACGCTACCCGCTTGGGGGGTGGCTCAGCCCAAAATAAAACCATAAAAGATTTCAGTTTCTTCATTGGGGGAGCAAACACACTGGGCCTTGCTTGCCAGGAAATCTGCTTAGTGTCTTTTCTTCCCACTCACAGATAAATCTTGGAGTTCGCCCTGACTTCCGCCCCAGTCAGTGGGATCAGGATCGAGGAGTTAAGAGGGGAGCAGCATCAGGCATGGAAGCTGGACCCACTGACCATGCAGAAGCTCCTTGACTCCTGCGAGCAGACTAGAGTCATGGGATGGGGGAAGCCCCCAAACTCTGCTTCACCTTTCAAGGAAAGATCTCCTGGCACCAGGGCCAGGTGGCATTAAAACAACAAAGAGCAACAGAAATCTTGTTTTCCTTTGATCTCCACTTCATCGTTGGATATAATTTGCCTGAAAGTGAATTAAGGGAGAGTTCTGTGGCTCGGTGGTAGAGCACCTGCTTGGCATGCAGCAGACGAACCCAGACTCAACCCGTAGCATTTCCAGTTAGAAGAATCAGGTATCAGGTGATGTGAAACACCTCTGCATTGGGACCCCGGAGAGCTGCTGCCAGTCTGGGTTGGCAATATTGACTTTGATGGACCAAGGGTCTAAATCAGTGTAAGTCAGTATAAGGCCACTTTACAGGTTCGATAGGTTTGCTGGCCTAGTTCCACGATTTGAACAGGGATATTGGGGGCGTTGAAGGATTTCAACACAACTTCTCTCTAATCTGAACCAGACAGAGAGCAATCCTAAAAAGAAGTAAATCCCAGTTTATTCAGTGGGGCTTGCTCCCAGGAATGTGTGTTTAGGATTGCAGCCATAGTGCCACTTGGGAAGAAGTGCCATTGAACTCAGTGGGACTTTCTTCTGAATAAAGTTTTTGAGTCCAGTTGACACCTTTAACACCAACAATTTTTTATTCAAAGTATAAGTTCTTTTCTGCAGGCACACTTCTCCAGATACAGTGAAACAGAATTTTCTCAACCATTACATATAGAAAGGGCGGGGGGTGTTAGTTGCCAGGAAGGGCCAATTAGAGTCAAGACAGAGATAGAAACAAAAATGGAAATTACCAGTCCATACCCGAGTGCCGCATGACAGAGTGAGCTCCCGTCTCTGGTCCCAGCTCCTGCCAACCTAGCAGTTCGAAAGCAAGAAATTGCAAGTAGATAAATAGGTACAGCTGCGGTGGGAAGGTAACAGCACTTCATGCACCTCGGCATCTAGTCATGCTGGCCTCATGACCACGGAAAATGTCTTCGGACAGTGCTGGCTCTTTGGCTTGGAAATGGAGATGAGTACCACACCCTAGGGGAGCTGCGGTGGCTCAAGTGGTTAAGACGCTGAACTGCAGGCTGTGGAAGGTCAGTAGCTCAGCAGTTCGAGACCCGGGTGCCGCATGACAGGGTGAGCTCCTGTCTCTAGTTCCAGCTCCTGCCAACCTAGCAGTTCGAAAGCAAGAAATTGCAAGTAGATAAATAGGTACCACTTCGGTGGGAAGGTAACAGCGTTCCGTGCGCCTTGGTGTTTAGTCATGCCGGCCACATGACCACGGAAATGTCTTCGGACAGCGCTGGCTCTTCGGCTTTGAAACGGAGATGAGCACCGCAACCCTAGAGTCGGATTCGACTGGCTTTCGAGCAGGGGAACCTTTACCTTTACCTTTACCACACCCTAGAGTCAGATTCGACTGCTTTTCGAGCAAGGGAAACCATTACCTTTACCTCAGCAGTAAATTATCATACAGCATAATGAAGATGTTTAACAGAGACAAGGACCAAACAGGAATAATAAACTTAGTTTATATGGTATCACTTGTTTGGGTTCAGTTCTGGGGCAAAAACAGTGAAGGAAATAAATATATCAAAATTGGAGATTGATGTATCCTTAATTGTAGAATGCTGAGAGTAATCAATTGTATTTGTTAACATCTTCCCTATGCTGTATGATACTTTACTGCTCATCCTCTACCTATATGTATGGGCTGGTAATTTCCATTTTTGTTTCTCTTTCTGTCTTGACTCTAATTGGCCCTTTCTGGCAACTAACGCCTTTATCCACCCCATCCTATATGTAATGGTTGAGGAAATTCTATTTCACTGTATCTGAAGAAGCATGCTTGCACACAAAAGCTTATACCTTGAATGAAATCTTGGTCTTAAAGGTGCCACTAAAACCAAACTTTGTTCTGCTGCTTCAGACCACCACGGCTGCCTACCTGGTCTTGCTTCTGCACAGTTAGTCACAGGTTTGGTCGACAAGTGATTGTTACTTGTGAACACCCCATCCCCACACCTGACCTTCCAGGTAGATACAGCAAGCACAATCCTCATCCTGTTTACTTAGAAGTAAGTGCCACAAAATTCAGTGCTAAAATGGGTTTAAAATTGCTACTAAAATGTGTCTCAGGTATTAGGGTACTGTGGGAGAGCAGGATTTAAACCAGGAGGGGGGCGGTGGGGAGTTTCTTTTTCTTTTTCTCTGCTTGTCAAATCAGTCCCGTCTGTTTGCAGTTCGGCTGAAAGCAGGCCTTCCACTTTTCTTGTGTCCCCCATCTTACCATCACGGAAAGGGAGGAGAGTCACGAGACAACAAGGCCTGTTTGGACTTTAACTCTGTGCATTGTCTTACTTGGACGTGAAATCCTTTCGATCTGCAGAGAGCTGTTGCCATGAAGCCTCAGAAGTCAGCTGTGGCTAAACGGTAGTAGTGGTTGGTATTGCCGCAGGACTGCGGCCTCTGACCGGGCAAAGGGGATCCATGCAATGGAGCAAGTCTGGAATGTCCAAACAAATCATCACAGTTGGGTTTTGACATGCGAGTGTTCTACATTAAGTGTATTCAAATGAATTCTAGACAAACGGGAAATCTGAATATAAAACACATTCTTTCAAGGTCTCAGAATTCGAAAGGGGAATACTAGTAGCGTTTTGCCAGATCCCTTTGGGCCGAGTTTCCAGGAAACAATCTCAAGGCACGAAACCAGTTAAGCCAGTGGCACCGCACTTTAGTGGGCACAAGAGAAAACCGAGAAGTATCCCAGTGCACCTGGAGGCAGGGCCTCTGACAGGGGGGCCAGCAGGGCCATTCGGCCCGGGCCTCACATTCGCCCCCCCTCCTCAAATGTATACTTTTGAGGTTAAATCAGATGTTAAATAAAAATGAGAACAAGCATTACAAAGTCTTACAATATTCTTTTTCTTATTGTATTAAATGTAAATATCTAAAATACAATACTACTAATTTTGTATCACTGTTTTTGCATTTTTTTAATTTAGTGGGGGGGCTCAAAACTGGAAGTGACCCGGGCCTCTCTGGACCTCTGTGAGGGCCTGGCTGGAGGTGAGAACCCGATTTGTGTTCCACTTTTGCGCTGTTGGAAGCAGCTAATATTTTGGTCTCACTTTCCAGAGAAATAACAGCAAGGTTACTGGGAAGATGTTAGCATTAAGGGGAACCTTAAAAGATGTAAATAGCCTGATAGTGAACATTCAGCGTCTATAAATGTGCCAAACAGAAGATGGCTAAGTACAGAAAATAGGAAGTCTGACAGAGAGCCCAGAGCCATCTAATTTGAACCAGTAACTAGGAGTTGGTGAGCACTGATTCATCGCCACTGATTATTCTGGGAGTCCGCTCCCCCTCCACCCAAAATACTTCCCTGCCTGCCAGGTTAGCCGTCCTCTCAGGATGAAGCTCACCACCAGGAGAAAGGGGGACCGGGCGGACCGGCCTTCTTTGGGCTTGAGGTTCTTCAAAGAGCTTTTCCCGTGTGGTTGGCAGGCGCCTGGGAATTTGACCAGCGACTTTCTGAGTGCCCTTTCGCTCCTCTCACTGGCAGCCATTGAAAGGGGCCTAATCCAGTTAAATATTAGTTCACTCTTTCCAAAAAACCTTTGCGCTCAAATCCTGAATGGGTATGAGAGGAAGGTTTTGCTGTTGATTTCAGTGGGACCTTCCTAGACCTAATGCGGGGGAGGATTTAAGAAGCTGAACGGAACTAAAGAGGATCGAATCGTTTTATGACTCAGCGGAAAGCAAATAAAGATACTCTGAAATGCCCCACTGTAGCTACGGGCCTGCCCTGGTATTGCAACAGTCCTTGATCCTATAAAGACTATAGTGCCAGAGAGTAAAACTTGCTAGAATATCCTAATATACGAGAGAGGATGCCTTTTTTTTTTAAGAGGAAATTTCTTTAGAAAAACTGCTGCATAAGTTGTGGTAACGCTGACCAGTTTTCACGGAGGATAGATAAATCCACTGAGGCTGGTTTTGTCAAAGGATAGTTAAAGAGAACCGCTAGTGTCAGAAACTGTCAAGATAGGAACGTCAAATGCTTGGGACCTACAGCGAGATGGGTGTCCAGCATTTGTTTAGCTAGTGCTGGAAACAGGATGCCAGATTGGAGGGAGTCTTAGTCTGATCCAGCAGGACTTCTTTTTGAGTTATTTGGATCAAGTTAAGGATTGGGATAATTATTGTTGTTGACTCTTGATTAACGATGTATCGGGGAGGAGGGCTGGGTTAGTGAAGGAGAAGAAACCATTTATTGACCCAAGAAAAGGACAGGAGGGACTGGTCGCCCTTCCACACTGGGGCTTCTAAATTTATTTCTCTAATATTAATGTTAGCTTTACATTTTAAAGGATGAACTTTGTCAGATACAAAACAGGGCACTGATTTAGAAGCCACCTTAAATAGGTGTGGTATTTTTCAAGCTAAAGGTGATGTATAAATGTCTTACCAAAATAAACAGAATCAGAAAGCTAAGGCCATGGCTAGGACCATTAAACACCATTTAATTCCAAAACTGAATCGAGAGTATTTTACACACACACTCTCTCTCTTGTGCGTCGCTTCAGCTTGTTTCTTTGTCCATTTCCCCCCTTCAGCAGTCAGACAGTTCCCTGGCTAAATTATTTGATCGATACTTGTTCTCCCTTGGGGGGGTCAATCAAAGGCGATCAGCAGCCATTAGCTTTTGCATTTGAAGTAAGCCAGAAGATCAAAAGCTCTTTAATATATTAGCCTTCCTTTTGGCACCTGTTGCTACAGCTTCGCAGGGAGCTGACTAATAAAATAAAAATAAAATAAAAGTGAAGAACGGTCTTAAACCGCCGCTGGCGCTTGGATCCTGCTAAAAGGAGATCAATCCGACACAGGCTCTGCAGTGTGAAAAAAATACAGTAAAAACCAACCAACCACCCCACCATTCTGAAAGCCTGGATACTGATATTTTGCACCATGCGATTCACACGAACACTTCATTTAAGAAAAACCTCTCCATTTAAGAAAAACCTCCAAGGGAGAGTCTGCCTGCGAATGTAAACGTACTTGCGATGCTCTCCCGCTTTTGTCTTGATCCTGAAAAAACGTGGAAGTCGAACTCTAGCGTTTACAGAGGTGTCCACTAAGCAGAGTCGCACCTCTCTCCAAATCCACGGACTTCGGTGGGTTTGGAAAGGTGTAACTCTGTTTAGAATGGTACCGTGAGTGACCTAACGTTGCAATACGGACGCTGTAACCACGAAATCTCTGGCTTAAATCAGTTCCGCAATAGATTTGTGGAAATTTCCCTGACCGTCGCCTTGCTAAGAACAGAATTAACTGGAGAAAGACGCTGCTGCTGCTGCTGCTGCTTCTTGAAAAATGCCTCGGACAGTAAAGAAGACTTCTTCTGCCCGTGCTCTATCCGAACAAGCCAAGCCATTGAGAATCTACTCGGGCCCCAATCACAGGTCACATTCAACCTAGTTTAAAGGGGGAAGCCTTGTGCCTCCCAAGGAACCCTGGGAACGGCAGTTATCATCCCGCTCCCTTTACAGAACTGCAGACTTGTTGCTTAAGCAGGTTTCAAAATGGCTTCAGCTTTTCGGCGCGCACACAACTTGCAGAGCGGAGGACCAGGCTGCTCTCTTCCCAAGGTCGAAATGCCGTGGTGCCTTCTCTCTGTCCCTCAGGGAAATCGCTATTCAGGCTTCAGCAACTCCCCCCTGAAGACCACCGGCTTGGAGCCTGGCCCTGGGAGGTCCTCAGCCTTCAACTTCCCCACCCCCACCGAGAGGCAGGAGCAAAATGGTGGAGCCGTCCAGAAAGCGTGTAGGTTTTAAAGTCCATTCCGCTTTTGAAGCGGCTGTTTTAATAATTAAATTCACATGTTCGACAGCTCAAATTCCATCCAAACAGAAGCATTTCGGAAGGCAGCCTCTTTGATTCCATTAACTTCAATGGGATAAAAAACAGCTTACATCCAAACGCTTCGGTTCAGTTCAGTTTGTGGCTCAACAGCCGACGCTGAAGTCAAGAAGAGAAGAGCAAGAGAATGTCAGTGAAGCAAAACAGAGAAGGAAATGCTACTTACTTTAATAACTCCAATTAATCTTGCCTTAACCGACATCAAAAGCTCCTCTCCGAATCCAACAGAAAGGGAGAGAAAATCAAAGCGCTACCTAGAGTCTCGCTAACTTCACACACCCCAGTCCTAACTATATTTTCTCGAGAGTAAGTCCCTCGGCGTTAATTCCAAGGGAGAGTGTTTGGGATCTCCTAATTTACATCGGGGTAAGTCCATCGATTTAAAATTAATTTAATTCCCTTGGAAGCGCGTTTGTGGTCAGCAAACGATCAGAAGACATATTTCTTTCCTCTCCCCTCCCAAATCTGTCTCGTTGCCTTGAAAGCACTGGAAGACGGAAAGGCGCCCTTATACTTTGCGTTAATAAGTGTAATAGCATTTCCCCACCACCACCATTAGGAATCAAGTAAAAATTCAAGGGTTAGGCCAGCGTGAGCAAAGAATCGTGCCAAGGAGTCCACCTATTCGCCTATTTCTCTTAGCACCCTTAGGGGAAATCTGCAAAGCCCCGGTGGAAACACGAGCCACATGCCCGGCCGGTAGTGCAAAGGTCCACGGAAGTGGGTGACTCCTCCTTAGCACAGGTTACAATCCGCAACCCACGTGTTTGGAATTGGCACCTTGGCCTTAGTAGAGACACTATCGGGCAGTTAGTGGGGTAGGGTGAGTCAGAACGAAGACAACTTTGGCCCTAGCAGAGTTGCGTGTCTACCTTGCCAGAGTAGAGGAAGAAACGCATCCCCACCACCAGCAGCCCGACAATCGCTTCGCTGCAGCCAGATATTCCTTGCAAATATCGGTTCCTTCTTCAGTTAACTGCGTCTAGGCTCAGAGTCAATGCTTGGCAGTGCTGGAGCCAGTGGGGATGGTCTGAAGACTCCTGGGTAGTGGGGGCGAGGGGGAAAGGTCACACATGCCCAAAGACAGTTGGATACTGACTTCACTTAGCCCCGAGGAAATACTGAAACCCAGAGATGGGTATGGCCCAAAATAGACCCATGCAACCTTTATTCTACTTTGCTGACTATTCAGCTGAAGGGTATTTCCTGTTGCCAGCGTTTCGGCCTCTGTGCTTTTCCTCTGAAATGAAAGCGCCATTTATCTGCTTTACAGATACAAGTTCCTATTCTATTTTGCATTATACCATGGAGTGGATCCAGCAGTGCATTTTCGCTGACTGAAGGACCGCCGCGAGTCCCTCTTGCTAGCAAACCTACGTCCCTTCCCTTCATGCTATTGGCGGGAGGGGGGGGGCTGTCTCCCAGAAGCAGCTCTTCAGAGGGCATTCTGGGCAGCTGGCTGAGACAGGGGAATGGCGGAGTTTGCTCAGGACCCAACTCCGTCCTTGTGGGGTGAGGGTGGATAAAGTTGCATTTCCCCTCTCAGTTGGTTCAGTATACTGGGCCTAGCCTCCTCAGTTTTAATCCTAGGACACTTCTTTGGGACTCAGGGCAATCTGTAACAGTCTCCCAGTCCCACCAGCCTGTGGGTTTGAAGCACCTTGGATCCAACGCAGCTGGATCGCCGTTGGGAACTGCTTAGGTTTGAAACAGCCTGACTGACGAAGAACCTGGCTGTGGATCTGCAGCTTCCTTTTCCTTCCCTCCCACTTGAGAAACAAACAAAGTTGGTCTTTCTCACTAGCACACCAGCGGCACCGCACTCTCCCTTGTCAGGAAAGAAAAGATGCTCTGGGAAATCTTCCACCTCTCAGAACTTCCCTAATAGCCCCTCCCCTCCTCACTCTCCCGTTTTTATTGTTTCAGTTCAATTAAGCTTCCCCATCTCAGCCGCCTCCTTAACAGAGAGAATCTGAGCGTCTATTATTCCACGGAGTAACCACCAACGTTGGAAGCAGGCCCCCTCGAAGCCGCAGTAGGACGCTGGGCCCGCTAAGCGGGGTAACAAGTGCGCGGTTCCCTCTTGCAACCCCCAGCAAGTCGTTACAGGTACAGACAGAAAGGTGGGAGATAAGAGGCTTTTGAGGTCCAGAACTTTTAAAAGAATAATCTAGATCTTTAAAAACATTAAAAAGAAGACGCAGAATAGAAAGAGAGCCTCTAGAGGAGAAGGCAGTGGGTGGTCGTTGGCAAATCTTTCCAGGCCTAGACCTTGACTGTTTAATACATTTCTGAGAGAAAAACAAAGTACTTAATTAACAGCCCATCTACACTCCACTGAAGACAAAGTACTTTTCAATAGGTTCCTTCTCACTGCAGCAACTGAATAGTTCGTCTAGCTAAAACGACCATATAAATGTCAGGAGCACTTTATATTTTCTATAAGACTATGAATAAGTATCAAATTTTGGATCCCATCCCTTAACCCAGAGAATCCCAAACCCCAACACACACGCATACACACAGGCGTCAGCGCGTCCTTTTATATTCAGTTAATTCGATCTACAAAGTAGTTGTTGGTTGAAAAACAATACACACAAACATCCAAATATACCTAATTTGACTGTTTTTTAACTGAAAAATTGCCACAGTTAGTCTGAAAGTGGTACGACATTATTGGTGTGAGACTGTAAAACTACTCAAATACTGTTTGGGGGTGGAAGTAAAAAAACAGTTATGTATTTTTACAACGGTTTGTAGGGGGTATATAGTATTTACCTAATACAGTCTTTCAGACACGGCAGGCTTATTCATTATTAAAGTCCCCGCTTAAAACATCTGTTGTATCCAAGTGTCTCCTCAAAGGAAGGGTTTACTAGTGGGAAAGAAAATATCCCGCTCTGGCCTTGATTTGTAAGAGTTCCGGGACTGTGGACTTTTCAGATGGAATGAAACAGCTACGATAATTAAGGCCTTAAATCTACCGTGAAGATTTTTGCCTATTACAGCTGAACGAGGGATATCAGGGCTTTAAACAAAGTATATCCTGCACAGCGTTTCATATGCACAACCACATTCACTCTCCAAATATTTTCGCGATTCTGGTTAGAAACAAAAGGTACTGTCAAGGGGAGGTGGGATCCTGACCTTCCTAATTCCTAAATCACTTTCAAACGCGCCTGCAGGCTTCTGGTGGTGACAATAATGGGAACCAGAAGAGGCCAAAAGATGTTCCACTTAGGAAAGAGAAGGACTTGATTGTGAAGGGGCAAGACCGGGACGGAGCTGAGCGCCAGGAAGAGACGTCCTTTCTCTCCCGGTCTTGGATTATTAAAACTCCCCTAGTCACAACATGCCCCCATGCTCCTCTTAAAGGCCAAGACTCAACATGAGGACCTTCTCGCGCACTTCCACAAGATCCTCGAGTGGAGACAAGACGGCACATTGGTTCACTTTTCAAATCTCGCTGGACAGAACTCATCCTTAGCAGGCTCGTATTACCCATTCCAGTTAATAAAGACAGGGAAGAAAAGCCACAGAACAAAGTTTGAGTCCAGAGGCACCTTTACGGAAAAGCGACATCGCCGTCTAGTGCGACACAGGACCGAGTTTTAAAGATCCCGTCGTTTCGAACATTCCATCCTCTTAAAATTTTATTCTGCGTACGCAGCCATCCAAACATTCCCTGCAAAGGCGGCATATAAACGCTTTAAATAAATAATAAATAAATAAATACAGCAGTAAATGGAATTTTGAAACCTATCAGAGATTAGAAAACAGTGAACAAGACATTTTAGTTTGACAGTCGGATAAGGAAGGGGAGAGTGCGACGCCTAAATCTGCTCCTAATATTCATCCTCTGCTAAAAACGGTTAAGAGAATCGGGTCCCTTTAAATAAGTTTAACCTCCTGATCTACAGCTTGGCGGCAGTTCGAGAGAAGAGGCAGAATTAAATCGATTGACTTCCAGTGCTCTAACTTGAGGCCGAGCAATGGACTGTGGATCCAGTATTAAAGATGTAGACTGCTTACAGGTTTCACGCTCAAACGGAGCAAATTTAGAAACAGAAAAGAGCAAGAGTCCAGTAGCACCTTACAGACTAACAATATCTGTGGCAGAGTATGAGCTTTCGTGGGTCACTGCTCACTTCTTCACAGCAGTGACTCACGAAAGCTCATACCCTGACACAAATTTTGTTAGTCTGTAAGGTCCTACTGAAGTCTCGCTTTGTTCTACTGCTACAGACAGACTAACACGGCTACCCCTCTAGATTTAGCAACATAAAGTTATACAACCATCCTCCCATGTCAAAACTCCAGCAGAAAGGAAACTAATGGGTCAAGATCGCCAGATCGTTTTTCCTGAAGGAAAACTTTCCAGAGTAGTCTCCTTTCTATAGCCAGCGACAGAGAAGCCAGCCTTTCCACGAACCGGGAGACGCGAGAAAAGATGCCTGTCGAAAGTCCCGCTACCATCAAGCCCTCAACCCACCCACCTGCAGGCATAGACATACACACCCCCATTCGAAGCCACGGCGTGCGGTACCTTTAGAGAAGGAGATTCTCCGGGGGATCAAATCGTTCGACATCTGGTTCTTAAACCCCGTCCCTGGGACCCTCATAGACAGGTAGAAACTGAGATTTGCTGAGGGGGAGGGGAAGAGAAGACTTCCTCCGTGATCTTCAAAAGCCGTCCTCCCGGTTTGCCAATAAAAGCACAAGAGCCCTTAAAACGGAAGAAGTGCGTTTGCGCCGGGGAAATGTGCGCTGATCTAAAAAAATTTAAACAGACCATTAAGCGATATTGGGGGGGGGTTCTCTCTCTCTGCAGGCGGGAGACCAGGCGGAATCAAACTATTTCCCCGAAAAATGCCTGTTGACCGTGTCCTTCCAACGTGAAGCAAAAACAACGCCCCCCCCCCGAAATAGCAGCCGTTTTTGGCTCTCCCCCCACCCTTTCCTTCACGCGAACTGCCTTTTTCGAGGTGGTGTATTTCTAACGTGAACAGGACTTCTGAGAAGACTCGTGGATTGGTCTGAAAGCATTCCCACGTGAAAGATGTTATCACAAGCGCAGACACGTTTGTTTGGAAACTCTTTCAGGGCGGAGAGGGGAAATATGGAGCCTCTTAGCAAAGGCGAAGCCATCCTCGCACACGCACATCTGACGATCCCAGCGAGTTCTGTAACTACTGAACTATACCAGTTGGGTTTATGTTGAAATTCAGCCTAGAAGTTGCAAAAAGGCATTAAGGCCCCCCCCCCCCATCGCGTCACCTAATCCAAAACCTCCCGCCGGTTTCCGACCCACCGCGCTGGTTTCCCAGGGAGCGCGAGGTGTGCGGTGGCCCTTAAAGCTCCCCTCGCTGGAGACCCAAGGCCTCTCTCCGATTCAGGCCGAGGGCTCTTGCAGGGCCGCAGTCAATTTTCAGGCCACTTACTTTGCGATTGTTCCACCGAGGCTCCGGCTCTGGAATAAGCTGCTTAGGCATTACAACCTTTAACCCCTGAACTCCAAGTCCTGTTCCTGCCTCCCATTTCGTGCACATTTCAGTTTACCCGGCAGCTGCTGAAGAGGCCATCTCTTTGCTTCCTTAGAGCGCCACTGCGGGACTAGTCCGGAATCCCATTCCTAAAGAGAAAATAGCTGCCAGAGGGACTTGGGCCTGAGAAACTCATTTCTAGGAACACTTACTTGGAAGAAAGCCTCCCTGGAATCAGAGATGCTTACTTCCAAGTAAATATGGAGCATCTTGGGCTTCCAGGTTCACTGAACTCAAGGGAATTAGTTTTCAAGCGTGCCTAAACGTAACAATTTGAAATGTATTAATTGGGATTCATTTGCCAGCGAACTGCTTTAGGATCTCGGCATCAATCAACATAAAGCCGAGCACTGCGAGGGAACTGGTGTGGTCCATGCTACTCGTCTCCCTAATCCCCAAGAAGAATCTACATATTGGTCCTAAAATTGATTTCACATGCCTGATGAATCCTATTTAATCCAAACTGCATCTTCGAAGCCAGCTGCTTGCTACCAAATTATCGACCGATTGAAATAGCTTTCTTTCCTATTCCGGGGGGGAGGGGTGGTGCATGCACAACTTTGAAATGCACAGTCCCACACGCACGCACTTTCTCCCTAGCGCTTTGCAACCACAGGGTTGCAGAAAAAGCGAGCGGAGAGGGAAGTCGTTCCGCTTACAAGTGAAGGGAATCCAAGCCCACCGGTGGAAATGGGCCCCCCACCCTTCTGGGGACGAGCTCCTCACAGCAGTCAAACAATTTGGACAGGCTCCTGGAGACTAAAGAGAAGATGGCGCGTCGCTGCGGGAGGGGGAGAAAGGTAGCAGAAAGAGCTTCGCCTCTCCCTCCCATCTGCAACCATGTGCTCAACAATCTGGAAAATAGATTCATTGGCCTCCCTCTCGTCTCTCCCCCCCCCTTCGCTTTCCATGTCCTGCCTTGTAGTCTCTTTTGTGGAGACTGGACATGAAAGGGGACGACCAAGTGTCTGACAGGGGATCGCTTTTCAAAAGCAAATGTGGGCCAGAGGGAGACGCGAGACCGCTCGCTGGGCCTGCAGGGAGGGCAAGACTCCTTTCAAGCAACAACATCAACAAACTCGGCCGAAGGCTTGCGGGGAGGCTGGATTGAAAGACAGATGGAGAAAATGCTACAAGAATCAGTCTTTCTTCTTTACAACTCCCCCCCATCTTCATAGACCGATCTCTATGAGAGAGTCCATTAGAGGCGTGTAAAAGCTAGTAAATGAATATTTTAGAAGGGGGCTTTGATTTGATTCATTCACTTATTCCTCCTTTCAGAGTCGTTTAATTGAGAAATTGACAAGGCAGTCGCTGGCCAGGAGCTTAAGAGAATATATTAAAACGGCCCATTTTCAAATTTGGCCGCAAAGATAAAGACATTTCAGGGCAAGGGCTGCACAAGGAGGAACGTCTGTTTACTTTGTAGCCCTTTTTTCTCGCACAAATTAAGGCAGGGATCTCGGGTTTCAGATGGTCAATCCAATCATTCAGGCTGTGGAGTAAAACTCTTCCATTTCTTGCCTTTCCCTCCCCCTTTCTTCCATGTGTCAACATTTCCAACCAAAACAAAAAGGGGAGTGGGAGTATAATTTTCTTCCTTTAGGAACTGCCTGGCAACTTCGAGTATTTTCCGAAAACAAGAGTCTAATTGGTTGCCAAGCGTAACCTCCAGAACTGAAGAGATACATGGTATTTAAAAAGTCAGTTCAAGGGCTTCCGATTTGAAACTATTGGTTTAAAAGAGAGACAACACAGCACCTACATATTTGAAACCCTGACCAGGATGAATCTGAGAGTTAATTAGTAGAGAAGGAAGCAAAAGTCCGATTTCTGGTGATTTTGCTAATAGCCTGCCTTTCTCTCCAACAGGAAACTCAGTTCCCAAAGTGTTCGGGCTTAACTGTTTTGTCTTGTTTATATCAAGGGCACTGGATTTAAGCTAAGTAACTCAGGGATCTCAGCCGAAGTTGATCTACTTGATACAGAGATCCAACTTTAACTGAATTGTGGATTGCCACCGAACACACGGGATTATTAGTTTAATTTAAAATTATCGTCCATTAAGCCCTATGAGGGGAAATAGGACGTTTGGGCCTCTATATTGCAAAGTTTTAAGCAATTCCACTTCGGTTACTATTTTTTAAATTATTTATCCAACCGAATATTTCCCATTTTTAGTTTAGGACTTTAGCACGCTGCTCCCTCTTTTTTCCTGTAATTAAGACAGCGAATAGCAAAACCGACGGGGTTTCTTTTAAAAGAATTCACAAACATTTATTAATTTACACCAAAGGTGGACAAAAATTACGTTGCCTTTTCCACATCAAGTTATCCACAGTTCTTTCAATAAAATAGGAAGGGTGCACAGCTAGGGGGGGGAAGGTTAAGTAGGCTCTGGCGCACAATATATACACACAAATCAGTCCAGATACACAAGAAACACACACGTTGAAGAGGCGGATAGGAGGCGGGTGACCGGGTAAGGGAAGGCTTCCTGATCTCTCACCATTGCTTAAGATGTGCGCTTGAAATCTTACATATATATCCTAACTTCCCCTTTTTAGGAAACCGTGACTTCCAGTATAAACTTTCCCCACTGATATTCAAGGGAAGTGCTCCAGTCCTTAAAAAGACTCTTTCAGAGAAATGAAAACAGGGAGCCGGCAAAGAAAAAGAAGCATCAACAACGCTACTTTTCTTGTGAAGGGCGGTCCGGTCCACCACCACTCAAGGCCTAAGACTGTAATCTTGGGAGTAAGACTCCGTAAATTCAGTGGGACTTGCTTCCAAGTAAACATGTATAGGATGTGCTGCGAGTAGATTGCCTGGCACCTGAACTGGACTACGGAGTGAAGGAACTCCCCCCACCCCCCCAATCTGCAGATTTGCAAGCTCAAGACACATTTTTCTCCGTAGGAGCTCCGGGGAACATTATGGGACTTTTCCGGAAGTTACAGCTAGGTTCTCAAAGACAGTCTGTGGAGGACCAGAGTTCTCCGGGCACCCTGGGTCCTAAACACTTTCACAGAAGCAAGAAGCAATGAATCCACTGGAAAATGATTCCTTGTGGAGAGTTTAGGGTTGCAGTACAGAAAACTATTCCTAGCTGACTGGTTGAAGTTGCCAAACTTCATTCCCCCCCCCCGCCCGTATTTTCAAAGAGATTATCTCGCTGAAATCTTTCCCACCCGCTAAGAAACCAACCTCAGTTCGGCAGGGAGAAAGACCCCACGTCGATCCGGATGCCAAACAGTCTCAAAAAAAGAAGAGTTCCTACCTTTTAACACACAATAGGCAGAGGGCTAGGGGTTGGGAGGGGGGGTTGGCTGGGCTCAGGGGGCAGGGTGACGGGTCGCCTTTTAAAAAGGACAGCTGTTGAGGTTTGTGAGTTTACTGGAAAAGTTCTGTCCCGGCTGCAGGAGGGAATCGTGGGCCAGATTCAAATGGTTCGGGATGGGCGCCAGGGCCGGGGACAGCATCGCCAGGACCTGCGCCTGGCCGCCGCCGTGGCCCGCCGGGAAAGACGGGGCGGGCACACTGCTGGTGGTGCTACTGGACGGCGGGGGGGGGGCGCTGCCGCCGATGATGTTGTCTATGGAAAAGGAAGGCCTGTTGCCGGCTCCCTGGTCCGTCTTAAGGCTCTGCAGGAGGGAGGCGGTGGGGCTGAGCTGGCCGGCCGGGTAGAAGGCTTTCCTGCAGCTTAGCTCGCCGCCCAGGAAAGACGAGAGGCCGCCGGAGAAGACTGACGGGGCGGCGGCCGAGGCGGCGGGGCCCGACGGCGCGGGCAGGCCGCAAGGCGGGGGCTGGAAGGGGAAGGTCCCCGCCGCCGCCGCCCCGCCGCCCCCCGCCACCGGGTGGTGGTGCTGGTGGTGGTGGTGGTGGTGGAAGCTCTGCAGCTGAAGCCCGTAGTTGTAGCCGTAGGGTCCGTAGGCGAAGCCGGGGAGGAAGGCGGCCGGGTCAGCGGCGGCGGCGGCGGCGCGCAGGAGGAGGTCGGGTGGCTGAAGCTGCTGCTGCTGCCGCTTGAAGCGCTTCCTGCGCCGGAGGAAGGAGCCGTTGTCGAACATATCGGCGGATTCCGGGTCCAGAGTCCAGTAGTTGCCCTTGCCCGGGTTGCCCGGCTCGCGGGGGATCTTGACGAAGCAGTCGTTGAGCGAGAGGTTGTGGCGGATGGAGTTCTGCCAGGCGGGGAACTTCTCCCGGTAGTAGGGGAAGCGGCCGCTGATGAACTCGCAGATCTCGCTCAGCGTCAGCCGCTTCTTGGGGCTCTGCAGGATGGCCATGGTGATTAGCGCGATGTAGGAGTAGGGCGGCTTCACCAGCGGGTTCTTGCCGCCGCCCCCGGAGGCAGCACCGCCCGACGACGAGGCCACGGGTCCGGCGGGGGCGGCTGGAGGCGCGGCGGCGGGCGCGGCAGGCGGGCGGGCGTCCCCGAGCGCGGGCTGCGGGCCGGCCTGAGCGGGCGAGAGTTTCCCCCGGGCGGGGGGCTTAGGCAGGAGGCGCAGGTCCTCCTCGTCGTCGTCCTCCTCGTCGTCGTCGTCGTCTTCGCCATCGCTGAACTTGGCCGGGCCATGGTCGTGAGGGGGCCCCACCACGTCAATGTCGCCGTCCTCCACGTCGGAGAGCGCCTCGTCGTCCTCCTCCTCCTCCGGCGACGGCGCCGCCAGCAAGCCGCAGGGTCTGCTGCTCCCGCTGCTGCAGCCCAGGGTCATGGTGCTGGTGCTGCTGGTGTCGCCGCCGCCGCCGCCGCGGTTCTCGCCGGCTGCAGCCGCTTCGGGCGCCTCCGCTTGGCCACCCCCTAGCGGCGGAGCGGGGGAGGAGTCCCAGGAGGCGGCGCCGCCACCGCCCTGGCCCGGGCCGAGGAGGACCACCAGAGCCCCACGCAAAGTCCCGCCCCTCGGGCGGAGGGGACCAGGGGAGGGGCGAAGGCTGCCGGGCGGCCCTGGGGGAGGTGAGGGAGGAAGAAGCTGCCGCCCTTTCTGCGCAGCTCAGGTCTGCTGGACCTGCTCACTGGCACTGAAACACTTCGGCGAGCGCCAGGAGCCTTTATAGCACAGCGGGCGCGTCACGTGCTCGTGCGCAGGCAGACCCCCGCGCGCCCTCCCAGCCCGCGCGCGGCTCCAGGAGGGCCGGATTCTGAGCGCGCGCCGGCTTCTCTTCTGCAAGCTCCCCCACTGCGCGGACGCGCTGCTTCGCACCCACTTTTGCACCCCGAGAGGCACACGCGGCCTCTCAGCGGTTTTCCCCGTTCAGTCTGGCCGGCCTCCGCGGCGCGCCATCTTGCACGCTTTGTCTCACGGCGACAGGTGGTGTGGGGGGGTGCGAAAGCCGGAGACCTCCGCGCGCCGGTGCAGCACTGGCCGGAGACGCCTTGCCCGAGGGAGCTCCAAGTCCGGCCGGCAGTTCCCGCCCCTGGGCGGTGACGCCCAGCCCGCCCGGCAGCACCCCCTCCCGCACCCCCTCCCGCCCGTTCCTGACACCTGGCCTGCCGCCACCCCCCAGCTGGACTGCGCGCCCCGAGCCCCGCCCCGCCTCCCAGTTGCGGCTTCTTGGAGCGGAGCACCTGGCGGGACCCGCGAGCCCCGGCTCAAGCAGCAGGCTGGCTGCAGGACACTCCTCGGCGGCGCCCCTGGTGACCGGGACACGAGCGAACGGCAGCCGGCATTCAAGGACGCCTGGCCAGCCAAGCTCCTGCGCTTCAATGACAGCGACTCACGCGCCAGAGATCCTAACCTCTCCTACCCGCAGTGCCACCGATAGCCACAAAGTCAACCTGCCCGCCGGTTCGGGGGAAAGAAACACTGTGGGACGCGTCGCCGAGGGTCCTGAACTGTCAGGAGAAAGGCCGGACGTGGAAATATTTTAAGTAAACGGATAGGTAGATTTTGGGAACGGATGGGATTCCCTCTTTGCTGCTTAGTGGCTCGGGCTGTCAGGAGACAATCACGCATTCTTCAGCGCGCATGCCTCCACAGAATCATTTCAACTCCTTTTCTGGAGCACACCGTTACCAGGTGAACCTCACCCACCCACCCCTTCCCCAAAGGGAAGATTTCAAGGCGACAGGACAATGAAAATGAATGACATTATGTTCCTTTATTATAATGGGCGTCGTCCCAAATACTCTCACCTTTAAATCTGTACAGTCTAAGAATGGCCAGTATGCTATTCCCCGTTGTCTGTCCTCCATTTACGCATTTTATGATGCCGGAGCAATTCGTGATCGTCCGCGGAACAGCTTGTGCCGAAGACCTCCTGTCTCTCGTGAACGAGATTGAATCGCCCTGCGATCCCAGACTCTCCAGCAGGACGCAAGCCGCCGGCACAGAAGAGGCGAGGAGAACTCCGGGTCCTGGGAAGTGGACGCCCTCTCCTTGGCTCCACCCCGGAGACGTCACGCGAACTTTTGAAAGCCTCTTCAGCAATGAGCTCGGGAAGAAAGTGCAGGCTGCTGGCAGTGGAGGAAAACGTCGCTGAGTCTCACCCAAGAGGGTTTTCGAGGCAAGAGAAGAGCATTGCCTGCCACTCCCATCCAAGTAGAAACCGGGCCCGACTCTTACCCTGCGTAGCTTCCTACACCCAATGAGATCGGGCTAGTCTGGGCCATCCAAGTCAGGGCAGTTCAAGCGTACACAGACCCAGACCGGAAGCAAACTCTTTAAACCCAGTGCAGTTACTCCCTAATCTGTTTTAGGATTGGGGTGACAGCAAGGAAAAACTGGAAGTAACTGACGTCAAAACAAGCACGACTTACTTCAAAGCGGTTATGTTTAGAAGACAGCTGTTAAATCTTCCACTATGCAGCCTGGAGACTGGTGGGACCCAAAAGGAGAAGTCACAACTACAGGGGATGTTTTACGCCTGCATTTTAAATGTTTGTACACAGGAAAATTTCCACTGATTTCAACAGAATGTATTTCCTTGCGTAAATCAATCTGCTTAGAAAGAAATACTACTAATTAGTTGCGAAGAAACGACTTCCTCTATTAAAGCTTGCTTTTCATGTGTTGTTGTTAGCCTTTTCAAACACTTCTGCCCTCACACATCGTGCTTCGGCTGAGTTTGGTAGCGCACTGAGTGCGTGGGGTGCTTCAGCCTCTACACAGTCTGTGAGGAGGAAACCGAGAGCTTGAAATAGGTCGGAGCAGTAGGCAAGCGGTCTGTTATGGAGAGCCGCCTCGTTTTTCGCTCAAGCCTGCCTTAGCCTAGTCACTACCGCACTGCGCGCACCCACGGGCTTCTTCTGGATGGAGTCGTTTGAGGATGGAAGATTTTCTAGCCTACTTTGGCATTTCTAAGGCAGCGCTGGCTACTTCAGAACAGCCGTGTTTCTAGATTGCTTCAGAAACTTTCCTAATAAGCTGTGAGGAGAAGCAGAAAGAACAACTATTGTATTCGGAACATGCCCTTCCCCAACTCAGAAATTCCCACTGGCGCGATCCGCAAAACAGGAAAATGGGAATGCTTCACTTCCTACACATCAGAGAAGCAGCAGCTTAGCACATACTTTCGCCCTGCAGCCCGATCCTAACTAGGACGACTCACAAACGCCTTGATTTAGGATGGCAGCCAGTATTGGGTTGCAGCTGGTGGAGGGGACGACCACACACGAGGCCACCTGTCTGCTTCGTTTCTCGGGCAGACTTTTTACTAAGCAGCGAAGAGAAGCCAAGGGAAAGCTTGAATCCAAGCGGATTTCTTGCTTGAGAGCACATATATCGCCCCCTTCCCTGAAATCAGTGGGACTGGGAGGCGTAGGCACACGCACACTCCGCCTCCCGACACGGACCTCTCCTTTCCTTGGCGGCAAAGCCACCCTGAAATTCAGTAACCGCGCTGAGGGGGGTTTGTGGGAGCAAGCTAGATTGTCCGGAATCGCTGAGAATTGCCCTAGAGGGACAGAGCACACCCGCCTAGGCCAAGGAAGGCCCCTCCTTTGTCAGGTGGCTGGAAGGAGGCCTCCGGAGGGCAGACAGCGCAGTCGTCACAGGGCCGTCAAATCACGGCCTGTCTTCAAGCAGCACCCCACTCCCGGCAAATATCCTCTAAAAATAAAGTCGAGCTAACGCCAACTTGATCCCCCTCCATTTTGCCCCCGGGCGAGCTGGAGACTCATAGGTGGCACCGGTCTGAGACCAAGCGCGGCAGAGCAGTGGCTTAAATGGATCACAAAAGCTGTTTTAGGTGGCTGTTGCCGTTGGGTCGGTTGGACGGGGGCAATCTCAAATAGTTACCTGGAAATACGCTTCCCTGAAATAGATAGGTTTCAGTTCTAAAGAAGACCTGCCGCTGGAGCCTTTGGGAAAACTGCGGGGGGAGGTAAAGGGGGAATCGAACAGTACATCTCCATAGTGGCACACACTACAACCTCACTTCCTACACATCGGTAGACGCGAGGCCAGGATTTCAGCTTCAGGTAAACTCTGCGAGGTTCCACGGTTTCATTGAGAAGAACTAAGCACGTGCTTAACAGTCCCTTTGACATGGAAAGGCTTAAAAACTCGTGCGTCGGGGCCGGCTCTCAAAGGAACGTTCAAGCTTAGGAGAGCCCCATCTATCCAACCATATTTACCCCGGGGGGAAATCCCACTGAATCCAATGGGATTTATTCCTAAATTAACGTCTATATGGAGATAAATCAAGATGGGTAGCCTCTGTTAGTCTCTCTGTAGCAGTCGAAAAAAGCAAGAGTCCAGTAGCATCTTAAAAGTCTAACAAAATTTGTAGCAGGGTATGAGCTTTCCTGAGTCACTACTATCTGAAGATACCTGAAGACGTGAAGAGTGACTCACGAAAGCTCATACCCTGCTACAAATTTTGTTAGTCTTTAAGGCACTACCGGACTCCTGCTCTTTTCTACTAATGCCCATTTGCAACAGAAGCAAAGATGCTCAGTTCCAGGAGGTTGGCCACTAAATCTCCTACTGCTTAGAACTTGCCAGAGATTGCGGGAGGGGTGGTGTCTTGACTAACAGCATAAAGAGGCTAAAGACGCGGATTCCCCAGGAGTTACGTGCAGGGGGAAAGGAAACCAGATGCAGCAGCTGCCCGGAGAGGGCTTACAAGCAGCTGGGGAAGGAGGAGGGTGGGTGAGAGGAAGAGGCTAATAACTGATAATAAATAATAAGGGTGGTAACGTATTACTAATTTTTTATTATTATCGTTCCCGGTAGGAACACAAAGGCTTAAAGGCTGAAACAGATCATAGAGAGGACAGACGCAGCAATCAAGAGGTTTTGCGCTTGGCTAGTCCCTTTTCCCTCCTCCTCTTTATAGGGAAATCAGAATTTATCCCAAACTGTTTTGCCACTTACGGTTACACGATTTAACTCTGTTGCCATTCTCTCTGGCGATCTTTGTCCATCAGAAACGTCTGAGAATGATCCGAAGAAAGGAGATATGCTGGGGGTTGAAATCCTTGAATTTCTGTTTTCATTTTGTGTCAGTAGGAAAATTATAAGCGCACACAAACTGAGGAAAAGAAGCAAATGGTTTTTCCTGCAGGGTGGCAAAACAAAGAGGAGCTGCAGGCAAGATAGAGGGCTAGGAGTCGAATGTTGAATTACCTTTGTAATTGACTTGAATAAAACCACGTTCAGGACAAACTAGGTAGTATTGTACACGTTAGAAATCACGGTCACCTGTCACGTGTCAGTTTCCGGAAAATTCTGGGGTGGGGGTGCGGGAAGGCTTGGACAAAGGGATCCAGCTGTTCAGTGGAGCTTACTCCTAAGGAAAGGACTGTAGTCCTAAACATACGCACTTGGCATCATTGAGCGTTAAAGTCAGCGCAAGTCCTTCGCCGAGGGTTGTGGTTCAGTAGCAGAGAGCGCATTCTCGGCACTATGCAGAAAGACCCATTGTCAGCCTTCGGTATCTTTGGTGGAAAGGATCTGAGGAAGACCTCTCTCTAGCTGAGCGCGCGGAGCGTTGCTACCACCCCAGGCTAGGCAACAGAAGGATCATTGGTGTGAGCATTATAGCGCGGGAGGGGGTCCTAGCTGAAGACAGTAGCAGTCCCCAAGGAAGGCATTTGCCTGGATTCTGCACTGGGTTATTTGTTGCGCTTGCGGGGGCGGGGGTCGTAATTTCAAGAGCGGCAACTTGGGGGGGGGGCTTTGGAAAGAAAATAAAGAAACGGGAGTTGCCTTTGAAATGGCCCGCAACCAGGATTTTAACCAATTGATTCCCAAGGCTAAAATAAAAGACTTCCCTGTCTGAGAAGCCCGGCGCGGCGCGCGCGCGCGCACGATTCAAATGTTCTCCCCCTGCCTAGAGGATACGACCCGGAAATGACGGACAGCTGAGCCCGCTATATTCTAGTTTTCAAAGCTTTTGCAACCAATAGGACGTAGTGCGTTTTAAAACGAGTTCTGCAAATATTGCTCAGCTAATGGTGTCAATGCTCCCTCTAAGCTGTGGAGTCTTGTGAGAAGAAATTCTCCTTTGTGAGCTACCGACATTAAAGTTGTGAGTGAGCGATTTGGCTGCTGCATACATTAGGTTGCTCTGGAGCCATCCTTCCTGAGCTAAGACAAAAAGGTATGAGCTGGAGGCTAAAAAATTGTCAGCTAGCTCACACTAACTTAGCTTAGAGGGAACACTGAATGGAGTCAACTACCTGGCCCTCAACTCAGTGAAGCCGATTGGGACCGAATCGGCTTAAATCCCAATCAGTACTGTGGGTGATGCAGAAAATTCTCAGGATCCGACAGCGTTCGCATTATTTGTCCGATCCCCCTCCCCCGGGAATTAGGGGGAAGGTGGGCTGAAATTCTACCAATGGCTCCTGTGGGAGGTGATTTTTGAAAGGCCCCATCCCCTTCGCAAAAAACAGCAAACTACTGGAATGTCAATCGCTGATATGTTTATTTTATTTTTTAAATTGCAATTAAACGCCATTCGCCAGCGAGCAGTGTGAGAAAGGCCATGATGAATCGCTGCTCGCTTCTTCTCGGCTGCTGCCGCGGCGGAACAGGTGCGAGCATTTGGTGATCAAATCTCCAGCCCTAACACGGACAAAGTGGGCAAAGGCAGCTGCAGAAGTTTCCTTCTAATGCCAGAGGCCGCTCTCCAAATGCTTCCCGACTCCGGGGCAGGGGCGAGCTGCAGTTGGAGGTCTCGGTGGAAAAGAACAACAACCGGAAGAGCCTATCGGCAAGTCGAAACACCCCGCTTCTAAACACACACTAGCCCGTTGACTGCAACGGAAGGTTGCCAAGTAAGCATGCTTGTTGTCATTTTGTGTGTGTTTAAGGGGAATATCGTAATCCCTGTTACAAATGCAAGCAACCATTTATACTCGACGGTGGCCACAGGCCAACAGATTCCAAAGTAATCCTACTGTCCCGATCCCTAGGCACAGTCTCCCTCTGATTAAGATCGGGTTAGGGTAAGGCTGCAGAAGTTATGATGAAGCTACGTTTTAATGAAATCTCTGGCAGTATCTCCCCAAGGACTTAATTTGAAGAGGAAGGGACTGCGATGCTTGCGGCTGGGACAGCCCCGTCGATTTCAAGGCAAGGAAGGCGACCACCGGGACGATTGTCCAGGAAGAACCTCCCACTGAATTTCAGCCAGGGCGTCTTATTCCTCCTGAGTGAACGTCCTTGGGAGACATCAGCCTTGGGCATCGGACTGCAGTTGTGATGATGCTATGTCACTCGCTCTGAATTCAGAGCCACTGAAATCAATAGGATCTGCTTCCCCGGGATGGATTCGGCATTGCTGGGCGTGGGCGCCAAAAATGCCAAGGAGAGAAGAGAGAGAACTCATCCGGCCAAGCAGGCACATTCGTGTCCCGTCCGTTCTCACCGTGTCTGTTTGGAGCAGAACCTTCTGGTTGTTTTCAGGAAGGGAAATCGGTTTTTAAACATCTTCAGATTGCGTACATCTTTCCTACAGCTTTAATTTAAATTAAGCACATCTTTGGCTAACCGAAAGGGAAGTCCAGGGTATAAGAAGAGGAGCCCGTAGTAGTGGCCAGTGGAAGGGTGTGGGCGAGGAGAAAGCCCCCTCTGTGCACTTCTATGTAGTAAAAGAATAGTTGGCCTCTCTGCATAACCGCTGGTGTCATTAGAAACGTCCCGAGGAGCAGCTGCTCCAGCCGGCGATTCTCGACCACACGCAGCACGCGCGAGATCGGATTTCCACCTTGGACATTTCGAGACTCCGTCGCGAACTGCCCTCGCGCTCCCTCTTGGGGTCTTGACACGACTTGGGGAATCGGGAAAGAGGGAGGGTCACGCTGGGGATCGATTTCCTGGGAAATCATTAAGCAAAGGTGAAAGCCTTCCTTTGTTTGAACCCTCCAGAGGGATAGCCAGCAAGCAAGATACAAAAGAAGCCTGGGTCACCTCCGAGGGTAAAGATTTGTTCTGGCATCAGCTCTCGGCGACCGGAGCCCACCTGGCATCCGATGAGGTAGGCGCAGGTCTATGGAAGCTGATGTCATCATTGATCGTTTAGTCTTTATGGTGTCACAAGATATCTTTCCGAGCTTGTGCTCAAAGATCGTTGATACGATCTGAAGGTGGGAAAGTGGCTAGTGGAGAAACTAGTATCGCATTCTCTTAATAAAAGGAAAAACCCTCCCTGAGGAAGATTCTCAACTACTGCACGTATACACTCCAAAAGTACAGAGGAGGTCTCTGGCTGGTTTAAATGCCAGAGAGGCAAAATAAATAAATAAATCAAACACACACACCCCTTCATCTGAATGAGCTTGCAAGCGGAAGACTGCTAAAATCTGTCTTTACAGGCACGCACGACTTTACAAAACGCGGCCCCAGCTGTGTGTGTGTGGGGAGGTTATGTCAAAATTCCCATCAATTGGGCAAACAGCGCAGTGGTCCTGCGGCAGATCGGGCTTGGGCTTGCCAGCCTCCCCCAGCGCCACTCCTTTCCCCAGACAGCTGCTGCCTCCCTAGTCGAGAAAGCCGAGCAAAATTCGATAAATCCCAACCATATGTATTGGGCCTGGAGATAAACAACCACTGCACTAAAATGGTTTATCCCGATCCCAGCAGGCAGGCGAGCTAAAGCAGGCAACGGAAAGGCTGGGCTCGCTCGGTGCTTCACCGAGGCCCTCCCCCCTCTCCCGGCGCGCCCCCTTCTTGCGCTCCCGCAGGGTTCCGAGAGCCCAGCGGCTCTTTCCTCGCCGGGTGTCAGGCGCGGCCCAGGACAAGCAGACGCTCAGCGCAACATCCCTGGTCTCGCACAAGAGAGAGCCCCGGGGCGAATGACGGTAAGGAAGCGGGCAGCGTCTGCCAGGCAACCCAGGGTCGGATCGCGTCTCCAGTTGCCTTTGCCTCCCAGACACCAGAAACGACGAATCCCCAAGGCTTTGGAAACCACGTCCTCCAGAAGGCTACTGAAGCCCTTTCATGTGAGGCGGCCTTGTCCTTTGGAAACCAGGAAGACTAGAGGTGCCGTTGATGTCTGTGTGGGCGGACACAAATTGAACGATCCCTTATTGAGTGATCCGAGGCAGGAGTAAGTTCCAGTGTCTCCCATGGGGCTTACTCTCGGGCAAACGTGCATAGAATCATCGAGTTGGAAGGGGCCTCCAGGGTGTGGGGCTGCAAATTTAAGCGTACTTACAGGGAAGAAAATCCCACCGAAATCAAACACGCTTACTTATAATAAAAATGGCTGCGATTGGGCTGTAAAAACGAATTAAGCCGAAGCACTTTACACTGTGATAACCGCATTTCTTAGGGGTATGAAGAGAAAGAATACATCCCTCCCCGGGTTTTAATTCTGTGTTTTAGAAACAAAGTTCAACAATAAGCAGTAAACAGCGAATAGTTCTGGAGGTTCCGGTTAGTGTCCCATCATTTTCATGGGACACAACGCTCCAAAGTCTGCTGCAAGACCCCCGCTTACGTGTTGCGGTGGCAAACTCATTTTTACAAGAAAAGTTGCATTGAAACAGCGCGGATGACCGGCGCTTCTTGTTTACATTTTTGAAGGAGGCAGGAGGGAAAGAGCTGCTTTTTAGAAAGATACCAGTTAGAAGCTGGGAAAAGGCTGAAGGAGAATAGCATTGACTTGTCTAGAAAAGAAGGGAAGGGGGCTTACTATAAACGGCATCATTTTAGAACATTTTCCTATTTCAGCCAAACATGGTGGAGATAAAGAGAAGGAATGCCTTTAAAATGAGAAATCTCTGGGATTTTTTCCTTACCCCCAAGTAGCCTCAGCGAATTATTTTAGAAACAGGGAGGGCTGATCTCCCCTTGTAGGTCTGCTGTGAAGATGGATAAGAGGGGTTTGGAAGCACACATAACCATTTGCTACAGCAGATAAATCCCACATCCTCTTGGGTGGGTGTGTGTGTGAATTTCTGGTGAACTACCAGGCCTGCCAGTTACTGTAAATCTGTTGTATAGAATGCTGGATTATTTAGACCTTTGTCTGATCTGGCAAAGCTTCTGTGTTCTTAGGCAAGAGTGCATACTCCAGGTGACCTAACACAGATTAGTCACGGGTATATACTCTTGTTTTGAAAAATTTAAACCCTAGTGGTGAACATAGGGGGTTTACAAAGAAGAAAGACCATGCATAACTAAAGTCTGCCCTCATTCTAGTCTAAAGAAACCTTATCACTTTCATCATACATGGCATTCCAGGATCCTGATTTTTTTTTTCTTGTGGCTTCCCCAGCACTCAGCTTGTAAATTCTCTAGTTCTTTTCCATCTTTGCTTCAGATAAAGTGACCTTAATGATACAGACAGCACAGAAGCAAGATGGTCCAATCAGCTAGGAAATTACATTGTCCCTGTAAATTATGTTAATTGGCATCTTTGGAGTTTTCAAGGGGTTTGGGTTTGGTAGAGAACATTAGTAGCACTATACGTCTTCCTTGTGCTGAAGGTGTTCCTTCGTTATTCTGGACAGACCTGATACAGTTTAGGTTGGACTTTCCCTGGGCTAGGTACAACTCTTGTTTTAGCGAACAAAAGTTTCCATAGAATAAACATTCTACCCTTTATACAGAGCAGCTGTCAATGAAAATTTGAGGCAGGGTGCAGAGTTAGGCCTTGACTGGTTAACCAAAATAATATTTGCATTCTTTGTGAAGCTATGTGGAGCTGTCAGATTTTCTATGGTAGGTACAGGGGTCTTTTCGGGGGGGAGCGCACCGGAGCGCAGCTCCGGGAGCTCAGGAGCCAAGCCCCGCCCCCAGCCGGCGTCCCGGAGAGTCTTTCAGGCAGCCGAATGTCAATTTCAGCTCCATTATATCCTATGGGCCATTGAAGTCAATGGTGAAAACATAGGGTATATTCTAGGGGCTGGAGGGGAGGGGTTTGAGGGAGAGGCTCGAAACTCACAGGATAGCTGATGGAGCCTCTCCCCAAGATACCCACCAAGTTTCAAGAACATTGGACCAGGGGTCCAATTCTATGGGCCCCTAAACAGGTTGCCCCTATTCCCTCCATTGTTCTCTATGGTGGGAAAAAAGTAAATTTTTTTCCCACTATAGAGAACAATGGAGGAAATGGGGCAACCTGTTTGGGGGCCCATAGAATTGGACCCCCTGGTCCAATGTTCTTGAAACTTGGTGGGTATCTTGGGGAGAGGCTCCATCAGCTATACTGTGATCTTGGAGCCTCTCCCTCAAACTCCCTCCGCTCCAGCCCCCAGAATATACCCTATGTTTTCACCATTGACTTCAATGGCCCATAGGGTATAATGGGACTGAATTGCCACTGAATTTCTTTCATTCCCTCCTTTCCTTCTTTCTTTTTCCTCTTTCCCTCATTCTTCTCTTCTTTCTTTCTTCCTTTCTTCCTTTCTTCCTTTCTTCCTTCCTTCCTTCCTTCCTTCCTTCCTTCCTTCCTTCCTTCCTTCCTTCCTTCCTTCCTTCCTTCCTTCCTTCCTTCTTCTCTTCTCTTTTTCCTCCTTTCACTGTTTCCCTCCTTCTTCCCTCTCTTTCTTTCCCTCTTTCCTTCCTTCTTTCCTTCTCTCTACTCTCTCTCTTTCCTTCCCTCTTTCCTCCTTCTGTGGCCCAACTCTCATGAGAAGGAGTTTAAACTTTAAACCCCTTCTCTCTTAGCTCCCCCACCCAGACCAGCTGGGGAAGGGAAGGGGAGGCTTTTGAAGATGCTTCCCCCCCTTTTGCTTCCCCTTCTGACATCACTTCCGGTGATGTCAGGGGGCGTGGCATATGCTAATAGCCTAATAGCTCATTAGCATATCATATGCTAATGAGCTCCTGCAGCTGTTCTTCTACGAAAAGACCCCTGGGTAGGTACATTGGTCAGTGTAGGATTTTGCAGTTTTGTATATATTCTTTATTTAGGATTATTTATAGATCTCAGCTTAATGACAGGCCCTTCTATAAACCCCCTCCCCCCAATAGTAGATTTTACTGTAGTGCCTCTAATATGTTTGATGAGCTCTAAAAATGAATCTGTTTTCTCAGTACCAAGACGTGTACTTTTCCACTTAAAGCAAATGTCCATGGTAGTCTTTCTGAAACTTCTGCAGTTCATTTCATCCCCATAATAATGGGAATTTCAACCCAATAATAATGACAGTGAAACCATTTTTAAAAAGTATAATTACTTTTGTCTGTGACCCTAGAACAATTTTAGCCAAAAAAAAATGCAGGGAGAGACCCAAACATTTTATCCTTCTCATGGCCTAGGTTAGATATGTTTGAATTCCAGGGAGTTTCCATCTAAGAGTTGCCAACAATGAAAGAATCATGAGACAGATCTCAGGCACTTAAGAGGACTTCACAAACAGCAATCTCATACCATTCCTTGAAAAGAAAACAACTTTCAGATGTGAAAGAATTTTCAAAGGCAGTTTATTATTTGGCTGGGGGGGGGAGCTCATAGTACACACCCAAGACTTCAGAGCTGCTGAAAGTAACTCTTGATTCTGACCAGAGGCTTCACCGTGGAAGTCCAGCCCCCAGGATGCTTCCCATGAGATGGGAGTAATCCAGTTGTGTTACTTTTGCCCTAGAATCCATTTCTTTTTAACAAAATTAAAATAGTTGCTCTGTGCTTGGCACCAAATGAAAACATAGGGTTGCTCTCCTCTGAAGTAAAGCAGGAAGTGATACAGGCAAACCCTGGTCATCGTAGCAGGCTGGCAGAGACAGCAGCTGAAGTTTCAGATCCACTACAGTCTGTGACCAACCTGCTCCTGTGTTGGATCAACACTGGGTCACCTCTGGTTTTTTAAAGCATGCTGTACCACCAGAGGACAGTAAACCCCTGGTGGTGGATGGAGTAGTAGCACCCTTGATGATATTACTGAGGTGATGTTTGGTCCAGTGCAGGAGTGGCCAAACTTGCTTAACATAAGAGCCACATAGAATAAACATCAGATGTTTGAGAGCCACAAGACATACACAAATATTACATACACATTTTTACTGAAAAATATGCAAATTTGTTTTTTATTAACATTAAATGAGACTGCCAAAAATAAAAACAGAAGGCATAAAAGCAGATATTGATAATGATATTTATTTGTCCAATGAGGAAGAGGAAGAAGAGGGAAAGTAGGAGGAGGAGATTGGATTTATACCCTGCCCTTCACTCCCCACAACAGACATCCTACGAGGTAGTTGAGCCTGAGAGAGCTCTGAGAGAACTGCTCTTGAGACAACAGTTCTGAGAGAACTTGTAACTGACCCAAGGTCGCCCAGTAGCTGCATGTGGATGAGTGGGGAATCAAACCCAGTTCTCCAGATTAGAGTCCTCCACTCTTAACCACTACACAAAACATAGAGAGAAAGAAAGGAACAAAGAAAGCAAATAGATGGGGAGGGAGTGGGGATGGAAGGAAGGGAGGGAGGGAGAAAGAGAAAGATGGAAAGGATGAAAGAGATGAAAAGAAAGAAAGAGGGAGGGAGGGAGAGAGAGAGAAACAGAAACACAGAAAGCAAATAGATGGGGGAGGGGGAGAGGAGGAAGGAAGAGAGAGAGAGAGAGAGAGAGAGAGAGAAACAAAGCAAACGTATGAGGGAGGGGAAGGAAGGAAGAGAGAGAGAAAGGAAGGAACAGAGAAAGAGAGAGGGAAAGCTGAAAAGAAAGAAAGAGGTGGAAAGAAAGCAAATAGATGGGGGTGGGGAGAGAGGAAGGGGGAAATAGAGAGAGAGGTAGAAAGTAAGCAAATAAATGGGGAGGGAGGGAAGGAGAGTTGGAAAGAAAGCAACTTTAACTTTAAGTGTGTTCTCCACCTTCCCCATGCCCCCCTTGGTTTGGAGAAGCGATTTAAAGAGACAAATGATTTCTCCAAGCTGGTGGGTGGAGTTTTAACTTTAAATGTGTTCTCCAGGCCCCCTGCCCCCACTACTGCACCAGCTTGGAAAAGGGATTTAAAGAGACAAATGCCTTCTCTGTGTTAAGCCAGCCAGCCAGTGTGGTGTGGCTTGGAGAACACATTTAACTTTAGATGGGGAGGGAGTGGGAAAAGAGAGAGAGAAAGGTGGAAAGACAGAAAGAAAGTGGGAAGTAAGCAAATAGGAGAAGCTACATGTCTTATATTTTACACATGTGTGGCCCAAAGTACCCATAATTTCTAGAGGCACCTCTAATTTCTAGAAACATTTGAAAGGGAGACTTTCTCATGACTCTCTCTAGGTGCAAGCCCCCCAAAGATTAAGGCAATTCCAGACCATCCAGAAACCTGGAACTTGGTGGGTAGGTACTTCTTCATACTCTGATTTCTACTATTGTCTAAAAGGGGGCTCATAGTGAAGATGCCCTATCAATTACGCACCTCCACTTGCAGCTGCTGGATGACCTTGGGCAAGCCACAGTTCTCTCAGGGCTGTCCTTGAAAGAGCAGTCAGAGCTCTTTCAGCCCCACCTATCTCCCATGGTGTCTGTTGTAGGGAGGGGAAGGGAAAGGAGTTTGTAAGCCACTCTGAGACCCCGAGTGAAGGGCGGGGTATAAATCCAGTCTCTTCTTCTTCTTCTTTGCTCTGGAGCCCTCCTTACTGGGCTAAGACAAAAACATGTGACCCAGGGATCAACCAGGGTGGGTGGGGACAGCCCTTGGCTCCTTCAGGGCACACGGGACCAGGGCCAGCTCCAGGGTTTTTTGCACCAGAATGCAAATGCACTGGACGCCCTACCAGGCAGCTCTCTTCCCTCCTGCCCAGTGGCCGCCTCGAAGGAGAAGCTCCTGCCTGGTGGAGAACACCAAGCCCCCCCCCCAATTCTCTTTCCCTCTCTCTGCCACCAGCTCACCCCCTCCTCCCCTGATGCTCCTCTCCAGCGTCTGCCATGCGGCTCAGGCTTCCCCTCAGCGGGCGCCGCCACACAAAATGGCGAGAAGTCAGGGGCACCGGAGTGGAAGTGAGTGCAGAGTGCCTCAGTCAGGAAAGAGACAGTGGCAGCTGGGGGCAGCAATGGGCATGCAATGCCCTGGTGCATGGAGCATGCTTGACACCACAGCTTTCCACAGGAAGCACAGGAACAGTGCAATAGAATCATACACAGAGTCGTTACTTAGATGGCAACTTCATCCACAGCTGGCCTGTCATTTGGACTAGACTATGGTATCATGTGACTTGCAGGTGTTAGGCAGAAACTCTCCATCTTAGCAAGTCATGTTATAGGTACCTTTCTACAGCCACTGAAGTTGGTGGTAAGGAAAAAATCACCTTTCAGAAATATTAAAAGCCACCTGTCTCCCCACATGTAGTTCATATAACATAATGATCAGTTACAAGTTGCCAATAATTCTGCAATCAAAATGGAAATAAATGTGCTTTTAAAAGTTTCTAAATATGTATCTGATCAGCCTTTGAAAAATATTTATTTTGCTAAAATCAGGGTTGAGGAACAAGAGCCAGGCCTTCCTCCGAATCAAAAGACCCAGCAGCAGTTCTCTGCAGCCCTGCCGTAACCGTAGGGACAGGTGAGTCATCACAACGCATTAAAAATGGCTACAACACCAGCCAATGCAAGAAGCCAGGCAGGAAGAAACAGGCTGAGGTAGGCCAGGCAGATAATCAGAGAAAGCAGAGACAAGGCGAGACCAGAGCAAGGCATATATCCCACTAGAGCAGCCTGGGTAAAAGTCTGGTTGTGCTTAAAAGGCAGACTAGGGTTTTTAACTAACCAGAGATCTGGGCTGGGTAGGCAAACCAGAAAATAGCAGATAGAACAGGGTGAGGTCATTGGTATATAAGCAAGCAAGGACATCCAACTGTATTCCATTCAGTCCCAGAGATGTTCACGTTTTTATAGTATGTGTGTACTGAAGATCAAGGATAATTATGCACTGTAGAATAATTTTTCCGTGTCCTGTTCTTGATCCTATTTATACAGTTCAGTCTTGTTTCTTACAAAATGCTGTTCTCTGGATCCAAAAAAAGTGCTATAAACCTGCTTCCTAGCTTACTGGCAGGTATACTGCACTTTTTGGCTGTTCTCCACAAGTCAATTAAGTCAGAGGTTGAAACTTGAAATCCATGCGGTACTTAAACTGGCTTTGCTCCATTGACTTCATGCAGCTTAAATAACCTGTGAAACTCCACTGTCAAATGTTGCAGGTGGACACGGTAGAATAGCTATCATAATTCTTTTCTCATTTTAAGGGTCTTTCCACAATTTTGCTATATGGTTCCTCAAATTACTGTGAAGAACTGTTTGTCCACCTAGGTGGTGGAGTGGAACTTGGTGATCTCAACTCATAAATAGTCATGTGTAATTTTTTTTTGAATGAGACCTAGCCTTCTCTCTTTCCACCACTAAAAACACGTTAGCCAAATAGCATAAGGCCAATTACGACTTGGCACTCCCACCTCCATATAGGCATACTAAAGCCTGGGAACTTCACCTACCGCTAAAAGAAAATAGTCTTGAGAACATAAATTGGTTAAAATGATTATTTTATGTCCCAAAATAAAATTAGAAAATCAGGCAATATTTTCCAAATGTAAGCAATTAAATTTGGGCTCCTAAGTAAATGGTCTGATTTTCTTTCCCACTCTCAAATACTGCACACTGTAACTCACTTGACATTTTGGCAACACTGATCACCAACTCACAATGAGATTTATGTAAGTTTGTTATATACAGGTATTTTAGATATTTGCCTGTGTGTTCATAAAGCAGCTACTGTACAAACATGGGTACAGTCATGAGCCTACTGAAGTCAATTGCAAAATTCCAACAGAATTCAATGGCTAGATTTTAATGTATGGTTGTACATGATTTTTACTCAATAGTTACTCTGCCTCTCCAAAACTCACATTGACTAACAGAATAAGTCAATTAACATTACAAGATCCTAAGCAATTAATCTGACCTAAATCAGATCCACTTTGTGCAACCTGCACATGAATACTAGCTATTACACCCAGATAAGCATCTCAGTCCTTAAAACACTTCAGCTGACATCATTGAGATAAATGAGTCTTGTACCAATATTACTTTTTATAAACCAGTGGTCCACAATTCTGTGATGGTAAAACTCCAAATTCTGCCATCAGAATATTTTATACAAATATGTAAACATGCATATACATAATCAACATGTTTTATTTAAGTATGTACAGCCTGGGATTAGAGTGGGAAGAGGATCAACAAGATAGAGTGACAGAAAAAGTCCTGTTCTCTGAGCATGAGGACCCAGCGCAAGACCTTCTCTGATCCAACAGAAATGTACCATGTAATCCCATGTTTCTGACTTCCTCACCATCAAGCAGGTAGCAGGGACAGTAACAGAAATTTGCTGATTTAAAAAAGAGTGGGGGGAGAAAAGGAAATCAATAGGAAGGGCACCATCACAGCAATTGATGAACAGGATCAAAGTAGCATTTTGTCAATTCATGTAATCATGTCTCATTCTCAGTAATTTCTAGAAGACTGCAGCTCTCATTGTTAAGACCAAGTTTCCAGTCCTCATGATCACAAGGAAATGTGCCCAAGGAATATATTTTAAAGAGGTCAGAAAGCAATCAGTTTAGAAGTTCAAACATTTTATACAGCTCTGATGACGGAGATTCAATTGAATTTATAAAAGCAGCACTGCAGTTGGGGCTACTTTAAAGCCACAGTTTCTACAGAGTGAAAAGTAACATTACAATCAGAACATTTCCTGCCTTTTATAATGTGTTATTGCAGACACCATGATTCACCAATTTGTCCAGTTCTACCATCTGATATGGACCTAAAGGGGAAAGCCAGCAGATTGAATTCTCCATCAGTAGCCTTCAATTAAATGCTTAAAAAACTGGTGTTCATTTGAAAAATCCTTGTGTTCACACTGATTCAAACCGCATTCACAAAAACAACCTTAACAGTTCTTGCATATTGGTTTGCCTACTCCCCTCTCCCCCTCCCTCTCTATCAGGTTTTTGGCATCAGCTCAGTGATAAGCCTGCCATCTAGAGGATGTAGTGTCTAACTGCTAAGGAAAGGCTGAAAAATTCAGGCTCCAACTCAATATGTGCACTGGAGCATAACATGAGAAATGGAGCAAGTTCTACAACACATTTACTTGAAAATGCTGAAAGAAAGCTTCCATATTAGTCAGGATCTTCAGAGCAATGGAAGAAAGTTCATGATTGCTACCAAACTATGCCAGATTACTGGTTCATCTAGTTCACTACTGTTTCCTCTGACTAGCAACAGCTCTCCAGAGGCAGAGCCCTGCTTCTGGAGATCTTGTGACTGGAAATGCCAGTGGTTGAACCTGGGACTTTCTTCATGCTAAATGCTCCACGACTCAGCTTCAGGCTCTCCTCAAATGGAGACAAACCCTTTCTCTAAGGTGTCTGTCTTGTGTATGTTACTGTGCTGATGCTGATGTTAAATGAATCAAGGCTAAAGATAAAGTGCTGCAGCTATGGAGTTTACTGCAGTGGTAGCAGCAAATGTTAGGTACAAAGTGGAAGCAGCTGTTGTTCAGAGTCCTCTCCTCAGTTTGCTGGATGCTCCTGCTACCACCACTTGCGGATGTTCAGGGCAGATGGTATCTATGGCTTGGAGCACCCAGAACTCGTTGTAGTGATGGCCGATTGATGTGTTCTAAGAGCAGTGATGGATAAAGTGCTCACCCCATTCCTCATATTTATTTTGTTGCCTTATGGGTCTGCAGCAGCAGGTCTGAGAAAATAACTCCCCCCGTAGGCCATCAGGCTTGAGCTCTGCAGCTGGGTATTTTCATTTATGTCCTGTAATTCTCATCACAGACAAAATTGGTTCTTAAGGCTATCTACAAAAAATAATATGCAATAAAACAGTATGCATATCAAACACCTACAAAAACAATAAATAAAAATCCCCCTGAGCCTCTGTAAAAATCTTTTAGAAGATCTAAAAACAACAAACAGACTAAATTAGGCAGATACAATAAAGCTTCTTTAAAATTTTGCTTCTTTTATTCTTCACTTTTCTCTGCAATGGGGACCCAAAGTGGCTCACAACATTCTCCCCTTTGCCATTCTCCCAACAGCCTTGTGAGGAAGGCTGAGAGTCTGTGATTGGCCCAAGATCACACAGTAAGCTTCTTTAGCAGAGTGCAGAAATCAAACCCAAGATTCCAAGATCCTAGTCCCCTCTCCCTCTCCACCTTATATGGCTCTCATATGTCTCCGTATCAGCAAGTCTGGCTGTGTTAAATCATAGTAAAAGCAGGCACTATAAAATCCAGCAGAGAAGTACCTGCATTACTGACCAGTGGGGGGCTGGTGACTTGTGAGAATGCTTGTGTAGAGATTAGAGCCAGAGTAAACAGTGGGCAAAGCCCGAGCAAGCTAACTCTGATTTCACTGCCATCCTTGTCCTTTGCAACACTAAGAACACTCAAGCACTGTAATCTTAACAGACAACATTCAAATGAACTTAAAAGTTTCTTATCTCAGTTCAGTAGGCTTGTGTGCTGTTATGATGGTTCACTACTACCTCCCTACCCCCATTAGCTGAGCAGCTCCTTTTTCTTCTTCTTCATTTCTTTGTCTCCCCCACTCCCTGCCACCACCCCAGATATGTTAACATATATATATTCTGACCCAGCCTAGGATGCCGAGGAACCAAAAAACCCTTCATTGGTATATGTCTGGTTATGATGCAGAAGAGGCGGATAATAATTCACAACACATAAATTGCTTCATTTCACTTTTTCAGGGAAATGGCCAAGTCCAATTGTCAGGGAGGTTTCAGTTTTAAACTTGGCAGGTGACAAGGCAACAGGAATGGGGAAACTTCATTTAACTCATACAGTAGACAGTATGTCACAAAAATGTAGCTGTTTTGTTCTAAGAGGTGTTTGTAACTGTTGAGAGAGATCGCTTGGCTGTCACTCCTCAGATAAATAGGCATCAGCTTATTTGCCACAAAATTACTAAAGTTTGTGGAGGCAGGAATATACACATAGGTTCCAAGTTTCCTTCTATAACACTTGATAGGGAACTCCCCTCCCTGCTTTTCTAGGAGCTGTTTTCCTCAGGGAAAGACTATTGTTCTACTGCCTTATTTCAGGATTCTCTTAAATCCTTTTTTCATAACTGATAATCTCCACTGCCTCAGGTCAAAAGTAGAATGCCATTTGAACAGGGGGTCGATCAAGGTATAACATCCAGCCTGTACTGAAGGCACTGTACTGGCTGACAATAGCTTACTGGGTCCGTTTCAAGGTGCTGGTTTTGACCTTTAAAGCCCTATATGGTTAGGGGCCTGCTTACTTGAGGGGCCACCTTTCTCCATATGTGGCCCAGAGAACACTGAGGTCAGGGACCCAGAGTCGCCTGGCTCTTCCTGGCCCGAGAGAGGCCAGGTTGGCTGCTACCAGAGCCAGGGCCTTTTCAGTGGCTGCTCCATACTGGTGTAATGAGCTCCTGGAGAACATCAGGGTCCTGCGGGACCTTTTGCAGTTCTGCAGGGCCTATAAAATGGAGTTCTTCCACCAGGCCTTTGATTAGGAGCTGCCACTGATCAAATTTACCATCAAAACATGCTATGGTCTGATGACTATCATGTGGATATTGCCGCTGGTGAGGGGAAGGTAGACTGAGGCCGTCATCAGTTTGTTCAGTTGCCTAGCACTGTTAGTTTTAGGATGCTAGGTAGAAGGTATATTTTAGTGTATTTTAACGCATTGTTTTATTGATTGAATGTTGTTAGCTGCCTTGAGCCAATTTTCGACAAGGCGGGATATAAATGGAAAATAAATAAATAAATAAATAAATAACCTCAGATCAGTATGCACATCAACAGATAGCTGTCCATCACAGCTGTCATACTTTATTCTCTCAAGGGAAAAATGATATGGCCTCCACCACCCCTTCCAACCACCTCTATCCACATCTAGCCCTTCAACCATTGCATAATGTCTTTTTGAAGCTAGACAAACCAGTTCAGTTTGTGAAGTTCATGACACAGCAGAACACACACACACCAGTGTGCTAGAGACACCAAACTTACAGGGGATCTCTGGATGACTCTCATCTACCTGTCCTCCATGTTTGGTGACAATTGGATTTACAGGGTCCAAGTTACACCTAGGACCAACTGGAGGTGTTTCTGCACCCTAGGCGGGCGCAGATACCAACCTCCCGGTGGGGCCTAAAAACCCGCCATGCTGCCCCTGCCTCCTCTCCCCCCCAAGGAGGGAGTGGGAGGGCAGGTGAGCTGCAAGCCAGGGAAGGGGTAAGGGTTTAAACCCCTGCCCCTTCTGTCCCAGCGCTGGCTTGCCTGCGCACCCCACAGCTGCCAGGGAAGGGGCGGGGTTTTTTGGCAGGGGCTTTTGGTGCCCCTAAGGGCCAGCATGGTGTAGGCGAATGCCTAGTTTGCCTGGTGAGCGAGCCCCAAAGAAGGTACCCCCAGGAAAGTGCTTTCTGGGGAAATGACAGGTGCAAGGTCAGGAGGTTCAGAAGTATATAGAATGGATTCTGTACAATCTAGAGACACCAAGCTCACAGGGGGTCTCCAGCTGACTCTTCTCCACTTGCCCTCCAAGTCTGGTGATGATTGGATTTATGGGGTCCAAGTTACAACCCCCAAAGAAGGTTCCCCATCCTCCATTATTTCTGAAGGGGGGGAGCAAAAAAAAACAAGGGAAATAGTAGCCCTCCAGAACAGAATCAAAGTCCCAGAGAATCTCTGCAGTAGAAACTGAAGGTAGGGGGCATTTTGCAAGCCCAGCAGAACCAGTGCAATGTGCCCAGGAGAACCAGTACCACTGTGGTACTGCAAACCCAACAGGACTAAGATCAAGCCAGGAAAGTGCTTTGGGGGCAAATGTCAGGCACAGGTTCAAAAGTGTATAGAATGGTCCCCCTGCAAGCTACACACACCAAACACACAGGGAACCTCAATCTGCCACCTCCTCCTCTAGAATCTCTCCAAGTTGGGGGCAGATTAAATTTCTGGGGACCCAGTTATGGACCCTCCCCAAAAAGGTCTCCCCAGTGCTCTCTCTGGAAAAGACAGCTACAGTTACAGCCAGGAGTCTATGGAATGGCTCAGGAACAAGCCAGTGACACCAAACTCACAGGGAAACTTCACCTGGGCAACATCCCTCCCAGTCAGACACTGAAAACAAGGCAAGCATCCCCTGTATGCTTGCAGCCCCCCCAAGTCTCCAAAAGCAGGTTCTGAAGAACAGAAAGGCAGCCATCCCCAGAGTTTTGACAGAGACTCTCCAAAGTTACCCCACAACAGCTTTGTTAGAAAAGTGAAGGACTGTCCATTGTCTCCTGCCTCAGACTTCAGGAGGCCACCATAGATGTAGTCAGATAGACAGGTCAGGACACACAGAGCATCCTTTCCTTCCTGTTATCTGACCCTATCCCTTTGAAGTAGAATGCTATTCTCAGAGATGAATTTCCTTCCTTCTGGCTTGACACCTCTCTCTCTCACACACACAAAGAAGGAGGACATTGCTCTCCATCTTTGGAACAATGTATGCAGGGCAAGTTTCTCCTGCATCCACATTAATCCTTGTTAGATAGATTAGATTCTATCACTATCTGTCATCTATACTGTCTAGAGTGGAGTTCCATATAATAAAGAATTCTTATTAGTTTTGAATCTGACTACTGGCTCTGTATAACTTTGTAGGTCTGCTAGCACACTCAGTACCAAGGTTTTGCTGTGTGGAAATGCCTTGTGCACTCTGCTACATTGATAGTGATTCCTGGCTCTACTAAATCCAACAAGCTTGATGTGCACCCCAGCCCCACCAGACCACTGGAAATAACAGTTTCCAATTTTAAGTGATGCACAACAGAAAGGCAGACATGACAAGAGACTTCTGAAAGTGAGTCCCCAAAGTTACCTCACAATGACAGCTTGGCGGGCACCCCAGCCCCACTAGACAACAGCAAAGGAAATGTGCCTAGTGCCCACAACTCTCACAGCCTCCCTCCCAGGGCTGACCCAATCCATGGAAAATTCTCCTGCACTGCAGAGGAAAAGAAATACCTACTGGTCTCAGGCTGGTTGGGCCACCCACAATTCTCCAAAGGCAGATTTAGAGGGACAGAAAGGCAGATATGACATGAGACTTCCAACAGGGGCTCCCCAAGGTTACCCCATGGAGACAATGGCAGGACTGACTTTCTGGGAACCTGGGCTGTGTCCTGACAGTCTGGACAGAGAGGCAGTCCAAAAGTCACATTCGCAATGGGTGAGGGGCTTAAGGAATTGGTCAATATTGAATTCTAACTTGGCTTGTGATAGAGACACCTCAATGGTTGCAGTGACTCATTGGCTAGTACCTATTGTGTTCTTTGTTTCAGGGCAGCAAAACTGGTTCCTCAGGAATGTCAAGTCCTTTGTCAAACTGAAGGCAGGAAAGAGTCTTTTGTGCCTTCACTGCAAAGAAAGTTGGGGGGGGGCTGCCAGCGTGATGAAGACAGACTTCCTTAATGGCGTTGGGAGTCCTCAGTCAAACAGCAATGGCAGATGGCTATTTTGGAGTGTTTCATGTGTCTGGAATGGGGCAACTGGAATGGGGCAACCTTGGGAATCATGTGCACATTGTCTCAGACATCTGCTGGCATGTGTCTGGCATCACAGTCTGGTAACCTTACATCAGAATCCCTTTTTGCACATTTCAGACACAGTTAATTTATGTCCATAAGAGAACACAAAGCTCCTTACTGGGCAACAATTCCCCCCCTCGGGATCCTGGAGACGTCAGGCAGAAGGGTCCCGCAAGAAGCAGCAGGAACAGGCAATGTCATGTGATCTGGAAGGCTCGGTCATCTCTCTGGATCTCACATGAGAGGTGTCTCTGACCACACTAACAGGGAACGGACCTAAAAATCTAATCTAACCTAGCAAAAACCCAAATTACCAGTGGGCCGCCTCATCAAACCAGGCAAACAAGTATGGCCTCAAATAGAAGTCGTCACTTCAGGGCTACATGCAAATAGAAAATAGAATAATCTTAAACACTTCTATATTGGACATTGAAATTGGAAATTCACCTTATAAAGTCAATAGTTTAAAAATACTTATTATAGATATAAAACTTACTGTAAATATAAAACTTAATTCATATATGTACACAAAGAAATATTCTAAGAAATAAAGTTGCATTTTACACGTTTGCTTCATCCTTCCCTCCCTGGTGCAACAGTTCACTGTGCCCAGGGGCGCTGTTGATTAATTTTGAACGGGAGGGAAGCACTGCTTTATATTATATCTTGTCTATAAGGCACACTTTTGAAATCTTCGGATCTTCAAGTTTTCAGGAGTGGCAGAGCCCCACCTCTCCAACACATGATAACTTTGAGAGTACTCATTCCTTTCTGGCTTGTGCATTGGCGAGATCAGCCGGGAGGAAGGAGCAGCATATGAATAATGAGGAGAAGGCTCCCCCCCTTGCTCTCAAGGAGTCATGGGTACAATAATTTTAAGTTAAAAATTCATTTTTAAAAGCACATTATGACTTAACATACACAGGATGATAGCAAGGCTAAGGCATTGCATTGAGAAGATCTCATTTTGCATGATATAAGGCATGGAAAAACAATAACTGTAATATGAAATGATGTTTTTGCGTGGCCTGTTCCTAGTGCGGAGAGGCCAAACCATTCTCCCCTTTGGGGGAGGAGGGTCTTCTCCGGATCCACACTTCAAGCTCAGGGGATTTGCATATAGGAATCCCCTGCACAGCCTGGCTGTGTAAGTGTTGAGTTCAAGGAGGTGGATCAGGAGATTATCTCCTTTTAATTGGGGCCTTTGTGGCTTTGAGGAGAACACTGTCAATGGTGTACCCTTTTTAAACCGAAGGCTTCCTGCAGAAGGCCTTCACCTATTACACTGAAAAGAATAGAATCAGATACAAAAACACAAAAACCTTCAGGAAGATCCCCAATGGATTCTTCCTGGAATGACTGACACACACAGAGACCCGGATGAGGGGGCACATACTGTTTGAACTGTGTGTGCTTCTTTGGGGCCGGGGGTCTCTATGTATGCAAATGCATGAACCTCTACGCATGATAGGTAAAAATCTTAAATTTAACAAAATTAGACAAAAATACACAGGAATACATTTCAGAGTTAGATTTTTAGTAAAGACACTTCAACCCTTAGCATAATAACCATGGGGCTCAAGTCTGAAGCAAGATAAAACATACACTATAACCTTAAAGGGTATTGATCGCTGAGGGGTGGATGGAACAGGGCTCTGGCAGATTAAACCATACCGAGCTTATGCTTGGTCAAATTAGGGAGCAGAATACCTGGGCATTCCTGTTGATGTTAGCCGGGACTGCATGCCTAATGTTCCTGCTCAATTGCCTTGAACTCAACAAACCTGCACAGCCAGAAGCTCCCAGAAGGAGGTTCTCAGTCGTCCAGAGAATGCTCCACTGGGGGTGTTTGACAGAACAGCTTGTTGAGATCTTTTGCTTTGACAGGAGACATAATACTGGGAGAATAGCCAGCTAGCCTGGAAGGTCAGTTTGGCATCCTCTTGATAAAGAGGCAGCTCTACTGAGCACTTGCTAGCCAGTATTGCTCGATCCTGTCTGCAGTCTACTTGAGCTTGAGGCAAGTTTTCTAATAATTTTGAATTTGGGCTGAAAAGCCCACCCAATCTTGGTCAAATAATATATTCCACACACAAAACAACACACAAGACAGAGAGAGACTTTTCTCCCTTTCTCACAATACAAGAACTCGTGGACACTCCATGAAATTGCTGAGCAGTCGGGTTAGAACAGATAAAAGGAAGTACTTCTTCACCCAAAGAGTGATTAACACATGGAATTCTCTGCCACAGGAGGTGGTGGCAGCTACAAGCATAGACAGTTTCAAGAGGGAATTAGATAAACATATGGAGCAGAAGTCCATCAGTGGCTATTAGCCACAGGTATAGCTAGGAACTCTCAGTCTGGTGCAGGTGATGCACTCTATTCTTGGTGCTGGAGGGGACAGCAGTGGGAGGGCTTCTAGTGGGTAAAAGCCCCTGCATAACTATAACATCTGAACTGCCAAGCTTTGTCAGTTCTAGCCCCGCGCTGGTGTGAGCAGTCAAGCCTTGTCCCTAGCTCATCGTCCACCCAGCGATTCGAAAGCTTCAGCGAGTAGATAAATTGGGGACCACCCACTAGGGGTGGGCACACCAACCCCCTCGGGAGGTGTTAGCTGCTGTGGGAAGACATCTGCTGCGTTGTGAGGCCAGAAGGTGAAAAATCTGTGTCGGCATTTCCTGCAGTGGAGCGAATCGGCCAGGTGGTGGCAGTGTGACAATGCAACATCACGAGTCCTGACCTCATCAGCCAGCTGGCAGAAGAAAAAAAACACCATTGGTTCACGTCTGATTCAGCCTGCAGACAAAATCCTCCCAAGTGGCTACAGTATGTGCTTAATAATTATATGTGTGTTGTCTCCCCTATTCCCCCATGAATATTGTTAGTCCATTGTCAAAAACTGAGTAACTGTGAATCACTTTGAGCCCAGAAGTGTGTGGGAAAAAGCAATCAATAAATCTAAAGTATTATTAGTGTTCTGACCCCACTGCTGGACCGCCTGATGGCACCTGGTATTTTTGGCCACTGTGTGACAGAGTGTTTGACTAGATGGGCCATTGGCCTGATTCAACATTGGCTTCTCTTATGTTCTTATGGAGGAAGAGAGAAAGAGGTGTCTTTATTATGAAGCAAGAATAGAAAAAGGGAGGGGATTAGGGAAGAGAGGCTTCAGATTCTAGGTGTCTGAAGGCTGGGTATTTAGCAACATGGGTGAGGGTTTTCATTTAGTTAACTGGCATTTTGACCCAATACCCTAAGCCAATTAGTGCAAGTACTAAAATAATTTGAAACCCTATAATTATTACAATAGGGTGTAAAACCACATTAAATATTCCAGTTGCTTTGGGGCTTCAGCCAAAATAAACTTCCCACCAAGCATGGTTCCCTGCATTTTTAATGTCTACAGCCAGATCTGCAATTTGGGCACCATTGTGAGAAACTATGAGGGAGGCATTATCTCCAACTTCTTTAACCTTTAAAAGTTTTTTGTTCAGTTCTGGATGTGTGAGCAGGCTGCGAATTAATTCGAATCCCATTCCCAGAGGTACTGCAGAAATGGAATCATATAGTTCAAGGGACAGAGAGATTTCCTGTTGCATCCAAGCTGGCGTGGAGAAGCTAAAATCACAGGCACTGATAGTAGTGATATTGCAAAAAAAACCCCGTTGATTTTAGGGAGCATGGGTTGAACATATTCAGAGTTAACACAGGCATAATTACAAGCAGTTCTGAGGCACACACAGACTCTTCCTAAGTACACCAGAACTGAGTGTGATTCACTGACAACATCAAATTGGCATTGACCCCCTATTTCCTTCCTATGGGCCAAGCAAGTATTATGTTCCTCAAGTGTACTGTCTTCACAAATAAAACCTAACTGTTCTCTATGTCTGCACTCATCTGTGTTAATAGTCTGCCAGCTGAAAGAATTTGCTCTAGCCCATTTGTTACTATCTCTGGCATATAGCACATTGTTAATGTCTGTTTGCAGGCCTGGAGGAACAACTGGGTAAACAGAAAAAGTTTCTTTGGCAGCCACTGTAATGACTACTAAATCTAACTGCTGGGTGGCTGGATCAAAAGAAGCATTTGCCAGGGACCACCACTGTTCTAATCTAACTTCACTGTGTGTTAAATTCCTTTTCATAAGGTCCTTGATTTCTAAGGGGATCTTTCCATCCATGGACTGCCTAATTATTCCCATGGCCATTGCTAAATTTACAGTTTGTGCCTGTGTGCACGCTAATGCCACAGATATATTGTGTAGTTATAAGGAGTGGGAAAAGACATGAAGCTGAATGGAATAGTATTTGTTATAACTTTTAGCTAGAATGATTTTAAACTTACTTTCAGTTCCATTGCAAGTACTTGAATAGGAGCAAGCCAATTACAAAATTTCTAGTCGTAGCAACCAGTCTAAATTTTTTATGTGGCAAAAGGTCAACTTTAAATTGGCTGGGATTCACTCTCTATCTCACTTTGTTGGCTAGTAGCTCTCTATTAGGGAGTAGCATTTCAGTATTATTATCTATCTGGCTTTTTTCAGTATTCTTATCTATCTAGATATATTGTGTTGCAGGGATTGGATGCCTCCAGTAAGAATACTAAAATCTTTCTCCATAACTTGCTCCCTTGAACTACAATTACCAAAAGGGGAACTCTGCTCCCCCTTTTTACTTTTACTAAACAAAAATTCCTTTTATCTATTGAGGCACCCAGGCTATTTGTACTCTTTTTATTGTGGCACTCAGCCTATTTGTATGGTTTTGAGCATGGAAGTGATCAGCTTCTTGATACTCTTATGGGACAACCTACTAACCCATTTAATGGGTTTTGAGCCTCTCGCTCTTATGGGGTAACCTCAGCCGCCCTGAGCTACCGGATAAGCCGCCCTGAGCTACCGGATAGGGTGGGGTATAAATCCCAAAATAAATAAATAAATAAAATAAATAACCCATGGGGTTTGGGGCCTCACCCTGACTTGACAACCTCCTAACCAGTGGGATTCTGGGTCTCTTGCCCTAACTGGATTATCACCCAACCTCCCAAGTTTTGGGATTCCTGTCCCTAACTGGATCACTTCCAAACAGCGATAGCAAGAACAAGAAAATGAGGGTCCTGCTTCTTCCAGAGATACCATAATACACACGGAGGCTGGAGTCAGTATGAAAATGATGTCTTTTACTGAAGAAACTTCACATTCAAACAATACACACACATACCCTCAATTACACAGCTTCTAGGAAAATTAGATAGAGTGGAGACGTTTGCATGGGCAGGATATCATTGGTGGGCAATATTTACCTGTCTTACATGATGATGATGCGTCCCAATGGAAAAATAGGGCAGACTAATAGGAGAGGGGGATCGTGGTCTGAACTGGCAGACACACATGGAAGATTGGCTGCAGTCCAAGAGTCTTAGAGGCAGGGTGAGTTTCAAGATAGCAAGAGCTAGGGGGTTAGAAAGGTCTAGAGAGGATGTATAGAGGACATAGAGAGAGAGAGCATGCTACTGGGTACCCACTTTTATTAGGGGGCATTTGGGGGAGGGCTATGCTGGACCTTCCCTTGGGACAACCCCTTGGTGGTCCATTCCAAAAGTCATGTTCGCAATGGGTGAGGGGCTTAAGGAATTGGTCAATATTGAATTCTAACTTGGCTTGTGATAGAGACACCTCAGTGGTTGAGATGACTCATCGTCTAGTACCTATTGTGTTCCTTGTTTCAGGGCAGCAAAACTGGTTCCTTAGGAATGGCAAGTCCTTCATCAAACTGAAGGCAGGAAAGAGTCTTTTGTGCCTTTGCTGCAGAGAAGGTGGGTGGGGCTGCCAGCATGATGAAGACAGACTTCCTTAATGGCGTCGGAAGTCCTCAGTCTAAACAGCAATGGCAGATTGCTATTTTTGAGTGTTTCATGTGTCTAGGGATACATCTGGAAGGGGGAAACCTTGGGAACCACATGCACATTGTCTCAGGCACCTGCTGGAGCATGTCTGGCATCACAATCTGGTAACCTTACATCAGAATCCCTTTTTGTACATTTCATACACAGTTCATTTAGGTTCATAAGAGAGCACAAAGCTCCTTGCTGGGCAACATACTGTTGGCGTTCCCATGGGAATGACCTCTTGGAGTGTGGCTTGCCTTGATGTTCCACCCACCACAAGCTGAAGGTGGGGAGCCTTTCTTGGAAAGGCATTCTGCTCCCTTTCCATTTCTCCCTGCTGAGATGAAGCGGGCCTATTTTTCCTCCCACCAGCTGCCATTCTTTCCTCCAGTGGCAACTTAGTGGGGTGCACCCTTTGCAGGTGCCTACAGAGGACGGAGGAGGACAGGTGTTAGGGGTTTGCAACCCTCCAGACATAGGCATGGCACACCTGGAATTCTGCCACACAGGGTTCACTGGGGAGGGTGCAGAAATGTTTCCAAAATTTGAGCTGGAAACAGGGGTCCAGGACTAGAAAAGGTGGGAGGAGGGACAGTTGCTTTCTGGCACTGGGCTGTGAGGGGCCCTGGAGGGTTGTACTCAAGGCAGGAGCAGGAACAGGGAGTTGTGTGAAAGGGAAAAATGCTCCCCCCGTCTGGATCACTGCTAGAGTCCTCCTCTCTAAAGAGTGTTAGCAAATGCTGGTGTCTTTGGGCAATGCTAACAATCCTTTTGTTTCTGTGTGGAGCCCCAGGAACAGATCAGGGAAAGGAGGCCCCGAGGCCCCTGGTGATGCTCTGCTAGGGCCAGGTTCCAGTGGGCAGGCAGGATGGATTTGGTGCCTGGGGACGGGGGCCTGTGGTACAGGTAGGTGGAAGATGTCTTTCCCCACAATAAGCACCCTTTTCAGCCTCATGTAACAGAAGGGTTCAGAATTAGGAGGGGTGTGAGGGTAGAAAATGTGAGTCTTCAGCCAAGGCTCCCAGTAGCTAAGCCTCTCTGCTTGGCATGAGCAAAGATGGGGTGGCTCACAACCCTGAGTCCATCTAACACCCCCAAACCTCAGCAGAGAGGAGTTAACAATCAAAATGTGGGTCCTCAGCTGAGAAACACACTAGCTAAGCCCCTTTGCTTGGTGTGAACAAAGAGACGGGGTGACTCAGAGCCCTGAATCCACCTAACACCATCAAACCCCAGCAGAAGAGAGGAATCACAATCAAAATGTGGGTCCTCAGTTGAGGAACTCACTAGGTAAACCCCTCTGCTTGTTGTGAGCTGAAAGATGGGGTGGCTCAGAGCCCTGAATCCACCTGACACCCCCAAACCTCAGTAGGGGAGAAGAATCACAATCAGGAGGGAACGTGGTCTGCTAATCTCCTTTTTAACAAGTTCCCTGTCTTTCTGTGCAACTGTGAACAGCTGACAGAGGAGAGGGTACAGAGCCAAGCTGAATATATTTATAGCTTCTGATCCCATAGAGCAGAATGGGAACTCTGTTATTGGCAGCCAGCAGTGCCTGTTAAGTTTTGGAGGGCTATTGTTAGTGTTTCCAAGGCAGGAGAATTCTGCCCCGTTGCCTTGGAGTTTTGTAAACAGTTTAATTAAGCAGACAGTCTGTCTTGAAATGTATCCATTCACGAACCACCACAAACTGCACCTAAGTCTGTGAAATGTTTGTGCCAGGAGCCCTTCCACAAATATTGTTTCATGAACCATGAATCAGCCAAAATACACGATGAACTTTAGTTTGTGAGCCAGTTCATTCCCATCCCTAATAATCCATTCATTTCCTTTCCACATTGGACAAAGGACAATCTGCTATTTGTCATGGAATTTCAGAGCCATAGTTAATGGGGGTGGGATTATCTGATATATATAATTGCTCTAACGTGTTGGCACTTTCCAGCTCTCCCACTGGCTGTGCTGTGTGCTCCATGAGCCACTGGCCCATCAACAGCCAATCAAGAGTACTTGCATGCCACTGGCTGGGTGCTGGGTTCGCTCCTTTTCCCTGCCCATCGCCGCCTCAGCCACTGTTCCCTGTCAGAATTAATTGCCAAAATGGCTGTCTCTCCTGATGAAGGCACTTCTCCTGCTTGGCCTCCTGTGGGCCTAACTTTCCTCAGTGGCTGTTGCTAGGCAAGCAAGCCTGGTTCTGTCAGTACAAAGGCAAAGCCAGGAGGCCCTTTCCAGGCCTTTGTGGGGAATTCATTGGGGCCAGCCATGACTAGGGTTGCCAGCTCCAGGCTGGGAAATTCCTGGAGATTTTGTGGTGGAGTCTACGGAAGCCAGGGTCTGGGGAGGGGAGAGGCCTCAGCTGAATAGAATGCCACAGAGTCCACCCTCCAAAGTAGTTATTTTCTCCTAGGGAACCATTGCTTCCATTCTCCAAGTGAGGGCTGGAAATCACTCAGAATTACAACTGCTCTCTAGGCGGCAGAGTTCAGTTTCCCAGGAGAAAATGGCTGCTTTGCAGGGCAGACTCTGTATCATTATACCCTGTTGAGGTCGCTTCCTTCCTGTTTGGGTCCCCACTGTGGAGGAAGACTACTTTTCCTAGGTAGAGGCTGCAGGTGGTGGTGGGGAGATGTAAAGCTGAAGTCAGAGGGGCAGATAAAGGTAGGTTAATGGTTGGCTGGGAAGGAGATAGGGTTGCCAACTCCAGGTTGTGAAATTCCTGGAGATTTGAGGGGTGGAGCCTGGAGAGGGTGAGGTTTGAGGAGGAGTGGGACCTCAGACAAGTACAATGCCATAGACTCTACCCTCCAAACCAGCCATTTCCTCCTGGGGAACCATTGTTGTTAATCTGCAGGTGAGGGCTGGAGATCACTCAGAATTGCAACTGATCTCCAGATGGCAGGGATCAGTTCCCCTGGAGAAAATGGTGGATTCTGTGACATTATACTCTGCTGAGGTGGTCCCCCATGGCAGCCAGTGTGACGTAGCAGTTAATGTTTCAGAGCAGGGTCTGCCAGACTCAGGTTCTTCTTGTGGAAGCTGATTGGGTGATTCCAGACCACTCACAGACTTTCAGCCTAACCTATCTGTGCAGATCAAAAGGGGGAGAGGAGAATAATGTGAGCAGCTTTGGTCCCCACTGTGGAGAAAGACTGTACTTTTCCTAGGTAGAAGCTCCAGGTGTGTGTGGGGGAGATGGAAAGCTGAAGTCGGAGGGGCAGATAATGGTATGTTGATGGTTGGCTGGGAAGGAGATAGGGTTGCCACCTCCAGATTGGGAAATTCCTAGATATTTGAGGGGTGGAGCCTGGAGGGGGGGGTTGAGGGGGGTTCCTCAGACAGGCAGAATGCCACAGACTCCACCCTCTAAACCAGCCATTTTCTCCTGTGGAACCATTGTTGCCAATCTCCAAGGTAGGGCAGGAGATCACTCAGAATCACAACTGCTCTTCAGATGGCAGAAATCAGTTCCTCTGGAGAAAACAGTAAGCTCTGTGTCATTATACCTTGCTGAGGTTGCCACAGCAAATTGACGCTGAGTGCCCAAGGCCAGGGCACTGCCCAGAGCCTCTTTCCAGAGCTCATTGTATTTATTTCCAAAATGGGCCTTATTCCTAGTATTTTATAAGTCCCTAGTTGGTAACAGTAGCCTCTAACACAGGAGATGGGTGTTTGTGCAGTTATTCACTATAGCACATTACTTTAGACAGGAGTCTGGCTTAGATCCAATTCCATTGACCATAAATACCTGGACCTTTGGGACTTTCCCTAGTCTTCAGCAGAAACTTGGGTTCACAGGAGGCTGGATGGGCTTAAGACTCCTCCAGCACCTTATTATGACAAGGAACTCTGCACATGCTCTGAATAATCTACAGCCTAGGTAAAGTGTACTCAGTTGAGTTAGTTCAACTGCCTTGCTTTTTAGTTTGGAATATTATGTGCTGTGTTCTTATGTGGGCCCCCCATATTTTGTCCTCACCTTTTCCCACCCCCTTTTAATTCATCCCCCTTTTCCCTGCCATTTATAATAAACCTTTTTTTTGTATAATGACTTTTTTTTGCTTTGCCTATTACAATCTATCACACTGGGATATTTCTCTGAATCTCTTCCCTCAGTGCTAGACTGTAAAGAGGTTACATAGTTGGTTATAAGGTATTTTCTAGGGTTTCTATCCTGTTATTTGGTTATTGCTCTGGTACTGCGCTAGAAAGATACCTTCTCAGCAGGTCAGTCTAGGTGTTTTCAGGAGGTCACTGAGTGGTGGCAGCTGGTTACCAGGGTGATTTCCAGGGAACCTTTGGTCTAAGGTTGTTTCCCAGCAAGGGAAGACACCTTCCTCTCTTCCTTCCATAATACACATAATATGAACAAAAATTGCTAATTAAAAAGTTGCAGTCTGCAATTCTATGCCTGCTTATATGAGAGTGAAACCTAAGTTAGATTACTTCCAAGTAAATAAGAATACAACTGGCTTGACAAGACAGAGAGGGAACTCTTTCTGACAGTGGAACCCTAGCAACTTCAGTGGCCTAGAATTGGAGCAGTTCTACATAGGAATGCACTGTAAGGCTCCTATGCCATCTTCTAATAAGGTCCCAACCAAAGTTTTCTTTAAAAAAACACCTTTGCAGATTATTCATTGTTGTGTACACTGCCTCTTCTTTATATCTGCAGATGACAAACTACTATTATGACTGCATCAGAAATGTGCATGGTGTTTCATAGTGTAAAATTCAGCAGAAAAACGTAAATGCAGACCACTGCCCCAGGAAGTTTACAATCCAAACTTAGTCAATGGGGGAAAGAGAGGACAGAGAAGAGATAGAAGGAAAGCTGGAATGAACAAAAATTCATGCCCAGAACATTCTGTAAAATCTGAGCAACCAGAGCAGCCCAGCACAGCATGCAAGCTCCCAAGCTCTTCAGAATTCTTCATCTGATTGGATGTTGAAAAGCAAATATAAAGGGGGGGGGGACTATCTCGGAGAGTCTACTGGCAGAAGGGGCAGAGATCTGCAGTGTAATACTAAACAATCCTAAATCCAACTGAGCTCAGTGGGCTTACTCACTAGTAAGAGTGTTTAGGATTCCACATCTGGAGTGAAAGCAAATTCTATATTGGGACGCATACATCCTTGATTTCAGCAGAACAACAAAGTAAAAAATTCTCTCCTCACCATATTTATACGTAAAGTATTCTTGCTTTAAAAGGTAAAAAAGTAAAAGTCAGAGCTACATGGATCTTTATGGATCCCTTGGTGGTTGTTGGTTTTTATATACATTCCCCTCCACCCAGAAGGATGCATCAAATCACAGATTTATCACAGAATATTGAAATTTATAAGGGGATGAGACAAGGCTTCCCCCTTTCACCACTGTTGTTTATTTTTGTTCTTGAAGTTTTAAATGATGTAATTAGAATGAATCAACAAATTTTAGGTCTTAAATTAAGAGGAGAAGAGTATAAGCTTTTAGCATTTGCAGATGATTTACTATTCATATAACAAATAAGTGTAGCTCCTTGTTGGAGAATAATTATATAGAATTATTGAAATCTATCATGAAAGATTTGGAAAAATGGCAAAAACTTCAGATATCATTAATGGAAAGAATTGCTACGATGAGAATGAATATCTTGCCAAGATTGATGTCTCTATTCCAGACTATACTGATTATTCAAAACGGGAAGTAATTCAAAAAATGCTTGAAAGAGCTCGAAAAAATCTTGTCAAAATCCATTTGGCAAGGGAAGAAACTAAGAATAAAACTTAAAGCTCTACAAAATTCTAAAGATAGCGCAGGTTTCACTTTATTGAACTGGTTACTTTACTACAGAGTGACAGCACTGAACTGGATTAAAGAATGGATTATGCTAGAGAATCAGAGATTATTAAAACTAGAAGGACATGATCTTTTATTAGGTTGGCATGCATTTTTATGGTAAGGAAAAGCGGACTCTCATAAATACTTCAAGCAACATTGGATTAGAGCATCCTTAATTAAAGTATGGGAGACAATAAGGACTCAAATCTACAACAAGTTTCCAAAATGGGTTGCACCCCTAGAAGCTTTTACAAACCTTAATGTGTATCAGGAAGAAGAAATTACAAGATATCAAGACATTCTAGATCCTAAAAATAACCTGAAATTAGTACAAAGCTTTACATGGTGGCAAAAGGTACAAATGGAATCTAGATATGCTAAAGATTGGAAACCCCTACCAAAGAAGAAATTATAAACAAAATGTTGGAAACAACAGAAATGGATAAAGTGACTTTATTAATGAAAAATCATCCAGAAAAAAACATTTAAGAGTACATGGGCAAAATTCTACACTTGGTTGGAGAACGACAATAATTCATAGTCAAATAAAACGTTAGTGAGGATACAGAGACAAAGAGTTTGTTATATTAGCGACAAAAGACTAAAATTTTTTGAGATGGAATATTTGATTAATATGGATTAACTTTAAGGCAAAGTATGGTAACTGTTTGAAAGATTTTCCCCTATGTATGTATGTATGCTGAGTGTGTATGTAAAAACTTAATAAAATACAGTTTAAAAACCCCCAAAATTAAAAAGACTCTGTGCCCAGGGCATGGGTGTGAGATGAGATTCCAGAATGGAGGAGGCACTGACCCTCGGGGATCACCCTCTCACTACAGAAAGAAAAGTAGGTTGAGCAGGGCTTTCAAATGTCTATGCTAGCAATGGAATAGGTACAAGCTAAAATGGATAGCATCATTTTAGGGAAGGGGAAAGCCTAACAAACTCTCTACTCAGAGGCAAGACAGAAGCTACACTGTAGTCTAACTCTCTAAAGCATGACAAGAATAAATTAACAGTTCTTGTGATGAAAGGTACTCAGCAGAGGGATTCCACAGGGATCAGTACTGGGATTGGTCGCTATTTAATTTCTTAATCTGGGGTGGGTAGCAAAATGGGCACGTTTGTGGAGAGTACCATCAGATTATTTAGGATGATGAAAACGAGGGTGGATTGTGAAGAGCTCCAAGAGGACTTCTCTAAACTGGGTGAGTGGGCAACAAGTGAATTTCAGTGTAGAGATAAGTGCAAGGTGATGCACAATGAAACAAAATATCCTAACTTTAAAATATGCTGATGGGCTTGGTACTGCCAGAAACTGAGAGAGAAAGCAATCTTGGGGTTGTAGTGGAGAGTGTGATGAAAATGGTGACTCAGTGTATAAGAAACATCCAAACTGTTATAACAACAATAAATCCCTACTCATACTTTCCTAGCTTGACCACAGGTGTGATACTTGTGGCACTGTCACATCTAGTGGTGCATAAACACTGTAGAATTTTAGATTCTCATTTTGTAGTATAGGTGACTTCTTTTTTAAAAAGCTGAAACAAAAAACCTAGCTGTACAGCACAGAATGGGGTGAAAGATTAATGTGCTCTATTGAAGTATACAACAGGGAACTGACACATTAAAACACTTGTGTTATCTGTTTAACCAGGATACATTCTGCTGTCTTTGCACGAGTCCTTCAGTCTTTAGTTTCTACCTTCAAAGTAATTGTGTATGACATATGCTGGAAAGAAGGATGAGTTGTTAAAGATGCAAGAACACACTGATTTGTCTTTCAAGGCTAAATGCTATAAATATACTCTTCTGACTTTTCACTTGCAAAGGAAGAATCATTTACTTGCTGCACTGTCTTCAAGCACAAGACTGCATTTGGCATCACATTTTCTCACTGCACGAGAATAGCAAAGTCATCTCCTACTGTTCCACTGACATCATCAATTCATTAGAAGTTCTTTTAATCTGGTGGTAATCACACTGGTTTGCCACCAAAGACGTTTCTGCCCACACAAGAATTCCTGGATAATATCCTAGAATGTATCTTTGCTCCCCAAGGATCAGAGAGAAGAGAATAGAAGCAGCTTACAGCTTTGGCAGGCCTCCTCATGATTGCTTGAAGGCCTGATTATAAGAAGTGCGGTCAAAATGTGGATTTTGTGCTGAAGTACAATTTTGTGCTCTACTAGTAGTTATGATAAGACATATGGAGGTGTGGACAAGACTTTTTGTATTTTCTACGGCATATCCAGAGTAATAGCAATGTGAAAAAATATTGTGTTTGTCCCAAAACGGTGGTCAACAAGACCAAAAAAGTTGTCAATAGACGCTATACAACAAGTGAAAATGATATAATATATTAAACATCAATATCATAAACAATACAGAAAAGTGCAAAGAAAGGTCCAAAAGTAACTGCAGTTGACGAATTTCTCTGGAATAGTGTTTCGTTTTGTTTCACAAGGACTTCCTCTGAACAGGACCACACCAACAATTGCATCTTCTATTGTTTGTTCATCATTGAATATACTGACATAATAGCAATAGCTTCACAGAAGTCATATCCTCAACTCTTGAGTTTAAACATAGTCAATTCAAAGTGAGCAAGCTAAATGAAAGCACACATCAGCTGCACCAAGGAATAAAAAAAAATATTTGAAAGAACCCTATAACTTCTACTTGTGTTAGTTTTATGTGTCACATCAGGGAGGATTAGCCATGAAAGGTACCAGGAAAAGTCCCAGTTGGCTGGTGGCATGGGGCTGGCTGGGCAGGCTCTTTCTCCCTCCCTCTTTTTTGGACCCTTTTCCAAGACAGCCCCCTCTCCCAAGTCTGCACCTGTGTAACACATACATGTACATGAGTCAATGACAAAGAAGGACTTACGAGCCTTATCATATACTGGACAGAAGCAATCAGGATGATGTTGTGCATTGTAACCAGGGCCAGCTCACCTGCTAGGCAAACTAGGCATTTGCCTAGAGCGCAGGCCAGCCCTGGAGTGCCAAACAGGACCCCCCCCGCCCCCCCCCCTCAAAGTCCCCCAGCTCCAGTGCCTGCAGAGGGTGGCTTTCCCGCCTTCCTCAACTTGGCCAGTGGCCCTCTCCCTCCTGCCCCAGAAGGCACAGAGGTGGCAGCAATGGCAGCAGCTGAGAGGCAGCAGCAGGACAACCCAGAGGAGAGCATGGGGCCACCCTCGCCTACTCCCTGCCAGCCATGGCTCCCTCCTGGGCACCGCTGTGCCTCCTGCTGCTGCTGCCAGGTGCCTGGGCCCTGGCAGGGGCGGTGGTGCCGCTGTGCTCCTCAGTGAAGTGGGTGGAGGGGCTGGCCCAGTGGACCTCGGTGGTGCTCGAAGGCAAGGTGTGGGCTCCCAACATAGTCGAGCTGTTGGGAAACAGAGGACAAGGAGGAGGAGGAGGGGAAGAAGCGACGTCGCTGCCACCACTACAGTCCACCGCCTTCACCGGCTCCTCATTCTCACGGAGCAGCAGCCTCTCGCTGGCTGCCCACGCCCACTCCCCCGCCTAGGCAGCCCGATGCCTGCCCCCTCACCCTCCTCCTCCTCTCCAGCAGCAGCGGTGGCTGGGCTGCACATGCCCCAGGTGTGGCCAAGACAGAGCAGTGGTGGGCTGCGGATCATCAGGATGATGTTGTGCATTGTAACCAGGGCCAGCTCACCCACTAGGCAAACTAGGCATTCACCTAGAGCGCAGGCCAGCCCTGGGGTGCCAAACAGGACCTGCCCCGCCCCTGCTGCTACTGCTGTTCCAGGTGCTACTGGGGGGTGCTGAGCTGGGCTCTGCCTGCAGGAGGGGGGCAGCTGGAGCAGGAGCTGCCACCACCGCCTGACAGAAGAGAGCTGCTCCCTCTTCTTCCTGGAGCCCGCCGGCATGAGCCACGCCAGCTCACTGTCAGGAGAGACTGGGCGGGGGGGGCAAGTGCCAAGGCCCTGGGGGATGATGGGGGAACTGCTGCAGAGCAGGTGGGCAAGGAGGACCTGGGAGCCCCCCCTCCTCCCAGGGCAGCCCTTCCACACCTGCGTGGGGGGAGAGAGAGAGAAGAGGGAGGGGGCAGCCCAGGCCAGTTGGTCATGCTCCCAGGGATCCCAGGCCCTGACGGCTGCTGGGCATGCCAGGAGGAATCCGGACTGGCCCGGCGCCTCTCCCTGGCTCCTTCGCGGGGGTGGGCAGCTGGACTTCCTTCTCTCCAGGCCCTGCCTGGAGGTTGGCAACCCCATAATTGGTGGGCACATGGAGGGGGCGCCAGAAGGTAGCCCCACCTAGGGTGCAAAAAAACCCTAGGGTTGGCCCTGATTGTAACATGACCATCAATACTTTTTCCTCCTTCTTTTCTTCTTCAGCTCACACATCCCACAATCATCATCCAGTTTATCAAATGAAACAGGAAATCAGATGACACTAACAGTAGTTGATGTTCAGGAACAACAATAGCCTTTGCAGGAACAGGGCCAGAAAGTAAAATCTAGTGGGGTTATTTCTATAGGCCACTGGTGCAGTGGCATGAAAGAGAAAGTGCTACTAGCAGAACCAAGTTTCAGATCATAATCCACTTGATCAAACTGACAGTAGGGAAAAGCAAAGGAAAGGGTCTACAAACACTGGGGATGGAAAGCAAGAATTCTGCAGAGTGGAAAAACATAAGAAAGCTGACATGGGGGATTCACAAGGGAAAGATGGCTAGAGTTCAGAGACAGTGGGGATACCTTGAAGAGAAAGGCAGGACACAGAAGACCCAGAAAACACCAGGCAGACAAGACCTAGGAGGCAACAAGCACTGTGAGGACAAGAACCTCAGGGCAAGGACATAGACTTACCAATTTCCCGGGGGGGGCTAGGTCTGGGTTAGCCTGGGTATTCTCTGAAACCCCCTGCCCCCCCAAAAGCAGTCCCCGCTATCCCTGCCAGAGCTCTCCAAAGTCCCCTCCCCACTCCAAAAGCAGTCTCCACCAGACTGCCAGCCCTTCCGCCACCCCCCACACCCTAAAAGCATTCCCTGCAAGCCTGCCAGCCTCACCCCTCCCCCACCCAAAAAGCAGCCCCCGCCACCCCGCACCAGAGCACCCAAGCTGCCCACGGCCTGGGCACCCTCAGCTCCCTCCCACCCCACCCGAAGCAAGTCCCTGCCCCCTACACCGCCATCAGCTTAACCTTCTGGCTGGTGGTGGTGGCAGTGGTGGCAAGGAGAGGCAGCACATGCTGCTTCCCACTCCTCCTGGCCCAACTGAGGGCTGCTGGGAGCTGGGGGTGGGGCTTAGGCTAGTGTCTGCCCTGTCTGCCCATCTGCCCAGCAAATTGGTAACAAAAAGGTTTTTTTTAAGTTTTTAAATAACCCTTTCTGCTTTCAAAGTGGGGAGGGGGTCAAGGAGGGGTTGCAAGTGTCACTGGTATTGCTTGCATTGGTTGCCCTAGAGGAGGCTTACCCCCCTCCTGGAAAATTTGGGAAGGTGCCAGTCCTCAAACCCCCTCATAGTCTACACCTATGCCTCAGGGTGAACAAGCTTCCTGATAAACAGGCAACCAGGAGTTCATCATCTTAAAGTATTTATACCTAAATTACCCAACACAACTAGGAATAATGAAGTATGGGGATAAGAGCCTTTATCTTGTCAGTACTTGAGTAGGTCTCTTTCCCTTTACAAATAAATTGTGGTGGGAGAGAAGACCTTAGTACAACCACAATCCTCCTTAAATTGAATTGAGGCAGATGTCAAGGCATTAACAGCTAGACAGTCATGGACAACCTATGGTCTTCTTGGGCATATTTATATGATCCATGGTTCTATTAAAATGCTAAGAATCTTTGCTTTTATGATCACTGATGTTTTTTTAAAAAAACCTACACAAGTTGACTCCTTGAATGTTGTAGGGGAAGAAGGCTTGAGAAATAAGGATTGCACACAAACATTGTATGCTTTAAGGGGTACAATGGAAATATATTAGGCATAGAGATACCTTGTGAATAATAACAGGTCTCATAGCAAACAAAAAGTAGGATGCACAGTTTCTTGATTATTGGGATGGGATACATGGGAGCTGGAACTTTGCTTGGTCAACAAATGCATGCCCTAAGAAACACACCTCTTTCACTACAGCCCAACTTGCCTGTGGAGGATTGTCTCACACTGAGACACAGATGCAAGGAGATGAATGAATGAATGAATGAATGAATGAATGAATGAATGAATGAATCTCCCAAGCAGTTTTTATTGGTAATGAAACTGGTAGTATAGCTGTGACACCTCCCCATTTGGATTAGATATGCAGTGAAAGAGTGAAGAGGATTTAATGTCACAGCCTCTGAATCTTATTTTCACAACCCTAATAAAAAAAAATTCTTTGGTTGGAGAATTAGATAATTTCTAGTAGAGCCAAGGCTGGTTCACCCACTAGGTGAGCTAGGCACTCGCCTAGAGCACACGGGCCGCAGGGACACCAAACTGCACCCGCCCCCCCCACGAAAAGCCCACCACCACCTCCCCACCGCTGCCATCAGTGAAGAGCACCCCGGCAGGGCGCCCTGTGGGGGGGGAGAGGAAGCAGGGGTGGCGGCACAGGAGGCAGCGGTGGAGCTTTCCCGCCCTCCCCCTCCTCCCTCGGACTCAGAAGAGGGAAGAGACAGGGGTGTAAAACCCTCTTGCGTCGCGCGTTCTTGGCTGTCCGCGGTCGAAGCCTGGGTCATGGGGGGGAGAAGGCACAAAGCTGAGCTACCAGCTGACCCGAACGGCTCCGAACTGGGCAGCTGAAAGGAGGCAGCGGCAGGGAGCACTTCCTCCTCAGGAGCTGGGGGAGATACCGGTGAGCCCTTAAAGTCACTGCCCCAGAGAGCCTCCCAAGGCTTCCTCTGTCCCTCCCCACCTCCCGAAGAGGCAGAGAGGAGGTTCCTGCAGGAGGTCCCCTTTCCTCTGCTCGCAGAGGGAGGGATCGGTTCCCTGCTCTGGGTTGGGGTGGGAGTCCTTGTTGCCTCTCCCCAGTCTGTGCTGCTGCTGGAACCCCCGAGCCGGTGCCCGCGCCCCCAGCGCTCCTTGCTGTTTTGCCCAGCATGCCGTGCTCCAGCAGGCACGCAAGAGTGAGGCTAGCTTGTGGTGCCCAGCACCCCCCCCCAGGTGTGTTTCTGGGAAGTCTCCAGGCCCCACTGGGAGGTTTGCATCGCCTGGGGGGGCGCCACAAGCTGACCTCACCTAGGGCCCAGAAACACCTTGGGTGACCCTTTGCCATCTGAGGCTAAATGGGTGCTAACCAGAGAAAGGGCCTTCTCAGTTTTGCACCCAAACTCTGGAACTTCCTCTCCAGGGAGATTTGTTTGTCTCCCCTGGTGAAGACTTTTTGCTTGGTTTTGGTTAGTATTCCCCCACTAACTGTCACTGGCCTTCCTCCTTGCTTGTCTGTCCATGTTTATGTGTTTCATTTTAACACTGTCTTCATTGTCTACAGCCTTGGGCACCCTAAATTGCATGGAAAAGCAGCATTCAAATTGTTTTAAGTAAATAAAATAATAAAACCTCAAACAAAATCAGCCCTCCGACATGCACATAGCTGCTAGCAGGATCACAACATGGTCACACAGGTTTAGTTTAGCCCTGCTTCTGAGCTTCTAACAGCAGCCCAATATGCAGGGCTGGCTCCAGGTGTCTGGGCGCCCTAGGCAGGACAGCCTGGGGCACCCCCACCAGGGATGCCAACCTCCCAGTGGGGCCTGGAGACCAGGGGCAGCGGCAGAGCGCTGGCTTTCCTGGGTGCTCCATAGCTGTGGGCCCCCCAGAAAAGCCAGGGAAGGGGGCGGGGGTCTAGCTGCCGCCCCCTCCCTCCCAGCGCCGGCTTTCCTGGTGGCTCTGCGGCTGCGGGGCCCCCAGGAAAGCCGGGAAGGGGGCAGGGGTCTAGCCACCACCCCCTCCCTCCCAGCACCGGCTTTCCTGGGGGCTCCGCGGCTGCAGGACCCCAGGGAAGCTGGGAAGTGGGCAGAGGTTTAAACCGCCGCCCCCTCCCTCCCAGCGCCGGCTTGCTTGGGTGCTCTGCGGGGCGCCCAACCAAGCCTGGGAAGACATGGGGGGCCATTTTGAGGGGGGCACCTTTTGGTGCCCCTGCGGCCGCCACGCTCTGGGCAAGCCGGCTCTGCCAATATGCAGAAAATAGCAAGTGCAGGGGGTTTTTTTTGGGGGGGAAGACACAGTGATAGGATGATTCAAGTTTCTTCTGCTAAATTTGGGTCTCAGATATTGCTAAAGACACTAAAACAAGCCCAGTGCAAGTTTCCATGTGATTCACAAGCCACCCAAGCCAGCATGTTTGTACTTTTGCCACTTCAGTTCCACAGATTAAAAAAAACAACAGCCTTATCCCGTTCATTATTTAAGTGAATTACTTAAACATTATTTGTATTGTGTTCATTGATGCTTTCCTCCAGGTAGGGAAACATGTGATAGCAGACTTATACAGTATGTAGAATGCTGGCAGATGTGCAACTATATTGATACAAGTGGGAACATGCCAGGACTAGAGGTAAGCATCTCATTTCCCCCTCCCCCACTATTCCTTCTTTCTTTTTCCTGAAAGCCCCCATAGTGTCTCCCTTTTTCCCCGTTTCCTTCTGTCCTTCTAATGTTGCCAACCTCCAGGCAGCGCTTGGAGATCTCCTGGAATCACAACATATCTCCCAGTTACAGAAATCAGTTCCCTTTAGGACTGCCAGCTCCGGGATGAAAAATTCCTGAAGATTTGGGGGTGGAGACTTAGAAGGGTAAGGTTTGGGGAAGGAAATTACCTCAGAAGGATATAATGCCATAGACTCCACCTTCTAAAGCAGCTATTTTCTCCAGGGAACTGATCTCTGTCATCTGAGGAGAACAATTGAAATTCTGGGTGATCTCCAACCCTCACCTGGAGTTTGGCAAACCTAATTATTCTGTAGGAAATGACTCTTTTGGAGGGTGCAGTCTATGACATTATACCCTTCTGAGGTCCCTCCCCTTCCTCAAAACCCACCATCCCCAGGCTCCGCCCCCCACCCCCATAATCTCCAGGAATGTCCTAATCTGGAGTTGGCAAACCCATATCCATACCACCCCACAGCTAATATGCCTGTATGTGCCCCTCTCTCTTAAGCTCTCCCTCCCCTGCAGCCTCTACCTAGGAAAAGTGTGGCCCAGTTGTATGGTGCTGGCCACTGGGCTAGGCCCACGTGCATGGTAGGGATCCCTCAAGGCTCTTTTCGGAGATTGGCCAGATTGGACACTCACAGCATTTTTAAATCACCATGTGGCTTCCTCGTGTCAGGCACAAGGACACTGTCACATCTAGTTTGGCCCTTACTTTCCTTACCCATTCAGCAATCCCTAACAGGAGTGGTGCCATGTCTCAGCGGCAGAGTATCTATTCTGCATGCAGAGGGTTCTAGATTTAATCCCCAATTTGCCATGGCCAGTAAGAGTAAACAATACTGAACATGATAGACCAATGAACTGACTTGATATAAGGCAGCTGCATCGTGAAGGGGGGGGGGTTGTCATATGAATCCTGGGATAGACAGTACTACTTCACATATGGCTGAACTCACCTTTACTTTAACTATCTTAACTGTGTATAAACAGGGTTGCTAAGTGTCCAGGGAAAACAGCCTCGCTCCTCTGCCTTTCACAACAGCTTGATATCAGCAGGCAGATTTTTTTCTCAGCATTGAGGTAAACATTATAACTTACTAATGTCGATACAACAAGCTGCTACAGAGGCAATCTGAAAAGCAGACAATCCTATGTATAAATTGCTCTGATAATTAGCAGATGATCCCAGATTTTGGCTTCAGATTCTGAGCAAGAATTATATCTGAGGATAAGCATCGGATGTAAGACATTGTATATCAAGAAAGAATAATAAAAAGAAATGTGGAAACAAGGAACTAAGTGTGTGGAGAAATGATCTTAGAATAATACTGAGAGCAAATGGAGACTGCTCTGTAAAACATGCACAATAGTAATTCATCAAATGTTAATTACTGAAGAGATCTTCCCTATGCCTAAGCCAAAGGCAGAGATGGCTTGCCAATGAATTCTCTAATTTTCCATTTCAGAACTAGTCAGAGTATTTTCCCACGGCAATGTATTACTAGGCTGCCACCTTGTGGTCATGTGATCAGCTGCAGATTACTAAAAATGGAAGATTAGCCTGAATTTATTACTGCTGAGAGAACAAATGCACAGTTCTTGTATATTTGGCTCGATAATCTCCTGAAATTAACCAAACCCCTAAAAGCAGCTGTCTTGTCCAGAAAAATGTAGTCAGGCAAAGCAAAATAAACTGAAACTGAATACAGATAAGAGGGAGGTGATAAGAAACATAAGAGAAGCCAATGTCAGTTTAGGCCAATGGCCCTCAAGTCCAACACTCTGTGTCACACAGTGGCCAAAAATACCAGGTGCCATCAGGATGTCCAGCAGTGGGGCCAGGACACTAGAAGCCCTCCCACTGCTGCCCCACCAAGCACCAAGTATATAGAGCATCACTTGCCCCAGCCTGAGAGTTCCTATCTATCCTTGTGGCTAATACCTTGTGTGCATCAAGGGGACTGATTTAACAACTTCAGTTAGTCCAGAAAGGGGCTGTCACCTACATACAGAATTGGGCATAATGCAAATACAATACCAGTACTGAAACAATGGCACTGGCTTCTTGTTTGGTTGGTTACATTCAAGATAGTGGTTCTTACCTTAAAAGCTCTCCACAACCTGAGACTGCCTGTTGCTGTTAATCCTCACAGCAGTTCCTCCTTCCATACCATGTTCACCTGTCCCTGGACTTTTTCACTTTGTGCTCCTGAATTCTGGAATGGGTTGCCAGAGGCAGAAGAGTAACTAATGTCTATACATTAGCACAAATATTGATAACCTGTCCTCAGTGCCGGATTTATGTACAGGCTAAGTAGGCTGAAGCCTAAGGCCTCTAAGTCTAGGGGGCCTCCACAGCCCTACCCCCCCCCAGCAGGCTGTCTCCCCTCTCCCAAAATTGGAAACCCAAGACATCATGCAAGGACAGGGCAACTAGGGCCCAGCAACTATGGGACTCAGGGCCAGCCAGTGGGGCCCAATTTGAAACTCTGAGGCCCAACTGGAAATTTTTTTGTGGGGCCCCAGTTCAGAGCCAAAGTCTGCAGAATCTTAGAGATATAAATAAAATCCATCTAGATTGCCCTGGTGCAGGCCGTGGGGCCCAATTTGGCAAAAATGCTCCAATTGCCTTAAGGCCAGCCCTGATGAGACTATGCAGGGGTTGGACTGACAAGCCCTGCCCCTTCTAGGTCCCTGGCGCCACTATTCAGAGTACAGACTCCAGGACTTCAGAGCCAGCAACCCAGAGTCAACAACCAGCTGCACAGCCTTCCCCAGCTCAAAGGTCCGTAGTGGTATGTGCTACACTTTAATCAGTGGGAGAGTGGGAGTGGGGGGCAGGCTGGGGCAGCTAGACCGGGCAAGCAAGTTCTCCCAAGTCCCTTCCATTCCTTCCCTCCTCCTTGGCTTGAACAGAGCAAGTACATGTGACTGGCACTGGCCTCATCCCTCCTAGGCAGGGAAGTCTATCTTTCACACTTCACAGAGCCCTGTCGGTGCCTGCAGCATGCACTTGCAACCTGTTTTTCAGAACTTCTTGGATATTAAAAGAAATATTGATGGTGTCAATTGTCATACCAATAAATCCAAACAATACTGCTTCATACATTAATATATTAATTGTTCTACTACAGGACTATTTTTGGGCCGGAACACCTCAGAATGGTGTTCTGGCTGACTTCTGAGCCTGGCCCATCCCTTCCCACCGCCCCCCCCCCGGCTCCTGCCTTCTCTCCGCTGCTGCTTCTCCCAGGGCTGGCCAAGTGCTCTGGCCACACCTACCTGGGTGCCAGCAGGCTCCAGCCCAGGCAGCAGTGGCGGCAGGAGCAGCAGGGCACTGGGAGAGCTGGCCATCCCGCCCGCCGCTGAGTGCAGCTCCCAGGAGGCTGGCTTCATGCTGCCTTTTCTGGCCCCAATGGACAGGCACCCCAAGCTCCACAGTTTCCTCTCCGCCTTGGGAGTGGACGATGAGGATGCCAAGAAGCACGGGAGGGCAAGGAAGCCAAGGCCAAGTGGCAGAGTGACACAGGAGATGCTGGCACCTGGCGGGTGGGAGACGAAGGTAGGCGCGGTGGCTGGAGAGACTCACCCCCCCCCATGCTCGCTGGGCTCCCTGAGAGTCCTCTGTAGCCCAGCAGCCACCCAAGGAGCCTGGCACATGCACAAAAAGCTGGATAAAAACCCCGACACTCTGTCGGAATCTCGGGCCTCCTCTGGGCAGCAGTTTCATTCACTCACTCACCTTCATGGCCAGGTGTAATGGTTGCAGGAGAGAGAGGGAGGAAGGGATGGAGGCAGGGCTGCTTCCGCTGCACACATGTAGCTGAGCCACCCTCAAGAACAGCCCAGCCATGGAGGCCCAGGAGGAAAGCAAGGAGGACCTGCTCCCCCACTGCCATGGGGCAATCTCAGGTGCGCAAACCACTGGGCACTTTCCCCGGGGGGAAGGGTGTGAGCTTTCCTCTGTGCCCTGGAGGAAGTAGGGAGGGACGGCTGCAGAGAGCGTCTGAATTCGGCATGCTTCAGCGGCAAGAAGCAAAGCATCTCCACCAATGCCAGCCGAGGAAAAGGAAGAGCAGCCACCCCCATGAGCCCTGCATCAGAGCTCTGGTGGCTGCTCGTGAGCCATCGCCGCCTCTCCTCCTCATGTTTCCCCTTCCCTCACTCTTGAATGAGCGTCCCACCCCCTCCGCCACCCTCCTCCCTGCTCCACATGTGGCAGCCATGGCCCCGTAATCAGGATGTGAGCACTAGTTCACCACCTGCTCTGGGAGTGTGCCAATCCGCGTGGAGACCCTGTCATGCCCGGGCCGATGGAAGCACGTCCTGCTGGCATTCCCAGTTGGCGCAAACTCAGGGTTTCACCCTGTGGGGCTGGGGCAAGGATTCCTCCTCGGGGCTGGGGTGTTGGCCAACACTGCTCTTGCCCCTGTTGTCCACCCTGGTCTCTCCTTCCCTCGCCTTGGGGCTGGGGGGTCACTCACCACCATCGCCTGCTGCCACGCTTGTGGCAACATACAATGTGGACCAATCTCCATTCAATGACTGGTATATGGGGCACTTAAATTTCCAGACTGAGCATCACCTTTTCCCAACAATGCCTTGACACAATTACTGGAAGGTGGCCCCCGTGATGAAATCCCTCTGTACCAAACATGATGTTCAATACCCCTGCAAAACTCTGCTCACTGCCTTTACACAAAAAGCTGATTATTCTGCACTGCACAGTTAGAAAGGAATACAGTGAAGCAGCTTTCCAAACAGCATAAACTTGTTGGTACAAATGGAGTGGTTGCTCCAATTACTTATTGATCTTAGTATATCATGTACTTTACCTATGCATGTGTACTGAGATAACACTGCAGCTCAGCAGTTGGCAGATACACAGGGTGTAAAAGCTAGAAGCAGACATATCAACATAAGGTATCAAAATGTTAGAGACACTGTGCAACGAGGACTGGTTGTGTTATAGTACTGTGCTTCAAGTGAGAATATTGCAGACATGTTCTCAAAGTGTTTGGAGGTGGACAAGTTTGTGGCCCTAAGAGAGAAATTGGGCATCACCGCCTGAGTCTTGGGGGGAGTGTCAGCATGTGGTTGCTGCAAATAAGACATCAGGTACCTGACAGCTTCTGACAGTCACCTTATCTGGACTAAACCGGTTCTGTCCAGTGCTGTCAGACTAAGTCAGAATGACTCAGCACTGATAGCTGATTGGTGGATGGTTGTAAAATTGTATATAAGTGTTCATGTGCTATATAGCTTTTTCTCTGTGCATGGATGTGTGTATGGCAAAGCACTCTGACAGTGTGTACCAGTATCTTCTTTTGTAAATAAATTGTATATAGCTACTGCACAAGATTGTGTGAATAGTTCCCTCCTTGGCTAAATCTCACCACACCAGAATCCACAGCATGCTACAAGAGCAATAACAATGAGTTCCAGCAGGTAGAGTACCTACATTTCTAAAAGTCTATTCAGAAGCCACCTGGCATTCTCCAGTACCTCACCCAGCCCTTTTGTGTCCTGTGTGTAAATTCTTTGTCTTTCTTGCTCTGTCCCTCAAGAATACTGGGATAAACCAATCAATCACACAAATGTTTAGCAGTCCTTCCTGACGCTAATCAGGGATGTCTCCCACCTTTTGTCATGACATTGTCTACCCTGGCCAGGACCATTAGTAAGTCAGATAATCCATTTAACTAGCTACCCAACACCTGGCTTCTATTGTTAAATCCAGACCCTGCCTCTCTGGAAGCTCATTGGTAATACCTAAGGTCTGCCCCTATTGGCATCACACACCCGTGGGACTCATCATTGGTCCAGGTAATCTATTGTTCTCACCTGAGAGCCACCCACTGGTCTGCATTCTTTGCCAATGCCTATATCCCAGCACACACATGGCCTTAGACTGTGTACTTTATGCCATGATCCCAAAATGGCAGTCCACTCCTAGACTCTCTGAGTTTAAGCCACAATCCTTTCTTCATGAACCTCTGCACATCTGGACAGGTTGTATCACCCCTCTACAAGCCATCAATCACCTCTGCTTCCTTAGTTAAATATTGTGGGAATATTGTTTGTATGCTTGAGAACACTGGAAATTCTTGGGAATTCTAACTCTGGTATACACAGGTCAGATCTTATAGTTAAGCCAATTGCATATTAATAACCATAATTCCCCATCTTTATTAAATAATAGAGCAATTAGGTGTCAGATAAACTGCCTTAGACACTGTTCTTCTTCTTGCCTTAGACACTGTTCCCATTGTTTGTTTTAATTAGCTTGCACGCATGTGCATAGTTTGCTTGCTGAAACTGTGGGAGAACTCCCCACCGCCGACTGCTAGCTAAGTGGCCTTGAACAAGAGGCAAAGGCATGTCTTCCCAGCCGGTGGAAATATTTAGCCTTTTGATAGTGGGAAGGAGGAGGCCATTCTCCCGGTCATTATGTAAACTCCCGCCGGGAGAATTCCCGTGTGTGTGCTCAGATTTCATTTGCTAGTTCCGCTACTGCATCATACTATATCTGTAGGGCTTCATACTTGGTGGGGTATTCCTGACAATAACTCTGCTACCAGTGGCAACCTACTTGTATTCCAATAAAGCATATCTTTCTTGTGAAGAGTGCCTGGACCTGCTTGTTGTTGACCCTGACAGAAATTGTCAGGAATCCGTCTCTCCCCTGGGTCGTGTCTCTCCTGCCTGAGATGAGCAGCTCCGGTGGAGGTGGGGTACCCACCACAACCCCTTCTACAACCATGCCCCCAACCACGGTGGCCCCGACTACCATGGCGGCGCCTGTTAACCCCCCAGCCACCACTGGAGGGGGAGTCCCTGTCTCGACAGGATCCAGGATCCCTGCGTCGACGGTGGCAGGACCAGTGTATAGCCCGGCCGGGCTGACCACGGCAGCTGGCGGAGCCATCCCAAGACCTACTATGCCTTTTATTCTGCTACAATTGGATAAAGGAGTTACGTACCACAAACCACGGGACTGAGCTAGGCACCTGAGGGATTCCACGCACACCACCTGGTTGTTGCCCAGGAGTCAAAGCCGAGATAGTCTGTTCGACCCCCGCCTGAGTGTGGGAAGCTTTGGGGCAACTCCGAATCGACCTATCAAAGTCCCTCAGAAGCAGAGCCCAGGTAGGGATGTGGACTCTCGCCTGGATAGCCTAGAAACTGATTGCCGCATGATAATGCGGGACTTGGGACACTTGTTGCAAACGATGCCAACTATGATGGCCCAGGCAATACAGACCCATTTGGCGGCTCAACCGGGGGGCCGGTCTTACCCCACCTGCTCCACCATTACCTCCTCCCAGACCACCACCGGGTCCCCGGTTGCATCCACCAGGGCCACCCCCAGCTGTCCCTCTGGTTGTGCCTCCGGTTGTGCACCCCCAAAGACTCGTAAGCAGCTCCAGAGTTTCCTCGGGTTCGCCAATTTCTACCGCCCCTTCCTGCCCCCGTTTGTCCAAGTTAGCTTACCCCTGACCGATCTCTTGAAAACCAAAGGAAAGGGGGTCAGGGCTACCAAACTCGGGGCACGGTTAGACTGGGACCCCAAGTGTCAGGAGGCATTTGAGCAACTAAAGGCTCTGTTTATCACAGAACTGGTACTAGCACACCCTGACGAAACAAAAAAAAATTGTGATCCAAGTGGATGCATCTGATACCACCATGGGGGGGCGATCCTACAAGAAGGCTCTGATGGCCAACTCCATCCCCTGGCATATGTGTCCCGCAAGTTCAATGACACCGAGAGAAATTGGCCCATGTGGGACAAAGAAGCAGGGGCCATCCGTTTGGCCCTTGCCACTTGGAGGCATTGGTTGGAAGGGGCCCGAGTTCCCTTTGAGGTCTGGACTGATCATAAAAACCTTGAGGTCCTTTGAAAACCCTGGAATCTCAATGCCAAACAATTCCGGTGGACTGAATTCTTCTCCAAATTCCAATTCACTCTGCACCATTTCCCCGACCAGTCAAAATCTTTAGCAGATGCACTTTCCTGCCTTCCCCAGTATGACAGCAAGAGGGTGGAAATCCGTGAATCTTTTTTTACTCCATCCCAATTGAGTGAGGCAGTAATGACTCGTAACCAGGCATCCCGGGGACTAACCCAACTACCTGATGAGACCCCTTGGGAGGAGAAGTTTGCAGAAGCTATCACTGAGGAAGAAATACATAGCCTGCAATCATTGGGGACCTTAGAATGCCACAGAAATGGGTGTTGGTATAAAGGTGAGAAACTGTTTGTCCCAGATGCTTTGAGAAGGGAGGTGTTACAAGCAGTACATAGGACCAAGCTGGCAGGTTACTTTGGCTTTGTTAAATCATTGCATCTGCTGCAAAGGCGTTTCTGGTGGCCGCAGATGCGAAAGGACTTGTCAGTTTTCATGCAATCTTGCCAAACATGTAGTATGTGTACACTGGGGGGGGCAAGCCCCCAGGTCTCCTCCAACCGTTGCCAACACCCCGGAGACCCTGGGAAGTAATATCAATGGATTTCATTACAGACTTACCCCCTAGCAAACAAATGACTGTGATTTGGGTGGTGGTAGATCTGTTCTCCAAACAGGCACATTTCATTCCGTTCCCAGGGTTGCCCACTGCCCACTCTCTGGCAAAAGCGTTTCTACACCACGTCGTACGGTTACACACGCTGCCAGTTAAAATAATTTTGGACCGCAGGACTCAATTTGTTTCTAAATTCTGGGGAGAACTGATGATCCTCCTGGGAATAGAATGGGCTCTGAGTAGTGCCTACCACCCGGAAACGGATGGGCAAACCGAGCGGGTGAATCAAACCCTAGAACAATACCTCAGGTGTTTTACAAATTTTCAACAGAATGACTGGTCTGAACTCCTTCCTTTAGCAGAATTCTGCCACAACAATACATGGCACACCTCTACTGGGGTCTCTCCTTTCAAAGTGGCTTTGGGGTATGACAGCCCTCCCTTGCTCTTCCTTTAGTCTACTCCGGGGACGGAAGGGGAAGCTGCTGACTGGTGTAAAAAACTCAAAGACTCTTGGCCGACCATTTGCGATGCGCTTGAAGCGGCTAAGGCAACGTATAAAGCCCAGGCTGACAGAAAGAGGGTGGAGGGTTGGGATCTGCAGCCTGGAGAATATGTGTATGTCTCAACTAAGAACTTAAAACTTCCACAAAGGCCAAGGAAACTGGCATGGAAGTACATAGGGCCATTCAAAATCCGTAGACTGATCAATAAAGTGACTGTAGAACTCAAATTACCCAAGAGTCTTAAACATATTCATCCAATCTTCCATTTCAGTTTACTAAAGCCAAGTCAACCTCCCAACAGATGGTGTCCTGAAGTCCCGATACCGCCGCCCCTTTTTGTGGATGGTAACAAACACTACGAAATCTCTGCTATCCTGGACTCTAAACTCAAACGTGGCCAGCTATATTATTTGGTTGAATGGGTGTATTTTGGTCTGCAACACAGGGAATAGGTGAAAGTAACTGATATTAATGCCAATAAATTGATAAATGATTTTCATCGTCGTTTCCCATGGAAACTGGGAGACCCTTCTCCACTTCCCTAGAATTGTATGATGTAATCATAGGGGGGCAGGATGCCAGATAAACTGCCATATCTTCTTGCCTTAGACACTGTTCCCATTGTTTGTTTTAATTAGCTTGCACGCATGTGCATAGTTTGCTTGCTGAAATTGTGGGAAAACTCCCCACTGCCGACTGCTAGCTAAATGGCCTTGAACAAGAGGCAAAGGCATGTCTTCCCAGCCGGTGGAAATATTTAGCCTTTTGATAGTGGGAAGGAGAAGGCCGTTCTCCCGGTCACAATGTAAACTCCTGCCGGGAGAATTCCCGTGTGTGCGCTCAGATTTCATTTGCTAGTTCCGCTACTGCATCATGCTATATCTGTAGGGCTTCATACTTGGTGGGGTATTCCTGACAATAACTCTGCTACCAGTGGCAACCTATTTGTATTCCAATAAAGCATATCTTTCTTGTGAAGAGTGCCTGGACCTGCTTGTTGTTGACCCTGACATTAGGCTAACGATTTCACATACTGATCAGTTGGCTTTAATTATCAGATATGTATCACCTGAAGATGGTTTGCCAACTGAGAGATTTTTAACTTTCCTTGAGCTAAAAGACCACTCAGGAGAAAGCATGGCTGATTTACTGTTCAACTATTTCACTACTGAGCTTGAAATTGACTTTAGAAAATGCCATGGGCAGTCTTAAGACAACGCTGCCAACATGGCTGCTAAATACAATGGTATGCAGCAAAAAATCATTGAGAAAAACCAATTTGCAAGATTTATTCCATGCGCAGGTTACTCTTTAATTCTGGTGGGCCGTTCAGCTGTGGATTGCTGCCTTGATGCAGTGAACTGTTTTGGCATTATCAATGAAATTTATACCTTCTTTTCATCCTCCAAAAAGAGATGGGCAGTTCTAAAATCATTTTTGCCACCTCAGTCTAAAGTGCCTAAATATTTGTCAGAGATTAGGTGGGATGCACACGGAAAAGCCACAGAAGCTGTTCTGGAAAGTTACAGTGCTATCACTGATGCCCTCAGTCATTCGTACTCTGATGTTAATGGGAAGGAGGAGACCAGGCTTCAAGCTAACAGTCTTTTGCAGAAAATGGAAAAACTGGAATTTGTGTTTATGCTGCATTTTTGGACCCATGTGCTAGGTCATTTTCACAAGGTCAGCGTAGCCCTTCAGAAATCAGATCTGTTATTGAGTTCTTGTGCAAGTTTGTACAGTTCACTTCTGGATTTTTAGAGGAAAATTAGAGAAGATTTTGATGAGCTTGAGAAACAAGTAAAAGCCACCTTGCCAGATGTTAACTACAAAACAAGGGGACAAAGAGTAAGGGAACGGCAAAGAAATGACAGACATTCACCTGATGCCTTAGATGCACTTTCTTCAAGAGATAAGTTTAGGATAAAATCCTTTATTCCTATATTAGATGCACTTGAAGCCAATTTAAAAAGAAGTAGTACTGTGTAGTGATGTTGCACAATTGTTTTCCATTCTTGCTAATCTGTCAGCATCTAAGCAAGAAATTCAGGAAGATGTTACTGTTGATGGAAGCATACCCAGAAGATATTGACCTGAAACTTATTGATGAACTTTTGCACATTCACCTGTATGTGAGACAAAACCATAAGCTTACAGAAGAGCACTCTCTGTTTTATACAGACCTTTATTAAATTATATACAAGGAAAAAAATCCAATTGCCTTTCCTAATGTGGAAGCAATCTTGTCACTAACTGCACGGGACAGAGGAGTTCTTCAAGACTCAAAAGAATTAAAAATGAATTAAGGGCCATGATGTCTCAAAAGAGGCTGTCCGCACTGAGCATTCTGTACACTGAAAGTGACAAACTTAGACAAATAAATTTTGATGACGTGTTGGATGATTTTGCTATGAGGAAGGCTAGAAAAAAAACATTTTTAGTTTTACTGTATTTGATGGTTGTAGTTTACTTCTTAATATGTATTGCTGTTCTTGATTAAAAACCTGCACTCTGGAAACACCTGTCAGATTAGGTATTCAAAGGAGGGTGACCTAACAGTGAAGATTCCCATTAACATGGGAGTTAAGCAGGGCTGCATTCTTGTGCCATCTTTATTTAACTTCTTCTTAGATGATCTGGACCCCTGTATGATGAGTATTGATGGCCATTATCCTAAACCAGGTGAGAGGCATGTCCCGTTACTTTTATACGCGGACGATGCAATCCTGCTCTCTCTCTCTCAGAAATGAGGATGAAAAGGATGCTTGCACAAGCTCTTGTTTACTGCAAAAAGAACAAGCTGTCCCTTAACTTTGATAAATCCAAAATTATTGTCTTTGAGAAAAGTTGGAAGACCATTAATTGGATTATAGGGGGGGGAAATTGAACAAGTTACAAGCCTTAAATATCTGGGCTTACATTTCCATTATACTAATAGTTGGGCTACACATATCAAAGAAGCAATCAAGTCATCAACTAACAACACCCTTGCTATTGCCCATTTCTTTTACACCAAAGGGCATCAATATGTTCCCACTGCTCTTAAAGTTTTTAACCATAAAATACCGCCCAAACTGCTTTATGGTATTCCAATTTGGGTCTCAGCTTGTAATGAAGCCGTAGATCGTGTCCAATCCAAGTTCCTGAAGAAAATCTTGGGGCTACCAGTGTTTGTACTATATGCAGCTATGTGCCTGGAGACAACCCAAAGACGGTTGTCTACGATGGCATGGACCATAACCTTTAAATTTTGGCTGTGTCTTCATTTTAGGTGGGGCCCAAACAATCTTGTGGTACTCATGCTAACAGAATCACATTTATCAACTTGGCTAACAGAGAGAAAAAATCTCTTCAATTGGTGTTAGGTTTGATGATTGGTATTTTTGTCTGAGTAGAAGGCTTTTTCCTTACTCAAACAAAGACTTCTTGACATAGAAGGGCAAGATCTGAGAAGACTTGAGCACAGACACTGCTCTCCCTTGAGTATGGGTCTCTCTTTCAGCCACATCTCCTCAGGATATCTGGCAAGACTGACTAAGCCCCATCTTTGTGGGGCTTTTATGCTAGCCTGGTTTGATGTCCTTCCCTCAGCGGTTTTATCGGGAAGGTTCAAGAAAATTCCCTATAGAGATAGACTCTGCCCATGTGGGTTGGAGGGAATTGAATCTATTAGACATGTGCTTTTGTACTGTAAGTTTCACTGTGATATCCATGCTGCTTATATTGAACCTGTGATCGACCCCTTATTGGGTCAATCTGATGAGTACAAAATTATTTCTCTATTGTCTTCTCAGAATATAGAAACTCTTGAACCAGTAGCAAAGTTCTTTTATGAGGTATCTAGGAGGAGAGCTTCATCTTAAGGCAATCTGAAATATGCTACCCACCCTTGGTTATTTTGAGGCCTTATGCTGCATGTTGTACTGTATTCCTTATGCCAATAAAGGTATTCTATTTGTATTTGTAATATGTATTTTAAAACTGTTTAATGACAACATAAAGTAGCTTCTAAAAGTGCCACACTGTCAGGTAATCATGATCATATTATTTACACTTCCCAGGCAATATGATTTGTAAACTCAAGATAGTTGTTTTTGAGAATAACATTGCAACTTCATTTTCCTAAAAAATAATGCTTATTCCACAAAAGGTTTACAAAATTCAGTTATTGCAAAAGTTTTTCAATGTTAATTTTAACATTTATGCATTTTTTCAATCACTATGGTATTTAACAATAACTTTTTATGTCCGTTAGAGGAGAAATTGTGAATTGCAGAATTTTAAATACCCATCATCATCCTTAGCTTCACTCAGTTTTGTTTATAACACTCTTCCATTTTCTTCTAGTCATGAGGGTGGGGGATTGGGAGGGGCCTCACAAGTGGAGTAGCCTAGAGTCTCTCTTCATCTAAATCTGGCCCTGCCTCTCCTGAGGCCTGGGAAACCGTTCTTTTTCAGAGGCTTTCTAGAGAAGGCAGGTTTCAGCTGGAGGCATATTTCGTTCAAAGTGTTGCGATTTTATAGTGTGCATTTGTATTATTTTAACTGCATTTTGCCCATGGTCATATTTGTATACCACCTTGGACTAGAACAAGAAAAGTGGGATATAAATATTTTAAATAACACAGAAACAAATACAATAACCAGACATGTAGTGTCAGGGAAAACTTAGTCTAAATGTTGCACTTAGCATGTTCACCAAATTTACAAAATCCTATTTTTAAAAAATACAGATTGACAATTTGTTAAGTATGAGACTTCAGGCAGCTCTTAAACAAGTGATTCAGCTTTATTTGAACACGACAGAAACCAAAACGAAAACAGGAGAGCAGAAGGCTCTCTTTTAAACTTTCCGGGCGAGTATAACCATGCCCCCACGTGAGTTAATAACCAATCAAAATGTTTACATAAGGACCAATGATTTCAGTTCCCTCCAGAACCTTTCTATGCTCTGATTGGTCTACTGCGCAGAGTAGCCAATCAGAATGTGCATTTTTCGATACCAGCCACGGATGGTTAAAGTTGAAGCTCAGGCATTGTTTCACACACAATACATAACACAATTGCTACAGTTTGAGGCAAAGGGGGCTCTGCTCCTGGAGCAGAACACTGATGTACAGTTATTAAGCACAATCAGTTTTTTTCTAGAATAAAGTAGGGGACCCATATAATTTCTGTGTGCCAGAATGATATGTAAAGTAACCATTTGACAAACTCTTTGTAATGCACATTTTCTATTCATTGTTACCAAGCTTAACCATTCAAATTCAGACTTCATATATTTGCCAAAACCTTTCCAACCTGCTGTAAGATTAAAATTCATCTTGAATAGATGGAACATTGCTATAAGTGCCAGCCGGTCACATTCTCTCCCCACCCTTTACAAAAATGAATAATCATATAAAATTCCTTTTAAAAACCTCATCAGAATTTTTCCTAGGAATTCTGCTGCTGACTCAGTTACAGACTTTAGCCAGTGCCTTTCTACACACCTTGGCTGTGACAGTACTGCAAATAACTATCTGCCACACAACCAAACAACTGGTAAGAGCACTTCCAAATTCCTGAAACTTTATTACCAGAGGCAAAAAACCCACATCACTCTTTGTAAGGCCAAGGCCTTCAGTTAACTGACTTCCATCTCAGACAATAAACCAGTGAGTGAAACATTGTAGGGAATTTCACATTACCGAGACTCTGTCGGTTTGAAGCCGTTTCTGATTCGTCTTGAAGTAAACCGGTACAGGGCTGCCATTTCACACATGGCTTTCCCTGACCGGAAAAGAGCCGAATCAGAAGCGGTTTGGCAATTCAGATTGCACCGCTTTGTTTTCCCGCCGGTTCCCGCCACGCCTTTTTTTTAAAAAAATGTTCGCTTTAGAGCGCTATAGCGCTATAGCGCTATAAAACAACACTGCAGGCATTCCAATGGGGTTGCCATGATGCTATAGCGCTATAGCGCTATAACGCTCTAAAGCGAACGTTCAAAAAAAAAAAAAGCCGGAGATTGCCCGCGCGGGCGAAAAAAGGCGGGAAAAAAGCGTATCGGATCCGGGAGAAGAAACTGACGACTACTTGGAAGCGGTTGACAGGTAAAACGCTTCAGCCCCGTTTCCTGAACAGGACAGAAGCGATTCTGTGTGAAATTACAAATATATTCCGGTAGGGAACCGGTTCTAAAACAGTTCTGTCTGAAATGCCAGACCAGAAACCGTTTGGGAACCGTTCCTCTTCCGGATTATATCATCTGTCTGAAATTCCTCTTTTAACTTTTTTCCCACCATAGAGAACAATGGAGGGAATAGGGGCAACCTGTTTGGGGGCCCATAGAATTGGACCCCCTGATCCAATGTTCTTGAAACTTAGTGGGCATCTTGGAGAGAGGCTCCATAAGCTACCCTGTGAGTTTGGAGCCTCTCCCTCAAACCCCCTCCCCTCTAGCCCCCAGAATATACCCTATGTTTTCACCACTGACTTCAATGGCCCTTAGAATATAATGGGGCCAAATTGCCGCCTAATTTCTTTCATTCCCTCCTTTCCTTCTCTCTTTTTCCTCTTTCCCTCCTTCTTCTCTTCTTTCTTTCTTTCTTTCTTTCTTTCTTTCTTTCTTTCTTTCTTTCTTTCTTTCTTTCTTTCTTTCTTTCTTTCTTTCTTTCTTTCTTTCTTTCTCCACCTTCTTCTCTTCTCTTTTTCCTCCTTTCCCTGTTTCCCTCCTTCTTCCCTCTCTTTCTTTCCCTCTTTCCTTCTTTCCTTCTCTCTACTCTCTCTCTTTCCTTCCCTCTTTCCTCCTTCTGTGGCCCAACTCTAGTGAGAAGGAGTTTAAACTTTAAACCCCTTATCTCTTAGCTCCCCCACCCAGGCCAGCTGGGGAAGGGAAGGGGAGGCTTTGAAGATGCCTCCCCCTTTTGCTTCCCCTTCTGACATCACTTCCGGTGATGTCAGGGGGCGTGGCATATGCTAATAGCCTAATAGCTCATTAGCATACCATATGCTAATGAGCTCCTGCAGCTGTTTTTCTACGAAAAGACCCCTGCCCACATCTATATCCACCCCCCCAAAAAAAATACTTAGCTTTGTGGTGCCATGTGTTCCAGGCCTCCTCTCCTCTGGGAGTTGGGGTGTCATCAGCCAGGAGCTGCAGATAGAAGAGATGCGAGCAGACTGTACCTTTGCCCTCTGTTTTAGCAGTGGGTGCAAATGAGACCTCCTCTTTGTCAAGAGAGAGCTGCTGAATGTCAAGCCCCTCTTCTGCTTGCTCCTTTCAATCTGAGCTTTGTGCCAGGACAAGCCTGCAGCCCACAGGTCTGCATGCCTCACCCGTTCCATGATGGGCTGACCTCTGGGGTGGTCTTTAGGAAGCTGCTTGAGAGCTGACTGGCTGACAATCAGGGCCGGGCACAATTGTCTCAAACCATCCTTGCTTTCCCCCACTTCCACCCAGGCACAAATGCCCCCCCCCCCGCCCATGGCTGTGAGCCTGTCTTCCTCCTGTCAGTAGGTGAAGGGAACAGTTTTGCCTGGCCTGTTTTCCATTTCATCTCAAGATCTTCCTTTTTCTATTACCTTGATTCCCCAGAAATCAAACTCTTGTATTAGTGCAGTTTGCCTCCAATGCGCTTCTTATTTTTTGTTTTTAAATAAAATATGCCTCAAAATTGGGCTCAAAGAGCCCTGGGACTGTGGTTAGTTGCTTGAGAGAGTAGTGAATTTCCAAATTAATAAGAAGAGGTAACATGCATTTGGCACCTTTCTCCAGATAATTTGTCCATCGGCCTGTAGTGAGTTTGTAATAAATTAGCACCATCTGCTGGATATTAGAGGAAGACTAAAGAGTCTTCTTTGAAAATGAACAACAAGGGGCAAACATCTTCTGCAACCTCAAAAAGAGGAAATTGAGGGCTTTATATCCAGCACAGAGTTGGAACAACTTTGCCAAGGCTGACCTGCAACCATAAAAACTGATGCCAGTGCCAGGTGGAGTGCCAGAACCTCTGCCTACCTAAGGTTACAAAACTCAAGTTGCAAGGCTTGCCACTTTTACAAAAACAAACAGCCTGGGAGTTTGATCCCCTAAACATTATTTAAAACCCCTTTCATAAACCCAGTATGTTGTAAGGACAAACTATAATTTTAAGCAACTATTGCCAGCATGTTCATAGATGCATACCTGAATGCTTTAAGCTAGTTCAGAGACTTATTTGATAGTAATTATTTATTCATTGTTTTGCAGTAAGGGGAAAGAAACTGGCATAAAACACTGGACCTTTGGCATATTTAAGAACTGCATGTTGTGTCCTTCCGATATACTAGCCACTGCATGCTTTTATCTAAATGTATTTGAAGCCTGATAATTTCATGACCACTTTGTAACTCCTATTACATATTGGAGTAAATGATTATTCAGAACCTAAGTACCTTGAACTAACAGCTTCATCCAGAGCTCACTCCTAGATCCCTTACTCTGGTGCTGTTGTTTTCCAAGAAAATTGGTATCCCAGACAAATGGTTTCTTCCCCTGATTGGTATTCAGGTTTATATTGACCTCAAAGCCACCCCATGTCACCTAGAACACCTTTCCTTCCACAGTTGCCAATACAGGTACATAAGATAAGCAGTGTAGTACACAACCTTAAACAACGCCTTCTATACAGTTTGGCCATTTGATGAGCATCATACAGTCTCTTATACAGTCTCTTCTTTTCTTCTTATCTTACTGTTCTTCTGACTCAAATGTCTTGAATAGATAGATATCTAACCCTCTTATAGGCAATCACTGCAGCTAAATATTTAGCAACTGCTAAAGTAGTTTTCCAGTCCCGATCTACAAGGAAAAATGGGCAATTTTTTTAGATGATAAATTCATATAACCTATTAAGAGGGAGGACAAATACCTTTCAAATCAGACCAGATTTCACACTCTAATAAAACACATTCTAAGGACTCAAACTGACCAGAGCTACATTTACAAACCCTGTTCGAATATGCTATGCCTGCGAATCAACCTTCCAGAATGGCCAAGGGGAAAGAATTTAACTGAGTGAACATAAATGCTCTTCTATGAAGAATTATTAGGTCTTTTAAGTAGCTCAAAATAACACAAGAGAAGTGAACTCCAAAGGATGCTGGTGTGCGTACACATTGTGCCTTCAATAAAGTGCTTGTTCTATCCAAATTCAGTACTCAGGGCTTTTTTTGTTTTATGATGTCCATATCTATCTTCAAATTCTAGCCACTGGAGTCTATTCTTAATTATCACATTCCATGGCCCCATATAAGGGTCTTTCTCAATAAGATTCAAAATCCCTTTTCTTGCATTGGAGATTTTATGCTTCAGTTTAAATGCCAAGATCCATACATGAGCTTCCAACAAATTCTGGGCCAATTGAGCTCTAAGAGCAATACCTGAAACCCAGCTTGGTACACAGCAAATCTTGCAGATAAACTGTAACTGAGGAGGTTGATCAAATGATCCATCCACCACCTTTATCAAAACTCTAATTCTATGCAATAATTGGGATACTACATTAGCCTGAACACCTGAATAGGACTTGGTATGTAATTGCCACCTCGGGTGAAGAATTGAATAATTAGATTACGGATGAAGCTACCTTTTTTCCATAACACCAGTCAGATGGGCCTTCCAGCTCAAATTTGATTGAAAGATGACCCCAGATACCTAAACTGCTTTACTTGTTCAATTGGTTGTCCATTTATGAACCACCTATATACCAGGGGGGGGATAAGATTTAGCAAACATTATTTTTTTATTTATGACTAGTTCTTCTTTTACACAGTATTCCTCAAATGCTTGTAATAGCTTACATAAACCAAGCAGAGTGCATGATAATAGAAGCATAACATCAGCATACTACAAAAGTGGCAATTTCTGTCCTGCCAGCACTGGCACTTGGGTTATGTAACTGGACAGATAAGAGACCAAATCATATAGGTAGATATGAAATAAGAGTGGGACCAGTAAACAACCCTGTCTCACCCTTTTATGCAAGAAGATTTTATCAGTTAATTTTCCCTCAATACCAGCATGTAACAGGACAGAAGATTTAGAATACAGTTGCTCAATTAGCCACAACAAGTCTTTATTAATTGAAGAGTTTTCCAGCTTAATCCATAGTCTCTCCTTTGGAATGGAATCAAACACCTGCTTCAGATCCAGGGCCGGATTAAGGCTCACTGGTGCCCTAAGCACTGACCACTCTTGGTGCCCCCCTCCTTTCCACACTGATCCAGTCCATTTTAGTTGTTGACCTGTCTGACCAGATATACAATGCAGGTTGCAGCAAAACAAAAAATTATTCATATGATAACACAATATACTGTTCAAACTAAGCCAAGCTTTGGCTACATAAAATTCTACAAAAATGCAATACAACATCTATTTTAGTATTTCACGTTAAATGTATCAAAGTTCCAATATTCATGACCTGAAAGGCATTTTTCTACATTTCATTTTCGCAAAATCACTGATAACATCCTCGAAATTAATACTTTTCAGAATGTCTGCTTCAATTGTTAATATACGCAGTGAGTTGAGTCTTTCTTGAAGCATAACTGATCTATTTGGGTTTTTTTACATGTTTCAGTTGTGAGAAAGACCTCTCTGTTGTGCAGTTGGTGCAGTTAAAAATATTCTTAAGGCAATTTCAACATTTGGAAAGGCACTCTCTAGTTTGTCTTCTGTAATTGTGTTGTAAAGTTCCATGTGAGTGAAAGATGTTTTCTTGGTTGTTTATAAGTTTAAAAATCAATGGAACTGCTGAAGCTCTATAGACAAAGTCTTGTTCATGTCATCTGGATAAGCATCAATGAGTATCTGACAAGTCTTTGAGTACCTTTCACTTTCTGATAATTGGGAATTAGCACCTTGTTGGGTGGCATTAGGAACATCTGTCAGACATGAGAATCTGTCTGCTATTTCAGTGTACATATTTCGTCTCCTCCTCATTTCCATTTCTAACTTTTCAATAATTACATAAAAAGTGGAGATATGGAATTTGACTCTGGCACTGAGAATGACCTCTGGTGCATTTCCATTCTCTTTCTTATACACTTACGCATTTGAGTTGCTTTGTATTCTACATTAGGGAGCATGTCCTTTGCAAGTGATTCAAATGTCTCAAACTCATCTCTTGATGTGTGCAACTGGTCTGCTAATGATGAATACAAATCTGCACATGTTTGCAAGATCACATTTTCACTTTGAAGAAGTTGACTTGTTCTATGAAACCTGTCTAAAGTTTCATTCCAAAAATTCAACATGAACACAAATTCCAGTTCTTGCATCTTGTTTGCAATATTCTTTGCCTCCCTTCTAGTGTCACTTTTTTGCAACTGGTCATCTGATAAATCTTCCAAAGCTTCAAGAATCTTGAAGAAAGAGTTTATCATTGCTGCAGTTGCCACAGTATGTGCTTCCCATCTGGTGTCTGAAAGTGATTTCAACACTTTTTCATTTCCAATGCAATCTTTGAGAATTCCCCACCAAGCAGTTGAGGCTGAAAAGAATGTGTAGAGCAGTTGTACAGTGGGGAAAAAATCTACTGCAACTTGACAGCAATCCACAGCACTTCATCCAACTAAATTTAGTGAATGAGCTGCACAGGGTACATAAATGGCAAACTGATTTGCATCCAAAAGTTTTGGCTGCATGCCATTGTAATGTTCAGACATGCTGGCAGCATTGTCATATGACTGCTCTCTGCATTTAGCAAAATCCAATTTACAATCATCACATAAGTACTTCAACACCTGCTGTGCCATAGCTTCACCAGTGTGGTTTTGTAATTTCAAAAATGTGATAAATTGTTCAACTGGCTGTCCATCTTGCAAGTATCTGAGTGCTATGCTCAGCTGGTCAACATGTGAAAGATCAGGCATTGAGTCCACAGAGAGACTGAAGTATCCAGAAACATTAATTTCATCCATGATGACGGAGTGCACTTTCTTTGCCATTAAGTCAATAAGTCCCTCACATATCGTTTTGGACAGGTACGAACGGTTGCCTTTTCCAGCACTACCATTCTGTGATATGTGAGCAGCCAAGAATGGGTCAAACTGACTTATCAATTCGAGTAGCCCCAAATAATTCCCATTATTGAGAGACCCAAATTTTTCCACTTTTCCTCAGAATGTCAATCCTCGTTCAGCCAGTGTGTAAATGACTGCTACAACACGCTGAAGCACATTCTCCCAGTAATTGTACTCCTCTTCAATTTGTTTTTCCAGTGACTGTGTCAAGCCTAAGCCTTGTTTCCGAGTTAAATATGTCAACATGGCATCTCGGTGAGTTGTACTTTTTTCATGGTTGCCAATTACAGCAGTGTTTCGCCAGTCACTGAATCCCTCATTTCTAGCAAAATGAGTTGACCCTTTGGGCACAAATAGTTTACAAACAAAACAGTAAACTGATCCTTTTGAAGGAGAAGACAACAGCCATTCTCTCTTGTAGTGTTCACCATTGGCTTTTATTCCAAAAAATATCTTCTGTGAACAGTATCTCTTTGGATTCCCACTGATGAAATTGCGACACAATTTGTCCACTGGCCCATTGTGGTGCTGACATTCCCTGAGTCCACAAGCAACCCAATAAGTCATATCATCACCATGAAACTCATCCCACAACCCTGAGTCCTTAGCTTTGTACATTTCATCCTTGGTCAGTTCTCTAAGCTCCTTGGACAGTTCAAAAGCATTTACACATCTTGTCATGGAAGTAGGTCCAGATTGTGGCACTTCATCATGTGCAACATCATCATGAAAATCTAGCCTTGCACCAACACTGCTTGTTTCTGATGAAGGAGGTAGATTTGATTCACTTCCTGTCTCTGAAGACTGACACTGGTTTTGATCTGGATCATCTTTCTCTGCAGTTTGTAAGAAGAAATCTGTCAGCTTTCCTGTCTTGGCTACAACAGACAGATTCTTTTGCTCATTCTCTTTTGCACATTTTCTCTTTTGCAGACCACTCAACTGAACGCGCTTCATTTTTGATGTTTACATGGGGCTGAAATTAAAAAGGGGCAGAGAGGTTCATTGAAATGACTGTCCTGACAATTGAACTTGGCTCCATCATTTTACTTTTAAACATAGCCTATGACACTGCACCTCGCCAACAAAAAATATAAGATAACCCTAGGGTGCACTATGATCAATTTGCACTAGTTTTATCAATTTTTTTTTACAAATCTTCATTCTTTTTTTTCCTTTTCACCCTTTTCCCAACTTTGTGGTGCCCCCTTTGGCCCTGGTGCCCTAAGCACATGCTTAGTCTGCTTAATGGTTAATCTGCCACTCTTGAGATCAGTAAAAGCTTAAAACAGAACTCATCTGTTTACTGAGGTGTATTTGTCAACAAGAAAGTGAAGAGTTAAACAGTGATCAATGGCTGAGTAATCTTTCCAAAATCCCGCTTGTTCCAGTAAAAAAAATTCAGTTGATTGACCCAAAAGACTAGTTTATCATATAAAAAGGAGGCATACAATTTACCTATTATAGACAACAGACTGATTGGGCAGTAATTTTGCAGGTCTAAATTATATCCTTTTTTAATAGATTGGAACTATTACAGCCTTTATCCAGATCTTAGGCATTATACCTCTATTATTATTTGTGAAAAGACAGGAGCAAGAATTCTTGCTCACCAAGCAGGGTTTGCTTTAAGTAATTCCACAGTACAAAGGTCTGTTTAAATTTTTCATTAAATTGGCCATTCACTAACAGATATCAGTGGCAATTCTGGAACTTCTGGCATCTCATTTTCTGTGTCAAATACTGGAAAGCAATGGGTTGAAAATAAGATTTAAAACTAGTGTTTTCTTTTAGATAAAGGAATATAACATGGGATTTTCAGGCCAAATCTTGCTGACTTATTTATAATTTTCCAGAAAATGCACAGACTAGATGCATTTGCAGCCTTATGCAAGATCTCCCATTAATCATATCCTCTTTTTTTTTCTTTCTTGCAACTAAATTTTTTAAATCCTTCTTTTAAAGTAACAGTTTGGCTAGATTGCTTCTAGTATTATAATTTTGAAATTCACATTGCTTCTGCCTAACCAGTTGTTTTCGTTTCCTACAATTCTTATCAAACCAGAGATTTCTAGGGATAAAGTAATCACCTATATGTGCTTGTTTTAAAATAGCTGGTTTGAATAAATCAAAAATGGAACCCAAGATTTCCAAACATGGAACTATTGGCACATCAGTTCTAATTTGCTTAACCAATTTCCTACAAAATTCAGAGAACATCATTTCTCTGTGTAAATTAAATGTTATAATCCTGTTCTCTAGCCTATGTCTTTCTTTTGTTGGGTTGAACGGAATTCTTACCCTTGGACCTTTTAAGAGCAGCAGGGGAAGGGAAGCTGAAAAGCAAGAATATTTAAGATCACCTTCACCTGCCTTTTTTTATGCTGTGCTGCTCCCCACATAGGCACAAGTATTCCTTTTCCCAACACGTAACCTCTGCGCCATATTTTAAAAGCACACAACAGGGGCTTCTTCAACAGGTGATCCTAACCCATCAGGGATCATGCAGGTAGTATGATGGCTGTATCTTAATACAGCAGATTTGGTGACATGATAAATGTCACAAATCCAAATCGGAATGATGCTTCCTCCCCTTACTCTAAATGGACAAACATTTTTGCCCCATTACACTGAAAACATCTCCCCTAGAAAGCACCCAAATGGGGAGAATATTTCATAAGGCAAGGTTTTAAATATATTGCCCATTTTGGCTCATTTTTCTGCTATAGAGATTTTATTCCAGTCAAAGCTATCCATGGGTTCCCCCCCACCTTGGAAAATTCGTGTCGTAAATATTCTTCTCCCTATCAATACAAATCAGTCCCTCCCCTTGTTCCTCTTAAGTTCTTAAAACCAAATTAATACTAATTTAATTATTCATTTAGTTTAATTCTGATTTAATTGTTCCTTTAGTTTTACTCCAGTACAATGCCACCTTTATTGTATTATTAATATTATTTTTAAGAATACCACAATAACCTTGCAATTCTATGATCCACATTTGTCTGTACTTGCTTTTCTGGAGTGAAAAGATATGCCCCCTAAAATCAAGCAATAAATTTATATAAAAAAATGAGAAAATATACATTATTTTGAAGCATCTCCTGCTTGTTTCAAAAATTGAGACATTAGCTATTTTTGACTACTGATTCTTTTTCAGGTCCTCCAATGGTCTATCAAATTCCAACTTAAAAATGTAGGATCCACTTCTCGTTTTCCACATCTTCCTCTTCTCTTTCCATTGCATCAACTGAAGGCCTGTTCACACTCTTTTTGTCTTCTGTCAATGATTTACCAGGTTCACTCATAATACTTGTATTTCCCTCACTGCTACACCTCCTCACACATTTCATAAGCATGAAAATGCCATAGGAAAAGGGAACATTTTGCTGTGGAAAAAGCTCATTTCAAAACTGGCAGTAGAAATTCTAACGAAAAGGTAAGAGGAATTTTAACGCTTGAAGCATTACATTTGGGATGAATGTTTGTATTTTAACTTACATTTCTGGATGTAGCCTAATAAAGGGTATAGTAAAATTAGTACAGTTTCTTCCCCACCTCTCACAAATCAACATGCCAGGTGTAATTTCCCATGTCTCTGGTACAGTTTCATTGTAAACACTGGGAGAATTTCCAAAATAAGGGGAATAATGAGGGTGCATAACATACAGCTGCATCCAGGGATGCAGAGTTCACTGGATGCAGAGTAGGAGCCAGTGTGGTGTAGCAGTTAAGAATGTCAAACACTATCTGGGAGATAGGTTCAAATCCCCACTTGTGCCATGGAAGCTCACTGGGTGACCTTGGGCCAGTCACACACTATCAGTCTAAACTACCTCACAGGGTTGTATTGAGGATAAATGGAGGAGATGAGAATGATGTAGGCCATTTTGGGTCCTCCTTGGGGGAGAAAGGCAGGGTGCAAATGAATTAAAGTGGTGGTGATGGAAAGTATTGTCAAGTTGCAGCTGAGTTATGGCGGCCCCATGAGGGTTTACAAGGCAAGAGACATTCAGAGGTGGTTTGCTATTGCTTGCCTCTGCATTGCAACCCTGGATGTCCCTGGTGGTCTCCTATCCAAACATCTAGGGTCAATCCTGCTTAGCTTCCAAGATCTGACAAGGTCAGGCTAATATCTGGTCATCCTTTGCACCTTAATCATTGTGTGTGTGGGGGGACATGGCAGAGTGTAATACTGTCACCTTTGCATCCAGATCCTAAACAGAGTTAGACATAAACCCTGTGTGCTAAGGATCATAGTTCCACTTGTTAGAAATGTATATTAAAGTGCTCTGTTGGATCCTCTTTGCACAACCGTACTTAGAGAACAGGATTTGGAACAACTTTGAACCATCAGATGTTTTACCCCTTAAAGGCAGAAAACCACATGAAGACATTCCACTAATACAACTATCACATGGAGTAGCTGCAAACCACTGGTTTAAATTCTTCTTAGGTCTAGGCATTTGGCTGTGTTTAGACAAGCAAGCAGTCAACATAGCTGGACAGGACAAGAGAAGCCATAACAAATCTTCAAAAATGTGACAGCTTGGAGATATGAGATTAATGAGTAGAGTACAGCTATACCTACTTAAAGGTATATTTACCGTACTCCATAGAAATCTAATTGGAATAACAGAGCTGCCTTTAACACAAGGTCCAGTTGGAAGGCTGGCCCAGAACCCTAACAATGCCATTCTAAGTTGAGTTACATCACTGAGGACTTAGAAGGGTAAAACTCCACTTCAGATTACACTGTAAATATAGAAAATAGTACGAGTCCAGTAGCATCTTAAAGACTTAACAACATTTGTGGTAGGGTATGAACTTTCGTGAGTCATTGCTCACTTCTTCTGATAAAGCTAGAATTGTATCTAGCTGTATCTGAAGAAGTGAGCAATGACTCATGAAAGCTCATACCCTACCACAATTTTTTTTTTAGTCTTTAAAGTGCTACTGAACTCTTTTCTACTGCTAAAAAGGTAAAGGTAAAGGCTTGCTTGCTCGAAAGCCAGTTAAATCCAACTCTAGGGTTGTGGTGCTCATCTCCATTTTCAAGCCAAAGTGCCAGCGCTGTCCGAAGAGGTTTTTGCGGTCATGTGGCCAGCATGACTAAACGCCAAGGTGCACAGAATGCTGTTACCTTCCCACCGAAGCAGTACCTATTTATCTACTAGCAATTTCTTGCTTTCAAACTGCTAGGTTGGCAGGAGCTGGAACCAGAGACAGGAGCTCACTCCGTCATGTGGCACTCGGGTCTCGAACTGCTGAATTATTGACCTTCCAGCCCGCAATTCAGTGTCTTAACCACTTGAGCCACCACAGCTCCTTTTTCTACCGCTACAAACGGACTAAAATGGCTACGTTTCTTGAACTGTAAATATACTTGTTCTGGCAGTACTTGGCGAGAAGTTCAAAAGGTACTGAGCCTCCATAACACCTTCTAAAATGAAGCATTGCAGTCTGAAAGATATTAACATGTACACAGGTGATGTCAAGTTGCAACTGACTTATGGCAACCCCAACAAGGGGCTTTTAAGGCAAGTGACAAGTAGAGGTGGCTTGCCATTGCCTTCCCCTTGAGAGTTCTCCTTGATCCAGAGACTTAGGCCACTAAAGCTGTAATTCTAACTTAATTAGCAGGCAATAAGTATATTTCAATTCCAATGAAAATGTGCAATAGGCAGCACAATCTACAAAATAGTTTTGCATATGCAACCTAATTCAATACTAAATGTGAATGAGTTTAATGGAATTTACTTCCAAGTAAGCATACATAGGAATACATCCTTAGAACCACTGACTACTGGGGAATTACACTACTTTAAGACTGATGATGAAGAAATTGAAATTGTTCAAGATTTTCTTTTCCTTTGCTCCATCATCAACCAAAAGGAAGACTGCAACTCAGAAGCAGATTCAGATTGGGAAGAGCAGCCATGAAGGAGCTAGAAAAGATCCTTAAGTGTAAGGATGTGTCACTGGCAACCAGTGTTCCCTCTAAGCTGAGTTAATGTGAGCTAGCTCAGAGTTTTTTAGTCTCTGGCTCACACATTTTTGTCTTAGCTCAGGAAGGATGGCTCCAGAACAAACTAATTTATGCAGCAGCCAAATCACTCACTCACAACTTTAATGCCAGTAGCTCACAAAGTAGAATTTTTGCTCACAAGACTCCACAGCTTAGAGGGACATTGCTGGCAGCCCAGATCAAGATAATTCATACTATAATATGCCCTATTACTATGTATGAGTGTGAAAGTTGGACAATGAAGAAAGATGACAGAAGAAAGCTGATTCCTTTGAAATGTGGTATTGGAGGAGAGTTTTATGGATACTGTAAACTACCAAAAAGATAAATAAGTGGGTTTTATATCAAATGAAGCCTGAATTCTCCCTAGAAGCTAAAATGACCAGACTGATATTATCATACTTTGATCACATTATGAGAGAACAAGAGTCACTGGCAAAGATAATAATACCAGGAAAAGCTGAAGGCAGCAGGAAGAGAGGAAGACCCAACGTGAGATGGATTGACTCAATCAAGGAAGCCCTGGCCCTCAGTTTGCAAGATCTAAGCAAGGCTGTTATGAAAGGAAGTTTTGGAGGACATTAATTCATAGGGTCACCATAGGTTGATGGCACTTAACACACACAATGGCTGAGTTCAGACTGGCAGTTTGCCCCGCTATAGCAATGTCCCAGCCACATTTCACAAATGGATTAAAGGGGGCGTTCACACAGGAACATCTTCCTGGCATTCCCCACCCGTAGTCAACCCATGCTGTTCCACTTCACTCCCACATTTAAAAGATACCTGGTAAAAGCGGTAGCAAATCCCTGAGAGGCCATTTATCCTGCTTCATTCCACTTCCGGGAAGTGTGAACGTCAAACTGAAAAGCTGGGAGCAACCCGTGTTGTGCATAAGGCAGCAGCGATATGATTGGCTGTGCTCCGCTCTGCCGCCCAATGCGGTGCCGGTGCAACGGTATCCAAAAATTAATTAATGAAACCTTAAAAAAAGAAACGAAAAGCTTCTTTGAACTGAATTTAAATAAAGGCACTGATATACAAGTTGTATGGGATACATACAAGGCAGTAATGAGAGGCTTGCTTATCTCTCTGAATTCTAAAGATAAAAAACAAAAGATGCAACAACAAAATGACCTTTATGAAAAAATTCGACAAAAAGAAAAGGAATTAAAGAAAAGACCAGGGAAGAAAAAGATTATTAAAGAGATCCACTTTCTGCAGGATCAACTGAATGTTCTACTAAACAGAGAATTGTACTGGAACCTGAAGAAACTACAGCAAAAAGCATTTGAGGGTGCAAATAAACCAGGAAAATTTTTATCGTGGCAATTGAAAAATAAAAAAGAAAGGAATTTTATAAATAAGATTACTGAAGATGGAAAGGATGTTATGAATTTGAATGGCATAAAAAGAGTCTTCTTTAAATACTACGCCAAACTGTTTAAAAAGAAAGGAACTGATCAACAGAAAATTAAGAAATATTTGGAGACTATCGAAGTTCCAGAGCTGGGAAAACAAATTAAAGAGTTATTAAATGGTTTAGTAACGAAGGAAGAAGTCACAATGGCGATAGAAGATGCAAAGTTGGGGAAAGCTCCAGGTCCAGATGGCTTTACTGCAAAGTTCTACAAGAAATTTAAAGAGGAGCTAACCCCTATCTTAGTACTTCTGTCGAATGAGATAAGAAAGACTAAACGGATCCCAGATTCATGGAAAGAAGCAAATATTTCATTGATACCCAAAGAAGGTTTGGATTTAACTCATGTCAAGAATTATAGACCAATATCGCTATTAAACAATGATTATAAATTGTTTGCAAAAATAATTTCGGAAAGACTGAAAAAATATTTGAAAGATACTATAGCGGAAGAACAAGCTGGTTTCTTACCAAATAGACAAATCAGAGACAATTTAAGAGTGGTGACTGATGCAATTGAATACTATGATAAACATCCAGAAAAAGAAGTTGGATTCCTCTTCCTTGATGCGGAAAAAGCTTTTGATAATTTAAACTGGGAATTTATGCTGCAAGTTATTGAAAAAATGGATATAGGACAGTCTTTTTTAAACATGATTGTGGCAATTTATTCAGAACAAAAAGCGACTTTGAACATAAATAAAGAAAGAACGGATTTCTTCCAAGTCCAAAAGGGAACACGTCAAGGCTGCCCACTATCCCCGTTGTTGTTTATTTGGATATTGGAAATATTATTGACAGCGATAAGAAAAGATAACAGCATTGAAGGACTTACAGTGAAAGGTTTTGCATATAAATACAGGGCATTTGCAGACGACGTAATGTTTATGATTCAGGATCCAATTGAGAAAATACCACAATTGATGGATAAAATTGAAGAATTTGGTTCAGTTGCGGGATTCTATGTTAATAAAAGTAAAACCAAGGTGATGTGCAAAAATATGACGAAGCAAAGGCAAACAGAACTACAAGAGAAAATTCAATGTGAAGTAGTTACAAAGACTAAATATTTAGGAATTGAATTAACCATGAAAAATATTGATCTGTTTAAAAATAATTATGAAAAGGTGTGGTACAAGATTCAGCAAGACATGAAGAAATGGGACACGTTGAATTTATCACTATTGGGAAGAATCGCAACTGTAAAAATGAATGTCTTACCGCGTTTGATGTTCTTATTTCAGACTATTCCAATATTAAAACAAAGGAAAGTATTGGATACGTGGCAGAAAGAATTATCCAAATTTGTATGGGCAGGAAGAAAGCCAAGGATTAAAATGAAAATCTTATGTGATGCAAAAGAAAGAGGAGGTCTACAATTACCAAATCTAAGACTGTATTATGATGCCGTCTGTTTAACATGGTTGGAACAGTGGATTAATCTTGAGAATAAGAAGTTATTGGTTTTAGAAGGGCATGACAACAAGTTTGGATGGCACGCATACTTATGGTATGGAAAAGTAAAAATGGACAAATTCTTCAAACACCACTTTATAAGACAATCACTGTTTGAGACTTGGATGAGATATAGAAAATTCTTCTCAGAAGAAAGACCACTTTGGATAGTACCAGCAGAAGTGATTAATCCATATTCAAGAAATCAAGGGTTAGATTGGCTACCTTATAAAAGTCTTTTAAAACTAGAAGGGAAAAATTTTGTGTTAAAAGACAGATTTGATGTGGAATTTGAATATGATTGGTTGAAGTATAGACAGATTCATGACTTATTTAAGACCGATAAAAGAGAACATGGTTTTAGAGAAAATAATATGGAAATTGAAACTGTATGGCTTGAAAAGGGGAAAAAAATGATTTCTAAACTGTACAAGGTTTTATTGAAATGGTATACTGAGGATGAAATTGTAAAAGAGCAAATGATAAAATGGGCGGTAAATGTTAATAACGAGATATTAATGACATCTTGGGAATATTTGTGGAAAAGGTCAATGAAAATTTCAACTTGTGTAAACGTCAAAGAGAATTGCTATAAAATGATGTATAGATGGTATATGACGCCTAAAAAAATTGCTATTATAAATGAAAGTATGTCTAACAAATGTTGGAAATGTAAGAAACATGAAGGGTCTTTTTACCATATGTGGTGGACATGCGACAAAGCAGTATGTTATTGGACTAAGATCCACAATAAGATACAAAAAATTCTGAAATGTACTTTTAAGAAAGACCCACAGATGTTATTGCTAGGTCTTAAAATGGAAGAAATAAATGTAGCCAAGAGAACACTATTATGGTACTTGATTACAGCAGCTAGACTGACTTTTGCTCAATGTTGGAAACAAGATAAAGTACCTGAAACATGGGAATGGATTAAAAAGACGTTGTTTATGGCAGAAATGGACAAACTAACAAGAAAGTTAAACAACGAAGAAGATGAAACTTTTTTCGAAGACTGGAAAGACTTTCAAGAATATCTGTTGAAAAATTGGGATATTAAACGTGGTTTGATTTGTTTTGATAGTTATTAAGAAGAAAATGAAAGAGAGTTAGTTTTTTGAATTGTTACCGTTAATAAGAGAATATAAGTTTAGAAGTAATTGTAATAGAATAAGAGAGACATTAATGGGGTTGGAGCAGTGCGGGAAGCCTTGTTTGGGGGGGAGAGGGAGTAAGAAAAATGGATATGTAGTGCTTTGTTTAAATTGTATGAACATGTGATATATCCAATAAAAAACTGTATTACAAAAAAAAAAAATCAGTTATGTGTGCATGGGCGCATATGCGCTCATGCGCCCATGCACACAAAGCTGATTTGCCAGGGAAAAGCCGTTTACAGCCGCACCTCCGGGCCAGCAGTCTGAACGCTCCTGTGTGCCTCCACCCGGTATGCTCCCACATCAGTCGAAACAGAGTGACCAGAAAAACCCAGAACAGTTTGTTCCGGGGCTTTTTTGCCACGACTGGCTCCTGTTTCAAACGGCCAGTCTGAACGCAGCCAATATGTCCACTAGGCGTGCATGAGCAAAACCATGCTAAGAAATTGTTTCTCTGTACTTTATCATTGATATAACTGCAAATGAGGCTTAGTTTGGATTTATCAATATATCCCAGGAGCAAATCTCCCCTCCCCCAATACTTACAACCTCTCTTCACAACTGGTTCCCTAGTCTGTCAGTACTCAACCAGACACACTAATAACTATCTTTGTTAAGCTTCTCAGAAGCAATCAGTTATCTCTTCTACCAGCTTCTCCTTGCAATATGCTGTTGCACACATCTTCTTTGAAGAGTCTGATTAGCAAAAGAACAAACCTCCATTGAATCCATACTATCGTAGACTTACTGTACTAAAACAGGCAATGTAATAGCAAAGAGGAATTCCAGAGGGGTAGCTGTGTTAGTTTGCTACAGACAAAATAACAAAACTTCATGTAGCTGGTGAAATGGGCACTGGCTCAGGAAATAATAATAATAATAACACACTATAATAAATGTGTTAATCTTTAAGGCAGCACAAGAACTTTTTGTTATTTTATTGAGAAGAAAACTGCTTGGAAAAACAGATATGATCAAAATCCTTGAGCATCACAAATTAAAACAAACATTTCCACTTAAACTAGCATATTCTGAGGTGGTTTCTGCTCTTAACCCTGGGAAGGACAAAAATTCCAACGTAAAGAAGAGAACTGAAGGGTGTACCTTCACAAAGCCTTGGTAAGCAGACTAACCCTCAAGGTTTTCAAAGCACATTTTCCATGTACTCAATCCATAGAGGACCAGTTCTCTCCATTATGTATTTGCTTTAAGAGGTTCCATATATGATCTCTCTAAAACTTCTCATTGCTTTTGGTAGGGCAAAACTCCTTGCAGAATTTAGAGTTTAGAAATATTTGCAAAATATTAGACCCAGTTTCAATGTCAAGCAAAGAACTTGGTGTGTAACTTTGCATAACCTCTCCTTTAAGCTATATTCTGACCAGCGCAAAGCAAGTATGCATGTTTAGCCTGCATGCCAGAGACCCATAGTCCTTACAGAGACTGCACTGGCATTCTAAGTAAGTAGATACAGGTACTTTGCATGGGTTGCAGCACACTTTAAACAAGATGCTGAATTCATGCAAATCTGTGTGGTTGGAGAATTAATTTTCACCAGCATCACATTTAAATCAGTCCTCAGCTATGGCCTATGGCCCTCTTCACTTCTCCAAGCCACTTTTAATATCTATCATAGAATAACACAAAACGCTTTTAGGAAATCTATCACTCCCTGCAATGAAAGCAAAGCTCAGTCAATATACAATTACTTAAAACAAGCAGCACTGCCCAGTAATAGCTAAACAAAGGAAGCACTAACTGTTAAGAATTTGCTTTTGCTTGTTGGCAATAATGACTTTTGCTCCTTGGAGCTTCAGCTACCCAAAGCAGCACAGCCTTAGGGTGACATTATGGCATTTGCCAAGTACATGTAAACTTCCTTGCAATCCAAATCCACCTTGGTCCTGCTAGGCTTATGCCCTTCATGACACTTTAATCCATCTCATTTGCTTGATTCACCCCAGTTATAAACAAGCTTTAGAAATGAAAGCTTAAAAGACTACCTGTGATACATTAAGTTAATCATGAAGATGCTCCCTAGATCAGCGAAAAGCCACCCCCCAAAAAATGTATTATGACCTTTTCTCAACTTCTGGTTCAGAGGGAAAAAATTACACCTTTACCCACTTCTGTTTCTACCCTGGGGTCTTCTTATCCAAAGTTCATCTGAAATCAGCAGTGCATTACTCCATTCATTCCAATGAATTTGAATCACCTCAAATCCTAGTGTGTACGCCTTGATCTTTCTGAATATTGTCAGATTGTGAATAGAGCCAAGTAAATGTTAGGTACCATGCACATTCATTGCTTCACTGAAATCCTAAGAATGCTTTCCTGGGTCTTAACCACACTGATTAAAACAGATCTTACTTTTAAGTAGTCCTGCTTAGGCTATGTCCCTAAACCTTGAATCATCTAAAGTAGTTTCCAGTTCTCATTTCTACTGAGCAGAATGCCAAAGGTTGCAGTCCTCAGATGTATTTGTCCTTAAACCAGATTAATTCCACTGTATCTACATGACTAAATTAAGTAAACATAACTAAAATGATTTGTTTTATGACCTATAATCAAAGCTATCTCTATGGAAGGACTTACATGAGAATCAAGAAAGTTGCTGGTTAAATATTTTTAACAGGCATCTTGCCAAGAAAATGACATATACATGTATATATAGGTATATACAGTGTTAAAAACAAAACACTGAAAAATTCTCTAGCCACTAAAAGTGAAGAGCTTTCAAAGACAACTTCAAGTGCACAAATGAAGAGCCAACTAGAAGACACCAGAAAGCGATAAGGCAGCTCTTCAGACAACCTGAGCCCATCTGGCTCCAGGCATACTTCAACTGAAACTAAAAACTGCAAAAAGCTTCAAGGAGCCATTTGAGAGGTTCCCAGACAGGCCCTGCCTCCAAGATTTTTTCCAACAAATAAAGAAGTGGAAAGGGATCGAATAACCTAATCACCATTTTCCAAACAGAGGCATATGCCACACTGGTTTGGCTATAGATAACTTCCTGACAGATATTTCTGTCTCTGAAAACAGTATTCAATCCATCTATAGTGTTGGAGATAAAGATACCATGACTAAAATGTTACATATACACAACATTTGCTGCTGGATCTTTCAGGTATTTCGTCTTCAGAAAAATACCCATCTTATCTACCATCAAGTACTGCCCCCCCAAGGTTTGCTAATTCTGCCATTCCCCCTCTCATATCCTTAAACCAACACAGTGGTGATACATGGGCTAGATCTAATGACTTTTTAAAAGAAAAGGATTACGGTTTACCTCTTAGACCCTGATGAAAACAACATCTGAAAAAGAATGAGGGGCGAGGGTTCTTCTATCAAGATTTACATCCAGTCAGAGAAGCAGTCACACAAAGCTTGCACAATTTTCTTGTTTTCAAAGGAATGCCACATTCCAAAACATTGGACTCCTCAGGACAAAGGCTATACTCTGTTTTCCCCAACACTGCAACTCCAAGGCAGTCCATGGGGCAGTTGCCAGATCTCCATATTTCTTGACCATTTGTGATCTATCCATTGATTTAACCATTCCTGTCAATATTTTTCTTAGGACTGAGGAGGAAAAAGTGCCATGTCCTAACCCATCACACTCTGTTGACAGATCCAAAACCCAATAAAGTATGATGTACCAGGAACAAATTTTGTTCCATGGAAGAGAACTGTAGGTAAACAGTCATATCCAGTTATTTTTACTTTGATGAATTCTTTATTTACAGTTTCTGTCAAAATTCTTTAATTCAGTTATCAGTTGGGATACTAGTCCCAAGGATGAAGTGCAATTCTGAAAAGTAAAGAAAGAAAAAACTTTTAAGTACTGTCCTGGGTGTTCATTCTCAGCTCCACTGAGTCCAATGGAACTTACATGGTAGAAGCCTCAGTTTGTAGAATGCCCGATTCAACTTTGGGCTGCAGAATCTTTTGAATACATGAAACAATCCCCTCAAATGAAATACTAGCATATCAGGGAGAACAACCCAGCCTACTCTTTGCTGTAATAATTTTCTACTTACAGGGAGATTTATATACACAGGAAGCCTGTAGCCCATTTTGATATAGCCTAGCTAACACCTCAGAACTCTACTAATTAATTTCCACCACATTTTGCTGTATACACAGATGAGTCAATATCTCAAATAAGTGTGCCACAGGACCAAGGTCATAAAGAGCCATGTACTGAGGATTGTCCCCCTGAATCCAATGACTTTTCCTTCCATGTAAATACACACTGAATTAAGATGCTACTCACTTCAGCAACTTGACCAAATTACAGCTGCATCAAAATCAGCGCACAAGACTGAATGCAGGACAGTTTCACAGATTTCATTTGGCTGCCAGTCTTCCAGTATGTCTTCCTAGCACTCAGAAACCACTCAGATTTCTGAACTGTGAATGTGGTGATATGTTGCTGGACAGAGCTGCCTTTTATATTATCTTGATTTAGAAGGAACAGCAAATGACAAGTCCCCCCCCCCCAGTTACTTAAATTGCCCTCTCTTTTGGCATCAGAAAATACTGGACAGTACCTAAGGCATGATCATAAAGCACTTTTAAAGGCTACTGGTTTCCAATGAAGAATGCAAAGCACATGCTTAACCTTCCATTTATGAGATGTGTTCAATTTCATCTGGATTGTGCTGCCCATTATTACAAATAACAATAAAGGACTCTACTTGATTCCCCCCCTTTTTAATACTAAAGCAGATAGTAAAAATTGTATAATTAATATTTCAGAAAACTAGAAGAATTAAGAATGTCTTAAGGAGATATTAATTTTCTTTCTAAAGTAAAAAAAAGTAAAAAGAATTTGTCCAATGAGCACAAAATACAGTTTCATTTAATACATACAACAAAGTCTGGGTTTTCACAGAGATAGGAAAACTGTGCCTTGTACCACAAGACTGCAGGTGGAGGATCGCATGACTGACCACTCTTCCAGAACTGGAAATGCCTGAACTTAATGGGGCTTACTCCTGAGTAAATATGCATAGGCTCAGGCTGTGACCATCAGAGAGAAAGGCTCTATTTAGCCTCCGTAACATGCTATTTTTTCTTTCTAGAGAAACTCTGTGTGTGTATGCACAAGTGTGTGTGCCAAGGAACAATCAGTCATGTGAAACCCGCTCCTGCAGCCTGAAGTGATACAGCCCAGACACAGGTTTACCACCTCAGTGAGAGCAAGGCTACAGTCCTAAGAACACTTTCCTCTGAGTAAGCCCCACTGAATAAAATAGGACAGTTTTCCAAATAGACCATTTTAGGATTGTTCCCTTAGGCTACAGTCACACACATTAAATAATCCACTTTCAATCCACTTTCAGTGCACTTTCCAACTGGATTTTACTGTGTGAACTGGTAAAATCCAGTTGGAACGTGCACTGAAAGTAGATTATTTAGTGTGTGTGACCGCAGCCTTAGTGTGTTATCATCGAAATTCCTATCACAATATAGGTTGTAAACATTACAGCCTAATTCATAGTACAGTTAGAATTAAGTACTTGGATTAAGACAATGTGGGACATAATCCCCAAACTATGGAAGAACAATTACCATGAAAGCAATGGAATCAGTTAAAATCCCAATGATTTACTTTCAAGCAGGTATTTGAAATTGCATCCTAAATCCAAGTACTTTGGTTTAACTAAATTGTATCAACCCAACCCAAATATATTTGGTTACAATTTATCAACCCAACAAGGAATTCCTGAATATCTCTTAATCTATGCAATGTACTAGTGTGCATTATTCAAAAGGCACTGTTGTGTGTAACACACTGCAAACAGTATGAGTATTATATATGCAATATGCACTATATACACTGTACAATTTATAACAACATATTGTGTTACATGGTAAGAACAACTCAGTGAGCAACATTGTATAGTATACATATTGTACATTACTTCACACATCATGGACATTTTGCTCTGTATAATATAAATCACTATCTTACATAAGGCATGATACCACAAAGGAATACTGTGGCACACCTGAAGTGTTTTGTACATTTGACTATTCAGTGAAGCATGTGCAGGACAGGAGATGTGTTGCCAGTAAAAATGACTGTCAGTTATTGGCTCTACCAGCTGGGTAAACATGCCCACTTTAAAAACTTGTAGGTCGCTTTCTTCAATCACAAATGTACAGAACCAAAATAAAGCACAATGGATTTTGTAATTTAAAAAGTCTAGAGGTATCACATAACTAGGTATTATCACTCACCTTCCAGGTGTCTTCAAGGCAGATGAAGCCCAGTAAAGGTCATACTACTTACATGGGGATCCCTTCAGGCACAAACATTATAATAAAAATGTAGGACTGGCCTTTGTACCAGGTTTTTTTAGGCTATACTGGCCCCCTCCAACTCCACCCCACCCTGGCTGCAAGAGGCAATAGTCAGAGATGGCAAGTCTGCTGTTTCTAAATTGCGCCTCAGATCTCCTGCGTACAACTTGCTTCCAATTGATCCATTTTGCAAACAATTATATACCCCAAAAACAAAATGCTTATATTTCTTAAACAACTCCTGGGTTAATTCAATGCATTACTTTTAACCTGCTCTGCATCTCCCAATCTGTGCAAGACACCAAATAACACTTTAATCAAAGGCACTGTGACTGTGTTTATAGGGTAGCACACCCTTTGAAAGGCACTGTGTCTGGGTTTATAGGTTAGCTCACCCACCAATGTACTCTGCAGGTGTATCATACATATGAAATTTTGCCCAGAGGCTCACACTGTTGTTAATGGCACCCAAGCCTCAGCTCATAAAAGGTGACACCCCTAAACTCCATATACAATTCTCCAGGATCAAGGCATCCCTTTGAGAAAGAATGCTACAGGTGCATAGCACTACCAAAAGAGAGCTTCCTATATATATATATTTTAAAGGTTCCAAGAGAGTCATGTTTGGCTTTGGCAACCGAGTCCGCCACAAAGCCAAGTTTCCTCCTCTGCTTCACAAGTATCTTTCCAGGCCAGAGGGAAAGTTGGGCTGCCTCATGTAAGAGTTATTTGCGCCTCCGAACTGCCCGAGCCCGTTGAGCTGGGAGGCGGTGAGGCCCAGCAGTTGCTCCGCATGGTCGGCGCAGGAAGAGGCAGAGCGGCCAGGCGGCAGGGCCAACCTGTTGGGAGCTCCGTAGAGCTGCGCGTTCGGAGAGGAATAGGCGCCTTGCGGCACTCCGAGATGGCTTGGTGGGGAGGCCGAGTACGGGTAGGCCAAGGCAGGGGGCTGCCGGCCCGACAAGCCGGGGCTGACTTGCTGGGTCTGGAAGCAGGCCTCGGGGCTGCCTACGGGACAGCCGCCGCTATTGAGGCCCAAGGCGTGATGGGCCAACTCTGCTCCCACCGGGGAGGCCTGGAGAGCAGCGGCTTGCTGTTGCTGCTGCGAGCTGATCAGGCTGTCGATGCTGAACATGCGCGGCTGCAGCGCAGGGGGCGCCCCCGGGTACTGGGGCAGGCCGGGCAGTTGCGCCCCGTAGGTGCCACCGGGCGAGTAGAGGGGGCCGCTGCCGCCCGAATAAGCCACCCCTCCAGAGCCGTTGCAAGGGCCCGCCCGGGCGACCTGGCTCGGGTTGGGGGTGAAGGCGCTGGCGCTGTGCACGTAGCCAGGATAGGTGGTGAGGTCGGTGCGCTTGAAGCGCTTTCTGCGTCGCAGGAAGGAGCCGTTGTCGAACATGTCCTCGGCGGCGGGGTCCAGGGTCCAGTAGTTGCCCTTGCCCGGATGGCCCGGCTCGCGGGGGATCTTGACGAAGCAGTCGTTGAGCGTCAGGTTGTGGCGGATGGAGTTCTGCCACTTCTTGGGGTTCTCGCGGTAGAAGGGGAAGCGCTCCGTGATGAACTTGTAGATGCCCCCCAGCGTCAGCCGGCGCTCCGGCGCGTTGGCGATGGCCATGGCGATCAGCGCGATGTACGAATACGGGGGCTTGCCGCGCTGCACCGGCCGCTTCCTCCGACGGCCGCCGCCGCCACCTACACCGGAGCAGGGCAGCTGCTCCTCTGTCAGCGGCTCCCCTCCTCCTGCCTCCGCAGGACTGCCCCTGGGCTCGGCTTTGATCAACAGCGGCTCCACCTTGCAGCCCGACGGGGAAGCCCCGTGCAGGTTGGGAGAGCCCGGGCTGGCCCCTTGGCTAGGCGAGTGGAGAGAATCGGCTGTCATGGTGCACATACCCGAGAAAAAGGAGAAATCGGTCAGATTCATATACAAAGCAAGCCCGGGGAGGAGAAAGCGGATGAAACGAGACAGCTCCCCCGGGGACCATCAGGTCTTGAGCCCGCGGCTTGCCTTATATACATCAAGTCCTGGCGCCACCCTCCTAATTGGTGCAGCGCCTGCCTACCCACCTGAAATCGCCCCCTCCCCGCCAGTCTCCTGCGCTGGCGACCTCCACACAAACACTCCTGCGCTGTCCCAAGAAACGCAACCCTTAGGCTGACACTGAGTGTGCCCATCTTAAGAAAAAGCCAAAACTAGGGAGAGGGAGCTGTGGCCGTTTTTCGTTTTCCAAACGAGGTCAGGAAGAAGAGGCCTTTCGAAAGGGCAGCCAGATCCTAAGTATGTTTCCTGGGAAGAGACCCCGCTCACTTCACGGGGATGTGCGAGCATCGGTAGTCTTGACACCTCAGAGCTTAGAAGAGGGACGTGCTGCAACAGGTGCCTTGTAGGGACAGTAGTGTGCCCTCTTCTGCCTCCCCAGTGTCTGTAGGTTTCGAGCTGCTCCACGGGTCGAATAGCGTGTGTGTATGTGTGGGGTTGGGGTGTACTTGGGTCAGGAAAACAGCACACTGCGGGTACAATCCAAACCCGGTGGCCCCTAGATGCTGTGTACGGGTTTATGGGAAATCCTTTGGCTGTTGTTTGGCTTCAGTCTTAGACTGAGTTCTAGTGCAGATCTCCATAAGGACACTGACTTAGGAGCAAGATTCAAGGGTTTCAAGAGAACTCTCTTTAGGATCGCAGGCCAAAGGGGTTTAGCATATACCACAACTGTCTGGAAGTCCTTCTGCGCAGTCCGCAGTGAAATGAATGGCGCTCTGTGGGAGCAACAACTTTTTGGTGCTGATCCCATTCATTTCACTGGCGCTTGTGCATCAGAACATCCCAGTGAAGAGCGCCAGTCAGAAAGCAGAAGGGGGGGATATCTACTTGTAAAAAAGTGGGAAAGAAAATACCCCAGCTCCATGTTTCTGACCAACTGCTGCCTGCTGTTCATTGGTTGCAATCACCCTGCTTCAGATGACACAGCCCTTGCCTCCTTGCCATTGAATCTGTCCCAGCACTACTCTGCAAGTTACTGGGGGGGGTTCACCTCTCCTTTCCTAATGATTGGAACCTTTTATTTCTTTTCTTGTAACACTCCGTGGAAATAGTTCTTGGGATGGCTGGTGGTTCTCTCACTCTCTCTTCTCATTGGGCTGGTGCTTGGTTTTCATGGGATTGTGATTCAACATAATTGCAAAGGGGATAGCCCTGTTGGTTTGTCTAGAAAAACAGAAGTCCAGGAGCATCTTAAAGATCCACATTGTTTATTTCAATATGAGTTTTCCTGAGCCACGGTTCACATTGCCAGATATGTCACATGGAATCCTTGTTAGGGGGAAGATTATGGCGCAAGGAGGAGGGCCTCAGTAATGAGATTTCCCGGTATGACCTGCTGTTTTGTAGCCTCTTCATTTGTTTGCAAGGGAGAGTTTATAATAAGATGCTTAGATGGGTAATGCACAGTGAATAGGCTTAACAGCCAAAATTCTTCCCACAACTATGAGGTTGCTTTAGTTTTGCAAAACAAGACAGAATAAACAAAGAACTGGTATGATTCAGAGCAGTGAGGGAAAGTAAAGAGCGTGTCCTCTTGGAGGTCCACCAGCCCTTTGGGGTGCTTCATGGTGCAATCCTAAACAACCTCCCAAGGCCATTGGCTTTGAGGGATTTAGAAGGATCTAACAGTTGAGGATTGTATCTGATCTGTCACACCATCCTACGCATTATCACCATCCTAAACATATTGTTAATACCACTGATTTCAATGAAGTTAATTCCAAGGAAGTGCCCTTCACAGCGGCACCAACATGATATCAAAATCTATGTAGCTCACAAGGCTGAAACATACTGGTGGGAGTCAGAAGGAATGGGTTTAATTACCCGGCAGATGGTGGTGTGGAGCTGCGAGCCCATCATTGCAATATTTGTGTCAGTTAAGAAAGTGTTATGTATCAGAACTATATACCAGAGACTGGCTGAGCTTGGAGCTCCAGAACAAGAGCCCACAAGGACACTGGAAGTGACCAGTGAGAAATTTCTGTTATGTAAATAGCCTATAGTTGGGAGTGGGGTGTGTTTGGGTGTGGTTTATTGCATTCTATTTAAACAGGGCTGTTGCCCTGTGGTTTCAGTCTTGTTCCTGAAATTAGTTAATAAAGTAGAGCTGTTCACTGCGATTTGTCTTGAACCCAGTATTTAACACTGGCGACAAAGGTGGGATCCTGTTGAGCAAGCCTAGAGCCCATCTACACTCCACCGTGCACTGAGCTCCAGTGCCACGCACATCGCACTGCACCTGGGACCATGGCTGCCACTCCAGGACACATTCGATGCCACTGCAGACGACTAGGACTCCTACATTTCCTGCTTTGAGTTCTTCCTCAAGTCCTCTGATGTTGATGACGATCAAAAAAGCATGCCACTTTCTTCCAGGTCTGTGGCCACTCCACATTCGAGATCACTTGCTTGCTGCTAGCACCAGTGGAACTATGAAACACCCCGTACCAGACGATTATAGACCAACTGAAGGAGCACTTCACACCAACACCCTCCATCATTGTGACCTGTCACGAGTTCTACACAAGAAACCAAACGACGGAGGAGTTGATCACAGTCTATGTTACAGCCCTCCAGCGTGCCGCTCAACACCGTAACTTCCTTGACCTCAAGGAAGCACTCCATGACCAGCTGGTATGTGAACTTCAGGATGAGCGGATCAAACGTCGGCTCATCGTCAAGCTGGACTGCACATTCAAGTTTGCACTGGAAGAAGCCCTCTCTGATGAAGCTGCCGACCAGTTCACTGCAGAGGTCCGCCAAGCTCAGAGCCCACCAGTTTTACTAAGACCCAGCATTGCAGCCCACCATGTGGATACCTCTGACGAGGGCAAGGAGGTCCTGAAAATACGTCCACCAGGCTGCCACAGCACTAGCATACCTACCACAGCTTGCACCGGTGAATCCACCTCGACACCCTGCACCAGCTGTGGGGAGCTCCACAAGCGGAAATCTTGCCGTTTCCAAGACACCACATGTTGGAACTGTGGAAAGGTTGTCCACATCACCCATGCCTGCCATTCCAAGGGAACTCAGAGTCGACAATCTGCACATCGGGAGTCGGTGCATGCTACACTGCACACCACCGCTGTCCAACCGCACCAGGAACTGCACTTGCCCCGAGACACCCCCGATAAAATTAAAGTGACTGTTCTAATCAAGGGGGCCCCTTGCATGATGGAGCTAGACATGGGATCCTTCATCTCCATAATTTTGGAGGACACCCTCCGTAAGCTCTGCCCTATTTATTTATTTATTATTAGGCTTATACCCCGCCCTCCCTGCAAAGCAGGCTCAAGGTGGCTTATATTCAGTTTCTCAATGTTTTTTCACATAAGCCAGCCATCGCAGCTGAGAGTTGGTGGTAATAGCGGGGGCGGCTCCTAGTTGAAAGCCTGGTGGAAGAGGGGTCCCCCACCTCAGCCTGGCCAGTTTCACCCTATGGGATTTTCAGCAAAATGAAGTGGCTGTAAAAGGGGTGGGGAAGTTTCCGGTGCAGTGTTGGAACTTTGAGGGACTCTTGGACTTGCTGGTGGTGGAGGGCCATCGAATGAGTTTATTGGGATTGGCCTGGTTCGAGCCATTGGGGTTCCGGGTCATGAGGGTACACCAAATTGCCCGAGTAGACTTTCAGCAGGCGTGCAACAAGTTCCTGGTCATATTTGATGGAACACTCGGTCACTACACAGGACCCCATTTCCCTGCAGCTCAACCCGGAGGTGCAGCCCATAAGGCTTAAGGCCCGGTGCATCCCCTTCACGCTGAAGCCATGCCCCCTGGGAACCCCCAGTTGTTACACCTGTTAAGCACAACAGGGATGTCTGCATCTGCACGGACTATAAATGTACCATAAATAAGGCACTGCAGGAACACTCCTACCCAGTCCCGATGGTCAGCCATGTCTTGGCCTCCTTGGCAGGCGCCAAGAGTTTTGGGAAATTGGACTAGGCCCAGGCCTACCAGCAATTCCCAGTGGATGATGCAACAGCAGAGGCCCAGACCATAGTCATACACAGGGGCGCATTCAGAATGTGGCATCTACAGTTTGGTGTCAGCATGACTTCAGGGTTTCTGGTTTTTGGCTCAATGATGGTGGTCGCTCTCCCCTTCACTCGGAGCAACACGCACACCAGCGGCATGGAGGGAAGCTGCTGATGCGGTTTCCCCATGGAGTCCTAGGGAAGGACTCCTAGCCATAGGGCTTTTGAGAGGTAGCCTCTTCGATGGCGTAATGCCAGAGAATTGAGGTGCCCCTCTGCTCTGACAGTCCTGCCACTGTGTGGCCTTCAGGCACTAGCTGAGCTGACCGGACAAGCGCTGGAGATCGAGCAGAATGGCGAGAATATAAACAAGGTCGAATGAAGCCCACAATGAGCATGAGTTAGACACAAGCAAACTTTGAAATAACTGGAGAATCCCCTATCCCCCCCATCTCTAAGCCGAGAGAGAGGAGGGACGCCTCCCACCTGTGTGATAGACAAGCAAAAAAGAAGGGGGGGAAGGGAGAAAACAAACGATTGACTTGTTTTGGGAGACTTACCAGAGCGGATTTAACTTGGAAGCGATTTTCAGAAGTTGTGAAATAGCAGGTGGCTTATGTAAACAATCAGCGAAGATGGCAGGCACGGGGAAGAAAGGACTGAAACCGAAACCAGCGGGCGGCCAAAGTCCAAGGCCTGAAGAGGGCCTAGACGTCATGAAACTCTTAACGGATGCGCTCAAGCCCGTGATGGAACAACTCACTGGTATTAACCAGCAGTTGACCACACTCAACCAAAACCTCACAGCACAGCAGCTCCAGCTGGCAGAAACAGGTAAAAAGATGGAGCAAACAGAGGAAGTGGTGAAAGAGATGTACTCCGTAAGTAAGAGCATGAAGAAAAAGATGGGAGAATTAATGAATAAGCAGAATTACCAAGAAAACCAATTACTGCTACTACAAATGGAAAAGGCAAATATGGTCCTCAGATTCCAGGGGGTTCCTGAATCACCAAATGAGGATCTGAAGAAATTACTTAGCGAAATTACCGTACCAGTAACAGGCTTGAAAGCGGATATGGAAGCAGCATATAGGGTGTAATCTAATTATACAAAAAAATAGCCTGCCTGGGGAGATTACAGTCAGATTCTCAAGAAGACAAACCAGAGATGTAATTTTAAAAGCGGCATCAGCAACTCCACTGAAATTGGGGGACTCAACTATCAAAATTCTAAAAGACATTCTATTTGAAATACGTCAAAAAAGAAAAAGTTATAAGGACTTAATTCTTTTTCTTCAAACCAACCAAATTCCATATAAATGGGCGACGCCGGAAGGGGTCATCTTTAAAATTAACGATAAAAGAGAAAAATTGACTCTGTCTTCAAAGCTAAAGAGTTCCTGAAACGCCACCTGGGATTTAAAGAAGAAGGAGAAACCGGGTCGAGTGGCTCTACTCCTTTGGAGACGGACAAAGACCTGACTGCAGAAGAGGGTGCCGCTGCCATCAAATCAACTTACGAGTTCAGAGATAGAAAGCCTAGGTAAAGGCAGAAGGACTCTGAAAATTGCCTTTACGAAGCGAGCTGTTGGGGATGCTCTGGAATCCTCTCACAACAAGTAACAAACTAATACATTAGGTGAGATAGACAGAACTTACAGTATGCATTGTTTTACTAACACTTAAATACTAACAGTTAGTTTAACTAGGATATGATCTCCTCCTCTTGGGTTTTTAGTATAGTGTGGATATATTTTTCTTTCTCCCTAGATGTAGTTCCCCCTCCTAATTTTTTCTTTGTAGTTCTAGTTGTATAGTAAAAAAAGCAATAAAAAATCCCATTCGGGAGGCCAAAAAAAAAGCATGGCTCCAGAAATTTTCCAAAATCTCATGGACTCTCTCCTAAAAGGAATCCACGGGGTCCAGCCCTTTGATGACATTATGATCACCACCCCCACAGAGGAGGACTTCATCAGCCGGTTGCGCACTGTCCTATAACGGTTCCAGTCAGCTGGCCTGAAGGTGAAGCGGGAAAAGTGCCTCCTGGGAGTTCAATGGGTTGAGTTTGGGGTTTTCCATAGATGGCAAAGGCATCCACCCAACCCCTGACAAAGTTCGTGCCATCGTCAGTGCCCCTGCACCCACTTCCAAGCAGGAGCTACAGGCTTTCTTGAAGAGTTTAGGTGTGACTGAAGCAGCACCCCCCACCACCACCATTGAAAAACCTGTTCTCAATCAAGGATATATAGACCCAAGTAAAATGAAATAGAGACTCATTTCCCCCCCAAATGTAAATTAGAGCCAAGTAAGTATTTTGGGCCCAACAGAGGCTTTGCAGTCTAACTGTGGGTGGAGCCAGCCAGGGTTAAGGACTATACTTTCTTTTCTGACAGACACCAAACATATTCAAGAATTGATATGTTCTGAATATCAAAAACCTTAGATATTAATCTAGAGAGTGCAAAGATACAACAGAAAACCCTTGCAGATCACAATTACTGTTTGCAATATCAGGTGTCCTTCAGCTTTCTATGCCAGCTGGATAGACAAAAATGGTCACCTTTCCTAGAACTCATGTCAGAGGTCTGTCTCTCTGATGGATCTCTTCCTGTTGCAAGCAAGGAATGGTATCAAATCTGTTTCCCTGCCCAGGCTTTTCCTGTCTCCAGAGATCTGCCTTCCTCTAATATTTGAAGGGGGTGGAAGGGCAATGTTTAACCTTCCCATTGTCTATCCTGCAGGATACAGGATGATATACAAATTAGTTAGGTATGCTTAGCTAGTATACCTGAAATCTGCAGCCCAGATAGATGTTGTGCTGGGGCCTGGCCTGTTGCTACAGGGCACCTATTGGGGGCTCCACCCCTTCCTTAGACGGCCAGCCCCCCAAGATTTTTTTAGAAGAATGGGGGGTGCACACACCCCACTTCTTCTCAAAAGCATTTAAAGGGATCCTTTTAAAGCTTTCAAGAAGAAGTGGGGGGTGGTGTATGCCCCTCTCCCCCCTTCTGCAAGATTGAAAGGGCCCTCCAGCTGTTTGATGGGCCATGTGCTCCCCACTGATCAGCTGAAGGGCCTTTTAAATCTTGCAGGAGGGGAGGAAGAGGAGTGGTTGCCAGTGATTGGGCTTGGGGATGGATTGGAGCTGACATAAAAATACTGGCAGCCCCACCAGCAATGTGTGGCAATCTGTTTCTGTGCACGGGCTGGGACCCATGTGTGCCCAGAGATGCATAGTACAAAATGTTTTACTGTATGAAAGCTATAGAACAAAGTTTGAGTTCAGTGGCACCTTTATGACTAACAAAGTTAAATCTGGGTATAAGTTTTCGTGTCCATGCATACTAATGAAAATGTCACCATTGCTAACATGTAGAATACATATTATTTGTCATTAAAAAAGCAACATTGTGAAATAGGTTTATAGATGAGGGAACTGAGGCCGAGTGATATTTACTGTTGTCTTCCAGTGAGCATGTGGATCACTGTAGGAGAACTGGACTCTCTTCTAGGCCACCTCCATTCAGAGGACCAATCAGTGCCTTCTTCATACATTAGCTGAAACTACAGATTTCAACACTGAAACTTCTGAGCAGTTAGACTACCAATTAAGATATTCTTCATTGTAGTTTTGCTCCCACTTATCATCTTCCTGTCTAATGTTCTTGACAGTAGCAATATAGTTCATTTGTAACAAGACAAGCTCTTCCTGTCCCCAAGGCTGTGAAAATCCATTTGTCACAGCACATTTCCTTCCCTGTCTCAAAACTTCAATGTAGTAAGCCTGCAGCAAGTATTCAGAGGCTCTCACTGAGATTGCTCAGTGGTTTGAAAACCAAGATTCCAAAGCCCACCTATGTGGCTAGGTGTCTCTTTGGCTGCCTTTCAAATTGTGCGTAAACAAGAACCTCATGGGAAAGTTCAGCTGCACTAAGTCCCATAAGAAAGACTGAGGCTTGCTTCCCTTCTTGAGAGATGGATGGATCTGTTAAAGTAATGAAAGGATGCAACACCAAGGGGAGAGGGAATACCTTCAGATTTAGTCACTGAACCATAAACCTGTGATTGGCAACTAGTATCCCCTGCAGTTATGTATGGAACTACAAGGAATAATAGGCTACTTCCTACCTAACTGGAAGCTCACAGTCTGGTGGCCAAATTTCAGAACTGAAAATTGACCTCAAGGTTTCAAATCAGCTTCATTTGACTGATAAAATAAAATTAATATAAATTAATTTAGTTACTGTATTCATATGTTTTTCCCATTCTGAAACTCATGGTGCAGTATGTAGTATTCCAAGGAGATCTCCCATCTAGGCACTGATCAGCCCCAGACCTGCTTAATATCTGCAAACTGACTATATTAATTAATATTTATTATTACCCATCCGAACAACTAAGAATTTTAACACTGGTGATAATGTGGAAATCTTTGGATTTGTGTGTTGTTCTGGTATCTGGCTGTCTGACTTGGAGTTCAAGAATGAGAATGGGAGACAGCAGATTATACTGACCTTGTCAGGAAAAAGGATTGCATGTCTTTAATCACACTGCTAGCTCACTGGCTTAGGAAGGCCTCTGATTCCATAAACAGTGGCTCCCTTTTAAGTGTGTTTTCTGCTGCTGTACCTGCTAGGCACAGGAGCATATAATTTGTGTGCACATTCTAACAGAAAGAACGTGCTGTAGACTGTAGAAATGGGAATATAAATGCTCTGCTCCCCACTCCCCAACAATATGCTACTTTGCCATCAGGATAGACAATCAGATGCAAACATTTTGATTGTATCCCTGTGTCGTGATGCGTGGAACTGGCTGACACTGAGGGGCCCATAAGGGAGTAAGAGTATCCAAAGGAAGACTGGACTCCACAGCTTTAGTGCAAATACTATGTACAATTTATTTACACCAAGCCTCCACCAACATCCAGTTCTCAGTGACAAAGCGCTCCGTTGCAACCATTCAGTAAGAGAGAGATACATACACTGTACAAGCTATACATTTATACACCCACTGACCAATCAGTACAGTGCTGACTCATGATGATGCAAGGTACTCAGTGCTGCCCTAAACTGGCGGGAACCAGCCACCCTTACAGCTCCTAGCTGTCATCTGCACTGACATAGATCAAACTCATCTAGGCCAGCCTTACACTAGACATGTATATCACGACATTCCCCCTTAAGGCTGAGCCTTGATGTTCAGTTTGCCTTTCAATACACTGAATCTGTTTACATCTAAACACTTGGTAAACAAATTTGCCACATTTGCATCAGAAACACAATAATACAGGTAACACACACTATTGCCAAGTTTTACATGGAACAAGCAGGGATCAGCAGTGGCTTGTTCAAAACCAACTGTCTTTAGAGCAGAGCTGAGACAGTCATACCAGTTTCTTGCACTTTGTTTGAGGCCATAAAGAGACTTTTTTTAACTTTAATGCCTGTTGCCCATTAGTGGTTTCAAACCCTGGTATATCACACATGTAAATGTCTTCAGTAATGGATGCATTCAAATAAGCAGAAGCAAAATCAAAGTGATTCACCATCATGTTGTCTTGCCCTGCTTTTATGAGGGCAAGTCTGAACGTGTCAGACCTGACTGTAGGGGCAAAGATCTGGTCATAGTCTTGTCCCTTAATCTGTGCATAATCCTGGGCCACCAGTCTAGCTTTCCTTTTAACACTGCCAACCGGCATTTGTTTTACTTTGTAGACCCATCTGCAACCAATAATGTTTTTGTCTCTGGGTGCCTCTGTTACCTCATACACTTTATTTGCAACCAGTGAATTATGCTCTTCTTGCATCGCCTGAAACCATGCCTCCCTTTCAGCATTAGGCATCTGGAGTCCCTCTTTGTAACTTTGAGGTTCTTTTATGTGCACATGGTTAGCCTCATAACCATACCTTACTGGTCGTACACCCTTTGTGCTACGCATAGACACTCTTGGCAGCACTCTTTCACTCTGTACACACTCAGGTTCTTGTACACTTTCAAGCTTTTGTTCCTCTTTAACCACAGGTTCAACACTTGCACCTTCAGTGCCATCAGAACAAGGCAAAGCAATCATTTGAGGAACCTTATTAGCATGGATTCTATTCCAATTCTCATGCTCGCAGAAATTTGCAGACCTGCTGAAAGTTAATTTGTGATACTGATTAGCAAATCTATAACTTTTCATTCCTGACTGATATCCAAGAAAAATCAGCTTTTTGGCCCTGGCTCCCCCTTTCCTCCTGCGCTCAAGAGGTATATTCACCCAAGCTTTGGAGCCAAAGACTCTTAAATGGTCTAGGTTAGAAGCCTGATTATACATTAATCTCTATGGTATATCGTCAACAGAACGAGAGTAAATTCAGTTACTAACGTAACAGGCATTCTTTATGCCCTCAGCCCAATAAGAAATACCAAGATTAGCATCTTTTAACATTGCAAACATTATATTCTGTAAGGCACCCCCTTTTCTCTCAGCAAGACCATTCTCAGCAGGGGTGCAAGGATTGGCAACTCTGTGTTTTATTCCTTTCTGCCTAAGCCAGGCTTCAAAGGCATTTGAGGAGAATTCACCCCCTAAAATCAGTTTGTATGGCAAGAACATTCCCAAACTGATTGATAACCCTTTTGTGCCAATATTTGATAGTAGGGAACACTTCAGACTTATGTTTCATCACATAAACCCATGAAAAATAAAACCAGTTATCTTTAATAATAAGCGCATATTTGTTCCCAGAATTACTCTTAGCATATGGTCCTATGACATCCATGTGCACCAAAGCTAGAGGCTTTTCTGACTGCCTTAGACTCTTCTTTGCTACAGGATAAGCCTCTGAGTTAGTCATTTTACAAACTTCACAGTCCAAAAACACTTTACAATCATTTACATCCTCTTTGCCTGTCAGGACTAGAGTCTTTTGAATGGTGTTATAGGAGACATGTCCCAAACGCCTATGTAAGATATGTTGGCAGTTTTTGTGAATATTGATATTGGTTACAGCCTGTGCATTTTCATTGGTGAGCTGAGCTGACCCAACTGAGCTCTGAGAAGGAGCAAGGTGTTTGAGCTGCCAGAGGGGTGAGTGGTATTTTTATTTATTTACTTTCAGCTGAGGTGCTTTAGCTGAGAAGGTACTGTGTGGGGGATTGTATTTGGGAGTGTGTGGGTGAGTTGTAACAGACTCCTGGCTGCTGGAGTTGGGGTGTGAAAGGGTCATTGTCTGCCTGAAATTAAGTGCCTGGGTGAAACTGAATAGCAGACTCCTGGCTGCTGGAGTTGGGGTGTGAAAGGGTCATTGTTTGCCTGTCATTAAGTGCCTTGGGTGAATTTGAGTAGCTGCTGGCCACACCCTCTCCTGGGGGACACTTCTATTTAAGGCAGGAAGCTTGCAAGAGGCACGAGCCTCTGGCACGAGCCTCTGGCACGAGCCTCTGGCATGAGCCAAACGGTGAGAGCCAAAGGGTGAGGCTCTTGGCCTGTGGCTCTTAGCCTAGGGGCTCTGTAAGAAGCCCAGGAAGAGCCAGAAAGCCAGGGACCTTGGCTTCTTGGGTTCCCAGTAAGGAACCGTATAAATACAAAGGGTTTTAAAAGGGGGGTTATAGAAAAGTATTTGTTTAAAAACAATTATGAAGCCAGAATGCCAGCAGGGGGCTGGGGGCTATCCAGTGTTTTGCATGGAGTGTCACATGTATGACTATCTGCCCACTGGTCAGAAGTCTTGGGTGTGTGCTTGGTGTAAAGAGCTCCTGGTTCTCAGGGAGCGAGTTTGCTCCCTTGAGGCCAAGGTGGCTGACCTAGAGAAGCAGAGACAGTCAGTTAGGTGCACGGAGAAGACTCTCGGGGACTTGTTAGATATATCCCACTCTGGATCTGGCAGCCCGGCTGCTGCCAGGGAGCATGAGGGTCAAGGGGAAATGGGGCACCATGCTAAGGATAAGGGGAATGTGCCCTCAGAAGGGACCTCTTCTTCAGCTGGTGAACGGGTATCCTTTCGTACCAAGGAACCATCCCTGGGAAGGGTGGGAGGGGGGCTCTTGGTAGTTGGTGATTCGATCCTTAGGCAGGTAGACAGCTGGGTGGCGAACCCGCGTACTGACCGTATGGTGACTTGCCTGCCTGGTGCAAAGGTAGCGGACATTACGCATGTTTTAGATAGGTTGGTAGATAGTGCTGGGGAGGAGCCAGTGGTCGTGGTGCACGTCGGCACCAACGATGTGGGGAAATGCAGTCGTGAGGTCCTGGAGGAGAAATTTAGGCTGCTGGGCAGGAAGCTCAAGGCCAGGACCTCCAAGGTAGCCTTCTCGGAAGTGCTACCTGTTCCACGCGCAGGGCCGGAGAGACAGGCACAGATCAGGAGTCTCAATGCGTGGATGAGACGGTGGTGTAGGGGGAAGGGTTCAAGTTTGTTAGGCACTGGGATGCTTTTTGGGACAAGAGGGAGCTGTACAAAAGGGACGGTCTCCACTTGTCCCGAGAAGGAACCAGGCTGCTGGTGCTCAAAATCAAAAAGGTGGCAGAGCAGTTTTTAAACTGAATAATGGGGGAAAGTCGACAGGAGATGAAAAGTCTCTGGTTCGGGATGGCTCATCTCAAAGAGATGAAGGGGTAGCTACTACTTTTGTACAAGGAAATGGATTACAATTGTCCACTGAGACTGTGGCTAATGATAGGAACTGTCTGGCAAGGTCTCGAGGCAGCAAGAGGAAGGCTGTGGGCTTAACAAACGTGGGAAACTATAGTGTTTATACACAAATGCTAGAAGTCTCCGAGGTAAAATCGGGGAGTTGGAATGCTTGGTGTTGGGGGGGGAATAGACATTGTGGGTATTTCAGAAACTTGGTGGGATGAGGAAAATCAGTGGGATACGGTGATTCCTGGTTATAAATTATATCGGAAGGATAGGGGGGGAAGGGTTGGAGGTGGGGTGGCTCTGTATGTCAGAGAGGGTATACTGTCCAGTACGATTGAGAGGGTAAGAGAATTGGATTCGCTTCTGAAAATGCTATCGGTTGAAATAGTGGGTACAAAAGGAAGATTAATAGTGAGAGTTTGTTATCGCCCACCAGATCAAAAGATAGAGGAGGATTATAAAATGATGAATGAATTAAAGATAGTGACTAGACGAAATAACTGTGTCGTAATAGGCGACTTTAACTACCCACACATTGATTGGGTCAATATGAGTTCTAGTCGGGAAAAAGAGATTTTTTGTAGACACTCTCAATGGTCACAGATCCTACCAGGGGAGAGGCGGTCCTGGCTTTGGTCCTAAGTAACACCCAAGACCTGGTGAGAGATGTAAAAGTGATTGCACCACTTGGGAACAGTGACCATAATGTCATTGAGTTTAACATTTGTACAGATAGGCAGTTGCCCAAAAAGACTGACACAACCACTTTTAACTTTAAAAGGGGTAACTTCTCTGGTATGAGGGGACATGTGAGGAAGAAATTGAAAGGAAGAGTGGAGAAGGTCAAAACCATTGGGGAAGCTTGGAGACTATTTAAAAATACAGTCCTAGAAGCTCAGAAAAAATATATACCGCAGGTTAGGAAAGGTACAAATAGGTATATAAAAAAGCCTGGATGGTTAACAAATAAAGTAATGGAAGCTGTAAAAGGTAAGAAGGATTCCTTTAAGTGGTGGAAAGCTAGTCTTAATGAGGTTGATAAAAGGGAACACAGACTATGGCAAATAAAATGCAAGTCTGTGATCAGGCAAGCAAAAACAGAATATGAGGAGCATATCGCAAAAAACATAAAGGCCAACAATAAAACTTTCTTCAAATACATTAGAAGTAGGAAGCCAGCCAGGGAGGCAGTGGTGCCCTTGGATGACCAAGGGGTAAAAGGAGTAGTGAAGGATGATAGGGAAATGGCTGAGAAGCTGAACGCATTTTTTGCCTCTGTCTTCACTGTGGAAGAGGAGAAGTGCTTGCCCACTCCAGAAGCACCGATTTCGGAAGGGGGTTTGAAAGACCTGAATCAGATTGCGGTGACAAGAGAGGAAGTCCTCCGACTGATGGACAATTTAAAAACTAATAAATCACCAGGCCCGGATGGCATTCATCCGAGAGTTCTGAAAGAACTCAAATGTGAACTTGTGGATCTCCTGACAAAAATATGTAATCTTTCTTTAAAATCTGCCTCCATTCCTGAGGACTGGAAGGTAGCTAATGTCACTCCCATCTTTAAAAAGGGCTCCAGGGGAGATCTTTGAAATTACAGGCCAGTCAGTCTGACATCGATACCGGGTAAGTTGGTGGAAACTGTTATTAAGGAAAGAATTAGTAGGCACATTGATGAACAAAAACTATTGAGGCAGACTCAGCATGGGTTCTGTAAAGGAAGATCTTGTCTCACTAACCTGTTAGTGTTTTTAGAGGGAGTGAACAAACATGTGGAAAAGGGGGATCCAATAGATATTATTTACCTTGACTTCCGGAAAGCTTTTGATACAGTTCCTCATCAAAGGCTCCTAAGTAAGCTCAATAGTCATGGAATAAAAGGACAAGTCCTCTTGTGGATCAAAAACTGGCTTATAAATAGGAAACAGAGAGTGAGTATAAATGAGAAACTTTCTCAGTGGAGGGTGGTAAGCAGTGGGGTACCACAGGGATCGGTACTCGGTCCGATGCTTTTTAACTTGTTTATTAATGATTTGGAATTGGGAGTAAGCAGTGAAGTGGCTAAATTTGCAGATGACACGAAGTTGTTCTGGGTGGTGAAAACCAGGGAGGATTGTGAGGCACTCCAAACGGATCTGTTGAGGATGGGTGAGTGGGCATCAACGTGGCAAATGGGGTTCAATGTGGCCAAGTGCAAAGTGATGCACATTGGAGCCAAAAATCCTAAATATAAATACACGTTGATGGGGTCTGAACTGGCAGAGACAGACCAAGAGAGAGATCTTGGAGTCGTAGTGGATAACTCAATGAAAATGTCTAGACAGTGTGTACCTGCAATAAAGAAGGCCAACGCTATGCTGGGGGTTATTAGGAAGGGAATTGAAAACAAATCAGCCAGTATCATCATGCCCCTGTATAAATCATTGGTGCGACCTCATTTGGAATACTGTGTACAGTTCTGGTCACCACATCTCAAAAAGGATATTATAGCATTGGAAAAAGTGCAGAGAAGGGCAACTAGAATGATAAAAGGGTTGGAACACCTTCCCTATGAAGAAAGGTTAAAGCGCTTGGGGCTCTTCAGCTTGGAGAAACGACGGCTGAGGGGTGACATGATCAAGGTTTATAAGATTATGAATGGGATTGAGCAGGTTGAGAAAGAAGTACTTTTCTCCCTTTCTCACAATACAAGAACTCGTGGGCACTCCATGAAATTGCTGAGCAGTCGGGTTAGAACAGATAAAAGGAAATACTTCTTCACCCAAAGAGTGATTAACATATGGAATTCACTGCCACAGGAAGTGGTGGCAGCTACAAGCATGGACAGTTTCAAGAGGGAATTAGATAAACATATGGAGCAGAAGTCCATCAGTGGCTATTAGCCACAGGGTATAGATGAGAATTCTAAGTCTGGGACAAGTGATGCACTCTATTCTTGGTGCTGGAGGGGGCAGCAGTGGGAGGGCTTCTAGTGTCCTGGCCCCACTGCTGGACCTCTTGATGGCACCTGGTATATTTTGGCCACTGTGTGACAGAGTGTTGGACTAAATGGTCCATTGGCCTGATTCAACATTGACTTCTCTTATGTTCTTATGTTCTAATTCGATCTTTTCCAGATAACCCCAACCCAGCCCAGCATTGAGAAGAGTCTGTATATCAAAGTTCCACCCCTGTCGGCCCTTACAGGATCGGTGCCTCTAGAGTTTTTCATAGCCGGGAATGGGGAAGATTACCTGTGTTTAAATAATAACCTCTTATATGTGAAATGTAAAATTACTCAAGAAGACGGCACCTACATCGGTGAGGACACTAGAGTGGTGCTGGTGAACTACCCTATCGCCTCCATCTTCAGTGAACTGGATGTAACCCTGGGAGAACGTCTGATCAGCCAGAGTAACAATTGCTATCCCTACAGGGTGATGATCGAAACGATGCTCAACTACAGTGGGGAAACCCTAGCTACCCAGTTTTCTGCTGGGGGCTTTTATAAGGATACACCCAGGCAGATGGACAACACCATCAAACAGGACTCCCCCAACTTGGGGTTTGGCATGAGAGCGAAGCTGACCACCGGGAGCAGGATGGTCACCTCCACGCAGACCTATTTTTTCAAGAAAAACTGCTCTTAAACAGGTAGATGTGAAAATCAGTTTAACTCGTAACAAAGACGCTTTCTGCCTGATGAGAGCAGATCTCCTCCAAGCCCTTCCAGCCTGACTTTGCAGCGAAAAACAACGTAAGAGAATACATGAGCCTTGTGCAAATGGTGGGAAAGCACCTACAGGATAGACCTATCCTGAGAGAGAGAGAGAGAGAGAGAGAGGAGAGAGAGAGAGAGAGAGAGAGAGAGAGAGAGAGAGAGATGTGGAGATGGGCCTTTCCTTTCTAGCGGCACTCCCTAGAGGGTCAGCCTGTCCTCACAAAGAGATAAGAAGGTAGTTCTCACACACAGGTACTGGTAAACATCAAAGTGAACAGGAACTTGGCTAACTGCAAGAAGGTGGAATGGTTTGGGAGGGATAGGGAGGGTGAGTTTGCTGGTAGAGAGATATCATGTTTCTTCTACTATGATCTCATATATGCAAAGGGGGGGAGGGGAGAAAATAAAATGCTGCTCCACTCTTCAGTGGGGAGAGCTTCTGCAGACAGCTGTGTCTGTGTGGTTCTTGACCCTTAGAGCCTATAGAGGCAACAATTGCGTATAGAGAGGCAACAGAGAGAGAAAGAGAGAGAGATTGGATTTATACCCCGCCCTTCACTTGGTGTCTCAGAGCGGCTTACAAACTCCTTTCCCTTCCCCTCCCCACAATAGAAACCCTGTGAGGTAGGTGGGGCTGAGAGAACTCTAACACAAACTGCTGTTTCAGGAACAGCTGTGCCAGAGCTTGTGACTGACCCAAGGTCACATCAGCAGGTGCAAGTGGAGCAGTGGGGAATCAAACCCTGTTCTCCCAGATTAGAGTCTGCACACTTAACCACTACACCAAACTGGCTCTCTTGTGAGGGGTACCGGGTAGGGTACACCCGGTTCTCCCAGATTAGAGTCCACACACTTAACCACTACACCAAACTGGCTCTCTTGTGATGGGTACCGGGTAGGGTACACCCTGTTTTCCTTTGACCTCTCTCCTGACCAGGAGTGCAGAGACCTTTACTCCCTGATTAAAACGGGGAACCTGAGAGCGGAAATACATTTTGCAGCAGCTCTGCCCCATACCATGAATTTGATCATCTATGGAGTGTTTGACAACGTCATCAAGATCAACCACAACCGCAATGTGCACTTTGACTACATATAGCATGGACATGCTCCAGTTATCACACACCTTGCTTGACAACTCGCACATCCGTAAAACCTTCTTGGGCGTCTTCGCCAGCGATAGGCTCCCTGCCAAAAGTGTGACCAGGAGACCCATCTCTTTAGTGATGAATACGCAGCCCCACAACCTCCCTGGGGAACACTGGCTGGCCATCTATTTCCTGGACCATAGCACCTCATAGTTTCTACTCTTATGGGAATGCACCCTCTAGCCCCACCTTCTATTATGGATTTTTTAAACAAAAATTCTGAGGAGATTCATTTCCAACGGAACAGGCTGCAAGGACCAACATCAACCACCTGCGGCCATCACTGTCTGTTTTTTCTCCATCACCGCTGCCGGGGCACCCCCTTTCACACGATCGTGAAGATGTATTCCCCCAACCCAGAGCAAAATGACAGGATGGTCATGAGTTTTGTGAAAAGCACCTGGAAGAATTCAGGGACTTTACCAAATATGTACACCCCTGCACAATCCTGTGTTTCTTGCGCCCCCTAATAAAAGGCTGTTGGAACCTTAAAATGGGTAAACATGTCTTTTTTTCAAAAAATACTCAGAGGCAAAGGTTTGCATTTCAAAGAATTTATTCTTCATTAGTCAACCACTTTGACACTCTTTTTTTTCTTTTAGAAGAAACAAGGAGGCTTGAAAGGTTTTGTTTTTTAGAAGAAATAATAGGCATGCACTTTAAAACTGGAGACCAAGGGCTTTTCAGATCTTCCAGCATTTTTCTAGTGGCTGGGATACTGGCTACTGATGAGGGAACGTTGAGTTCAGCAAGAGCCATCATAAACACATCCATGCCTTTAGGTGGGAGGACAGAAGAACATGTGTGTGTCTGAGTAATAGCCTTGACCAGGTCGAGCAGGTGGCTTCCAGCGACCAGCATCCCTCTGTAAAGAAAAGTTCCCCTTTCATCCCAAGAGGCTATTTCTCTGTTTTGATTCATTTTCTTTAGCAGCACGTGGGTGTTGTTTCCCCTCCAAGTTCTCTTACCCTGGCAGAATAAATTCTGCATGATGTAAATAATACTCAGATTTCGGTGGTGGATGTATTTGGTGAAAGTGTTTTCAATTTCCCCGCTATCAGAAGCACACATCATGAGATCATCCAGCACAATCAATTTTTTTTGTATTACAAGGCAACAACTCAGGATCAGTCAAACTCGAAGGCAGTCCTTCAACAAACTTTATAAAAGCATAACGTCTGAGCAGTTCATTGTACATTGATTGCCAGCATGCATAAAACGACACAATATTTTCAGGCATGACAGAAAGCATAGAATTAGCATTCATAAGCAAGGTTTTTTATAAAATAACTTTTCCCACAGTTACTGGGACCCGCAAGGATGGCCGAGAAAGGATGATGCCACCTTGTATCCATTTCAACAGCTCTGAGCACCTTCTGTGTTTGGGGGAGATTTTTGTTTTGATGACAAAGTTCTTTTTGTCTCTGATGATGCCTGGGTGGCTTACGGTGATCTCGCTGGGCTCAGCCCCAGAACAGTAGGTGAACACTAATTCTTTCAGACTGTCAAAGTGGATCTTTTCCCTATTAGCGGCATTCAGTTTAATGCCCTTTACTTTGAGTCAAACCTCTGCTCCCGACAGCCTGCAGGCGTACATTTTGGGTGCAGCAGAAATAAACACTGTGATATGCTGCCCGACGGGGACCTCAAACATCAGCTCCCCTAAATAGTCACCCAGAGGAGGGTTCCAATCACCGGGATGGGTCACAAACATTACAGAATCAGTATCATGATATAAACATTTTGGCCCCAGCTGTTCCAGCAAACTGTGGAGCTCCAACCACGCGTAAGTGGTAGTGAAAGCGGCTATGTAAAGGTTTGTGTTACCCAGAGATGTCATACGATCCCCCACGTGTTTCCAAGAAATGCATGCCACATCGTCGCTGATAAAACTGCACGTGCTGACTTTTTAAGAGTCAGAAAAAAGCAGCTGGGAATAGCAGTCTGGATCTCTTGTAATTTTCATATGAGGCAGATTGTTTCTCTGTGCAAATTTACCCCATAGAGAATTGAGAAACAGTTTAACAATCTGACGCTTTGCAGGCTTGTGGCCAATATGGTCTGGGCGCAGAAGGACCCCCTCCTTTTTATAAAAATCAGTGATGTATTTCTCTTTATCAGCCTCTGTCACACACCAGTCTGGGTAGCCAGACACTTCCTGTTTCTGCCTGAGATTTTTTTAATGTAAGGCTCAAACAGCTGGCTGGATTTAGCCTCAAAATGCCAAACCTCATAGATTTTAGCAACTGCAATTCTACAGTGACCCAAGTGCCCACTAGAGCTCTCTGCTCATCACTATGTGTGCATGTTTCCTGCTGTTTACTTTCAGCACATGCCCTGCACAGTGTGAAAGCCAGCTTCCCCCTCACCTTGGAAGGCAACACCAGGAAAAAGAGCCCTCTTGGGGGGTAGATTTTGATTTTGGCCAGCCCGAAATAATCTGTCAGAGGATTGAAATTATTCTGAATGATTTCAGGGTGTTCTAGAGGGTACATTTTCCTAGCATTCACAAAGGAGTACAGGCTGGTGAAATCATAATATCGGATCTCCTCCCCTGCCTCCACTTTGTAGTAGAGGATAATGGCATTACTGCACCCCCCCGAAGAGTGCCTCTCTAGGAAACAGAGGCTTGGGAAACTGCATCTCCTTAAGAATGGCTTTCATGGACTCATCCATGTTCTTTAGATGGGTCCATTTATGCTCCCAGATGCTCTCCACTTGAAACCCCATTTTTTTAAGGTTATTGCGTCTCTGCCTGGTGTCACAGTAAAGCTGATCAAACATTTTCTCCACTGTTTTGTTGAGCGTATCACTCAAGAAACATTGGGGACACCCATGCCACACACACCTCAAGTATTCATAAGCCATTTTCCTACCTTGAACCACGTCATAGCCATCGAGGGAATACTTCCCTACTTTAAATTCAACCCCCTTTAGCGTGTGTCAGATCTGGACCTTTTCAGAGTGTTCTTTGTAGCAGAGCCACTGTATAGAGGCTGATGAAAACCTCTTTGTCTGCCTGTCATACACATCGGGAGGTAGAAGGGCCACAGAGAGGGGATGTAGAAAATTAAACCTGAACATGGCTAAACACACCCCGGCCAAAGTCAGGTACTGCAGCGGATCTATGCAGAGCATGCCTTGCGCCGTCATTTCCATAATCTCCAATCTGTACAACATACAAGCCTGTTCCAAGATGTGAACATTTTGCTGGCAGTAATAAGCTAGTTCTTTTTGGAAATCAAAGACATTAGAACAGTTTTCCTCGTACCATTTTAAAAAAGCCTCCCTGTCTTTCAGAAGCATGTGATCAATGCCATAATATTTGGGATCAGGTAGGGGTCCCACATAATCTTGATTTTGAGTCGTATCGAAAAAATGAGGAAAGTACCCTTTGGACCCCTGAAACCCAGAGCTTTGCCAGAGCCATTGGAAGATTGTCACCATAACTGGAAAAATCAACCAAAAACCTCAGTTTCTTTTCAATTATTGAACTGTAAGGGACAGATCTGATTTTCCGCCATGCACCACCCCTGGAAGGTCTGGATATAGTAGCGATTAAACGCAGCGTGTCACTGCTCAGGATCTCCCTGTTGCTTTGCAGCATGTTTGCCACATGTTCTAAAAAGTCTCCCGCATCCAATTGGTTCTTTGTTTTCTTGAACAAAATCAATGGATTCTGGAGTTGATCAGATTGTAAACGAAACTGCATGTAATCCCCGGGATGAATGTCCCTGCTAATTTCATCAAGGATGTGCTGGATACCACTCCTTAGAGCCTGTACAGCTTCCCCAAATGAACACACATGCTCTAGGTTGACAAAACGGAACTCCTCATTGATCACCAGTGACCGAAATCTTTCATAAGGTCTCTGCCATGTCCTGACATGCTCTGCATAGACTTCAGGAGGCTGCAAGGAGGCTGCACCTTCTCCTTCCTCCCCCAGCCTATCAGAGCCATCAAAGACTTCAGGGGGAGTTGAGGAGGCTTCACCATCCCCCTCCCCTTCTTCCCTCCCCTCAACAGAGTGAACAGATCATGTGGAGGAAGCGGTGTCTGCCAGAGCACCCCCACCCTGCATGACGGTCCCAAGACAGTCACCATAGGATCTAGAACATTTAATCACTTCATTAGTATAATTCTCAACCATCGCATCGAGCTCCTTGCATTTAGCTTGCAAGACCAAGCATCTATTTTCTATAATCAACTGCCTCTTATTTCAGCTTGGAGGGACTCCTCCTTATTCTGGATAAAGTCCTTTTCATTTTTTATTTCCTGCATGGCCTCATAAACATATTGGGTGTATGACTTGTGCTTTGGGGAAAGGTCTTCCTTCTTCTTTTTTGAGGTAGGCCCATCCAGGGCACTGTCTAGTGTCAGATGTCTCTGGGGGTTTACACTGCTCTACTCCAGCGAGGAAGCGGCATGGGATGTTCCCTGCAGGGCATCTAGGAAAACAGAATCATAGAGTTGGAAGGGATCTCCAGGGTCATCTAGTCCAACCCCCCCATCCCCCAAGCACCAAGAATACAGTACATCATTTGCTCCAGACTGAGATCCCCCTCCCCCTGGGCTTTTAAGAAGAGCAAAGCTGACTTCCCCGTGATGAGCCCATGTTCTAAGCAACAGCATCTCTGACATGGCTTTTTTAAAACCACCCTTGAACACAGCCACACATACACACACAGTCCACTGGCCCCTTCTCTATACCCTGAAGATGACCCAAACCCTTCCAGGATCCCAGACCAATTTGTTCCCTGTCATAATAACATAAGAGAAGCCAATGTTGGATCAGGGCAATGGCCTACCTGGTCCAACGCACTACCACACAGTGGCCAAAAATAGCAGGTGCCATTAGGAGGCCCACCAGCAGGGCCAGGAGGCTAGAAGCCCTCCCACAGTTGCCCCCCTCACCAAGAATACAGTACATCTCTTGCCCCAGACTGAGAGCCCTCCCTTCCCCCTGGGCTTTTAAGAAGAGCAAAGCAGAGTTCCCCCTGTTCTGAGCCATGTTCTAAGGTGCAACAGCAATGCTGGCATGTTATTTTAAAACCCGCCCTTGAACACAATCACACAGACACATACCCCACAGGCCCCTTCTCTATACCCTGAAGATGACCCAAACCCCCTCCAGGATCCCTGGCCTTTTGACATTTTCTCCTTCTTTTTTTTGCTATTATTCAACCAAAGCTTATAGGGGTGAGATCAGCTTACCAGTAAACCCCAGTTCTGATGGATCCTCTCCAATGGTAAAATCTAATGGTTGCAGAGAACAGTTATTTTTGTTCACTATACACTTTATTAAAACTACTAATTTTACAATGCAGTCCTAAGGAGAATTACTCCATACTAAATCAACAGAAATCAGTGTGCTTAGACTGGGGTAACTTTGCATTAGATCACACCGTTACAGCACAGTCCTAAGCAGAACTACAACCTTTGAAGTCAATGGGGTTAGAAGGGTGTAACCTTCATTATGATTGTCCAGTTAGTTATGCAAAGGCAAACAGCTTTCTCCATGCAGTTTCTTTCCCTTCTCCAGTTGGTATGCAATATTCAGAGCCTATACTATCACTCAAGTGATCCTTCCTGGCAAATTTTAAGGTGAATAGAAGGTATCCCATTAAACAAGCACAGAGGAAGATGTCTGGAGATGCTGCTGGACTCAGGACCAGCTTCTTCACTGCCTCCATGGGAGACACAGCTCCCAGCAACCCCAGTCCCATTGACTGAGAACCTGGAAGCCTCCTGGGCAATAACACAGGGGCCTTACCTGGCACCCCAACAGCAAGCAGAGGAACCAGCTGGGGCCTGACACTGAAGTAGCCCAGAGAACACAGCAGCCTCAGCAGAAGTCAGGACAGAGCCAGAGAGGCCTGAACAAAGGCAAGCTAGGATAGAAGCCAGGGAAGTCTGCTCCAGGGCAAGTAAGCGCAACAGCAGCCCAGGCCCAGAGGCCTAGGCTTTGGAAGGCCAGGAAAAAGCAGAGGTGGGAATTGAGGGCTGGCAGCCTATCTCACCCAAGCCCTGGCATAACCACTGGGGCAGGAAGAGGGCAGCTGGGATGGAGGGGCTATCCAATAGCCCAGTAGGAGGGGAAGGGGAGGAGAGAATCACCATTTTCCCTCAGAGAGAGGACAGGTATACACAAGGAAGGGGGTGGGGCAATTTGGACCTTTAAAGGCAGGTTTCTGGGAAAGGTTAAGGAGGAGAAGAAGACATGATAGCTCTGATATAGCAAAAGCTGTGGTCCTGGGGAAAGGAGAAGGAATAAGGTGGTGCAGTCCCCTTCCACTCTGAGGCCTGGGGAGACCTGCCAGAGACACCTTGCAAGATGGCTGAGGAGGGCAAGCCAGTGAAGCTGGAGTGGGAGGAGCCTCCAGAGAAGATCTGGAGTAAAGCAATCCAAGAAAACAGGTGATGTGGCAGACCAGACAGATAATAGGGTATGACAACTTTAACTGGCAGCTAGCACAGCAGAGGGGAAAGAGAGGTTTGCATTTTGGCAACCCAAGTAGATAACAAGCAAGTTGGCAGAGTGGGAATAAATAATACATAAATAGTATGAAAATGTCATAGAATCATAGAGTTGGAAGGGACCTCCAGGGTCATCTAGTCCAACTCCCTGCACAAGGCAGGAAATTCACAAATACCTCCCCCTCTACACCTGCGGTGAAACAGGTTGCTTACCTGTAACTGATGATCTTCGAGTGGTCATCTGTGCAGTGCTACACATGGATTGGGTGCCTGTGCATGACCTCGACCAGAGAAATTTCCAGAGCTTGCCTCAGAACTTTTTTGGCAGGCTCTCTTCCCATCCTGGGGAGCAGGCATGCACTGTTTATGCCTGGATCAGGGGAGAGAGCCGCCTCCCACTCAGTTCCTTTGACTGCTACAGGTAAGTCCCATCAAACCAAGGTAGGTGATCAGGAGAAGCCAGCAGTGGGGGGCTTCCGGTCTGGGATACATGGCGTCCTGAAGTGTTCTGGCTCTGCTCCCAGAACATACGGAGGGTCTTTATGACAGGGTGGGCTATACAGCCTGCTGCAGATCTCCCCAGGCAGGGGGTGACTAGCAACGAGCATTGGCCCGAGTGGGAGTTGAGATCGGCTGATAGCAGGGCTTTAAAGAGCGCCGCGACCAGCCTTGATCCCCTCCCCCAAGAGGGCACTTCGGAATTTCTCTAAAAGACCCCACCGAGTTGGATTCTCAACATAAGAACGCATGACCCAGACCTCCAAGACATTCTACGGAAACTGATACCAAGGAAACATTGCTATAACAAGACACGGACTTTGAAGGTAACTTTTCAAAATTGCTCACCGGAAACGCGCTGATCCCGAGAATAAACAACATCCAATGTAGCGCATGATCGTGCTGTATTCTGTGTACTAATACCGACTCCGGAAAACGCGGTTAAACAGCAAAAAAAGGCCAAAAAGCCGGTTTGTTGATCATTCCTGCGGTCGGGATATTGACTTTAAAATAGAAACTAATACCAAGTCCCGCGAGAATCAGTGTGGAAAATTACTCAAGCTGCGACAGAAATCACCAGAACAGGAAGTGACCTCAGACCAGACAAGTAGCATTTCCTAGAGATGACCAAGGAGGCCGGAAGAAGGGAGGAAACCAGAAGTCAAGGGGGACGATTAAGACTGCCGAACAGGAAGTAAACAACAGGAAGAGCTATTTACCATAGAGAAATTGTGCCCGCCATTTTGAGAAGGTCGAAACGATTTATTCGGATTTTAGCCAAAAGACTTAACAGAAAAAAGTGAAAATAGAGCGGTTTAACTGGGCACAAGAAGAGCTTTAATTTGATGTAAGTTTTGTGATAATTGTAAACAACGGCTTACGATCTTTGGCAATGACAGAGGGCGAACTCTTGGTCCTCCCCGAAAATGGCTGCTAAAGAGGAGAAGAAATTACTGGGCATGATGGAAGCCATGGAAAAACGGGTGATGGATGCTATACAAAAAATGGGAAAAAAACCTAGGAAAAGTGGCTGATGAAGTAACTGACCTGAAAAAAGACTTGGCTGGGATTACAAAGGAAATACAGATGTTAAACAAAAGAACAGACGAGGTGGAGGAGAGAGTGAAAGGAGTGGAAACTGGTGTATCAGAGGTTGCTAAAGAAGCATCAAAAGCCAATGTAATGGTGGAGTACAACGGAATGCTTAACCATCTGAGATTTAGGGGAATCCCTGAAGATAAAAATGAGAATATCCATTCAGTCATGGTGGATGCTGTTGCAGATTTTTTAAAACTAGAAGAGGAGAGGGTGGCGGCACATATTGATTTGGTATACAGAGTCAACTCTGCGATTACACAAAAGAAAAAATTACCCAGAGATGTGATTGTCCAGTTTATATCCAAAAGATTGAAACAAGACTTGTTTAAGCAACAATTTCAGGAAGATTTCACAATTGACAACAAGAAAATTATGATACTAAAGGAATTACCCAGAACAATTCTTCAGGACAGACGACTTTTCAAAGATTTGACCGACAAACTGAAAACAGAGGGCATTAGATACAGATGGGAAATTCCAAAAGGTGTCAGCTTTACATTTAAACAGAAGAGAGTCACCATCAAGTCAGTAGAGCAAATGACCAAGTTCATTAAAGACAATTTTAAAGACTCTGATAAATAAATACAAAGCCAACATGGAGAGTCAAATTATTTCTTGGAATGTTAATGGACTTAATTCACCCCAAAAAAGAAAAAATATTAGGATATGGTTGGAAAAACAAAAATGTGATATTGTTTGTTTGCAAGAAACACATATTAAAAAGACTGATGTTAAATTTCTGATTCAAAGTAGATTAGGAGAGGAATTTTATTCCCTCTCCTCACAAAAGAAAAAAGGAGTTGTTACATATGTAAAAAAAGAATTGGAGCCAAAGGAAACTTTTAAAGACAAAGAAGGAAGATTCTTGGCAGTGGAAGTTATGCTTCAGAATAAAAAGACCCTAATTGTAAATCTCTATGCCCCAAATGGAGCCAAGGAAAAATTCTTTCAAGATTTGTGGGAACAATTACAACAGTTAACCTATGAGCAAATGATACTGACGGGTGACTTTAATGGTACTGTTAATACTGCTATTGACAGAAAATCAAAAAAAGGAAATGAAGGTATAGGTAAACTTCCGAAAGTATTTTTTCAAATGGCAAAACATGAGCACCTGGAAGATGCATGGAGAACTAAAAATCCTAAAGACAAAGACTACTCTTTTTATTCATCAAGACATGAGTCTTTCTCAAGAATAGACATGATGTGGATGACCGAGAACTTGATTTTGCAAACACGTAAAATTGAAATATTACCTAGAATTCTTTCTGACCACAGCCCAGTAAAGTGGTCAACATACGTTAAAAGAAAGAAATTTCAATGGAGACTTAATGAGGATTTACTGGACAAACAAAATATTGTGGACAAAATAAGGACGGAAACCAAAACGTATTTTCAACTAAACTTAAATAAAGATGTACAGATGCAAATGGTATGGGAGGCATATAAAGTTGTGATGACAGGACATCTAATTGCAATTAACAACAATGAAAGAAAACAACAATTCAAAATAGATAAAGAAATTATGGAAAATATTCAAAAGAAAGAAGCAGAACTCAGGAAGAGACCTGGCTAAAAGAAAATTTTGAGAGAGCTGAGGATCCTAAGGGAACAATACGATGCGAGGTTAAATAAAGAAGTATATTGGAATTTGAAAAAATTGCAACAGAAGTCCTTTGAAGGAGCGAATAAACCTGGGAAATATTTGGCATGGCAATTGAAGAAAAGAAGAGAGAACAAAACAATAATTAAACTGAAAGATGGGAATAGAGAAATCATAGACCCAGGAGGGATCCAGAGAGAATTTTATAAATACTATGCTACTCTTTTTCAAGCAAAACAAATGGATCAACAAAAAATTCAAGACTATTTATCAAAAGTAAATTTGACACAACCAAGTTCAGAAATAAAAGCAATGTTAAACGCTGTGATAACTAAAGAAGAAATCAGCAAAGCAATAGGAGAGGCAAAAATCTCCAAAATTCCAGGACCAGACGGTTTTTCAGCCAAATTCTACAAGAAACTTCAAGAAGACCTGGTACCAGTTCTAGAGATTCTTTTAAATGAAATTAGACAAAGCAGGAAGATTCCAGATTCCTGGAATGAAGCTGCAATCACCTTAATACCGAAAGAAACTCAAGATTTAACTAATGTTAAAAATTATCGACCAATTTCACTTCTGAACAAAAATTTTAGCAGAACGCCTCAAAAGGTATTTGAAAGACACTATTGCCGAAGATCAGGCTGGGTTTTTGCCAGGTAGGCAAATAAAGGACAACATGAGGGTTGTTTTAGATGCAATAGAGTACTATGATAAGCACCCGGAAAAAGAGGTTGGCTTTTTATTTTTAGACGCGGAGAAGGCATTTGATAACTCGAATTGGGAATTTATGTTCAAAGTGATTGAAAAATTGCAGATGGGCACAGAATTTACAAGAATGATTAAATCAATATACAAAGAACAAAAGGCTACGGTGATTGTAAATGCAGAATCAACAGAAGCGTTCTGGGTCAGAAAAGGGACTAGACAGGGCTGTCCCCTATCGCCATTGTTATTCTTCTGGATTTTGGAGATTCTCCTGCAAATGATTAGAGATGATGATAATATAAAAGGTTTGAGTATTAGAGGTTTTTCATACAAACTAAGAGCATTTGCTGATGATATTATGTTTATTGTTGAAGATCCTGTTAATAACATGCCTTTGGTATTTGAAAAAGTAAAAGAGTTTGGTGACCTCGCAGGGTTCTATGTAAATAAAAATAAATTGAAAATATTGTGTAAAAACATGAATGGTACAAAGCAACAAATTTTACAAAATCTGACAGAATGTGAAGTGGTTAAAAAGGTTAAATATCTGGGAGTTGACATTACAATGAAAAATATTGACTTAAGAATAATTATGAAAAATTGTGAGTTTTAATAAAGCGTGATTTAGAAAAGTGGGGAAAACTTAGATTATCTCTTCTTGGAAGAATTGCCGTTGTCAAAATGAATGTACTGCCCAGGTTGATGTTTTTGTTTCAGACAATACCAATTGTAAAAGATGTGAAAGTGTTGGTGAAATGGCAAAGAGAAATCTTTAAATTTATCTGGGCAGGAAAGAAGCCAAGAATCAAAATGAAAATAATGTATGATATCAAAGACAGAGGTGGCTTCCAAGTCCCGAATTTGCGTTTGTATCATGAAGCAGTATGTATGTCTTGGTTAACTGACTGGGTTAATTTGGAAAATAGAAAACTTTTGGCCCTTGAGGGTCACGATTGCAGATTTGGCTGGCATGCCTATCTTTGGTATGGGAAAAATAAAGTAGACTCAATGTTTAAGCATCATTATGTAAGAAGAACACTGTTTGATGCATGGACCAGATACAAGAACACAGTTCCTGATGAGAGGCCTTTGTGGATTGTTCCTGCTGCAGTTATTCATCCCTTTTCAGAATATAAAGGTAATGATTGGTTGAAATACCAAGAGTTGCTTCAAAAGGAAGGGAAAAAATATGTTTTAAAACCAAATAATGAATTAGAAATTGAGTATGGATGGTTACAATACTGTCAAATACAGGATATTTACAAAAAAGACTGTAAAGAGGTTGGTTTTAGAGCTAAGAACGATGAGTTTGAAGATATATGGTTGAAAAAAGAGCGAAAAATGATATCAAAGATGTATAAAACTTTGTTGACTGTTTATACTTTGGATGAAACTGTTAAAGAGCAAATGATAAAATGGGCCATAAATATGAACAAAGAAATCTCTATGGAAACATGGGAGTTTTTGTGGAAAAAAGCTTTTAAAATGTCAACCTGTGTCAATGTAAAAGAAAATTGTTATAAGATGATGTACAGGTGGTATATGACACCAAAAAAGATTGCTAACATTAGTATGGATAAGAACTTGAGTAATAAGTGTTGGAAATGTAAAAAAATAGAGGGTTCTTTTTACCATATGTGGTGGTCATGAGATAAAGCAAAGGTATACTGGTCAAATATACATTGTGAGATGCAGAAAATATTAAAAATTCCTATTAGGAAAAGTCCGGAACTTCTTCTCTTAGGTTTGACAATGGAAAAAATTTCACAAGAAAAAAGGACACTATTATGGTATATGATTACATCGGCGAGAATGGCTTTTGCTCAACAATGGAAAGCGGAGAAGGTGCCAGATATACATGACTGGTTAAGAAAACTGCTGTTTTTAGCTGAAATGGACAAAATGACGAAAAAACTAAATGGACAAATGGCAGAACAATATTTAAAAGACTGGGAAGGCCTGAAATTGTATATGGAAACTGAATATAGAATGAAAGGGAAAATGTACAATCTTGATTTGTATTGAAACTGAATGAGAAATGAAATAAACACTTGATTGTACTGTACCTTTATTGGAAATTATGCTTGTAAAAGTCAGGCTTTTATGTATTTGAAATTGGGTTACCTGGTTTGTCGATTGTTACAAGTCTAAACTTGATTACCTTTTAACTTTTTCTTTTTTGTTATTAGCAGTGTTGGAAGCCTATTAGGGGGGGTGGGGGGATGGAGTGAAAATCTTTTTAAATTGTAGTGGTAATGATGTTTAATAATGTTGAATGCATCCCACTAAAAAATTTGTTTTTTTAAAAAAAGGAGAAGCCAGCATTGGGAAGGCTGGGTGGGATTGTGATACTGCACAGATGACCACTCGAAGATCATCAGTTACAGGTAAGCAACCTGCTTATCTTCGTTGTGGTCTCTGAGCAGTCCCACACATGGGCGATTACAAGATGTCAGGTAGCCCTGTCATGTCAATGGTATGCGGGAGGAGTGCTGCTGTCTCTTTCCTTTCCTCTGAAGTTTTCTACACAATCTCTTATTAAGTCCCTGACCTTGTTGCTTCAGCTGCAGGAGCCACGCTGGGAATTATAACAGTTCCTAGAATGTTTTGCTTATTAGCCCGCTAAAGCTTCCCGCGTGCGCGAACTGTATCAATTGGCTTCTGCTGAAGGGGGGGTTGTTTGAATGTAGTATAACCTAGTAGGCTCTGCTGTACCTAGTCATTACTGACACAGAGAATGTACACGTGTCTTTAGTACACTTCCATTATTAAACACTGTCTTCTGGAGAAGCCCTGTGTTGTGTGACTGACTGAAGAACCTGACAAAATGTCAGTAATCCTCCTTGTCTTCCTTTGAACCACCTCTCTCACCAACTGGGATGAGCGGGGAAGAGGAAGATGCTGCCGTGGTAACTACCACGGAAGAATCGGTACCCACCCCTATGGTACTGACCACCAGTCCTCTGGAGGAGGATCTGGGCGAGATGTGCTTTGACCCTTTTGGTGGGGCATACACCAGTGTGACTACTCAACCAAAAAGGTGAGACTGGGGAAGGTTCCAAACGGACACTGTTGAGACTTGGTCACTTACCCCAAGTCCCCGTCAGGAAAGTCAATACAATCGGGCCATCTACCCTTTGAGCACAGTGCCTGAGCCAGAGCCTGGGACATGAAAACCGGCCAGATCCAAGGACTTCGTTGACACCCGGTTGGGGTTGTTAGAGCGTGGCCAGAACCGACTCTTTCGGATGGTTGAGAAGTCGTTCCAAAAACTGCCAGGAATGATAACGGATGTGGTGCAGCGGGAACTTGATCAGTGTCTACCTGCTCTCCAGGCACCTCCAGTGCAAGCACAGCCTGCTCAAGGGGTTCCCAGTCAGCAACCGCCGGGCCAGCAGCCGGCACTCCCCCCGCCAAGAAGGGTCCCAGGAGGACCAGGAAGGGAACCTCCCCATCCAGCTGAATTACTGGAGGCCAAGTTTGATGGGGCGCACAAGAAGTTGGCATACTTCTTGGCACGAGCGGAAAAGTTTGTTGGAAACTGGGGCCACCTGTTCCCCAACTAAGAGCACATAGTGGACTATATAGCATCCCATTTACGGGACAGAGCGGCCGATTGGTATGTGAGCCTTCACCATGAAGATGGCCGGGAGCTCCGGGAGGCCGATGTGTTCATGTGGGCCCTTCAGGCGCATTATGAGGATACAAATGCGAGCGAGACCACTCAAGCTTTCCTGTGCACTTTCCGTCAAGGGAAGAAATGTGTGCATGAGTATACCGAGGAGTTCCGTCACCATGTGGCCAAAATCCAAGAGTGGCTGGTGCACCACTACTGCTTGGGGCTCAACGTGGAGATACGGGGAACGATCCTCCGCAGCGTGAAGCTGTTGTCCCTGCTCACATGGATGAGAGAGGGAGCTGACATGGAGAGCCACCTCCACACCATTCGCATTGATGACGTGGCCACCTTGGGGAAGAATCCTGCGGTATCTGTGAAAACCAAAATGCCTGCAAAACCTAAAGAGAGTACACACGAACTCTGCATGAAACAAGGTCCATGCCTGAAATATGAGGAAGCCAGCCATTTTGCCACTGCATGTCCAGAGTCAGGACCTTTGACTACCATAAAGAAGAGTGGAGAGAAGAAATGGCCTGACACCACAGCAAAAAAACCGCCCGCCCAACTGAAGACCCCCTGCGCTCTGCAAGCTAGCCTGCAAGAAGAAGAGACTGACTCATCCTGTGATGATGACTTCCAGATGGAGGGAAACGGCCAGGACCTGCTGTAAACAGCACTGACCAGCAGGTCCCATATCCTGAAGCGCAGAAAACAGTGAGCAGTAACTCCCCCCCTTTTTCGTGACTGTGACTATCATCAACCTGGAGCTAAACACCCACATATAGGTGCGGGGTTTAATTGACTCAGGGTGTGGGAGGGATCTGATTCATCCGTCCTTAGTTACTGGACTAGGGGCTAAGGTAGTTAAACTCCCTGACCCCTTGGTGTTCACCCAAATGGATGGCTCTGCCATGAAAGACTCCTGCAAATATGAGACTGTGCCATTGAGGATAGGTGCGAGGCAGCACTGGAAACACCATCCTTTTCTCATTACCCCAGCTGCCCGTTACCCATTGGTGCTCGGCAGCCCGTGGCTCCATGATCATGATCCTTACATCTTGTGGGATGAGGGGATCATTCGTTTTATTTCACACAGGTGCTCTACACATAGCTGGAACAGGAAGTGGGGTGAACCTCCAAAGGAGCAGCCAGTGCACGCCTGTCTGACCAGCTCAGAACTCCAGTTGATTCTCCCTGAGTACCACAACTTAGCTGAAGTATTCAGGGAGGAGGAGACGAACGAACTGCTTCCCCACAGAAACTCTGACTGCTCCATGTCACAATGGAGCCAGTGGGGCAAGGCAGAAAGCGAGAGTTCAAAGTCCAGTTCGAGGGTCAAAGCCAGAAAGAGCAGGATACCGAGGAGTCAAAGTCCCAATACACAAAAATAAATGTGTAGTCAAGGTTTTACCGAAGGTCTGAGTTCAGTTTGCCAAGAGTCAGAGTCGAGGTGCAGAGCTGGGGGTCAAGAGCCAGGAGAATGCCAAAACATGGACCGAAGTCAGGAACCAGGAAGTCAACTGATAGCAGGATGCCAGGAACCGAGAGATGCAGAATCCGAGGTGCAAAGCCTTTGGTCCGAAAGGACTAGTTGCCTGCACGAATTGGGGATTTCAGAGAGCCACCTTAAAAGCCTGTTCTGTTTGTTAGCTAATTACCAGCTGCTCCAGAGTCCTGGCTGGAGACAGAATGAGATGGGGTTGATCTGCTCAGGATCTTATATGGACTGATGAACCGAGCATCTAATTTGAGGCCAGGCTACCTCAAGTATCAAGGGGATAGTCACATGAGGTCCCTGACATGCAACTTCTTGCCATTTTTGGTCTGTGGCTTCCTTGTACGCTTCCTTGGCCCGGTGTAGCTGTTCCTTCAGTAGGGCCTGGAGAGCCTGTAATTCTTGCAAGTGTCTGTCCGCTGCTGGAACATTCATGGAAGGACAAAGGCTAGGGAAGAACCAGGGGTAACGGCTGTGACAAAAGGAGTGGTTTGGGTGGAGGCATGAACAGAGTTATTGTACGCGAATTAGGCCAACGGTAGCAGGGAATACCAGTTGTCTTGCTGCTAGCAGGCATAGCAATGTAAGTATTGCTCTAAGGTGGTGTTAGTCTGTTCAGTTGGGCCGTCGGTTTGGGGATGATATGCCAATGATAGATGGACTTGAGTGCTGAGGCCTGAATGTAAGGCCTGCCAAAAGCGAGAGGTGAATTGAGGTCCATATCAGAGACCAGATGGGTGGGTAGACCATGGAGCCGGAAAACATGTTGGAGGTACATCTGGGCAGTTTCGACCCCGGTAGGTATTTTTGGACAGGGAATGAAATGTGCCATTTTGGTAAGGAGGTCTATGACCACAAAGATACAAGTGTGCCCATGAGAGCAGGGCAAGTCGACTATGAAGTCCATGGATATGGTGTCCCATGGGTCAGAGGGAGTGGGTAAGGGATGGAGTAATCTGGATGGCTTGGCTGGAATGGTTTTGGCTCGTAGGCAGACTTCACAGGAGCCAACGTAGCAGTCAACGTCTACCCAGACTCAAGGCCACCAAAATTCACGTGTTAGAAGGTGCATTGTCTTATGCCAACTGAAATGACCTGCCGGTAGGGAGTCATGCACCAAGTGCAAAATCTGAGCACAAAGGGGTCTGGGTGGAATATACAAGCAGTCCTGGTGGGAAAGCATGCCCTCCCTGGTGGTAAACACACCTTTTAGTCCTTGCTGGAGGTCTCTTAGGCATTGTTGGGCCCACGGATTGGTGGCTTGACTTGTTCAGATTTTGTCTGCCAGGCCCCCAGGGCTGATGCTAGCAGTGAAGACCTCTGGAGAGAGTGTGGTGGTCTCGGGAGATTCCTCCACCAGGTCTGGCGCATACTCAGGTTTCCTGGATACAGCGTCCGCTTTTTGATCCTGGGTGTGCGGAATGTATGAAATCTTGAAATTGAGAAGAATAAGGACCAACAGATCTGTCGCTGATTTAGATGATGAGTGGTTTGCAAATGTTCCAGATGGTGATGGTCCATAAGAACTTGGACCCGGTGGCGGGCGCCTTCGAGGTAATGTCGCCATGACTCAAAAGCAGCTTTAATGGCCAGCAGTTCCCATTCCCAAATAGTATAGTTATGTTTAGCAGACGTTAGTTGACAAGAGTAGTAGGCACAGAGTTGTAATGGCTGTGTGGGGTCGTCGCATTGGGACAAGATGGCGCCAATAGCCACACTAGAGGCATCAGCCTCCACAGTGAACAGAAGGTGAGGGTCTGGATAACGAAGCAGAGGTCTGGACATGAAGCAGAATTTCAGCTGAAGGAAGGCATGTTCAGCTTCTGGTGTCCAATGAAAGGGTTTTTTAGGGCGAAGAAGCTGGGTTAAAGGGGTGGTCAAGGAGGCATATGTGGGGACAAATTGCCTATAATAGTTGGCGAATCCCAATAGTCGCTGAATATCTTTCCAGTTTTGGGGTACCTGCCATTGGACGATGGCCTCTACTTTTTTTGGGTGCGTGAGGAGGCCTTGAGGGGAGACTATGTGACCCAGAAATTCCACTGACTGTAGATGGAAAGCACATTTCTCTAGCTTGGAGTAGAGGCCATGAGTACAAAGGCGTTGGAGTACCTGACGCACTCGCTCCATGTGTTGGGTCATGGAGTTGGAGTACACAAGGATATCATCCAAGTAAATGATAAGGAAGCGGTATAGTAGGTCACAAAAAATGTCATTCATGAGCCATTGAAAAACTGCTGGGGCATTGGTTAAACCAAAGGGCATCACGAGGTATTCATATTGTCCATACCTGGTACCGAAAGCTGTCTTCCATTCATCACCTGGTTTGATACTCACCAGGTTGTAAGCTCCACAAAGATCCAATTTTGTGCAGACCTGTGCTCCTCTAAGGCAATCCAAGAGTTCGGGGATCAGGGGTAACGGGTATCGATCTCGAATGGTGATCTTGTTCAAGGCTCTATAGTCGTTGCAGAGGCATAAGCCACCGGTCTTCTTTTTGATGAATAAGACAGGAGTGGAGAGCGGGGATGTGGACGGCCAGATAAATCCCCATACAAGGTTCTTGTCCAAGAACTCACATAGAGCGGTGAGCTCTGGTTCAGCCATGGGGTACAACCGGCCAACCGGCAGGGGAGCATCTAGAATCAAGTCAATGGTGCAATCATAGGGCCGGTGTGGAGGTAGGCGATCTGCTCCCTTTTCTTCGAAGACATCCATGAAGTGTCGGTAGGGAGCGGGAAGCAAAGATGAAAAATCCGCAGCAGAAATGACCATGGTCGGAGACGCAGGTGCTGGGGGCGATGTCTGCAGCAGTGGCTGTGGGTGGCTGGACAACAGGAGTGATGAGGGTGAGGAGACAGGAGATTCTAGCTCGGGCAGGGTGGAAGACAGGGACAATGGAGGTGGGATGACCGGAAGCTGGAGTTCTTGGTGGATCCAATCCACTCAGGAGTTGTGGGTTCTCAGCCAAGAGAGGCCCAAAATGACTGGGATCCGGGGCATCCGAGCAATATTAAAGCATAATTGTTCCTGGTGCTGCTGCACCCATAAGGTGAGTGGTCATGTTTCCTGTGTGACCGGTCCTGCCTGGAGCAGTCACCCGTCGATGGCTTCCACCAAAGCCGGGGTTTTCTTTTCTCGGGTTGGAATAGCTCAGGTGTTGCTTCATGAAGAGAACTTCCATGAAACAGGAGGCAGCACCGGAATCCAGCATGGCATGGCATGAAGAGCCACCGACCATCAGGGAGGTGGAGTTTGATAGGAATCAAGAAAGGGCCATTATCTGGAAACAGAGAGCATGATGACCCTGCTAAATGCCCCAAACCCAAGGGTCGAGTCAGGCCTGGAGCTGGTCTTTTACTGATGGTGGCAGAGCTGTAAGCTGCGGTCGTTTAGCTGGACAGGTGAGGGAATAATGACCAGCTCCACCACAGTATAAACAGAGGTTCTGAGTGCGGCATCGTGTCTTCTCCTCAGGAGGAAGACATGGCCGCACTGTTCCCAATTGCATTGTTTCCCCTTCTGGTCCTGTTGACCCAGAACTGGCAGTACTGGACCAAGGGGTTGAGCAGGAAGGAGGAGCAGGGGCAGAGTCATGACTGAAGGTCTGAGTCCAGTTTGCTGAGAGTCAGAGTCAAGGTGTAGAGCTGTGGGTCAAGAGCCAGGAGAACACCAAAACATGGACCGAAGTCAGGAACCAGGAAGTCAACCGATAGCAGGATGCCAGGAACCGAGAGATGCAGAATCCGAGGTGAAAAGCCTTTGGTCCAAAAGGACTAGTTGCCAGCACGAATTGGGGATTCCAGAGAGCTGCCTTAAAAGCCTCTTCTGCTTGTTAGCTAATTACCAGCTGCTCCCAGAGTCCTGGCTCATGTCACTACTCTGGACTGAGAGAACGCTGACCTCGCATGCGTGCCTCTCTGCGTCACGTTGCCAAGTCCCAGTGTCTTAGATCTCTCAGCCTAGTCACAGCTGGAGGAGAATCAGGAGGCATGGTGCTCATGCTTGGCTCTGCAGGAGTGGCTCCAGGTGTGAATTCTCCTGTTAACTGGTGCTCATCCTCTGCAGGACTTAGGTTGGTTCCTTCCAAGGGTGCAAGGATCTCGTTCTCAGGCATTAAAGGTGCAGAATCCCCAGGATCATGGTCCACAGAATTGGGCTGCATGGTGGGCATGACACTTGTTTGAACTGTTACCTAACCAGAAATTGCCTAAGGGAAAGTTGTACTCCATGAGGCCAGCAGAGAAAGTGGAGTTGAGGAGATTCATTGACAAAAACTGGGCAAGAGGTTTTATTCGACCTGCCTTCTCACCTTTCGCAGCCCTGCTGTTGTTCCGGAAAAAGAAGGACAGGGGTTTGAGACTAGGTACTGATTACAGGGGGTTGAACGCTGTCTCTTGCAACAACGCCTACCCCCTCCTCTTGATTAAAGACCTCTTAGCAGCGGTCTCACAGGGGAAAATCTTTTCAAAACTTGATCTACGCGATGCCTATTTTCGGATCCGGATTAAAGAGAGGGATGAATACAAAACGGCATTCAATACCCCCCGGGGCAATTCGAATACCGTATGATGCCCTTTGGCCTTCAGGGCACTCCTGGGGTATTTATGAACCTGATAAATGAAGTTCTGCACAAGCACTTGTTTAATGGTGTCCTTGTTTATCTGGATGATATTTTGTTGTACTCTCCCACCAAAGAATCCCACATCAAGTTGGTTAGGGATGTTCTCAAAATGTTACACAAGCACAAACTCTTTGCTAAAGCTTTCAAATTGTGAATTTCACTGCACCAAAATCACTTTCCTGGGCTATCGAATCTCCCCCCAGGGAATTGAAATGGACCCTGCCAAGGTCCAAGATGCGGGCAGGTGGGAGCCTCCCAAGACTCGGAGACAGCTCCAGGCATTCTTAGGATTTGTGAACTTTTATAGGTCATTTCTCACAAATTTTGCTCAAGTGAGCTTACCACTCACAGACCTCCTGAAAACGAAAGGGAAGGGTCCGGACAGTACAAAGCCAGGGGCTAAATTTGACTGGACACCAGAGTGCCAAAGTGCATTTGACCACCTAAAAGCCCTATTCATGTCCGAATCCATTCTGGCGCATCCAAACAAACTTAAAAAAATTATTGTACAAGTTGATGCCTCAGATGTTGCTATGGGTGGCACCATTTTGCAAAGGGGGAGCCTGGGAAATTACACCCCCTTGCTTATGTCTCTCGGAAGTTCACCAACACTGAACACAATTGTTCGGTGTGGGACAAGGAGGCAGGAACTATTAAATTGGCCCTCTCGACTTGAGAGCATTAGTTGGAAGGTGCTCAGGTGACATTTGAAGTGTGGACTGATCACTTAGAACACCCCGAAACCTCAACGCCAAACAGCTCTGGTGGTCTGATTGTTTCTCTAAATTCGATGTCATGCTCCATCATTTCCTGGGGAAAGCTAATTCACTGGCTGATGCACTGTCCTGCCTCCCACAACACAACAGCCGCCGGGAGGAGGTCCTCGATTCCATGTTCACCCCCTCTCAACTGGGTGGGGAGGTGACCATGCACCCAAGCTAAAGCCCAACACACACCCCCATGGACTCTTGGGAACTGAAGTTCACTTCTGCCATCTCAGATGCTGACCGTGTGGAGCTGAATAAAGAAGGGGAGGGGGAGGAAAAGGAAAATGTTTGTTGGTACCACAGCCAGATATTGTTTGTACCTTTAGCATTGTGGGGTGAAATAGTGTCTTCTGTGCACAGGTGCAAGCTGGCAGGGCACTTGGGGTTTGTTAAGTCTCTGCACCTCCTGCAACGCCAATTCTGGTGGCCAGGGATGAGGAAAGATCTCTCCCTCTTTGTTCAATCATGCCAGACCTGCCTGATGAGCAAGCTGAGACCCAGAAAGCCCGCTGGACTCCTCCAACCCTTGCCCACTCCCAGTCACCTGTGGGAGGTCATCTCCATGGATTTTATTACAGATCTTCCCCCCAGCAAGGGGAAAACAGTTATCTGGATTGTGGTAGACTTGTTTTCCAAGCAAGCCCATTTTATTCCATTTAAATCCTTACCGACAGCACGGATGTTTACTACAGCATTCTTGCAACAGATTTTCAGGCTTTATACATTACCCTGGAAGATAATCTCCACCCAAGGCATGCAATTTGTTTCTAAATTCTGGAGTGAACTAATGCATCTCCTGGGGGTCAAGAGGAGCCTGAGTAGTGCCTACCACCCAGAGACTGATGGGCAAACTGAATGAGTTAACCAGACTCTAGAACAATACCTTTGTTGTTTTACCAACTTTCAACAGGACGATTGGGAGGGGCTTCTCCCTCTAGCAGAATTCTGCTATAATAATGCTTACCATTCATCTATGTGTGTAGCTCCTTTCATGGTGGTCTATGGGTATGAGGCCCTGCCTCTACCTTTTCTGTCTGACATTGGGTTACCTGAGGGGGAGGTGGGAGATTGGTGCAAGCGTTTGCAGGTGGCCTGACCGCTTCTCTGTAAAATGTTGGATGGGGCAAAACAAGCTTACAAATTACAAGCTGATAAGAAACAAGATAAGGGTTGGGATCTTAAACTTGGGGACTCTGTATATGTTTCAACTAAAAACATCAAGCGTCTCCAGCCCAATTGGAAATGGCTGGAAGTTTGTGGGGCCATTCCCCATCAAATGTCTAATCAATGACGTCACTGTAGAACTTGAATTGCCCAAAGCATTGAAATTTCTACCTTGTCTTCCATTTCAGACTCTTAAGGCATGATCCTGGACCTAACGCCTGGTGACCACAATGAGCTAAGCCCCCCCCCCTCCCCGCTTATGGTGCAAGGTGAACTGCATTTTGAAGTTGCTGACATTTTGGACTCTAAGCTGAAATGCAATAAACTGTATTATCTGGTTGGGTGGGTAGATTTTGGACCTCAGCACTGTTGCCCTGCAAGGCTTTTTATGCCTTTCATGAACTGAAATAAAGTATGAACTGTGCACAAGCATGCTTAAAGGAACTGTACAACATGGTAGCCTCCATTATGCCAGAGGAGACTGTGCTCTGAGAAAGACACCTTCCTTTCTTCACTTGCTGTTCCAGTGGCTTTCAAAGGCTGCCAGCCCTTTACTTGATGGAAGAAGGAGCAGTTCCATAGTATGCACACAGCACAAAAAGCCATGCCATGCCATGCCAAAGCATGAGGACCAGAAACTCCAGATGCCATTAAGAGTTTCCTTCAACAGACTTCTGGTTAATAGCGACTCGCTAGCAGACGTCTCTCCGGGAGATCCCGGGAGATGAGCTGCGCACCCAGCGGCTGGGAGGGGGCGATTGTCCGCTACCCCCCAGGAGCCTATGGGTTTGGCTCATAGCCATGGGGCTTTTGAAGCGTGATGCTGGGGAATTGAGATGCTCTTCTACCCTGACGGTCCAGCTGCTGTGTGTCCGTAATGGAACCTGAGCCGCTGACTGAGACAAGCGTTGGAGATTGGGCGTTTTATATGTACCTTGGGCAAGATCTTCGGATCAACATCAAACAGTGAGTCGAGTTAAGTGAGACAATGGATTATAAAAAGTAAACTCCCCCGAGAAGAGCGAGGCTGGTGAGCGGGAGGAGGGGCCCCTCCCTTACACATAAATGAAGCATTAACTCTCAAATTGGAAGCTGAAGTACAAGCGCTAAAAACCATTTTCAGAAATATACCAGAGCACCAAAGAGCGGTCGGGTTATTAGCAAAGACATTATCAGGTCTTTTGTAAAAGTAAACAAATGACTAACATGGCAGGGGGAAATTGGAAAAGGACAAGCGAGTGAAACTAAAAACCCCCAGAAGTATGAGCCCCTGCCCAGAGGATCCTACCATCGAGTTCTCTAAGATGTTAGCTGAGTCTTTGCGCCCTCTATTGGACAAGATGATGAACATCAACCAACAGTTGACAACATTAAATCAGAACTTTGCAGCTCAACAGCTCCAATTGAGTGAAACTAAAAAATTGGCAGAGCAAACAGAGGTGAAGGTGAAGGAAATGGACATCACATAGTAGATTAAAAAAAAGGTGCAGATGCTGGAAAAGAAGCAAGTCTCCTCTGAAACGCAGCTATGGCAAATGCAAATTGAGATAGCTAATTTTGTCCTTTGCTTCCAAGGAGTTCCTGAGACCAAAAATGAGAATCTTAAGCAAATTTTGACTGAGGCATTGGCTCCAATGGTGGATTTGAAAGCGGAAAAACTTATAAATGAAATGAATGTGGTCTATAGGGCCTATTCTGTTTATATTAAAAAGAATAACCTGCCAGGAGGGATCGTGGTAAGATTCTCAAAAAGACATGTCAGGGATCAAATCCTGAAAGCTACATCAGGAGCTTCCTTGAAATTCAGAGGGAATACCATCAGGATTTTAAAAGACATTCCATTTGAAATAAGGAAGAAAAGGAAGGAGTATAAGGACTTGATTGTGTTTCTACAAACGAACAGCATCCCATATAGATGGCTGATGCCTAAAGAGGTCCTTTTTAAACTTAAAGATAAAAAAGAAAAGATTGACTTTGTCCCTAAAGCACGAGAGTTCCTGAGACTGCATCTGGGAGAGTCTGGAGAGGAGGACAAAGAAGACAAAGAAAGTAAATCTAGCGGTACAGCTACTTCATTGAACTGTTCCTCTGATGAGGACTCTGCTTTTGAGAAGGGGGCAGCGGCCCTTAAACGTGGATATGATTTGAGGAATAGAAAGGATAAAAAAAGATGAAGGCCAATAGTTTGTGCTCTGTGTGCATTTATTAAATGTGATGCTCTTGGATTTTTCTTTAAACGGTTACACAGTATAACTTTTAGTTAATCTAGCTTAAGACCATGCTCAATGTAATAATAGCAGTATAGACTAAAATTGATATTAGCAATTGTAATGATCTCCTATACATGGGTTTTTAGTGGTTTTCTTTCCTTTCTCCCATAGATGTAGTTTGTTTTCCCCTTCCTTATTTTCATTGTACTTTATAGAAAATGCAATAAAAAATTCCCTCTTCAGGGGGTACAAAAAAAAGAAAAAAAAGAGTTTCCTTCAACACATGCAGGCAACCCCCTTCCAGCACATGCAGAGTGGCATCCAGGTCCAGAGACCCTATTCATGGTCGCCTAGCAACTAATCACCCGCACATCAGTGAGCTGCCTAAAGCAATCAGGATAGCAATGGCTTTGGCTGAGTGACTCATGACACCTAAATCCAAGTGCCAGACTCAAGTTAAGTTTCTAGCTCTCAATATTGACCACTCCTTAGTCCCCCTCCCCTATTTCCTTCAGCCAATAGTATGTTTTCTGGGACAGACTACCCAGAAGGTGTGACTTGGGGCATGGCCAGCCCCCCACACCGCTGCATAAAAGGGGCAACCCAACCACCCACTCGCCCTTTCTACTCTATGACCCCTATCTAAGCTTTGACCCTCTTATGTCCAGCTTGCTATCCCAATCCCCTGCCTCCATATTTAAACTCTAGGCCTGCAGCCTGAGTTCCACGTGCTACCTGCTGGTTCAGGCCACATGTCCCCTTTTTCCATTCTTCCCCTCCATTCTTCCATTAGAACAACTCACACTACGAGGACAGGTAAATATTGCCCACCAACAAATACCTGCTAATGCAATTGTGCTTATATCTCTCTCTTTATTTCTTAGACTTGGATAATTGTGTGTGTGCATGTGTATTGTTTGTATGTGAAGAGAATCTCCAGTAAAAAGACTTTAATTTAAACCTTATAAAGTCTCTGTGTCTGTTACTGGTATTTTTGGAAGGGCGGGACCTGTATAAACTGGTGTTTGCTCCCACAACTGATTGCTTATTGATAAGAGCCCATATTCCCCATAATATTGTTATTAACTAAGAGCAATCAGGTTAAAAAACAGGGAATGGGTCGCTGTGGAACATATCAATGCCCCCCGCCTCCTTCGCAAATTCCACCACCTCTACCCGAACAAACCTAGATGGGGGCCTGTAGGTGGGCAGGATGTCAGGTAGCCCTGTCACATCAATGGTATGCAGGAGGAGTGCTGCTGCCTCTTTCCTTTCCTCTGAAGTTTTCTACACAGTCTCTTATCAGGTCCCTGACCTTGTTCTCCAGCTACAGGAGCCTCACTGGGAATTATGGTTCCTAGAATGTTTTGCTTATTAGCCCGCTAAAGCTTCCTGCACGTGCAAACTGTATCAATTGGCTTCTGCTGAAGGGGGGGTTGTTTGAATGTAGTATAATCTAGTAGGCTCTACTGTACCTAGTCATTACTGACACAGAGAATGTACACATGTCTTTAGTACTGTTCCGTTATTAAACACTGTCTTCTGGAGAAGCCCTGTGTTGTGTGACTGACTGAAGAACCTGACACAAGAGCTGAACCAGTTGGAGGAGGGAGCTCGCAGCTGAAAGATATCAAAACAGATTCATTAGGACACAACATCATTATTTAAATTCAGAGGTCATACCTGAAGAAGCCGAAGGATCAAGTGAAGAGAGATCGCAGCACCGCCTGGCCAAATGCAGCATCCTGCCGAGCTTGGACGTCTAGTGTATAATGGGACACAAAGGTCAATGCCAAGGACCATGTAGTGGCAGCACAGATGTCTTCCAGTGGAATGCCAGCCAGGAAAGACATCGGTCGATACTGCCCATGTGGAGTGGGCAGTAATACAGGTAGGTACTGGTTGATGCGCCATCTCATAGCAAAGGGCTATGGTGGAAGTCACCCATTTCGACAAGCGTTGAGACAAAATCAGCTCCCCCACATTTGGGGGACTGTAGGCAATGAATAGCCTAGGAGACTTACAGATAGGCTTTGTTCAATGCAAATAAAATGAGAGCACTCTGCGAACATCATGGCAGTGTAAGGCTCTCTTAGGTGTGTCAGCCATGTTTGGAAAGAAGGTAGGTAAGATAGATGACTGAGACAGCTGAAAGGCAGAAATGACTTTAGGGAGGACAGAAGGTTCTGGTCTGATAACAACCTTCTCCTTATGGAAAATGATATAGGGGGGATCAGCTCGAAAGGCAGCAAGTTCCCCTACTCAGTGAGCAGCCATAATTGCAATAAGGAAGGCCATCTTCCATGAGAGTAGCCAAAGATCCATGGTAGCCATGGGTTCGAATGGCTTAGTTGTGAGTTGAGTCAGGACGAGTGAGAGACTCCATGAAGGTACCAGGGGCTTCCACGAGTGACAGAGCTGAAGAAGGCCATTAAGGAAGGACTTTGTGAGACGGTGTGAAAAAAACATAGAGCCCTGTATCAAGGGGTGTAAAGATGAGTAAGCAAGGCCAGAATCCTTCAGGACCCTCAGTGGAAGATATAGAACCCAAGCGACGAGGCTCATCATTGATGCGTGGAACATCGGGAACAAGATCACCCGAGTCCCAATGGTCTGATAAAGACAAAGGAGAAGGCGATTGTAACGGCTGAGACACGTCAAGAGGTGTCTGGTCATCAGGGGGTGGATGGTACTGAGGTTCTAAGAGAGAACTCTTTGGGGCATCCATAGATCTCAAGAGCTCTGGAGGCTGATCAGGTGCCAGATAACAAGCTGACACCACTGAATGAGAACGTCGAGAGTATGCAGGAACTTGTTGGTGTTTGGGACATTCAGAATGTCAGAGTCGGTCATAATGATCTCAGGGAGGCATAGGAGACCTGGTGTAAGAACAGGGATAATACAGCCTCTGGTGGCGGACATCAGGAGACTATGACTGATCAGATGGCAATCCCGAAGGAGAAGGCAAGGGGTGGCAAATACAGTGCCTCCGGTCATAGCAAGACCGAAATCTGGAGCGACCTCTGACAAGACGCTCCCTGCCCTCCAAATTGTGGATAGGCACATGGGAGTGATCAGAAGGAGATTGAGACTCATGAGGAGATGAAAGCCTGGGAGGCAATCTTGAGGACTGGCCCAGTGGGATACGGCCAAAGACAAAGTAGGTGGTGTCGGAGGCTGAAGATTGGTTTCTGAGAGAGTGAAGACACTATGGGAGTTGAGGTTGCCAGACCAGAAATCAGCACGGGGTCGATCTTCGGGGCTGAAGCCAATGTTGAAGGCTTCACTTTGAATTTAAGTGCCAGTTTATCATCGTGCTGTTTTGGCTTATGCTTCGGTGTTTTAGGATTTTCTTCCTGCTTTTGGGGAAGCGAAGACCGAGAGGCAGCTGAAGACATGGTAGGGCACAAAGCTGCTTCAAAAAGAACAGTACAAAGTCTGGCTGCTCTATTATGTCTGGCCTGATGAGTAAAGTTGGCACAATGGGGACAAAAATCTACCCAATGGGTCTCGCCCAAACAGAGGAGACAAAGATTGTGACCATCGTTAGATGGGATTTTTGCAAGGCAATGATGACACATCTTTAAAAGCTTTGTCTTTCCCACACAAACGCCACCCCTCCCACCAAATGGGGGGGGGCAAAGTGAGGAAAAGAAAAAAGAGGGTTTTTTTAAAAACTGTCATTGAAGAAGTTAATAAGAGGAAATGGAAAAAAAGAAGACAACCGAAGAGGTGGAAAAAAATACTCAGCTGAGGCAAATCGAAGAGCAGCACTAGCGAGGTGTGAACGTGAAGGCGGTCAAAAAGGAACTGAGTGGGAGGCGGCTCTCTCCCCCGCTCCAGGCATGTGCAGTGCATGCCTGCTCCCCAGGGTGGGAAGAGAGCCAGCCCAAAAAGTTCTAAGGCAAGCTCTGGAAGTTTCTCTGGTTGAGGTTGTGCACAGAGACCACGATGAAGATCTGCTGTTCCATGCCCAGAAGATGACAAAAAACCCTCCAGGATTGCTTCCTGACCCCAAAGTTGCAATCAGCATTTCCCTGGACATGTAAAAATGGGCCACAAGAACTAAGCACTGAGGCAACCCTTCCTGCCCTCCCTCTCATGAGCTGCCTAAGTCCATAGAATCAGCATTGCTGTCAGATGGCCATCTAGCCTCTGTTTGAAAACCTCCAAAGAAGGAGAGTCCACCACCTCCGGAGGAAGCCTGTTCCACTGAGAACTGCTCTGTCAGGAAGTTCTTCCTAATGTTTAGCCAAAAACTCTTCTGATTTAATTTCAACCTGTTGGTTCTGGTCCGACCTTCTGGGGCAACAGAATGTTAGGAGATGTAGTTTGAAAATGCTTTTATTTGTTATTTTCTGACCTGCACACACACCTGAATGGTGCTAGAAATTGTCTTTGGTTTGGGAGAACTGTGTGCTTTGTTTGATGTGACCACCTGCATTAGAAAGCTGCTTGCAGACTGCACCTTCATGCTAATGAAGTCACAGACTCACACATATGCATACATCTACCCAACATGCACTGGGAACAAGGAAGCATCTCCATTATGGTCTGCTAGAAGGATGTTATAAACGACAACCTGTCCACCATTGAGGAATCTGAATTCCACATGTAACCCACAAGATGCTTGGCATTTGCATGTGTTAAGACTGTTTCCTGTTTGTCACTTGGACCAAGCCAGAGTTATCTGCATTCTTAAGGTTTCCATGACAACCCATCTTCTCACCTTGGACCAAAAGGTTCCCCTTAGTAAAGGTGTACACTTTCAATATTGCCCCGCCTTAGTAGGAGGGTACCCCACATCCTATAGCCAATGTTATAGGGATGGAATGGACTGAGAGACCCCAAAGCCAGCCCCCCAATACTAGCTGATAAAAACAAGGTTCATCTTTGTTCTGGGCTTCCTTGCCACTACACCTTGGCCCTCCCCTCCCCCTGTACCTACCTAAATTCTACTGTGTTTCCTTGGAGTCACGACTAAGGAGCCCTTCACACATGTTGGCTGGTCCCAACTGTGTGAAGTGAGAGTTTTCCTTTAGTAAGAACTTTTATCCCCACATTCTTCATTGTGGAAGGTTGAGCTACAGGATCAGATAAGTATCACGTGTATTCCTTTCCTAAATACCTTTAGTTTAAAACCCCAATATTGTTTCCATTGCTATTGTATCTAAGGGAACTTGTGTGTATGTGTGCGTGCATCAGTACTGTTTGCCTGTGTATTAAAAAGATATTATTCAGTAAAGAGAGTATTTGATTTTACTAAAGAAATCAAATGTCAAGTGTTCTCTTTGGGGAAAAGGGTTCTCTGGACGAAGTTGCTTCCTCTGTATACATAGACCAGAACTCATAATAAGTTAGTCCAGATACTGCACAAATAAGCAATTCGGCTAACAAGAAATCAACTCCGTACCATCCTCTGTATGAAAGCCCTTCAAGTACTTGAAATGGTTTTCATATCACCTCTCAGTCCTCTCCTCTCCAGGCTAAACATACCCAGCTCCTTCAACCTTTCCTCATAGGACTTGGTCTCCAGACTCCTCACCATCTTCGTTGTTCTCCTCTGGACACATTCCAGCTTGTCTATATCCTTCTTAAATTGTGGTGCCCAAAACTGAACACAATACTCTAGGTGAAGTCTAACCAGAGCAGAGTAAAGTGGTACCATCGTTTTGCGTGATCTGGACACTATACTTCTGTTGATACAGCCCAAAATCTCAGTGCCCTTTTTAGCAACCACATCAGAATAATAAGGGATGTCCCTCTTCTCATCAACCATTTGACAGATGCCCCGCCCTTCTAGCGGCTTGGTCCCCCCTCCCTGAAGGCCATGCTTCAAGGTGCAGGCAAGATGGAAGCCGGCACCGTCCAATGGGAGCACGGCGACCACGTTGGCTTCCCCCAATAGCGTAGCATCTGGCCAGGGGTTGTGGGGAGAGAAGGGGGTGGGAAATGGAGTCCTGGGTGTTTTGTATGGGGTGGGGGAATACAACATGCAAATGGGACTTTTTGCTGTGTGTTTTGTGTTTGGAGATACTTTGAAAACAGGAGGGAGGCTGGGACATGTGTGAAACTGTACCATGCTTGTGCCAACATTGTTTAGTGCAGACTCCCCCTCCAGGCAGATGCTGGGGAGCCCTCACCCCCGGAAAGAGCCTGGGGAGCCCCCCCACCTCCCTCTGTAAGCCCCAGAGTTTGCAGTAAAGGGGGGGAAAGTCCTACAGTCTGCAGCATTGCCATGAATAGATAAGAAAAGGACTAGAGATGAGAAACAGAGAGATTACACACACAACCGCCTGCCCTTCCCCCACAGAGTTGAAACACATGATTGAGATAAACCAAAACTTGAAACAGGGAGGAAGGGGGACTTTTCCAGCTTGAAAACAGAACTCCTCTAGGCAAGCACACACAGGCAAAAGCCAGTGGAGGAAACCAGCCCCCATTAGCAGAGAGAGAGAGAGAGAATGCCAGTCTCTGCTTCAAACCCCCCTCCCCTCAATCCACACACACACCCAGCAGTTCTAGCAACAGATGAAAAGCTGAATCACACTCACACACACACACACACCCTCAAGCCATCCTCACAGAGCCCCCTTTAAAAGCAAAAGTTTTAACCATACAAAGCTTCATTAATTTGCAAGCAGCCTTTTTAACAAAAACCAGATAGCAAAGCAGCAGAGTTTTTACATACCAAAGGAAGCCATCTCCCTTTGCCCCAAAACCCTACAGTTTAACCTTAAAGCATGCAAAGACAGAGAATATCCTTCAAAAACACCTTTAAAAGGGAAGCAACATGGTGTGTCATAGCTCCTGTGTGCTCTTTCTGAATGGAGAGAACAAGCTGGCTGCTGGGAGGGAAAGAGGTGGGGTAAAGATTCCCAGCCAATGAGCACTCTTGGTTTCCAGCCCGGGAAATTTTGATCTGCATGGACAGTGAAGCAATTGCAAGTTATTCTCTGGCTGTCATTGCCACAGACTCTGTCAACACAGAGAAACATGTGCTTGCCTGGAAGCCCCCGTGTGTGCCTGAGGAAAAAAACTCCCGTGGAGCCTGTGAAGATCTGAATCCACCCCTTTCCTTTGCAGGGGATTGGGCCAGCCACCTTCCCCCCCCAATCAGAGAGGAGACATGCACAAACAGTCCGACAAAGCAGCAAACATACATATAGGGCATGAAATGCTCTTTCAGGCAGGGAAATGAAATCTTAAGAAAATAAAAGTCACACTCTTCAGGGAGCCTTTCTGAGAGACAGGGGCAGTTTTGGAAATTTGGGTGTCAGCAGGAACTGTTTTGGCCCTTTTTTTCTCCCAATGCCAGCCCCTGCGAGGTAGGACAGGGGAGAGGATGGTTATTTTTTGGCCCAACATGCATAGGGAGGGCTGTCCCTCCCTCATCACAGGAGTGTATCCTTGGCAACATTTAAACGCACCAGTGAGCGTGGGGCCTGCTCTTTAAAAATGGGAGAGGTGTCCACCATCCACCCCACAGCCTGCTTCTGTTGTTGTTGGTTCCCCCATGCCATGGAAAGCACACCTGTGACAGCTGCTGCCCATCCTCTCATTCCTGGGGCACCTATGAAGACACGGGTACGAAGACACACACCAAGTTCTGATTCGAATAAAGAGAATGTCTGGCCAATGATTTCAAAGTGGCTTTTTGCACAAATGTTGGGGAATGATGAGGATATTGGGAGCGGCATTCCCCAGAAGTCCCAAAGATGCATCCATGGGGAAAGTTGTGTTTCTCCAAATCATCAGCAGCAGTCTCTGAATACGTTTGAGATGTGTATGGCTATGGGTGGCTGGGCGGCTGGGTGGGTGCATGGGTGGCTTTGGATTCTCTGAGTGTATTTTTTTTTCCGTTTGCTTTTTGCTAGAAAATCGGTCTCCTGGATTTTGCAGGGGACAGGAAGGCTGCATTCTTCAGAGGCTGGGGCAGAATTTGCATGCTTGTCTTTCTTGGCCAGAGGAGGTTTATCAGAAGAACTTGAAATATGTGTGTTGTCATCTGAACATGGGACCTGTGCTGTATATAATCACGCTTGTTGCCAGTGCCCTGCAGGTTTACAGTATCAATTTTCAGGATCTTGTCACTATGGGGAGACTGATACATGCCATCTCCAGTGCCACCTGCCCTCAGACACAGTTAAGAGAGTTTTATCGGAGTTGTGACTCCACATTTGTGGTCCTGGTTGAGAAATGTTTGTATAAAACTTTCCAAAGCGATGATATTCTGTCAGTATTCCTGTAAGTTGTGCCTAAAATAATTAGAATGCACAGTGATGTATCTTGTTATAAAAAATAAAAATCAGATGCATAAAATCCATAGTGTTTTTGTGAAATTAACTCTTGAAATTAAAAAATGTTTGCAGAAAGAGGCAAGAGTTGGGAGGAGTGGGAGGGGGAGAGGTTTTTTGCAGAAAAGTTAAAAGCAGGCCCAAAACCCCATGAGAATTAGGCTGAACACGTGCAGGAGGGAGTGTTCAACACTCATAGCTGACTTTATTTTGTTCTGGTTTCCTAAAATTCTTAAAACCTGTTATATTGCTGTACCCAAAGAAGCTTTGAGGTGAAACAGAAATCCATTCAAACCTTTTTATAAACGTTTAGCTGTATGTACAACCCTATCTCAGTTTGAAACAGTGTTTCTTAAAGATATTAGTACCTCTGGGTGTGTGGCTTCTGGCCAGAATAGATAGCAAAAAAAAAAAGGTGATCCTCCTCCCCTAAGAAAAGATTACAAAAGAAAGGCATAGTGCCATGTCCATCTCACAATTTCAAGGTGTCTGACGGCACTGCATACACAAACAGAGAAAGTCCTAGTGTAATTTTCCATAAGAAGGCCAAGCATGGCTTCTAATGACCTGTCTTCAGCTTCTCCTGACCTAGCTTTACCGGCTCCTGACCTGCAAGATATGGAAGGTACGGCAATGGTATTGGGGGGTGGGATAATAAAATAGCACAGCCCACCAGAAGTACCCCTCTTTTGACAACCTTCTCTGCCATCTGTCTTAATAGTGGCATTTGCCCAGGATGAGGAGATGACCACAATAATCTCTGTGAATCGATACATGCCTCCTCCTGAAATTAACAGCACCCTTCCTCAACAATGGCTCGCTAAGGAGGACCCCGGTAGGGTTTTGTTTTTGTTTTTTTGGACTAACAGCTGCAGGGGTCTAGTGATAGACCTTTAAAGAGTGGTGAGATTAATTCTTAATCTCTTCCTCACAGTCAGTGGTCAACCAAGAAGGGGAAGGGGAAATCCCTCATTTAAAAATAACCCCAAATAAACCAATCACACACATTTCTAACAGCTGGTTCCACTGTTGTCAAAGTAATATGGACCTGCTCCTGTACCAGCAGAAGGTGCTGGGGTTGCTTGTAAGGGTGAAACAAGGCTAATGTACAGATAAAGGGGTCTGATAGAAATTTTATCGCTGTATATTAGCATAGCCGCAATCCCTGACTGGACAGAAGCTCATAATCATCTTCAATATATCTAACTCTCAACATGGCCAAATCTATGGATACTTAAATCTGGAAACTGGAACCATGGACAGACAACATAGATCTTTCTATAAATCTGAGCAAAACCCCAGGTATGTAGGAAAAAATGGGCTTTTAGGGAAGGGAAAGAGGAAATATTGGGGATATTTATATCCCACCTTTCCCCATGGCAGAGGTTGCTTACAGACTCAATTTTAAAATGTGACAATCCCATATACATAAAAGCCCAATGTACTGGCACTTTCCAGCTCTCCAATTGACTGTGCTGTGCGTTCCATCAGCCATTGGCCCATCAACTGCCACTCAAGAGTACTCATGTGCCATTGGCTGGGTGCTGGGTCCACTCCACTCCCCCACCCACTGCTGGCTTGTTCACTGTTCCCTCTCAGAATAAACTGCCAAAATGGCTTTCTCTCCTGATGAAGATGCTTCTACTGCTTGGCTCCTCAATGGCTGGGTGGGCACTGAGGTGGCCCAGTGGCTGTCAAACCATTCTCTTCTCCTCCTGCTCCCTTTCCCCTCAGTGGCTGTTGCTAGGCAACCAAGCTTGTTTCTGTCAGTAAAAAGGCAAGGGGAGGAGGCCCTTTCCATGTCTACTTTGGCCTTTGTGGGGAACCCATTGGGGCCAGTCCTGACTGGGGTTGCCAGCTCCAGGCTAGGAAATTCCTGGAGATTTTGTGGTGGAGTCTACGGAAGCCACAGTTTGGGGAGGGGAGAGGCCTCAGCTGAATAGAATGCCTTCACATTAGCCAAAAGCATATCCTTGGTGTCTGCAGTATTGGAAGGGAGGTTTAAAAGGATCCCTTATTCACTGAGGTTCTGCTCCTGCCCCCTCCATGAAATAGATTCTCTAGAACACGTATTTTTCAACTGCATATACTATAGAGTGATCTGTATGGAGACTATTAGTCCGCTGTTAGAAAGGTTTCCTGGCAGATCAAGTAAAATTAAACTTGATTACCTCCTCTCTGCCAGGAACCACCAGACAACAAGACAGGTGGCTAGATTTTGTGCCCAGGTTTACAAGGAGCATAAAAAGCATGGCAATTAGATTTTTAAATCTTTTATTTAAATTATACACAAATTTTATGGCTGTCTTATTTTTTCTATTTTATAGTCACAGTTTTTAAAGTTTAAGTATGCCATTGTTGGTTTTATCTCATATTTATTATTCAAATGTTTTTATGTAAAATGATTGAGTGCACTGGTCATTGACTGTAACAATAAATTTGACTTTGAAGAATAGAATGCCATAGAGTCCGCCCTCCAAAGCAGTTATTTTCTCCAGGGGGAGAGAGAGATTTGTTATTTGGAGTTCAGTTGTGATACCAAGTGATGCCCCTGGATAAAATGGCAGACTCTGTGTCATTATAGCCTGCTGAGGTGGCCACCCTATGACAGCCAGTGTGATGTAGCAGTTAGCGCTTCAGAGCAGGGTCCGCCAGACCCAGGTTCTTGCTATGGAAGTCGAGTGGTGATTTCTGACCAGTCACAGACTTTCAGTCTAACCTACCTCACAGGATTGTTGTGCAGATCTAAAGGGGGAGAAGAGAATGATGTGAGCTGCTTTTGCCCCCTTGCGGAGAAAGACTGTACTCTTCCTAGGTAGAGGCTGAAGGGAGGGGGGAGGAGATGGAAAGCTGAAATCAGACAGGCAGATAGGTTGATGGTTGACTGGAAAGAAGATATGGTTGCCAACTCCAGGTTGGGAAATTCCTGGAGATTTGAGAGGTGGAGCCTGGAGAGGGTCAGAACTGAGATTCTGGTGGGAGAATTCAAAGATATAGACAGTTCAAACAAGGGGCCCCCTTCCATGCATCTAATCACATGTCTTAACTATCCCTCCTAGCATTTGTGCCTACTGCCCCCCCACCTGAGAATATACCATTTCTTTATCTATAATAGCAAGCTGGCACAGTGTGGCCCAAGGTCATCCCTTGAGGGAGGTATCGTGGAAAGAGTTACATAAGAACATAAGAACATAAGAACATAAGAGAAGCCAATGTTGGATCAGGCCAATGGCCCATCCAGTCCAACGCTCTGTCACACAGCGGCCAAAATATACCAGGTACCATCAGGAGGTCCAGCAGTGGGGCCAGGGCACCAGAAGCCCTCCCACTGCTGCCCCCTCCAGCACCAAGAATAGAGTGCATCACCTGCCCCAGACTGAGAGTTCCCATCTATACCCTGTGGCTAATAGCCACTGGTGGACTTCTGCTCCATATGTTTATCTAATTTCCTCTTGAAACTGACCATGCTTGCAGCTGCCACGACCTCCTGTGGCAGTGAATTCCATATGTTAATCACTCTTTGGGTGAAGAAGTACTTCCTTTTATCTGTTCTAATCAGACTGCTCAGCAATTTCATAGAGTGCCCACGAGTTCTTGTATTGTGAGAAAGGGAGAAAAGTACTTCTTTCTCAACCTGCTCAATCCCATTCATAATTTTATAAACCTCGATCATGTCACCTCTCAGCCGTCGTTTCTCCAAGCTAAAGAGCCCCAAGCATTTTAACCTTTCTTCATAGGGAAGGTGTTCCAACCCTTTTATCATTCTAGTTGCCCTTCTCTGCACTTTTTCCAATGCTATAATATCCTTTTTGAGATGTGGTGACCAGAACTGTACACAGTATTCCAAATGAGGTCGCACCAATGATTTATACAGGGGCATGATGATACTGGCTGATTTGTTATCAATTCCCTTCCTAATAATCCCCAGCATAGCGTTGGCCTTCTTTATTGCAGCTACACATTGTGTAGACATTTTCAGCGAGTTATCCACTACGACTCCAAGATCTCTCTCTTGGTCCGTCTCTGCCAGATCAGACCCCATCAACGTGTATTTATATTTAGGATTTTTGGCTCCAATGTGCATCACTTTGCACTTGGCCACATTGAACCCCATTTGCCACGTTGACGCCCACTCACCCATCCTCGACAGATCCCTTTGGACTGCCTCACAATCCTCCCTGGTTTTCACCACCCTGAACAACTTTGTGTCATCTGCAAATTTAGCCACATCACTGGTTACTCCCAATTCCAAATCGTTAATAAACAAGTTAAAAAGCATCGGACCGAGTACTGATCCCTGTGGTACCCCACTGCTTACCACCCTCCACTGAGTAAGTTTCCCATTTATACTCACTCTCTGTTTCCTATTTATAAGCCAGTTTTTGATCCACAAGAGGACTTGTCCTTTTATCCCATGATTATTGAGCTTACTTAAGAGCCTTTGATGAGGAACTGTATCAAAAGCTTTCCGGAAGTCAAGGTAAATAATATCTATTGGGTCCCCCTTGTCCACATGTTTGTTCACTCCCTCAAAAAACACTAACAGGTTAGTGAGACAAGATCTTCCCTTACAGAACCCATGCTGAGTCTACCTCAATAGTTTTTGTTCATCAATGTGCCTACTAATTCTTTCCTTAATAACAGTTTCCACCAACTTACCCGGTATTGATGTCAGACTGACTGGCCTGTAATTTCCCGGATCTCCCCTGGAGCCCTTTTTAAAGATGGGAGTGACATTAGCTACCTTCCAGTCATCAGGAATGGAGGCAGATTTTAAAGAAAGATTACATATTTTTGTCAGGAGATCCACAAGTTCACATTTGAGTTCTTTCAGAACTCTCGGATGAATGCCATCCGGGCCTGGTGATTTATTAGTTTTTAAATTGTCCATCAGTCGGAGGACTTCCTCTCTTGTCACCGCAATCTGATTCAGGTCTTTCAAACCCCCTCCCAAAATCGGTGCTTCTGGAGTGGGCAAACACTTCTCCTCTTCCACAGTGAAGACAGAGGCAAAAAATGCATTCAGCTTCTCAGCCATTTCCCTATCATCCTTCACTACTCCTTTTACCCCTTGGTCATCCAAGGGCCCCACTGCCTCCCTGGCTGGCTTCCTACTTCTAATGTATTTGAAGAAAGTGTTATTGTTGGTCTTTATGTTTTTTGCGATATGCTCCTCATATTCCCTTTTTGCTTGCCTGATCACAGACTTGCATTTTATTTGCCATAGTCTGTGTTCCCTTTTATCAACCTCACTAAGACTAGCTTTCCACCGCTTAAAGGAATCCTTCTTACCTTTTACAGCTTCCATTACTTTATTTGTTAACCATGCAGGCTTTTTTCTATACCTATTTGTACCTTTCCTAACCTGCGGTATATATTTTTTCTGAGCTTCTAGGATTGTCTTTTTAAATAGTCTCCAAGCTTCCCCAATGGTTTTGACCTTCTTCACTCTTCCTTTCAATTTCTTCCTCACATGTCCCCTCATACCAGAGAAGTTACCCCTTTTAAAGTTAAAAGTGGTTGCGTCAGTCTTTTTGGGCAACTCCCTATCTGTACAAATGTTAAACTCATTGACATTATGGTCACTGTTCCCAAGTGGTGCAATCACTTTTACATCTCTCACCAGGTCTTGGGTGTTACTTAGGACCAAATCCAGGATCGCCTCTCCCCTGGTAGGATCTGTGACCATCTGTTCCACAGCACAGTCATTGAGAGTGTCTAAGAACGCAATCTCTTTTTCCCGACTAGAACTCATATTGACCCAACCAATGTGTGGGTAGTTAAAGTCGCCTATTACAACACAGTTATTTCGTCTAGCCGCTATCTTTAATTCATTCATCATTTTATAATCCTCCTCTATCTTTTGATCTGGTGGGCGATAACAAACTCCCACTGTTAAGCCTCCTTTTGGACCCACTATTTCAACCCATAGCATTTCCAGAAGTGAATCCAATTCTCTTACCCTCTCAATCTTACTGGACGGTATACCCTCTCTGACATACAGAGCCACCCCACCTCCAACCCTTCCCCCCTATCCTTCCGATATAATTTATAACCAGGAATCACCGTATCCCACTGATTTTCCTCATCCCACCAAGTTTCTGAAATACCCACAATGTCTATTCCCCCCCCCAACACCAAGCATTCCAACTCCCCGATTTTACCTCGGAGACTTCTAGCATTTGTGTATAAACACTTATAGTTTCCCACGTTTGTTAAGCCCACAGCCTTCCTCTTGCTGCCTCGAGACCTTGCCAGGCAGTTCCTATCATTAGCCACAGTCTCAGTGGACAATTGTAATCCATTTCCTTGTACAAAAGTAATAGCTACCCCTTCATCTCTTTGAGATGAGCCATCCCGAACCAGAGATTTTTCATCTCCTGTCGGCTTTCCCCCATTATTCAGTTTAAAAACTGCTCTGCCACCTTTTTGATTTTGAGCGCCAGCAGCCTGGTTCCTTCACGGGACAAGTGGAGACCGTCCCTTTTGTACAGCTCCCTCTTGTCCCAAAAAGCATCCCAGTGCCTAACAAACTTGAACCCTTCCCCCTACACCACCGTCTCGTCCACGCATTGAGACTCCTGATCTGTGCCTGTCTCTCCGGCCCTGCGCGTGGAACAGGTAGCACTTCCGAGAAGGCTACCTTGGAGGTCCTGGCCTTGAGTTTCCTGCCCAGCAGCCTAAATTTCTCCTCCAGGACCTCACGACTGCATTTCCCCACATCGTTGGTGCCGACGTGCACCACGACCACTGGCCCCTCCCCAGCACTATCTACCAGCCTATCTAAAACACGTGTAATGTCCGCTACCTTCGCACCCGGCAGGCAAGTCACCATACGGTCAGTACGCGGGTTTGCCACCCAGCTGTCTACCTGCCTAAGGATCGAATCACCAACTACCAAGAGCCCCCTCCCACCCTTCCCAGGGACGGTTCCTTGGTACGAAAGGATACCCATTCACCAGCTGAAGAAGAGGTCCCTTCTGAGGGCACATTCCCCTTATCCTCAGCATGGTGCCCCTTTTCCCCTTGACCCTCATGCTTCCTGGCAGCAGCCGGGCTGCCAGATCCAGAGTGGGACATATCTAACAAGTCCCCGAGAGTCTTCCCCGTGCACCTAACTGACTGTCCCTGCTTCTCCAGGTCAGCCACCTTGGCCTCAAGGGAGCAAACTCGCTCCCTGAGAACCAGGAGCTCCTTGCACTGAGCACACACCCAAGACTTCTGACCAGTGGGCAGATAGTCATACATGTGACACTCCATGCAAAACACTGGATAGCCCCCAACCCCCTGCTGGCATTCTGGCTTCATAATTGTTTTTAAACAAATACTTTTCTATAACCCCCCTTTTAAAACCCTTTGTATTTATATGGCTCCTGTTGTAGGAGTCTACTTACCTTACCAAGGAGCCAAGGTCCTGGCTTTCTGGCTCTTCCTGGGCTTCTTACAGAGCCCCTCGGCCAAGAGCCACAGGCAAAGAGCCTCGCCCTTACAGGCAAAGAGCCTCGCCCTTTGGCTCATGCCAGAGGCTCGAGCCTCTTGCAAACTTCCTGCCTTAAATGGAATTGTCTCCCAGGAGAGGGTGTGGCCAGCAGCTACTCAAAATCACCCAAGGCACTTAATGACGGTCAAACAAAGCCCCTTTCACACCCCAACTCCAGCAGCCAGGAGTCTGCTATTCAATTTCACCCAAGCACTTAATTACAGGCAAACAATGACCCTTTCACACCCTAACTCCAGCAGTCAGGAGTCTGTTACAACTCACACACACACTCCCAAATACAGTCCCTGACACAGTACCTTCTCAGCTAAAGCACCTCAGCTGAAAGTAAATAAATAAAAATACCACTCACCCCTTTGGCAGCTCAAACACCTTGCTCCTTCTCAGAGCTCAGCTGGGTCAGCTTCACACACACGATGCCTATGATAGAGAGCAGAGCAGCAGTTCACACACTCAGCCATTTACACACACACCCCGGCAGGAATTTCCCCTTTACAATTATGGCAAACTAAAAACAGAGTTTGACACATGTGTAGGTGTGTGTGAAGCTGCTTTGCTGGGAGTCACGCTAGTTTGTAACTACATGTATGTGGGGCTTCCCTTCTCTGGGAAGACAGCATGCTTGACTTTGGACACCAGACACCAAATGATGTAAGTTAGAAAGGAAGAGGGAGTAGAAAAAATACAAAAGGTGTAAGATCTCATCTGATGAAACCTTGAATGAAACGGTCTATTGAGTGCTGTACTGTCAGAAAGAAAAATTTGAGACCAATTTACTTCAAAGAAAACACCTTTAATGATTTGTTATTCACTGGATAATTAAGATTAATTAAGAAGATATATTTTTCTCTAATATCACAGTTGTTTTTCCTTACAAAGTATTGCTAGATACTAAGCTTACAGGTGCTGGGGGAGGATTAACAGTACACAGTAGCTTAGGTGGGCTGAATGTGTTGGTGTGATTGGTCTGGTCACCAGGGGGGTTGCTGTTTGAACTATGTATATTACCAGAACTGCCTCCAAGAGGGTCAGTTCTGACACAGATCATCTTAGCTTGGGCTACCCTGTCTCGAGTACCCATGGGTGTCTGGCGATGGCAATCAGAGGGGGACCACTGTCAGGCCGGAATCTTCCGCAAAAACCCCAATTGCTTGCTGGTGGCAAGAGCGGAAGTGGAGGGATGCCTCCTGTAGGAGATAAAAATTGAGAAGGTTTGGCAGGAGCTGTGGGTGGAGATCACAGAATTGTGCCGGGATACTCAAGAGGCTCTGGTGGGTTTGGCAGATGCCATCTGCAGCAGGAGCTTCGAGGATTGGGTCTACAAGTGGGGGGATGTGATGCAGAAGGCCCTCCCACCAGGAGGTGAGGCCCCTCCAGAACCACCACCGATGTGCTCCAGCCCTGCTGCCCCTAGAGATGCAGCTGAAGCCACATTCAACGGGACCCCCAGGGAAGTTGTCATTCTTTGTGCTCCAGGTCTGGAGGTTCCTGAGGGAATGGGGCCACACTTTTGCCTTGGATGAACACTGGGTAGATTACCTGGGGTCAAGACTATGAGACCAGGTGGCCGACTGGTTCATGGGACTGTACAATGGGGAGGCAGATGTGGATGCTTTCATGCGGGTCCTCTGCAAACAATATGAGGACCCAGTGGAGGTGGAACAGGCCAAAACCCACCTCTGGGGGCTGAAGCAAGGCAGCCAATCTGTCTGGGAGTTCTTGGATGAATTTAAGATGTTCGTGGCCAAGCTGCAGGGATGGCCCGAAGAGGTGCTCATCGAGTTCTACAGAGCGGGCTTGAACCATTCCATCTTGGACAAAGCTCTGGCCCAAGACAACCCCCTAACTCTGAATGGTTGGATCCAAGTGGTCTGTGAGGTGGAGAACTGCTGCAACTTGCTAAGATGTACCACCTAAGGCCAGTGGCCAAGGCGCTGGGAAGACAGGCAAAGGCTCAATGGGGCCAGCCCCAGGGTTCTGGGAGTGACCGAGAGCAAAGGATGAGGCAAGGTCTCTGCCTGATGTGTGGGGCCCCTGGACATTTTGCTGCCAACGGCCCATGAGAGAAGAGCCCCAGAGGAACCAAGAAGGAAGAACACAAGGGACCAGAGAAGAGGAGCAAGCCACTCAGGAGTCACGCTAAACTGCTCAAAGTCCTCCAGTTGGGAGGGAGAGAGGAGTTGGAGAGCATCTCATCGGGGGAGGGGGGGGGGAGCTTCAATGGCCAGCAGGAAAAGGCTGGAACCTGCTGTGAAAGGTGCTAAACAGCAGGTCTAAAATTCTCCTGTGCCAGAATCAGTGAGATCCACTTCCCTGCTCTTTTACATGTCTGTGACAGTAGCCAACCCCTCCATTTGCACCCACATTCGGGTGTGCACCCTCATTGATTCAGGGTGTACCCGAGACTTGATCAGCCTGCACTAATGACAGGATTAGGGGGCAAGTTATGAGAACTGGAGGAGCCCCTAGTTTTCTCCCAAATGTATGGGACACCTATGAAGGGGGAACCTTGAGTGCATCACACAGACCATCTCCCAGCAGGAGTGGCTCCCATTGGGAATTAAGGTATTTCATTGTAAACCCCTCAACTAAGTTCCTGATGGCATTGGGAAGCCCCTGGTCCAAGCACACAACCCCTTCATCCAATGGAGTGTGGGAGCCTTATGTTTTCTGAACCCCCACTGTAAAGAGCATAGATGGAACCTGGAGTGGGGGGGAGCCACAACCCTTGCTGGAGGGAGTGTGCCTGGCCAAGGAGAAGCTATTTCAAATCCCCCCTGCGTATAGAGATTTGGTGAAGATGTTTGGAGAGGCAGATGAATTGCCCCCTCCCCGGAACACTGACTGTGCCATTGAAATTTTTCCTGGGCACAAGATGCCCAAGGTGGAACTATATTCCATGAGTCCAGCTGAAAAAGAGGAAATGTGGAAGTTTATCAATAGGAACTTGACCTGGGGGTTCTTTTGGCCAGCGACTTCAGGTTTTGCTGCCCTAGTACTCTTCCACATGAAAAAGGATGGGCGGTTAAGACTGGACATTGACTATTGGGGCCTGAATGCCATGTCAATGTCCAATGCATATCCCCTTCCCCAGTAAAAGACTTATTGGCAGAGGCCACTCGGGGGTGAATTTCCACTAAATTGGACTTGAGAGATGCTTACATTTGGGTACACATCTGAGAGAGGGATGAACATAAGACTGCTTTCAATACCCCCTCAGCCAGTTTGAATATTTGGTCATGCTGTTCGGGCTCTCGGGAGCCCCTGGAGTGTTCATGAACTTGATCAATCAAATATTGCACAAGCATCTATTCAAGGGGGTTCTAGTTTACCTAGATGATATGTTGATTTATACTCCTGATAAGGACTCACATGTGAGGCTGGTTACAGACACGTTGAAATCACTCTACCAGAAACTGCTGTTTGTGGAGCTGTCTAACTGTGAGTTCTATAAGGAAGAGTTGGACTTCCTGGGGTATCAGATTTCCAGAAAAGGACTGGGCATGGCCCCTCATAAAATCAAGGGTGTGTTAGATTGGGGACCCCCGCCCCTCAAACAAGGAGACAGTTACAAGTTTTCTTAGGGTTCACCAATTTCTACCACCCTTTCATCCCAAATTTCACCCAGGTTGCCCTCCCCCTTACCGATGTTAAAAATGAAAGGGAAGGGGCTGGACCACAAAAAGCTGGGCTGTAATTTGCATTGGACTCTGTGTGCCAACAAGCTTTTGACCGGCTAAAGGCTCTGTTCACCTCAGAACCAATTCTAAGTCATCCGGACAAAAATATACCCTTTATGGTGCAGGTGGATGCCTCAGATGTGGTGATGGGGGGAGCAATTCTGTAAAGGGGGAGGATGGGAAACTGTCCCCCCCTTGCCTACATGCCAAAAAAATTCTCAGAGACAGAGAGGAACTGGGCAAGCTGCTGCCATTAAACTGGCCCTTACCATTTGGAGACATTGGTTAGAGGGGGCCCAAGTACCATGCAAGGTCTGGACTGACCATAAGAATCTGGAGGTATTATGCACGCCTCGGAGCCTCAACACCAAGCAGTTGCACTGGGTGGAGTTCTTTCTAAGTTTCAGTTCACTCTCAAGCACCTTCCAGGGAAGTTGAACTTTCTTGCTAATGCTCTCTCATGCCTCTCCCAACATGCCAGTCAGAGGGAGGAAGTCATTGACTTTATGTTCACTGGGGGGGAGCAATGCTCACATGCAGCTGGGCAAAAGAGGAGGGGGCCCTCAGTCCTGAGCTGCGGGTGGAAAAATTCAAGGCAGCTTTTACTGAAGCCAACAAGGAGGAAGTGGAAAAGGAGGGCACACACACACAGGGGAAGAACGGGTGCTGGTTTTGCCAACATAGGCTGTTCATGCCACATAAGAACATAAGAACATAAGAGAAGCCAATGTTGAATCAGGCCAATGGCTCATCTAGTCCAACACTCTGTCACACAGTGGCCAAAAATACCAGGTGCCATCAGGAAGTCCAGCAGTGGGGCCAGGACACTAGAAGCCCTCCCACTGCTGCCCCCCCCAGCACCAAGAATGGAGTGCATCACCTGCCCCAGATTGAGAGTTTCCATCTATACCATGTGGCTAATAGCCACTGATGGACTTCTGCTCCATATGTTTATCTAATTCCCTCTTGAAACTGTCTATGCTTGTAGCTGCCACCACCTCCTGTGGCAGTGAATTCCATATGTTAATCACTCTTTGGGTGAAGAAGTACTTCCTTTTATCTGTTCTAACCCGACTGCTCAGCAATTTCATGGAGTGCCCACGAGTTCTTGTATTGTGAGAAAGGGAGAAAAGTACTTCTTTCTCAACCTGCTCAATCCCATTCATAATCTTATAAACCTCGATCATGTCACTCCTCAGCCCTCGTTTCTCCAATGATTTATACATGGGCATTATGATACTGGCTGATTTGTTTTCAATTCCCTTCCTAATAATCCCCAGCATAGCGTTGGCCTTGTTTATTGCAGTTACACACTGTCTAGACATTTTCACTGAGTTATCTACTACGACTCCAAGATCTCTCTCTTGGTCAGTCTCTGCCAGTTCAGATCCCATTAACGTGCATTTATATTTAGGATTTTTGGCTCCAATGTGCACCACTTTGCACTTGGCCACATTGAACCCCATATGCCATGTTGATGCCCACTCACCCATCCTCGACAGATCCGTTTGGAGTGCCTCACAATCCTCCCTGGTTGTCACTACCCTGAACAACTTCGTGTCATCTGCAAATTTAGCCACTTCACTGCTTACTCCCAATTCCAAATCGTTAATAAACAAGTTAAAAAGCATCGGACCGAGTACTGATCCCTGCGGTACCCCACTGCTTACCACCCTCCACTGAGAAAGTTTCCCATTTATACTCACTCTCTGTTTCCTATTTATAAGCCAGTTTTTGATCCACAAGAGGACTTGTCCTTTTATCCCATGACTACTGAGCTTACTTAAGAGCCTTTGATGAGGAACTGTATCAAAAGCTTTCTGGAAGTCAAGGTAAATAATATCTAATGGGTCCCCCTTGTCCACATGTTTATTCACTCCCTCAAAAAACACTAACAGGTTAGTGAGACAAGATCTTCCCTTACAGAACCCATGCTGAGTCTGCCTCAATAGTTTTTGTTCATCAATGTGCCTACTAATTCTTTCCTTAATAACAATTTCCACCAACTTACCTAGTATTGATGTCAGACTGACTGGCCTGTAATTTCCTGGACCTCCCCTGGAGCCCTTTTTAAAGATGGGAGTGACATTAGCTACCTTCCAGTCCTCAGGAATGGGGGAAGATCTTAAAGAAAGATTACATATTTTTGTCAGGAGATCCACAAATTCACATTTGAGTTCTTTCAGAACTCTTGGATGAATGCCATCGGGGCCTGGTGATTTATCAGTTTTTAAATTGTCCATCAGTCGGAGGACTTCCTCTCTTGTCACCACAGTCTGATTCAGATCTTTCAAACCCCCTCCCGAAATCGGTGCTTCTGGAGTGGGCAAGCACTTCTCCTCTTCCACAGTGAAGACAGAGGCAAAAAAAATGCATTCGGCTTCTCAGCCATTTCCCTATCATCCTTCATTACTCCTTTTACCCCTTCGTCATCCAGGTCTTGGGTGTTACTTAGTTAAGTCGCCTATTACGACACAGTTCCCTGCAGAGGGAAATTTTGCAAATAGGACATGACAATAAACTGGCTGGCACTATGGGTATTTAAAGACTTTGCACCTCTTACAGAGGCAATTCTTGTGGCCACGGATGTAGGCTGACATCTCTCAATACGTGATTACTTGCCAAGTGTGCTTGATGCGGAAGCAGCAGGCTGGAAAACCTCTGACTGTTGCGGCCTCTCGAAACCCCTGAGAGGCCCTGGTTGGTCATCTCTATGGACTTTATAATGGACCTACCACCCGGTAAAGGGAGAACAGTTATTTGGGTGGTGGTCAATCTCTTCTCAAAGCAAACTCATTTCACCTTAGCCCCTGATGAAAATTGATGCTTTAGAGGGTGGAATCTATGGCATTGTACCTCCTCCCCAGGCACCACCCCCAAATCTCCAGGAATTTCCCAGCCTAGTGGCTGGGGGGACCTGGCAACCCTACTCTACTCCCTCAGTATGTGGCCCACAGAAATAAGTCATCAGACTGCTATCTACCTGCCTTCCTTTCTGCCAGTACTAGCTATTTGGATTTACAGCAGGACTGTGATGGGAATTAAACAAAGATTAGTGAGCACTGGAAACCCAATGGAATCTAGGAAGCTTATTCAGAAAGGTGCTCCATCTTTTACATGACAGCCCTTCAAATACTTGAAGACTGCAATCATGTCCCCTCTAAGTCTTCTCTTTCCCAGGCTAAACATACCCAACTCTTTCAGCCTTTCCTCATAAGACTTGGATTCCAACCCTCTCACCATCCTGGTTGCCCTCTTCTGGACATGCTCAAGCTTGTCCTAAAGTGTGGTGCCCAAAACTGGACACAGTACTCCAGGTGAGGCCTGACCATAGCAGAATAGAGCTGAACTACCACCTCCCGTGATCTGGACACAATGCTTCTGTTAATGCATCCTAAGATTGCATTAGCTTTCTTCACAGCCACATCGCACTGCAGGCTCATGTTGAGCTTGTGATCAACCAGAACACCTAGATCCCTTTCACATGTGCTGCTGTCAAGCCAAGTCCCTCCCATTCTATATCTGTGCCTTTGATTTTTTGTGCCTAGGTGTAGGACTTATCTCTATTGAATTTCAGTCTCACCATCTTTGTTTCAGATTTCTTGTGCCACTGACTGACTCAGCCATTCATTACACACGGACATTTCCATGTCTGTTGCAAAACAATGCTGTCTATGAGGCTGCCCCTGCCAGCTGGAAATTTATAAAGAGAGGGCACAACATAAGACTGACTGACCTTCATGTCAGATGTTAACAGCTTTGGACAAGTGTGGGATTTTTACACCCCCTATCTGCAGGAAAATCTGATGTTTGGTGCCCTAATCGTGAACAGGTCATCCTTAAACCTCTGAACATCCCAGGCAAAAAAAGAAGGGGGGGAACAGGCCTGGGGGGAATTGTGCTGGTCCTAATCCCTTCTGCCATTCTGCATATTCATGGAACATTGTCATAACACATCAGGCAGTTCAGTCGGACAAAAGAGCTGTCGGCACCCCCCTCCCCATTCCTCTGATGAGCCACGAGACAAATGCTGAGTAAACACCTGGAAACCATTCACTGGGCCATTCTCATACTGATGAGAAAGGCATGGGTCTTTCTTGCAGACCCAGAGCTGCTCAACCTAATAAAGTACGGCCCATGGCCTGTGAAAAGAGCAGCCTGTGAATGATGAAAACATGGATTATCTCGGTGCACTCTCCTTGGAGCCAACAGTGCTTGCATTTAGAGTGCACTTGGTCTGACACGCAATTACAAAAAAAAAAAAATTAAAGGGTGGGGAGGGACATTTGGGGAATGTAGCAATTGTGCCTGAGATTGCACAGATGACCCTTCCCTGGTGAGAATTTTTGTTTTCTGACATGAAGCCATCTAAAATTGTCCAAGCAAACATTTGGGAAGCATTGTTTAAACAGCTAGCCTTTGTGGTGAATACCCATTTAGCTATTCATTGAGGTATTTATACCCTGCTTTTCTCCCCAATGGGAACCCAAAGCAGCCTGCATCAGTGTTCTGCCCTCATTTATTTTATTGTCAAACACCAAACCTGAGTAGTAGGTTAGGTTGAGAGAAAGTAACTGCTCCAGGGTCATTCAGCAAGCTTCTTTGGCGGAGTAGTGATTGAAACTTGGGTCTCCCAGATCCCACTCTAACATTCTAGCTGCTACACCCCACTGTATAATGAACAACACAAGTTCTACTAGTTTGACCATATGAAGTTACAAATTGCTTTACAGCATATATCATGCTCTGCTTTAACAGTAATGGTTTGAGACTGATCAATGCTATTTCCATTTGGTAAGTGAGAAGCGGAAAGAGAGTTGCCACAGCCATAGAATGAATCTGCCAATGCAGAATTGTCCCTCAGGTCTCTCATTTCAAAGTCTCTTTATACTTTTCCCTAGTATAAGAGACCTACAATGCTGACTACCTGAAGCTTTAATAATTGAAAGTATTGCAATACCTTCCTACTACCCATAGCAGTCTAGCAGCAAGTGCCACTGGAAGTTCAAAAACTGCTGTTTAAAAAATTTAGAACACAGGAAATTATGGGAAGGAAAAGAGCTAAACAGCCTTTCTGTTCTGAGTTCCTCCTCCCCAATCTGCTTGTAAAAATGGTCTTGTGGTGTTGCTTGCAATTATATATAATTGCATGCTGTTTCAGAAAATGCAAACCTTGCATGCTTCTGTTGATGATTTAACTTTATTTTGCCCCTCTGCATAGTCTTTTCCTAATTCAAAGGATACTTTTAGAAGTCCTCAGATCTTTCTTACAGGCTGATTCCAGGCATGTTTAATTTGAAGTGAATTCTACTGAATGCAAAGAGATTTTCTTCCAAGTAAATGTGCATAACAGAGTCCACAGAGCTGGCTGTACTAAGCAAGTAAACAAGAAGGAGCTTTTGTTCAGTTTTATTCAGTTTGTTCTTTGTCTTGGTAGCTTTTCCTTACTTGCCAGAATCAATGAAATGGGAATTGCATTGATAAGAATTACTTTTGGAAGTCAAAGTATGAGCAGATATATTTATGGTTAGCTCACTTGGTTTGGATTGCAGCATCTGAAAGTCACTTTGTTAGCCTACCTTTATTGTCTCACAAGGAAAATGCACTCTGTAATGATTTCATGTTTTGGTGTGTGTTTCTTTAAATGTTTAGTGTGACTGCAGTAATGTAAGGAGAGTGATAGAGGGAGACTGTGATGTGATGGCTGATGACTGAGTGTGTGGGAGGAAAGATGTCTCAGAGGCGATTCTGTGTTCTTGAAGAGATGAGTGTGGAGAGTTTTTGTGAGAGTCTGTATGACAGAGGAAGCAGTTGGAGTTCAGTCTCTGTGGCTATGAGCAAGAAAGTTTAGCCTGTGTGGCTATGATGAAAGAGTTTAGACTGAGTGTCTAAGCCCGTCAGAGTTAAGTTTTGGTGTTTGAGAGACTGTATATGATGCCAAGCTTTGTCAGTTATATTTTCTTTCTTCAACATCAGTTCAAAAATACCCAGAAACTTATTTTGTTCTTTTATAAATAAATCATTATTTGCTTAAACTTATCCCAGCAATCAAAACAGTCCTTCCTCAGGGCCACATAGTCTTCTGAAAAGCCCAGACACTGGGTCATTCTACCAAAATAGAGAGATTTGGAATTTTTCATTCTTGGTGGCAGCAGAAATATACTAAGTTCACATATACAGAGTGGTTTTAAAAGGATAAACAGTCTCCTCAATAAGCAGGATGCCACACACCCTCTCTCCAGATTTATAATTGTTTACTTACTATCTACCTGATCATTTATTTTATGCTACTTTCCTTTTCTTGAGGCTCATCCCATTCTATTTACTGGTATAATATGATGTGGGATTTAGTCACACATTGATAGAACTCCTGGCTTCAAGTTCATGTCACATTCTGAAATGTCCCAAACACATTTTATCTTCAAATTATAGATTTACAGGTACAGGGTCTTCTTTGCATTATGCCACTCTGCCAGCATGGCAGAATGTTTTTACCTAGCTCTTTGCCATCTTGAAGACCTGCTATAGAACAAGGAAATGATTATTGTAATAGCATTTTCAGATATGAGATTTAAATTACTTTGTAATATGAATATAAAACCTGTATTGGCCTGGATGATCATTCACATTATAAGTGCCTCTCTTCTGCTGTTTATTGCTCAGTAGTAACAATCACTCATGGACACAAATAGCAGGACTGAGGCTCAATGGCTATTAGTTAGCATCATTTCCAGGGCTGAAAGCATGCCAAATTGGGTTCCTGTTCCCAAAGGTTCCCAATTACCTCAACTTTGAGACTATTTAACTATGGACAGTCAGCAAACCATCTCAGCTGCCTCTATGCTGCACTGAAGTTGCAGTTCCCAGTGTAGAACAATCAGTAGCATTAGCAACCCTTATTGTTTGCTCAAGGGAACCAGAGTTTTCTTAAATTCAATTGCCTTGCTGAGAAGGAAAATAACATCCAAGTGGAGGGAGGTGCATTAAACACACACTCCTTACACAATAGTGTATCCCCCAAGGCCACCAATGCCTGAAATAATAATATTTATTTTCCTAAATAAATATCTAAATGGTGGGCTTATGGCTTCCACAAAGGTATTCCAGGGCCAGCAAGACTACAAATGTTTAACCTGTTTCTCATCTTCCAACATGAAACATTTTATGCCTGAAACTTGTTATTGTAAATACTTTTCAGTACCGGAAATACAATTTTTGCACATGGTGGACTCTGTGTTTGGACAGTTTGACAGTGCATACAAGTGGGGGGGGACAGGAAGTCCTAATTGGTGGGTGATAGCAGTGGACCAAATTCACAGAAACATCAGAAGCAAATGGGGCTATTTGTCAAGCCATTGACAAGGCAGCAGAAAGGCTGAGACTGGGTTGAAGAAAAGGACATAGTGGAGTCTATTAAGGGAAGAGAAATATGCTAGCATCCAAGATTGTATAGATGACTGGAGAATATTTTTGACAGATACTCTGTGGCCACCAGAGGCTCCACTAAAAACATCTGTGTAAAAGACCCCTTTTGATCTTTTGTCAAATACAACCCAGCATTAAGGGACAGTTTGGCTCAGAAGGACCAAAGTGCTGGAGGCGTATAAGGCCAATGCTCTGCCAGGTCTTCTGTGTATAAATGCCTAATAAGCAGACAACAAAATTGCACACAGTCTAATGGAACGAAAAATATATGCCAGCAGATTTGTATTGTCATCAGTACCAATAAATATACACAAACCTTGTCTTTTATATAATATTGGAGTTTTGATTTAAACCATCTTCATATTAACCCCTTATAGATAAAAAGAAGGCACAATGAGAGCACCTATTCTCGCCCTGCTCCCCCGCACACACCAGAGCTTAAAAGCAGCCTGGGAGGGAGGTATTTTAATAAGGAAATGGTATTGGAGTGATTCCCCCTCCCCTTTTCACAATTGCTTATACAACCAAATAACACATCTTGAGTTCAAGTCAGAAACTTCAAGAATCACATGTGGTCTTGCTAAGTCAGTAATTCTGCCAGAAATTTGAATATGCTCCAGAATCTCAGCTAACATTTGAGGGCAAAAGTGTAACTGGAAATATCTTTATAGTTTCAATCAATCATTGATTGTTCCATTGGCATGTTACCAATGCTAGTCTGTCTGAGCATTGTTCTTAAGGACCATAAGTGAGATCAAATGGATATTATTATCCTGCCAACTCAACTCGGTCCCTGTTACTTGAACAAACATCTCCAGCATGAGACTTAATAGATGTGGGCATGTCTGCTGTCTCTCAGGTGGATCTTGGATAAACAAGGTCAGCTAATCTCTAATACTGAAGTTAAAGGCTGTCAGTCAACCCAGGAGGTCTCGTTACAGGGTCAGCTGTGTTCTAAAGGCTTTCTAGGCAGGGTTTGACATGCCAGTTTCTTGACATGTAGCCAAACATTTTTTTCTCATGTCAGTGTCAGACAGCTAACATTGGGGGATTAGTTGCCTACACCATAATATTTTCATTAACATATTTTACATTTGACAATAAAGTAGAAACATAAACAAGGCCGCATGATTTGTTTTAAGTAATGTTCATTACACAGTAAGCAAGGGAATTATTAGAAATGAGGAATTGCAGGTGGTATGTTTTGATCACATCAGTTCCAATATTTTATAAATAGAAACAAAGGATTAAGAACCTGACTCCTTCATTCCAGAAACTACTTTGATTATGCTGTTAAGAAATTTAGTGCTGCTTTTAATTGATCTTGAAAATGTATAGGCTACCTATTTAGACAGAGTGATTTTCTTTAGTGACACTGCTTAAGTTTTTTAATGAATTTTTTTAGAATTGTTTTATTATACTGTGTGGGGCACATTGTACCTACGATACCTCTAAGCAGGATAGAAATGAAACAAACAAACTTCACTATGGAAGTAAATTCCCAGTGCAATCCTTACCAGATACACCTTTCTAAGCCTATTGACTTTGATGGACTTTGAATGATGTAACTTCGTTTAGGACTGCACTGTTAGCAATGGTATACCATACTTGTTTAATCAGTCACCAATCTTAGGTTTACCCCAATTGTCATACCTATAAATTAATTATAGTCTTGGAGAGAATCAGAACATAAGAAAAGCCCTGCTGGATCAGATGGATGTTCCATCTAGTCCAGCATCCTGCCTCACACAGTGGCCAACCAGTTCCTCTGGAGGGCCAACAACAGAGCATAGAGGCTGAGGCCTTCCCCTAATGTTGCCTCCTGGCTCTGGGATTCAGAGGCTTAGTGCTTCTGAATGTGGAGGTCCCTATCATTTCTCCATGGCTAGTAGCCACTGATAGACTTACCCTCCATGAATCTAATCTCCTTTTAAAACTGATTATTTGTGGCTGTCACTACATCCTCTGGCAGCAAATGGGAAAGTCTCACCTAGTTGCAAAAGTCATTGGGTAGCAAATCTATCAGGCAAGTTGTATAGTGGCCACTGCCAGGCCTTGGCAAGTTGTGTGGTATTATATCATCCAATAGCCAGTGCTGCACTACTACAAAGAGACTGATTTCCCACAAGCAGCTGCGTCACCCTCGCTCTTCCCTTCCCCCGATTGTATTTGTCAATTTCTCACTACTTGCTGTGTGGCCACATTTTGACCCACAGCTTCACCTGATTTCCCCCGCATCTTTTCGATACTCAAAAAACAGGATAGAGAAGATGTGGGGCGAAGCTGCGGGTCAAAATGCGGCCGCGCAGCAAGTAGTGGGAAATTGATGCTTACAACTGGGAGAAAGGGAAGAGCGAGAGCGGAGCAGCGGCTTATGGGAAATTGGTCTCTGATGAGTACTGGGGCATTATGTCACCTGGTAGCCAATGCTGTGCCTAGGTGAGTCGTGCAAATTACACAGAGGCAGTTCCAGATGGTAGCTGCTGGGCCTGGCGTCAATAAGTCCTCCCTCCAGGGCAGGAAGTAGGGGTAGATTAGGAAGCAAAAATAGCCTTGGAAAGAGTCACCCCCTTGTCTTTTTACTGACAGAAACCAAGATTTGAAGGCTGGAGATATTGTTGTGGTTGACTAGCAACACTAATCAACAGCCACTGATATCTCAGAAGACATTAGTGTTTTAAAAATATAGAAACTGCTGTTCATATTTGGAGAGGTTTTAACACACCCCAGTGTGTATATGTAGATCAGATATATTTTTCAGATTTTTCTCAAACCTGACACTTTTCTCATGTTTGTAGAAAGATCTATCTTGTCTGTTCATGGCTCTAATCTTTGGATCTAAGTATTCACAAATGGGGCCATGTTGAGAATTCAGATAGGCACAGAAAAAAAGTTTAACAATGTTTTTTGGGGCTAACACAATCTGTCACCTAATTTCTTTCCCACTGGTATTGTTTAATAATTGGACAATCCCACTACATGTATAAATTGCCTGCATTAATGCCATTATATCCTCAGCAGAAATCTATTAGCTTTATCCTTTTCTTTATATTTCTTTATATTCTTTATATTTAGGGACAAGATACCACCCCATACAATAGTTTGAAGCCTTAATATATTAAAAAAAACTCTTTTATTCTGATTTGTTCCCCCAATCACTGCAATAGTCTGGTTATGAATGATAGTCCAGTGATGAATGAGCAGAAAGGAAATGTACTTAGTGCAGTTCCACTTGCAGGAGCAGTAGTAGCACAATAGCTGCATCAACACATAGCACATTAATATATATTTAACAAAATAACAATGTGTATCACAAAGCAAGATATGTATATGAAATAGCGATCCCTGGCCCTAGTCAGCTTCATGGAGAAAATTACATCTGATGCTAAAATTCAATAACTGGAACTCCTTGCATGTTTTCCCCCTAATAAGTAGACAGAGTATAGGGGGAAGAAGACATGGATTAGGAGGATTATGTTATTGTGGAAGGGAATTTTTAATTCTTCCTCATACCCATGCCATGGACAGAAATGGCTTCTCTGTGTTGCTTTTAGGGAAGACAGTCACCAGTCCCCGTCCCCCCCGCGAGTTAAAAGACAGTTTTTGACTGAGGATGTATCACAGAGCAGGAAAGACTAACTACAATCCTAAATGCAGTTATACCCTTCTTCTTTTTTAACATTTTTTTATTTTTTTAAGACAAACAAAACATAGGAGGGGAAAAATATTCTTACAGATTCTTATTTAACATGCACATCCCTAACAACTGGTATACTTATCTATTTCACCATATATCATTGTGCATATCTCTTGCAACTGTATCAAAGTTATATTTTATACATCCTTAAAGAGTTTTAAGCGTCTGTGAAGTTTTATTTGCTATAGTCTTCAAATCACTTATAAAATCTTGACCATGTATTG